>CM033471.1:3559416-3594990 GCA_019447015.1 Hymenochirus boettgeri | reverse complement strand
GTATTTATCATTAATCGTGGGTAATATTTCCGGTGATATTGGTTATAGTAATAATTGGTGATATCGGTGATTATTGGTAAATAATCCAATATATTGGAAATATCGTGAATCTGGTTTTGTAAATATTGGGGGATATCGTGGATATTGGGTATTGTCATTGATTTGGTAATGTTGGTGGATTTTGGTGGTGTTGCTATATTGGTTATATGGTAAAATATGGATATTACGGTTGAATATTGGTACTTAAGTCATATATAGGTTAATATCGTGGTTGAATATTGGTTTCTATATTGGTACTATCTTGGTGTGTATCGGAACGATGTTAATTGGGTCAATTATCAGTAACATAACGGGTGGTAGTATTTTTGATAGTCGGTGGTGCTATTATATTGTCTCATTTATCTTAATCCCTTGTGCAATTCGTCATTAAGATGATGGAATCGTTCCCCTTGGTTTGTAATGTTGGTTCTGGGATAGACCACACGGGGACAATTTCTTATGCTATTTTTGGTCTGACCCAATCCCATTATCACTCCACCGTAACCCAGATAACAGAAAAAACAATTTTTGGGTTTTTTGGGAATCATTTCTTGGTTTATGAGATGGAAGAACCAAACAAGAACCACTTTGATTTCATATTTTACACTGAGCGGATAAGAGCCGGAAAAAAGATTAACCAACTACAAACATAGAACAAGCTAAAGAGGATGAGCCCCCCTGCCTCCACCCCGCGCCATCCCGATGATTGGAAAATATATAGAAATTCCCTCCCGGTATTTACCTACAGTGTATTTCACACTCGCGACAGAGGAAAATATTGGGGCCAATCTGCGTACGTGGCAATGTACAATAAGGCGGGGGGACGGGCCGACAACCGACGCCGGCCCTCCATAAATCTACATTATTTTTTGATGTTTTCTGTTTGGAAATCACTTTACTTCCCCCCGTCGCTCGGCGATGGAAAGTTTTTCCATCTTATAGAATATTATGGGATGGACGACAACAAATTACAGAGCGTCAGCCCCCAACCAAAGAGTTTGGCCACAAACTTCCCCATGGAAAACTTTATGTGCCTGGTGTCGGTCCCGACCACCCAGACTGGAAGGCCATTCCCTGTACAGTTCCATTTTTAATTGAAATCCCTTTCCATTTAACTTGGCCCTTTCCTTGTTTTTTCAGTAGTTAAGAGGCGTGAATGGGAAAACGGTGCCACTAGGGTCGCTGTTTTTCCTTACAAGTCAGCGTCCTCGCATTATTGTAAAATAAAATGGAAATTAAGGGTAGATCACACGCAAAGGGCACCAGAAGCCGTCGCCCCATAGCAACACATTGGGATTTCTGGAGGCTGATTATTTGTTATTTAATTAACCATTGAGATAAAACACCTTTTTCCCATAGAGATAACATCCCGTCCACTGCGGTGACATTCCTAGGGGACACTGTTATTCCTGTTCTAGGGAATTTCTGGGAATCTGTTTCTATCCACCCCCCCCCCAAACTCACCACTTCCATATCTGGACAGTACAGGATTCTGAGGACTTATAGGACAGGGAAGGGCCAAACGGAGACCCCAGTACCACACGTGGTGCTGCCATACTGCTCCACATCCCCGACACTTCTCTCTGGTCCTGCCCCGCACTCCAGTACAGGGATCATGGAAAGGAACTGGGGACCTGTTAGATTGGCAGAATAATTGGCCTGGGATCCAAACAAGATAGGAGAGAGGTGACGGATGTCACCAACTGGAATGGACCTCATAGATAACAAAATAAAGAAACTAAATAAAAGGGGGAGTGTCTTAAAATTTGGCGTTCTTTTTTGGAAAAAAGTCATGGCTTAAACATTTTGGCCAAGTTTCCCACCAGGTCGACCCCCCCATTTGTGCCCCTGGGAAATGTTAACATAATATTGGTAATTTATGTTAATATCAAACACAGAAAGTCCAAATTACCCACTATATGCATGGTACTTACCGCGCACACGTGCCTGGTACTTACCCGCACTGTACCGGTACGTATACCCACACACTTGTGCCTGGTACTTACCCCTGTGCCTGGTTAACTTACACCGCACACTGTGCATGTACTTCCCCACTGTTGCATTGTACTTACGCGCACTGTGCATGGTACTTACCCCACACTTGGCATGGTACTCCGCACTGTGCGGTAACTTACCCCAGCGTGCAAATGGTAGCCCACTTTCCGAGCTACCACCGTGCATGTACTACCCAACCACTTGATACACCCACTGGATAGTACACCGTCTTGTACTTTAGCCCACCCAAACGTGCACTCCATGTGTCATGGCTCACCGTATGTGCTGTACTTTACCCCACACTGTGCAATGGTCTACTTACCCCACTTGTGGTCATTGTACTTACCCCACTGTGCCTTGTACTTAACCCAATTGGTAATATTGGTGATATCGGAGATATTGGTATTATCAGTAATAGAGGTAATATTTTTGATTTCGGTGGTTATATTGTCTCCATTATCTAATCCCTGTGCATCGTCATTAGATATGGATAGTTCCTTGGTTTGTAATGTGGTTCTGGAGAGACCACGGGGACAATTTCTTATTGCTATTTTTGGTCTGACCCAATCCCATTATCACTCACCGTAACCCGATAACAGAAAACAAGTTTTGGTTTGGGAATCATTTCTGGTTATGATGATGGAAGAAACCAGAACAGACACTTTGATTTTCATATTTTACACTGAGCGGTAAGAGCCGGGAGAAAAGATTAACCAACTGAGCAAACATGACAAGCTAAAGAGGATGAGCCCCCCTGCCTCCACCCCGCGCCATCCCGATGATTGGAAAATATATAGAAATTCCCTCCGGTATTTACATACAGTATTTCACACCGCGACGAATGAATATTGGGGCCAATCTGCGTACGTGGCCAATGTCAATAAGGCGGGGGACGGCGCAGACAACGACGCGGCTCCATAAATCTACATTATTTTTGATGTTTCTGTTGGAAATCACTTTACATTCCCCCGTCGCTCGGCGAATGGAGTTTTCCATCTTATAGAATATTATGGGATGGACGGACAACAAATTACAGAGCGTCAGCCCCGAACCAAAGAGTTTGGCCACAAACTTCCCATGGAAAACTTTATGTCTGTGTCGGTCCGACCACCCCAGCTGGAAGGCCATTCCCTGTACCAGTTCCATTTTTAATTGAATACCCTTTCCAATTAACTTGGCCTTTCCTTTGTTTTCAGTAGTTAGAGGCGTGAATGGGAAGACGGTGCCACTAGGGGTCGCTGTTTCCTTACAAGTCAGCGTCTCGCATTATTGTAAATAGAATGGAAAGTAAAGGGTAGATCACACAGCAAAGGTGCACCAGAGCCGTCGCCCATAGCAACACATTGGGATTTCTGGAGGCTGATTATTTGTTATTTAATTAACCATTGAGATAAACACATTTTTCCCATAGAGATAAACAGTCCGTCCACTGCGGTGACATTCCATAGGGGACACTGTTATTCCTGTTCTAGGGAATTCTGGGAATCTGTTTCTATCCACCCCCCCCAAACTCACCGACATTCCATATCTGGACAGTACAGGATGCTGAGGACTTATAGGACAGGGAAGGGGCCAAACGGAGACCCCAGTACCCACAGTGGTGCTGCCATACTGCTCACAATCCAGACACTTCTCTCTGTCCTGCCCCGCACTCAGTACAGGGATCATGGAAAGGAACTGGACCTGTTAGATTGGCAGAATAATGTGCCTGGGATCCCAACAAGGATAGGAGAGAGTGACGTGATGTCACCAACTGGAATGACCTCATAGATAAACAAAATAAAGAAAATTAATAAAAGGTGGGAGTGTCCTTAAAAATTGGGCGTGGTCTTTTGAAAAAAGTCATGGCTAAAAATTTGGCAAGTGTTGCCCACCAGTGACTCCATAAATGTGTCCTGGGGAAATGTTAACATAATATTGGTAATTATGTTAATATCCAATACACATAGAAAGTCCAAATTACCCACTATGCATGGTACTTACCCCACACTGTGCCTGGTACTTACCCCACTGTACCTGGTACTTACCCCACACTGTGCCTGGTACTTACCCCACTGTGCCTGGTACTTACCCCACACTGTGCATGGTACTTACCCCACTGTGCATTGTACTTACCGCACTGTGCATGGTACTTACCCCACACTGCGCATGGTACTTACCCCACTGTGCATGGTACTTACCCCACTGGGCATGGTACTTACCCCACTGTGCCTGGTACTTACCCCACACTGTGCATGGTACTTACCCCACACTGTGCATGGTACTTACCCCACTGTGCATGGTACTTACCCCACTGTGCCTTGTACTTACCCCACACTGTGCATGGTACTTACCCCACTGTGCATGGTACTTACCCCACTGTGCCTGGTACTTACCCCACACTGTGCATGATACTTACCCCACTGTGCATGGTACTTACCCCACTGTGCCTGGTAACTTACTGGCCACTGTGGCCATGCGCCTTACCCTGCCTGGTACTTACCCCACTGTGCATGGTACTTACCCCACTGTGTCTGGTTCTTACCCCACTGTCCCTGGTACTTACCCCATTGTGCATGGTACTTAACCCACTGTGCCTGGTACTTAACCCCACTGTGCCTGGTTCTTACCCCACTGTGCAGGGTACTTACCCCACTGTGCATGGTACTTAGCCCACTGTGCATGGTACTTACCCCACTGTGCCTGGTTCTTATCCCACTGTGCATGGTACTTAACCCCCACTGTGCCTGGTTCTTACCCCACTGTGCATGGTACTTACCCCACTGTGCCTGGTACTTACCCCACTGTGCCTGGTACTTACCCCACTGTGCCTGGTCCTTATCCCACTGTCCCTGGTACTTACCCCATTGTGCATGGTACTTACCCCACTGTGCATGGTACTTACCCCACATTGTGCATGGTACTTACCCCATAGTGCATGGTACTTAACCCACTGTGTCTGGTACTTAACCCCACTGTGCCTGGTTCTTACCCCACAGTGCATGGTACTTACCCCACTGTGCATGGTACTTACCCCCATGTGCATGGTTACTTACTACCCCACTGTGCACGCTACGCCGTACTTACCCCCTTGATACCCGTGCCTAGTACCTTCCCCCACCCCACTGTCCTGGTTCTTATCCCACTGTGCATGGTACTCTACCGCCACTGGGCCGGTTTCTTCACCCCACTGTGCATGGAATTACCCATTCAATTACCCCACTGTGCCTGGTACTTACCCCACTGTGCCTGGTACTTACCCCACTGTGCCTGGTACTTACCCCAGTGTGCATGTGCCTACCCCACAGCCTGGTACTTACCCCAGTGTGCATGGTGCCTACCCCACTGCCTGGTACTTACCCCACTGTGCCTGATAATTACCCCACTGCCTGGTACTTGCCCCACTGTGCCTCATACTTACCCACCCCCCAATTTGGGGTATTCCCAGACCCACTAGACTATATGGAGTAGGCATCTTGACGTCATATATATTATATTGTACTTACTCCACTGTGCCTGGTACTTACCCCACTGTGCCTGGTACTTACTCCACTGTGCCTGGTACTTACCCCACTGTGCCTGGTACTTACCCCACTGTGCCTGGTTCTTATCCCACTGTGCAAGGTGCTTACCCCACTGCCTGGTACTTACCCCAGTGTGCATGGTGCCTACCCCACTGCCTGGTACTTTCCCCACTGTGCCTGATACTTACCCCACTGCCTGGTACTTACCCCACTGTGCATGGTTTTTACCCTCAATCTTTCCCAGTATCTTTCTATGGAAGAACCTGCTCACTCTGCAATCTGACTAATCCCCTAATTCTGCTACTGAATGTATTAATTAGTATTAATAAGGACCCATTAATGTATAATTAATGTAAATGTAATTAATGCCTTATTGGTATTAAGAAATGCGTTGGGTTTCGTTCAAGGCCGTAAATTCTTTTAGTTGGTAGATTAGACGTTTCCTTTGATGTCTGTTCGATTTCATCAGTGGGAGCGAATCCGATTCCCCTCTTGTTAAATGATCCCCTTGATTGGAGATGTGGGCGTCTCTGTTCAGGCCCAAGCGCTGTAAACACGGGCAACTTGTGTTCTCCCAACTGACCAGCCGAGCGAATCCCGTTAATTAGTAATTAATATCTAACTTCATTCTTTATAGTAAATAATTCAACGGCGTCCAATCAAAGCAACATCAAAAATAAACGGAAAGCGGCAGATCTATAAAGGATTTGTTATTTACTATTGGAACCATCTGAACGGCGGTTACCCGGATGTCTGGCGCAAGAGGCGAAGCCCTCAATGAAAGGGAACGGTTTGTCTGGATCACTGGGTCTTTAGCCTGTGGGTCAGAATCGTAAAACTGAGATACGCCATAGGTTGTGGGAACGCAAAAATCCCCGCGATTTCCGATGCACATGCGATTGCGCGTACGTTTCCGTTTTGGTAACGCACGTGTTCACCATTTTTGGTGCGTTAACGTTTACAAACTGGGGCAAAACCTAGTAGATTCCAACTCCGGAGTTTCCCCGTGTGCGGTTCATGAATGTTACATTAGAAAGACCCTCTGATAGAAAGTACAGTGTGACCTACAGCAGAACCCACCACCTCCCAGTCGCCACTTCCACTTTGATGCCTTTACATCTCTTTCAGAGAGAAGCGGAGGGGCTGCAAGTTTGGGGCCAACGTTCCTCATTCTACAGGCACCAGAGGGACAGACATGAACTCACATGACAGACGAACCCCCCCTTTCTGCTTTCATCCCTTTCCTTTTTATCCCCCCCAGAGTCGAGGCTCCTGATGATCCTGGAAACTGAAATATTCTATTACTAAAACCATCAACCTTCCACTCTTAACCCCTGAGCTGCTGGTAGAGATCTATCATGTTCCTTCGCCATTCACCTTTTGACCCATGGAATTGTGGGAAACTAATTAGAGGCCTTTGGTACTGTTTGTGGTTTTAAAGGATTGGCTGGTTTATGTACCAAACCTTCTGCTTATTGGCATTTCATTTTAAGACACAGAAGCTGCCATACAGATTTCTGCCTGATTTTAAAATATAAATGTATTTGACCTATCGAAAAGGTATAAAGGCTACGAAGAGCAGGCAGTGCATTTCATTAGTACAATGAGAATCATTAATTAGCTATCATAGTGGGATTTATATTTTATATTTCTCATTGATTATAAAGGCTGAATGCCTGCTTAGCTTTATCAAACAACAGTCTCAATGAAGATGTTTAACTCTACACAAAAACTTGGTTTTTACCTCTATCATTTATCAACAAGACCCACCCCCAGTGAATATCCCAATATCCAGTGTATATTCCCCTCACCCCCCATTGAATATCCCAAAATCCAGTGTATATTCCCTCCATCCCCCCATTGAATATCCAAATATCCAGTGTATATTCCCCTCACCCCCATTGAATATCCCAAAATCCAGTGTATATTCCCCTCAACCCCCATTGAATATCCCAATATCCAGTGTATATTCCCCTCAACCCCATTGAATATCCCAAAATCCAGTGTATATTCCCCTCACACCCCATTGAATATCCCAAAATCCAGTGTATATTCCCCCCATCCCCCCATTGAATTTCCCAATATCCAGTGTATATTCCCCTCACCCCCATTGAATATCCCAAAATCCAGTGTATATTCCCCTCACCCCCCATTGAATATCCCAATATCCAGTGTATATTCCCCCACACCCCATTGAATATCCCAATATCCAGTGTATATTCCCCTCACCCCCATTGAATATCCCAATATCCAGCGCATATTCCTCTCACCCCCCCATTGAATATCCCAATATCCAGTGTATATTCCTCTCATCCCCCCATTGAATATACCAATATCCAGTGTATATTCCCCTTATCTCCCCATTTAATATCCCAATATCCAGTGTATATTCCCCTCACCCCCCATTGAATATCCCAAATTCCAGTGTATATTCCCCCCATCCCCCAATTGAATATCCCAATTTCCAGTGTATATTCCCCCACACCCCATTGAATATCCCAATATCCAGTGTATATTCCCCTCACCCCCATTGAATATCCCAATATCCAGTGTATATTCCCCTCACCCCCAGTGAATATCCCAATATCCAGTGTATATTCCCCTCACCCCACATTGAATATCCCAATATCCAGTGTATATTCCCCTATCCCCCCATTGAATATCCCAATATCCAGTGTATATTCCCCTCACCCCACATTGAATATCCCAATATCCAGTGTATATCCCCTCACCCCCATTGATACCCAATCCAGTTATATTCCCCTCCCCCCCCCATTGAATATCCCATATCCAGTGTATATTCCCTTTATCCCCCCATTGAATATCCCAATATCCAGTGTATATATCCCCTCACCCCCATTGAATATCCAATATCCGTGTATATTTCCCCTCCCTACCCCCCCCCATTGAATATCCCAATCTCCAGGTAATTCCCTCATCCCCATTGAATATCCCAATATCCAGTGTATATTCCCTTATCCTCCCATTGAATATCCCAATATCCAGTGTATATTCCCTACCCCCCATTGAATATCCCAATATCCAGTGTATATTCCCCTCACCCCCATTGAATATCCCCAATCCAGTGTATATTCCCCTCACCCCCCATTGAATATCCCAATATCCGTGTATATCCCTTATCCCCCATTGAATATCCCAATATCCAGTGTAATATTCCTCCCCTCACCCCCATTTAATATCCCAATATCCAGTGTAATCCCCCTCACCCCCCATTGAATACCCATATCCAGTGTATATTCCCCTCACCCCCATGAATATCCCAATCCAGTGTATCCCTCCCCCCCCACCCCCATTGAATATCCCAATATTCCATTGTATATTCCCCTCACCCCCCTTGAAATACCCAATATCCAGTGTATATTCCCCTCACCCCCATTGAATATCCCAATATCCAGTGTATATTCCCCTCACCCCACATTGAATATCCCAATATCCAGTGTATATTCCCCTCCCCCCCCATTGAATATCCCAATATCCAGTGTATATTCCCCTCACCCCCATTGAATATCCCAATATCCATGTGTATATTCCCCTCACCCCCTTGAATATCCCAATATCCAGTGTATATTCCCCTCATCCCCATTGAATATCCCAATATCCAGGGTATATCCCCTCACCCCCCATTGAATATCCCAATATCCAGTGTATATCCCCTCACCCCCATGATATCCCAATATCCAGTGTATATTCCCCTCACCCCCCATTGAATATCCCAATATCCATTGTATATTCCCCTCACCCCCATTGAATATCCCAATATCCAGTGTATATTCCCCTCATCCCCATTGAATATCCCATATCCAGTGTATATTCCCCTCACCCCCCATTGAATATCCCAATATCCAGTGTTAATTCCCTCACCCCCTTGAATATCCCAATATCCGTATATTCCCCTCACCCCCATTGAATATCCCAATATCCAGTGTATATTCCCCTCACCCCCCATTGAATATCCCAATATCCAGTGTATATTCCCCTCCCCCCCATTGAATATCCCAATATCCAGTGTATATTCCCCTCACCCCCATTGAATCACCAAATCCAGTGTATATTCCCCTCACCCCCATTGATATCCCAATATCCAGTGTATATTCCCCTCACCCCCATTGAAATATCCCAATATCCAGTGTATATTCCCCTCACCCCATTGAATATCCCAATATCCAGTGTTATTCCCTCACCCCCATTGAATATCCAAATATCCGTGTATATTCCTCCCCCATCCCCTTGAATACCCAATATCCAGGTTATATTCCCCTCACCCCCCCATTTGAATATCCCAATATCCAGTGTATATTCCCCTCACCCCCCATTGAATATCCCAATTCCTGTAATCTTCCCCTCACCCCCATTGAATATCCCAATATCCAGTGTATTTCCCCTCACCCCACATTGATACCCAATATCCAGTGTATATTCCCCTCACCCCATTGAATATCCCAATATCCAGTGTATATTCCCCTCACCCCCCATTGAAATATCCCAATATCCGGTGTATATTCCCCTCACCCCCCATTGAATATCCCAATACCCTGTATATTCCCCTCACCCCCCTTGAATATCCCAATATCCGGTGTTATTCCCCTCACCCCATTGAATATCCCAATAATCCGTGAATACCCCTCACCCCCCATTGAATATCCCAATATCCAGTGTATATCCCTCCCCCCCATTGAATATCCCAATATCCATGTGTATATTCCCTCACCCCCCCTTGAATATCCAATATCAGTGTATATTCCTCACCCCCCATTGAATATACAAAACAGGTATATACCCTCACCCCATGAATATCCCAATATCCGTGTATATTCCCCTCACCCCCCATTGAATATCCCAATACCAGGTGTATATTCCCCTCACCCCCCCATGAATATCCCAATATCCTGTATATTCCCCTCACCCCCCTGAATATCCCATATCCTGTGTTATTCCCCTCACCCCATTGAATATCCCAATATCCAGTGTATACCCTCACCCCCATTGAATATCCCAATCCAGTGTATATTCCCCTCACACCCCCATTGAATACCCAATATCCAGTGTATATTCCCCTCACCCCCCATTTATACCATATCCAGTGTATATTCCCCCTCACCCCCATTGAATATCCCAATATCGGTGTATATTTCCCCTCACCCCCATTGAATATCCCAATATCCAGGTATATTCCCCTCACCCCCATTGAATATCCCAATACCAGTGTAATTCCCCTCACCCCCCATTGAATATCCAATATCCATTGTATATTCCCCTCACCCCCCTCCTACCCCCTGAATATCCCAATATCCAGGTATATTCCCCTCACCCCCCCCCATTGAATATCCCAATATCCGGTGTATATTCTCCCCTCACCCATTGAATATCCCATATCCCCCCCCATTGTATCATTCCCCTCACCCCCAGTGAATATCCCAATATCCAGTTGTATATTCCCCTCACCCCCCCATTGAATATCCCCAATTCCAGTGTATATTCCCCTCACCCCCCATTGAATATCCCAATATCCGGTGTATATTCCCCTCACCCCCATTGAATATCCCAATATCCAGTGTATATTCCCCTCACCCCCCATTGAATATCCCAATATCCTGTGTATATGCTCCCAACCCCAGGAGGATTTACTGGTGCATTTTCCAGTTTGTTAGTTGTTATAAATACCAAATTTCATATCAAGGTGATGTACCAGTGCATGTTCCAGATTGGTTAGTAACAGATACATTCCAAACTTCCTATACAGGAGGATGTACCAGTGCATGTTCCAGATTGGTTAGTAACAGATACATTCCAAACTTCCTATACAGGAGGATGTACCCGTCATGTTCCAGATGGGTTAGACAGTACATTCCAAACTTCCTATACAGGGAGGTACCAGTGCATGTTCCAGATTGGTTAGTAACGATACTTTCAACTTCCTATACAGGAGGATGTACCAGTGCATGTTCCAGATGATGTAACAGATACATTCCAAATCCTATACAGGAGGATGTACCAGTGCATGTTCCAGATTGGTTAGTAACAGATACATTCCAAACTCCTATACAGGAGGATGTACCAGTGCATGTTCCAGATTGGTTAGTAACAGATACATTCCAAACTTCCTATACAGGAGGATGTACCAGTGCATGTTCCAGATTGGTTAGTAACAGATACATTCCAAACTTCCTATCAAGGATGTACCGTCATGTTCCAGATTGGTTAGTTAACAGATACATTCCAAACTCTAACAGTGAGATTGTACCAGGCATGTTCCAGATTGGTTAGTAACAGATACATTCACAAACTTCCTATACAGGAGGATGTACCAGTGCATGTTCCAGATTGGTTAGTAACAGATAATTCCAAACTTCCTATACAGGAGGATTACCAGTGCATGTTCCAGATTGGTTAGTAACAGATACATTCCAAACTTCCTATACAGGAGGATGTACCAGTGCATGTTCCAGATTGGTTAGACACAGAAAACCCCAGACATCACATGCAGATCCGGAAATGTCTGGCCTATGGTTGAGGGTTCGACCCTCTGTATTGCTCATGTTTCCCCCGATAACCAATCAATATGCTGCTTACAGGATCCCCGTGATATTTGAGTAACCCCCAGTTTGTACACAGAGGACATGGGGGGACATTGTAAGTCGCAGATTCCCTGGGCTGGGAATCTGAGACATGTCGTACACTACTTATCCGCATTGAAAAACTTGGATTTCAGGCATAACACAGAGTAAAGATTAGCTCTGAACGAGCCATAACTCATAACGTGATATCATAACCGGATAGTGGGAACGTGTAACAGGACGCTGCGCCTTCTCATAAACAGCTAGTTACATTTCCTGGCATAAATGACATAATATTATATTATTATAATATTATCCCTGCCATGGAGCAACGTCTGATAAATTACACTGCACATTATACATTCCACAGGAATTTATTCCATTGATTATCGTAAATAGCTTCTCTTTATAAAAACACTGACGTCAAATGCCTGGGGATTGATCTACGTAAGGTCACCTGGGATTGATCTACAGTAAGGTCTCCTGGATATGATCTACTTAAGGTCTCTGTGGGATTGATCTACATAGGTCACCTGGGGATTGATCTACAGTAAGGTCACCTGGGGATTGATCTACAGTAAGGTCACCTGGGGATTGATCTACAGTAAGGTCACCTGGGGATTGATCTACAGTAAGGTCACCTGGGGATTGATCTACAGTAAGGTCACCTGGGGATTGATTACAGAGTCCACGGATTGCTAGTAGGTCACCTGGGATTGATCTACAGTAAGGTCTCCTGGGATTGAACTACGTAAGGTCACCTGGGGATTGACTACAGTGTCACCTGGGGATTGATCTACAGTAAGGTCACCGGGGATTGATCTATAGTAAGGTCACCTAGGGATTGATCTACATTAAGGTCACCTGGGATTGATCTCAGTAAGGTCACCTGGGGATTGATCTACAGTAAGGTCACCTGGGATTGATCTACAGTAAGGTCAACTGGGGATTGATCTACAGTAAGTCACCTGGGATGATCTACAGTAAGGTCACCTGGGGATTGATCTACGTAAGTCACCTGGGATTGATCTACAGTAAGGTCACCTGGGGATTGACTACAGTAGGTCCCTGGGGATTGATCTACAGTAGGTCCCTGGGGATTGACTACAGTAAGGTCACCTGGGGATTGATCACAGTAAGGTCACCTGGGATTGATCTACAGTAAGGTCACCTGGATTGATCTACGAAGTCCTGGGATTGATCTACAGTAAGTCACCTGGGGATTGATCTACAGTAAGGTCACCTGGGGATGGATCTACAGTAAGGTCACCTGGGGATTGATCTACAGTAAGGTCACCTGGGGATTGATCTACAGTAGGTCACCTGGGGATTCTACATAAGGTCTCTGGGATTGATCTACAGTAAGGTCACCTGGGGATTGATCTACAGTAAGGTCCCTGGGGATTGATCTACAGTAAGGTCACTCTGGGGATTGATCTACAGTAAGGTCACCTGGGATTGATCTACAGTAAGTCCCTGGGGATTGATCTACAGTAAGGTCCCTGGGGATTGATCTACAGTAAGGTCCCTGGGGATGATCTCATAGGTCACCTGGGGATGATCTACAGTAAGGTCACCTGGGGATTGATCTACAGTAAGGTCCCTGGGATTGATCTACAGTAAAGGTCCCTGGGGATTGATCTACAGTAAGGTCACCTGGGGATTGATCTACAGTAAGGTCTCCTGGGGATTGATCTACAGTAAGGTCCCCTGGGATTGATCTACAGTAAGGTCCCTGGGGATTGATCTACAGTAAGGTCACCTGGGGATTGATCTACAGTAAGGTCTCCTGGGGATTGATCTACAGTAAGGTCACTGGGGATTGATCTCCAGTAAGGTCACCTGGAGATTGATCTCACGTAAGTCCACCTGGGGTTGATCTACAGAAGGTCACCTGGGGATTGATCTCAGTAAGGGTCCCCTGGGGATTGATCTACAGTATAGGTCTCCTGGGGATTGATCTACAGTAAGGTCACCTGGGGATTGATCTACATAGGTCACCTGGGATTGATCTCACAAGGTCACCTGGGGATTGATCTACAGTAAGGTCACCTGGGGATTGATCTACAGTAAGGTCCTCTGGGTTGATCTACAGTAAGGTCCTCCTGGGATTGATCTACAGTAAGGTCACCTGGGATTGATCTACAGTAAGGTCACCTGGGGATTGATCTACAGTAAGGTCACTTGGGATGGATCTACAGAAGGTCACCTGGATGTCTAATTGGGGGGATTATCTACAGTAAGTCACGGATCTACAGTGGTCACTGGGATTGATCTACAGTAAGGTCACCTGGGGATTGATCTACAGTAAGGTCACTGGGATTGATCTACAGTAAGGTCCCCTGGGATTGATCTACAGTAAGGTCACCTGGGGATTGATCTACAGTAAGGTCACCTGGGGATGATCTACAGTAGGTCACCTGGGGATGGATCTACAGCAAGTCTCCTGGGGATTGATTCTCCATTAAGGTCACCTGGGGATTGATCTACAGTAAGGTCTCCTGGGGATTGATCTACAGTAAGGTCACATGGGGATTGATCTACAGTTAGGTCACCTGGAGATTGATCTACAGCAAGGTCACCTGGGGATTGATCTACAGTAAGGTCACCTGGAATTGATCTACAGCAAGGTCACCTGGGGATTGATCTACAGTTAGGTCACCTGGAGATTGATCTACAGCAGGTCTCCTGGGGATTGATCTACAGTAAGTTCACATGGGGATTGATCTACAGTAAGGTCTCCTGGGATGATCTACAGTAAGTTCACATGGGGATTGATCTACAGTAAGGTCTCCTGGGGATTGATCTACAGTTAGGTCACCTGGAGATTGATCTACAGCAAGGTCACCTGGGGATTGATCTACGTAAGGTCCCTGGAGATTGATCTACAGCAAGGTCACCTGGATTGATCTACAGTTAGGTCACCTGGAGATTGATCTACAGCAAGGTCTCCTGGGGATTGATCTACATGTAGTTCACATGGGATTGATCTACAGTAAGGTCTCCTGGGGATTGATCTACAGTAAGTTCACATGGGGATTGATCTACAGTAAGGTCTCCTGGGGATTGATCTACAGTTAGGTCACCTGGAGATTGATCTACAGCAAGGTCACCTGGGGATTGATCTACAGTAAGGTCACCTGGAGATTGATCTACAGTAAGGTCACCTGGGGATTGATCTACAGTAAGTTCACATGGGGATTGATCTACAGTAAGGTCACCTGGGGATTGATCTACAGTAAGTTCACATGGGGATTGATCTACAGTAATCTCTCTCTATATTTGCTATTATTATACATATGGGTGGGAGCTGCCATACTTCTTTTTTAAAAAAAAAGATTTATTTACATTTGATCGGGATTCTCTCTAATTTTTATTTCAGATTATTTTGATTTAACGTGCCCTGTCGCTTTAAGAAGAAACTTTTTCCTCCCCGTTGAGAGCAGATGTTTCCGTCGGTGGGGGGTGGGGGTGTCACATGGAAATTTCCATCGGTGGACGAACGTTAAGGTGTTTGGACGTAACATGTGGACGGTGGAGATCCGGAGAGATGGAGACGTCCTCGGTGCCCCATCTGTTCTGCTCTCGTGGTTCTACCTTCCTGTGACCCTGTCAGATTCGCAGCACGCTAGAAGATGACCTCGGTAACGGCGCGCTTAGGCTGGCAGACTAACTTGGTCAACGTTGGCTGATTAAACTTTTAACAATATCCCTAGTGCGATAAAGGGCAAATTGACAGCTTTGCTCACCGTCAAGGTGTCTGTATAAAACTAATTAGTAAACCGCACAGTCTGTGGAGCTTTTAATGAGCAGATCGGCTGGTCCCTGTAATAATAACCCAGTCGCCCCCTTTGGGATTCAATTAAGGCACAGACTGTCATATGCTCGGTCTAGCTGATCAATGATACATTCCGACCTTTGTCAAGAGCTGCTCCAGGTCACTGGCAGAGGAAGCTCGTCGGCCCAGCAGAGCACAAGGGGCCAATGGCAGGAACAGACGATGGACCAGCACAACTATCACTCACTCAAACTTTCCCTGATTTCCCACTGTGCACGGGGACAAAGAGAGATAGAGAGAGAGGATAAACCAAGACCAAGTACTATAATGTACAACGACACAGAGAGAACTCTGGGTACCACTCGTGTATTATAAGGATAATGTATCCTCTACTGTAAATTATAAGGATATTAGAAGTCACTGAGGAGTTCTGTGCCCATATAAAGGTACAAGGATACAGACTGAGTTATACAGGGAACTCTGGGTACCACTCATGTATTATAAGGATAATGTATCCCCTACTGTAAAAATAAGGATATTAGAAGTCACTGAGGAGTTCTGTGCCCATATAAAGGTACAAGACACAGACTGAGTTATACAGGGAACTCTGGGTACCACTCATGTATTATAAGGATTGTATCCCCTACTGTAAATTATAAGGATATTAGAAGTCACTGAGGAGTTCTGTGCCATATAAAGGTCACGGACACGACTGAGTTATACAGGGAACTCTGGGTACCACTCATGTATTATAAGGGATAATGTATCCCCTACTGTAAATTATAGGATATTGAAGTCACTGAGGAGTTCTGTGTCTAATAAAGGTACAAGACCCAGACTGAGTTTCAGGAACTCTGGGTACCACTTTGTATATATAGGGATAATGTACCCCCTACTGTAAATTATAAGGATATTAGAAGTCACTGAGGAGTTCTGGTGTCCAATAAAGGTACAAACACAGACTGAGTTTATACAGGGAACTCTGGGTACCACTCATGTTTATAGGATAATGTTCCCCTACTGTAAATTATAGGATATTAGAAGACACTGAGATTTCTGTGTCCATATAAAGGTACAAGGACCACGACTGAGTTATACAGGGAACTCTGGGTACCACTCATGTATTTAAGGATTGTATCCCCTACTGTAAATATAAGGATATTAAAGTCACTGAGGTTCTGTGTCTATATAAAGGTACAAGGACACAACTGATTTATACAGGACTCTGGTACCACTCATGTATTATAAGGATAATGTATCCCCTCTGTAAATTATAAGGATATTAGAAGTCACTGAGGAGTTCTGTGTCTTATAAAGGTACAAGGACACAGACTGAGTTATACAGGGAACTCTGGGTACCACTCATGTATTTAGTATAATGTATCCCCTACGTAAATTATAGGATATTAGAAGTCACTGAGGTTCTGTGCTATATAAAGGTACAAGGACACAGACTGAGTTATACAGGGAACTCTGGGTACCACTCATGTATTATAAGGATAATGTATCCCCTACTGTAAATTATAAGGATATTAGAAGTCACTGAGGAGTTTTTTTATCATTCAAAAATTCCTTTTAATGAACAAGGGATGAATGAGCCGGACTGACATGATAATTTACGTGTATGGCGGTTCAGTTGGGCACTGTTGGTTGTAAACCAAGCAGATTAACTGCCCTGTACACGTATGACTATTGCGCAGTATGGCTGATCAGTCACCGCTGGTCACATACAAGATCACACGTCTGTACCTCAGGATCCGGTTACTGGTAGTCGTTACTTTTATTGATTGTGAAATTAAGATTCTGTTATTTCCATCGAACATTAATGTGACTATTAAATGTCCGTCAGTCACTGATAATACAATGTAACATGGGGGGAAATAGATTAAGACTGGAAATCACCCATGATGAGAGCGTTCCGTCATTACCGAGTTCAGCGAACAGGCCAAGCGCAAAGTCGGTAGTTACCAGTCCAATGGGAGCTGCGGAGATTTCTGTACATATAGACGGCGCTGCGGATGCAAACGCAGTAATTAAGAATTTGTCAGGGAAATTTGACCCTCTGGGGTAAAAATTACTTTGTACAATAAGAATGGGAGAGAATCGGCCCCTTCGCTTCACATCATTTAACTTGATTATTTATACATCAAAGGGCCAAATAATCAGATTTTAAGCAGAATGAGATTCCACCGACTCTCCGCGTGAGATTTTCATAAACCGTCTTCATTTTGCATATAAATTGGTGCAGAGATTTGTGGCTGCAAATTTACTGCTGTCAAATGTAATTCCCCTTTAATTCTTCAGGCCTGGAAGTGAATGACTTGTGGTTCGGGCTGCAATTTTTAACGCTCGCGGGTAGCGCCCAGATCAATAATGTGTCTTTATGAGGAATGGCTCCAATGTTATTGAGTATGCATTTTGCTTGATAGGATAATCAGGTAATGAAATGCCAATTCATTCATTAGGACGGCGCTAACTCCTTAAACGAAACCGGTGACAGGTCTAGGGGGGGAAAGGAGACGTGGTCATGGCAGGATACGGGGGGGAAGGAGACGTGGTCATGGCAGGATACGGGGGGGAAGGAGATGTGGTCATGGCAGGATAGGGGGGAAGGAGACGTGGTCATGGCAGGATAGGGGGGGAAGTAGACGTGGTCATGGCAGGATAGGGGGGGAAGGAGACGTCAGGGGTATTTTTTTTTTCTTTGTGTTCCCATGGCAAGGATACGGGGGGTAGGAATGGGACGTGTCATGGCAGGATAGGGGGGGAAGGAGACGTGGTCATGGCAGGATGTCAGAAATGGATTTTTAATGATCTGATTCCAGGCGTCTGCACCTTAAAACGCATTTGCACGTTTCAATTCAAACATGTTCAGGGGGTCATTCAGAGCCTCGTTTTATCTAACGGTGCATCATGGGAAGCAGGTCAATCTGTCGTCTTACTGCTGGGGCCCCAGTTCACCTATTGGTCAATTATTATGTCAAACAACTTCCCCTTTCTATTAAACCCTGATACAATGTAACCCCCATATCCCACCCAGCGGCGCTGAGAGGGGGAAGAGCGACCAACTGACTTTAATCGCCATGAGAAATAACTAGACTACTGAGCACAGCAAACTTCCCTTTTGTATCAACCATGTTCTCCACTTTACACCAACACGTATACAGCACACACACCAAACACAGGATATGTCTATTAAGGATGAACAACCTGCTCTCTCTGAACTTCAATTCCCAGCATTCCCTGTCAGCAGATATAAAGCGCCCTTACCTACCACTGAAGAGACAATAAATGACTTGTAATGGATTTAACCCCTTCACTGATGACCGGCTGATGGATTTCATTGTATTTATAATCATTTTATAATACATAAGTGTGATATTTTATAATGGGAGCTGCAGTGGTATATATCCTTATATTACACTGTAAGGGGCGCATTATCCCTTTTATAAAACCTTAATGGTTCTCGGCTTAACCTGATAATGAATGAGGTTAACCGAGTGCCAGTCTGGCGTTAACCCTCCCCTAACCACATCAAGGCAGTTTCCAGAAACTGGCGTATGGAATCAGCAAATCGATGGGCTTGTGTCGTGTTTGTTTTTTGTGTCGTGTTTGTTTTTCCGTAAAACCAGTGTCTAGTTTTCCCATTTGTCTTCCCCATAATGACCGGAGATTCGGTGACAGACTTGCCATATCGATGTCATAGGTTCTAAAATAACTAAACTACCATAAATAACCTTTAACAAGAGAACTGGATGATATTTCTTGGCTAAATTTTGACTTTTCCCAGTGGAATCCAAGTTATATTTGTTTCCACCGTCTAAATAATCAGATGGGGAGAAGGCAACAAATGGTTAATTCCCTGTGTGTCCCATTCCTGGATCCCAAACAAAGGTTAAAGGCAAAGTTAAACTATTCAACATATTTACAAAATCGCAGGTTTTTCTACATTGTGTCTCTCCTAGCGACGTCTATTGTAACAATGTCAATCAATTGGAAAGTGGTAATGTCTGATATTCCATCAATACTGGGAATTTCTCCCAGGTGGATTGTGATTCGGTCCAATCTCTCTCACAGAACTCGCTCTATTAGACTGTTTTTGCTAAATGTCTCTGTAATCTTAAGCAGAAGCTTTAAAAAGTAAAATCCCTTCACTTTGTGCCTTTTGGGTCTTCTCTCTACTCTCTCTCTCTCCTTCTCTTTCTCTCTATTTCTCTCTCTCTTTCTCTACTTCTCTCTCTGCTTCTCCCTCTACTTCTCTCTCTCTCTACTTCTCTCTCTGCTTCTCTCTCTACTTCTCACTCTCTCTCTCTCTCTCTCTCCTTCTCCCTCTCTCTCTCTACTTCTCTCTCTACTGCTCTCTCTCTCTCCTCTCTCTCCTTCTCTCTCTCTCTCTACTTCACACTCTCTCTCTCTACTTCTCTCTCTCTCTCTACTTCTCTCTCTCTCTCTCTCTCTCTCTCTACTTCTCTCTCTCTCTACTTCTCTCTCTCTCTCTACTTCTCTCTCTTTTTCATCTCTCTCTACTTCTCTCTCTCCCCCCTCTCCCCCCCTCTCTCCCTCTCTTTCTCTCCCTATATCCCTTTATCTCTCCTTCTCTCCCGCTCTCCCTCTCTCTCTCCTTCTCTTCCCCTCTGTCTCCCCCTCTCTTCCTCTATCTCTCTCCCCCTCTCTCTCTCCCTCTCTCTCTCTCCCAGTCTCTCTTTTTTAATTTAGTTTTTCGGTTAATCATAATATTCCCATTTCTTTAAGTTCGCGTCTTTCCCTGTCACCAGTGAATTACTGCACTGAGCTAAATCAATTCCGGTATAATGGGTCAGTACATCCCAGGAAGACTTATCTCCGCCATGCACCGTGTAATTTAGTAACACTGATTTGTGGTGGATTTAACTCAAAAAGTAACACACAATATGATGAGTTCAGTAATATCTCCTGGTGTGGAGCCAAGTCTAATAGCCAATCGGGGCAGTCGAATAAAAGTCACAGACTGTCATCTCCGACGCTGACCGCAAAACATTTAAGTTGGTCGTCCCAATCTTTACATAGTTCATGGAGTTGAAAGATGACATTTCATCTATCAAATTAACCTTTCTTTTATATGCAATTGATGAGCTAATTACGGAGACAATGTCACCCAGAAAGTCACTCGACATAACTAACAGTTTAACACATTTTCACTAAAACTTTCTTTTAATCAGAGACTTTGTACTTTTTGACTTTCTCACCCTGATTTTGTTCCTTGATTGACAGCCGGGGACGGAACCTTTTCTAGTTAGACGATTAATAACTCCCGTCCATGTCCTCCTCTACCCTTAGAGTTCTTTATCTTTCCCTCAATATCCATTTATATGTTTTACCCCCATAGAAACCAGAGACTCATTAAATTAAACATTTAAAATGAAATGTCTTCTTGTGGTTTTCTTGTTTTACAAACCACCTATTGTCACCTGTCAGGTTATTTGTCTTCACCGAGGGGGGAAGAAGACGGACTGTTGCCCAATACAAAGTAACTTTCTATCAGTGTTGGGTTCCTAATAAATGAGTCTTTTCTCTTTCCATCCATTTGATAGATAGAGGGACCTGGTTCCCCAGGACATTAACATCATCAGATTCTAGTTCTTTGTTTTCTTGTAGCTGTTCGGGGACCGCGACCTTCATTCTTAACCTCAAGGGGACCACGATGCCCCTTACATACATGTCACATGATTTCATTTAATAACATCTCCAATGGTCAAGGCTAAAAAAACTTTTTGTTTATCCCAAACTGCCCTAAAGGGCTGCACTGACCACACAACATCTCACAGAGCTCCAGCTGGGAAAGACTACACTTTCTGTTGACTATTCATCAATGAAAGTCCTGTTTGTCCCTGGTCCCCTGTCAGGATAAGAGTGAAGAAACTATAGGACAGTGCAGCACTTGTTGACTTCTCCAGGGATGATACAATGTACCTTGTCAGTTAATTATCCTCAGTCCTACAGCTAGACATCTGTGTATTGTAGTCCCTTTTTGGTCTACCAAGTGCTTTGAAGGGAAGAGTTCACAGAGCGGGACTTTCATTCTTCCTTTCCATGTCAAACACTTTCAAATTCTTATTTCAAAGTCACCGTCTGTGGTTGTTCAAAGACCTGTTGGCACTTTGGGGGCTTAGGAATGGAGTTGAGGTTTCACTACAAAGACTGGGACTTCATAGCAACCTCTAGCCCAGAGATAGAAATATTTATATCATTTCCCGCACATATCCCTACATGGCCCCCATATTAAAACATTGAAGAGTCCCGCTCATCATTCCCCTCAGTAGAGCTCATATTAGTGACGGTTATCACTTCTGTTTAAAGGAGCCTCATTGAACGGTTTAAAGTGTTGCATTAGAAATGTAAAACGCGCTCGGTGTTAGTTGGTTACAAGTACTTGAAGAAGTTCTTAGAGAAATGTCTTGCTGCATTTTAGTATTCATCATCTCTTTCCTCTCCTCCCTGGATCCTTTTTATCTGCCGGCCCACAAGATATGGAGCAGCGTTAATTGGTCCTTAGGGAAGTTTTTCTTTTATACTGATGCCTCCTTTATATTGTACACACGTGCTCATCCCTCCAGAGATAAACAAAGGGAAAACGTGAACATTACGACACTGTGTCCGGTGTTAGGAACTGACAAGGGGCTCAGAATCTTCCTCTGTTAATTAAAAATTGGATTAATTGTTCATTTCTGGGCTTAAACAGCTTTCTGGCCGTCGTTGGGTTCGTATTTTGGACAATAATCACAGAAACTAAAACTCTCCCCCCTCCCCGTATTTAATAGTCGACCTGCAGGGAAACAAGCAGAATTTTTGATCATAGAATCAAACTGAGGGACCAGGTGGATGTTTACGCAGCTGCAGGTAGAATATTGCAAAATAGAAGTTTGGCTTCAAAGCAAAAAAATAAATCAAGCAAAGTAAAAACGGTGTTTTAGGGCCATTTATGGTTTACGTGTAAATAAAAACCAAGAAAACTTCCAAACTCTCCATGTCTGCAGTTTGGACAATTGTCCTTAGTTCTTTACAATTGTTTGATAGTATAAAGTATTCGGTGTAATTGCAACATAGGACAAAATGGCCGCACTCAGGGCAACTTAATCTTTGCTCCACCGGCCACAAGAGATGGACACAAAACCGAACTCGAGCCCGAGTTTGAGCCGAACATTACGAGTTTGGACGATCTCGAACTGTTTGAACTAGTTTGAGCTCGAACAACTTAGTTTGTTTTTTTTCGGACTCGCGGCTGTTTTTTCGATTATTATCGAATTTATGGGTCATTCGCTAACCCTAGAATGAATTGTTCATTTTCGATAACCCTCAAATGTATAGATCATTTTCGCTAACCCTCGAAATATCGTTCGGTAACCCTCGATTTTCCCATAACCCTCAAATGTAGCTTACTCAAACCCGACATCTCTACCTCTCTACCTGCCACATCCTTCCTCATCTTCACTGCTTTCTTATATGGTGCTATTCTGTAGGGTCTCCTCCCCTAACATACAGGTAACCTTACACATTGAATTAGTAGGGTATGTTTAATTAGGCAGCGTGTTGGGGTATCAGGAGATTATTTGTATTAAAACTTGACATCTTCCCTAAGCTGGTGACAGGATCAATGGAACTGTGAAAAATTATCTACAAATTCCATTGAATTTCTCCTCGGGGGAAAACAGGGGGACATATGTACCTAGGATAGGGGACCTGAAATATTTATTTTAAATAAATCCATAAATCTTGTTAAAAAATGGAAATCTAACTAAAAGAAATAAACAATTTAACCCCCAATAATCCCGAATAAAGAAAGTTCTGGAACGTTATTAACAGGAGATAAAATGTATCAATATAAACCGTTGCCACTAATACAGATCACGGTGTAGGGGAAATCTATTCAGTTGTTGGTTAGTAAGATGAAAATGTGAAACATGGTTCCAATTATTTGTGATAATGTGCAAGTGTTTAAACACAAATATCCCTAATTATAGGACTATGTGCTCTGTCAGGCATCTGCACAGATTACTGAACACGCCATAATTATATCAGTTACTCTGAAACATATTACTATAGTGGAACGGCTCCATTCATTATATGGGTTGAAGCTCAATCCATAATCCCTAAGCTTTCAGCACAGATGAACATGTTTGAGTATTTAGTCAAAAAATTGACTCCCGGCAGTACATTTGGATTCAACGGGATAATTTGAAATGATAATTCCAGTTTAAAAATATCTACTGTCTTCCAACTGAAAACTATCCAATGGTAAATGAGCCCTTGATTCTACCATGGTCCAATGATCCCACTTTCGTTCTTCTGCCAGTGATAGTGGACTGGGGTTAGCCCTCTCATAAATATGGGTCAGGGTGGTCAACATCTGGTGAACTGTCAAAGCTGTTTGATTGGCCATTACAGGCCATCTACCAATCTGTGTGGATGAAACTCTCTAAATAAATTGGAGACACTTACCTTGCTCCACCTCACCAACCTCAAACACCTTTTAAATATGCTGTACCTTGGGCTCAACCACATCTCCCAGGCTTAGTCCACCGGGATAACAATGTTTTCAATGATAATATTGGGTTTGTTGTATAAACCGTTTGCTGTCCAACTCGTGTCAAATTTTTGTCTCCGTTAAGTCAATCAGTTCCTAAAATTACTCAGCATTTTTCACTTTATGGTATTAGGGGGCCCAGAGACATCAATCCCCATTATTTGTCTTGAAAATGTTATGTGACACTTTTCTTGCACACAATTTACTATATTTTTGTGAAGATTCAGCTGTAGATATCATCATGACTACAGGCTTTTATAGGGCCATAAAATTTCAATGTCATCATAAATCCAACTTGCTGCAAATGTCGACATTTATGGCACATAGTGCAAGGACATATTTTAAATTTATATGAGACTTTCATGCAGCGGATCATATTTCGATAAAATGTGGGAAAGTTTCAAAACATTTGTTCTAATTCCGAGATCACGCTTCCCAATAAATACCAAATTTAAATATCAACAGATAAAGTTTCGTAAAAGTAGAGGAGAAGGTTTAAATAAAAAAAGAATAAAAAATGGTTCCTGTCATGAATTACTTAAGATATTGAAGTTTTTACACAATCTTATAAAATTTACTTCCTTAACAAAAGTAGATTTTACAATGAGAAAGCAACATGAAGCACTCAAAATGCTTAATCCTCAACTAAAGCTCCTCATACTGAGTCTTCTAATCCAACCTCAGCCTTTCCCTAACTTGCTGACTTTCTCCTTGCAAATTTCTTAACCCAATGAATTCAACTTTTAACCTAAATATCTCACTCCAACCATCATTGCCTCTCAAACACTTCTTATACTTATATCTATTCATGAATAGAGATGGGGAACTTCCTAAAGTTTGGTTCATTTTCCAACAGTAAAAGTAAAACGGACCCATTAATTTCAACAGGGACAAACAGTCTGAAAAGTTTGGATAAAATAGTTTAAATAGCAATGGTAACTTACTGTAAAAGGCTCTGGGACCTGGGAAATGATCCGAGAAACAAGTACTTATCACCAAAACTCGTTAAAATACTAACTTTGTTCATGGTTGAGCTATTTTTGAGCTTCCACACTGAATTTTTGAGGGTTACCAAAATCGATTGCTGTATTTGAGGATTAGCAAACGCCACACTGGAGGGTTATCACTAAATTCGAGGGTTACCGAACGCTGCATTCTAGGATTATGGAGCGCTAAAGTTGAGGGTTATCAATTTGAAAATTAGAGAATGTTCGTTAATTATTGTAAAAGAAAATTCCACAAATTAAAAAAGTCCAAAAGTTTGAGGAGTCCGAAAAAGTCCGATTTCGTACAAGCGTCTTGAACTTGGGTTCGAGTTCTAGTCCATCCTTATTCATGAATAACGAACTACTTAGACCTGTCCGCCAGGTCTCATAACAACACACTCTGTCCTTACAGCCTTTCAGACCCTCCCTTTGTACTCACCACTTGGATGTTAGAACTAGACCTCTCACTCTCCAATACATCTCCTCTACATCCATAAATCCCCCAATCTGTTTTATGTTGTTCCCTCAACCAAATCATTGAAAATTGTCTTTATATTTGTCTACACAACAGTAATCGGATCTCGAGAACTGATTTACACATTTATATCCTCCATACGTGTAAATTAAAAGGATCTATTAACTGCAAATAGATTTGTAGGACAAAACTCTGGATATGTTTTCTGCCTAGGAAAGTAATTTCTACATTTCAATGATATCAGACCAGGGGAAGCCGCATGTTTTATTCTTTATTCATGTGAGTAAAAATCTTGTTGTAATCAAAAAGTATTAAAATAACTAACTACTACTGCAAATGATTCTCTCTTTTCTTCCTTTAATGAATTCTTATTAACCAAGATCTGGCACTTTCCGACCAGAAGGCCACAGAGAGAACTGTCAAACGGCAAGGCTTGCTACAATAATGCGTTCTTTAATTTAATGCAGGCTTGACCCCTGTCACAAGTTAATCCAGCATGAAGAATAAAGTATAAAAACAGGCTTATTAATGAATTGAAGAAATAATGTGACATTGTTTCCCACTTGTTCCTAGAATATATCTTAATAGTCTACTTAGCAGTGCTAGGACAATTTCATTTGCCAATTAAATCTGTCTATACGCCTTGCTCTCAATATCACATTTAACTCACGGATGCGTTAAACACTGAGTATTAAAGGTTTTATTGGCGTTTACAGCTCAGATTTGGTTACATGATGCACAACCCAACAATTGATCAAACAGCCACGATCAGTCCTGGAAGTCACCGGGAATATTTTTTTAAGGGTTTAAGGCTCCGTTTGTCTGACAAATGGATAAAAAAATGTTTAGGCTTTTGCTCCTTCATTGTATTTGAGTTATTTAAAAGCTTTTTCAATTGAAATTGGTTTTGCACCCAGGGACTTTTTATTTGAATTGTTAAAGGATATGTCCATGTCCCCAGGCTCCATTGATAACTATATTAAGGACCCCCAAACCCTGAGACCATGATACTCACTTCTCTTTCTGGGGTTATTCCTCCTGACCTGATGATCCTTTCAGTGTAACAGTGTCCTCCTGGCTGGCAGCAGTCAGTCTTGGTGGGGTCCCTTAACATAATTATTATTGGCGCTGGGGGGGACACAACCATTATTTGATTTTAAAATTCAGGGGGAAATGTTAAATACGTGATGACAAACCACACAGTAGTAACCTCAACAAGTGACCTAGCAATTTACCCTGGTGCATCAAAGTCGTTGAGTAAGCAGTTGTGGTCATGTGTACTTTCATAGCCTGTGAGTACTAATGTCAAAAGTACATTAAAGTGTCCTCCCCATATGATCAACTAAAGATATGTGTCTTTTCTGCTGCCTAAGAAGCACAAGGGGAAAATAAATATTGAGCCTGGCCTGTCTAGTTATGGTACAGATATTATAGAGAACTTTCTTGCAGTTGTCCATGGGGTCAACAATGGGGGTGTAGCACCATATAAAATATTATCAAATGCTACACAAACATCTAAACATCTTCCTGATCAAGTATCAGTTGATCAGTTCCACTGTTGAGTTGAGTTGATTATTTCCCTTGCCAAATGTTTAATTGAAGCTTTTAATACTTCTTGGTGTTTGGATCTGATCTACATAATAACAGATAGTTATATTTTTAGAATTCAGCCCTTGGATAATTTCCCTAACATGACCAATATCTTTATCTCTCTATATATTATTTTTTTCTGTAATAAATATTTTAGTTAATTTGATTCTTTTTTTCTTTACAGCCTAGAAACATTAGTAGAGGGTGAAAAGGACAAACTAACTCATCTTATACATCAGTATAATTATGCTTTTCGTGTTCCAACAATTACATTTATGTAGACCCACTGTTAAAATCAATGTTACTTGTACAGCCAGTTCTTAATCAATGAAATCAGTCAATTTACCATGGTCACATCCTTCTTCTTAATTAAGACAGTGATATCTCTAGAGCTCAGGGTCTCAAAGAGATAAATAAGTACAGAGGTTGAGAAATGTCAAAAAGGTGACTCCTTCCATGATTTTTACTCGCTTGCAACTTAAAGGAAATAAGACATTTCTTCATCTTAAAAAAAGGTTCAAGAGATTTGCGCGTTCTTGCAAAAGGGTTGGTTTAGCATTCATTAAGAAAAGAGCAGATAGCGAGATCTGACAGCAAGAGCACTAATGAGCCAAGGATGGTTCGAACATACTTATCCTTCATAGTCATCGGCTGAATTATGAAGGTTATGCCACCTAAACCGGTTTTAATTAGAGTGTGCGTAGAGCTATTTGGACAGTTAGCCTTTCTATCTAGAATCAATTTCAATACCGTGTCACATTATTGTCATAACCAAAATGGCAACATGATGGAATATCCTCCTTAAAATGCCTCCACACTTGAAGCCAAATACCATTTAATGAGCATAAATAAAAGGCTGTAGATTGTAAGCCTCTAAAGAAGTGTTTAGCCAGGTTATTAGGTTTACGGCACAGCAAGGGGGGTCACAATGCACCCTTGTCATGCTGCACATTTTACCCCAGATCACAGAACTATCCATAGTTCTTACAGTTTTATACAAATGTTAATCCTGTTACATTTTTTTTTAACTAGGAAGATTGATTTAATATATCTATTCCTTTTTATTATTTTTTTTGGGGGGTGCACTGTGAGCAAAGTGTTCCATTTTCTGCTCTACTACTCTGGGGATCCACATTTGGGATATGCCCCAATGGTCTTCTAAACACCCTACAGCAAAGAGGAAAACCTCATTTGGAGAGTGATTAGTGGTAATACTTGGTCACTATATCAGAAGATGTGATATTGTCAATAAAGTAACAATTTACCTCCCTGGAATTTTCTCCATTTCCCTTTGACCATTATAGGACAGAAACATTAGTTTTCCATTTCTCCAGAAAAACTTTGCTCTGATTGGCTATAAATATTTCATTACACATTCCCCTAATCCCAGATGGAATCTTAGCTGCTGTGAGAGTTGCCTGAGGTATTTACCAAATAAAGAGGCAAAACTGTTTAGGACCCATCACTTCTTTACTTTATGCAACAAGTAAATTCCTATTAATGCTACAATCTGTTAGTTAAGCATTACATTTACATGTAGATTCCTGGTATCACATTGCATTAAATAAACATGATCATATTTGATTGATATAAATATAATAAATATCAGACCCACAGTGCTGTCTATTATGAGGGCACACGATTAGATTGCAAGCTCTTTGGGGCAGGGTCCTCATTCCTAATGTGTCACGGCACCCCACACTTAATATCAATTTATCTTTAATATCTATCTATACCTATCTATCTATCTATATATCTATCTATCTATCTACATATCTATCTTTCTATTATCTATCTATCTATCTATCTAACTGTCCATCTATCTTTATCTATCTATCTATCTACTATCTATCTATCTATCCATATTGTATCTATCTATCTATCTATATTGTATCTATCTATCTATCTATCTATCTATCTATCTATCTATCTATCTATCTATCTATCTATCTATCTATCTATCTAGTATCTATCTTTATCTTTCTATCTATCTACTATCTATCTATCTATCTATCTATCCATATTGTATCTATCTATCTATCTATCTATCTATATTGTATCTATCTATCTATCTATCTATCTATCTATCTCGTATCTGTCTGTCTACCTATCTATCTATCTATCTATCTATCTATCTATCAATATTGTATCTATCTATCTATCTATCTATCTATCTATCTATCTATCTATCTATCTAGTATCTATCTATCTGTTCGTCTATCTATCTATCTATCTATCTATCTAGTGTCTATCTATCTGTCTATCTATCTATCTATCTAGTATCTATCTGTCTACCTATCTATCTATCTATCTATCTATCTATCTATCTATCTAGCTAGTATCTATCTGTCTATCTATCTATCTATCTATATTGTATCTATCTATCTATCTATCTATCTATCTATATTGTATCTATCTATCTATCTATCTCTCTATCTATCTATCTATCTATCTATCTATCTATCTATCTATTATCTATCTATCTATTATCTATCTATCTATCTATCTATTTATCTATTTATCTATCTATCTATCTATCTATCATCTATCTATCTATCTATCTATCTACCTATCTATCTACCTATCTATCTATCTATCCACACACACACCTTTTTCACGTTGTTATTTTGTATTTGTGTAACTGCACACATCTCCTTGTCTGTACACACTGTATTGTTATAATATTTAGAGATTTATAAATAAACACACACATTAAGTCCTGACAATGTAAAGAATAAAACTGTTATGTACTATGATGTAATAGGATACAGTGAAAGGAGCTACAGATACAAACCATACTATAAATGTTAATTATGATTATTAGAATGATCCCTTATAGGGTCTCCTATGGTATATCACACAGATAGAGGGGTGGATACGCTCATTCTCACTAGAAAACCCCAATCCACGCATTTTATTTCAAAACATTTCCCCAGTCCTGAGACTTTACTGACCCTGTGAATCTCTTTGGGATTTTTGGCTCTTTAGCAAAATTTCTGCCACAAAACGAAAACCAATTATCCTTCCGTATCACAGGAATGGGGATTTAATCCCAATCTGTTTGTCTTTATTCTCCCTTATAATCACTCAGAGAGGAAGGACGGTTCCTTCTTGTTGCCTTTTCTTTAATTCTCTGACAGTCGCCCTAACAAGCCCTAATTTCATTTCCAAGAGAAGAACGTTTAAGGGAATATTATCACTTTTTCAAAGCAACGTGTGTTTTGAAACCCACTAATTGCTGACAGAGCCTCATTCCCCCAGATCAGATCTGCCTGTCTGGGAGCATTATTCCTTGTAATTTACCCATCCAATCAGATGTTCCGTTTGTTCGGCCCTGGCTGCTTTCACTTCAAAACAATAAATGAAATTAAACGAGCGGAAATGTCTTCTAGGAAAAATATTCAGTAAAAATAAAGTTTTTCCACTTTTGTTATATTTTTTACACAGGAGATGTAGAACGAGCAGTGTCTCTGAGCTTAGCACATGTGCAGTGACTGCATTTGGTCTTCATTACAATGGAGATGACATCATCATGGATGATCTCACAGTTCAGTCCCCAGAATTGACACTATAAAATTTCCAGCAGGCAACCTAACCCACATTTACGTTTTCCTCCTTGTGGCTCTTGCAAATGTGTCAGGTGTCGGTGCATATTCACAGCCTTAGGTTACTGTATTAGATTACCGGCAAATTGTCAAACAATCCAAATATGAAGATCCAATCAATCACCACAAGAGGAAATGATCGGTGAACAGATCCGTCAATTTCAATCAGTGTTGTTAATTAATCACATGACCAAGATGAACGTCACATGACCTCCCCGGGGCGATGGTTCGATCATGGCGCAACACTGGCTGACCCCCATTATCCAATGTCCAATGACTTACTAAAACACAGGCTAAATTTGAATTTAAAACCGGGTGAGACTACTGTATACATGTATGTAGCATGTGTTTGCAAAATATGTAATTTAATTAACAAATCTGTTCTTTGTATGATGGACACTAGGGGGCACATTTATTAAGGGCCATTAATACCGCTCAAAAATGACTGTCGCACATCGCAGCTGTAAACATAAAGTTTTCGCCATATTTCTTAAGGCAGTAACTTCCTTTGTGGCGATACTGTACTTAGGGCGATGCTCAAATCCAATGTACGGAGCTGGGGGGGGCTGCTGGGAAAGGATTTCGCCGCAAATGGTAGCATTCGCCACCAGAGGGGGCGGGCGGGGTCCCCCATGGTGAGGGGATAGATAGGTAGGTAAGTAGGTAGGTAGGTAGGTAGTAGATAGATAGATAAATAGATAGGTAGGTAGATAGATAGATAGATAGATAGGTAGATAGATAGTAGATAGGTAGGTAGGTAGTAGATAGGTAGATAGATAGATAGATAGGTAGGTAGATAGATAGTAGATAGGTAGGTAGGTAGTAGATAGATAGATAGATAGATAGTAGATATATGGATAGGTTGGTAGGTAGGTAGTAGATAGATGATAGATAGTAGATAGGTAGGTAGTAGATAGATAGATAGATAGATAGATAGGTAGGTAGGTAGTAGATAGATAGATAGATAGATAGGTAGGTAGGTACATAGGTAGGTAGGTAGGTAGTAGATAGATAGATAAATAGGTAGGTACGTAGGTAGGTAGGTAGTAGATAGATAGAAAGATAGATAGATAGATAGTAGATAGGTAGGTAGTAGATAGATAGATAGATAGATAGATAGTAGATAGGTAGGTAGGTAGTAGATAGATAGATAGATAGTAGATAGGTAGGTAGGTAGGTAGTAGATAGATAGATAGATAGTAGATAGATGGGGATAGTTCTCCCCATAGCAATACCGGGTCCAATTGTTTGGGGGCAGCACTTAAACCAGCCTGAACCTACTGTCCCCCCTGTCCATCCAATGTCCTGTAAAGAGAAGGTTAAAGACTGAGTAGTGAGTTGGGTTCCATTTTTAGCTGTAGGTTAAACTAAGTTTGAATCTTTCATTTAATGGGATGAAATAGAATTTGTCAGGCACACGGTGGACTAGACAAATGATGATCTTTAGAGGCCGAAATGTCATTATTACCTGTGATCATTTCATGGAGTCAGATCGTTCGCTCATTACCGGGAACATCCATGTTTTTGGAAATAAAAAATAAACTAAAACTGTCATGGAATAAAAACAAAAACTCGTCAGAGATTCAATAGACCAAATCCGGCAACTGTTCTAATCCAATTACCCCCCAATGTCAAGGTTGAGTGGTTCATCCTAAGGTTATGAGGTAGAGTTTGGTGACTGTATTGTTCAATATACAGATATTCCAGTATCCCAAGGCAGTTGTTCACTATCAGGATTGTATGTCGTTATCTGTGTGTGTATGTCCGTTATAATAGATCAGTTTTTCCATTGAACATGTTTCTCCCCCAATGGCCACTAGAGAAGAATTAAAAGGACTCTATGCTTTATCAGCTGGAAGATAAAGACAGTGGATTAGTCATTATATATTTATAAAGGTTGGTTAATTTTTCGCAGGAGTTATCACCGCCATTTTCACCAAATTTGGACTTAACGCAATTTATTAAGCGAAGATAACCAGCGGCAAAAGTCGTTACCACCGTGATTTCACTTATTGCCATGGTAATCACTCGATCGTATTCATAAAAGGGCGTTAAGCGTTTTCTTTACAAATAAATAAATTACACAGGAAAAGTACACAGTAACGATCATTCCGTATATACTTTATATTACTTTATTACACTTTATTACACTTTATATATACTTTATTACACTTTATATAAACTTTATATTACTTTATATACACTTTATTACACTTTATATAAACTTTATATTACTTTATATACACTTAATTACACTTTATATAAACTTTATTACACTATATTATACTTCATATATACTTTATTATACTTTATGTAAACTTTATATTACTTTATATATACTTTATAGAAACTTTATATTACTTTATTACACTTTATTATACTTTATTTATATACTATACATGCTTTATTTATTTACTTTAGATATACTTTATATATACTTTATTATACTTTATATTTACTTTATTTATATACTTTATATATACTTTATTATACTTTTTATATACTTTATATATACTTTATTTATTTACTTTATATATACTTTATATTACTTTATAAATACTTTATTATACTTTATATAAACTTTATATTACTTTATTACACTTTATTATACTTTATATATATACTATACATGCTTTATTTATTTACTTTAGATATACTTTATATATACTTTATTATACTTTATATTAACTTTATTTATATACTTTATATATACTTTATTATACTTTATTATACTTTATATATACTTTATTATACTTTATATTTACTTTATTTATATACTTTATATATACTTTATTATACTTTTTATATACTTTATATATACTTTATTTATTTACTTTATATATACTTTATATTACTTTATAAATACTTTATTATACTTTATATAAACTTTATATTACTTTATTACACTTTATTATACTTTATATATACTTTATATATATTTTATTATACTTTATATTTACTTTATATACTTTATAATATACTTTATTATACTTTATATATACTTTATTTATATACTTTATAATATACTTTATTATACTTTTTATATACTTTATTATACTTTATTATACTTTATATATACTTTATTATACTTTATATATACTTTATTATACTTTATTATACTTTATTATACTTTATATATACTTTATTATACTTTATATTTACTTTATTATACTTTATTATACTTTATATTTACTTTATTATACTTTATATGAACGCGTTTCTGAAAATTTCGACAATTACAAGGATTTCTCGATTTTCAAGGATTTTAGTTTTAATAGGTCCGCCTTCGCGGATTTGGATTTTCGAATATTTCTGAAAATTCCCCTGCGGATCGGTACGAGCGGACAGGATTTGCGAAGGTCGGACCATCTTAAAGCCAGTGTATATTAAAGTATAATTAAAGGTAGATATAAAGTATATAAGTATAATAAAGTTATATATAAGTATAGAGTATATAAATTAGAATTAGAAGATATAAGAAAGTTAATAAAGTTATATAAAGTTAAATAAGTAATAAAAGTATTATAAGTAAAGTAATCTAAAAGTATAATAAAAGTATAATAAAGTTTATATAAAAGATAATAAAGTATAATATAAAGTATTATAAAGTACGAAATAAAGTATATTCTAAAGTAGCTAATAAAGTATAATAAAGTATATATAAAGTATAATAAACGTATAATAAAAGTAATATAAGTGATATATAAAGTAATATAAAAGTGATAAGTAATATAAAGTAGAATAAAAGTAATATAAGTTATAAAGTTTATTAAGTATATAAGACTAAAAGTATATGTATAACAAGTATGATATAATATACAGATATATAAAGTATAATGAAGTATATATAAAGTTTAAGAAGATAATAAAGAAATATATATAAAAAGTAAAATAAGATAATAAGGGTTATTATTATAAAATCTTATTGTTAAATATTTCCCACCATAAGATGTTAGCTTTCAAATGTTACATAAGTAGCTGATTGTTGGGGAGTACATATTGGCTCCTGATGAAAGTTAATAAAAGTATAATCTAAAGTATAATAAAAGTATAATAAAGTATAATAAAGTATATAAAGTAAATAAAGTCTATAAAGTTACATATAAAGTACTATATATAATATAAAAGAGTAAAATAATAAAGATATTAAAGATATAAAAGTAATAATTATAATTAAAATAATATAAAAGTATATTAGATATAACGTAATATAATTATAAAGTTATAAGTATAAAGGATTAGTAATATAAAAGTAATAATAAAGTATATATAAAGTAAAAGTAAATAAAGTATATATAAAGTATGAATAAAGTATATATAAGTATAATAAAGTTACATAAAGAATAATAAAGTTATAATATATAAGTATAATGAAGTCTAATAAAGTAGAATAAAGTATAGTAAAGTAAAATAAATAACCTATAGTATCGTATAATAAAAGTTCATAATAAAACGTATATAAATGTAA
>CM033471.1:3543690-3555928 GCA_019447015.1 Hymenochirus boettgeri | reverse complement strand
GAAAGCTTTTGAAATACTATTTTCACGCTTTTTCAAAAATACAAGAAATCCTCTTAATTTCGAAAATTTTCAGAAACGCGGTTCAGAAAAGTTCGGAAAGCGGAAAACCGGAAAATCCGCGATATCCACCATTCCCGAACGCGGTAAATCCGCCGCGGATCCGAGTTCGGATCCGCAAACTGGGCCATCACTAACTGCTTGAGAAAGGTCCATGACACCAGGAACGAAATGTTGCCGTTTGTACCCCTTAAATAATATATTTTGAAAAAGACTGTGGAGTGCACACACATTCCTATGATTCTATACCGGACCCTAAGACGAAGCACCTCTCCCCTTCCTCCCCTTTACTAAATCTCCCCTATACTAAATCTCTCTCCCCTTCCCCCTTTCTACAATCGCCGCTTTCTAAATCTTCTCTCCCCTCTCCTCTTCCCCTTTAATACAATCTCTCTCCCCTCTCCTCTCCCCTTCTAAAATCTCCCTTTCCTAAATCTCCTCTCCCCCTTCTCCCCTTTAATAAATCTCTCCCCCCTTCTCTCTCCCCTTTCTTCTAAACTCTCTCCCCCTTCCCCCTTTGCTAAATCTCTCTCCCCCTTCCCCCTTTACTAAATCTTCTCTCCCCTTCCCCCTTTACTAAATCTCTCTCCCCCTTCTCCCCTTTACTTAATCTCTCTCCCCTTCTCCCCTTTACTTCTCTTTACTAAATCTCTCTCCCCTTCTCCCCTTTACTAAATCTCTCTCTCTCCCCCTTCTCCCCTTTACTAATCTCTTCCCCCTTCCCCCTTTACTAATCTCTCTCCCCCTTCTCCTCCCTTTATAACTCTCTCCCCTCCCCCCTTCCCCCTTTACTAAATCTCTCCCCCTTCCCCCCTTTACTAAATCTCTCCCCTTCCCCTTACTAATCTCTCTCCCCCTTCCCCTTTACTAAATCTCTCTCTCCCCCCTTCTCCCCTTTCCTCAATCTCTCTCCCCCTTCTCCCCTTACTAAATCTCTCTCCCCCTCTCCCCTTTACTAATCTCTCTCCCCCTTCCCCCTTTACTAATCTCTCTCCCCTTCTCCCCTTTACTAAATCTCTCTCCCCCCTTCTCCCCTTTACTAATCTCTCTCTCCCCCCTTCTCCCCTTTACAAATCTCTCTCCCCCTTCTCCCCTTTACTAAATCTCTCTCCCCCCTTCTCCCCTTTACTAAATCTCTCTCCCCCTTCTCCCCTTTACTAAATCTCTCTCCCCCCTTCTCCCTTTAACTAAATCTCTCTCCCCCTTCTCCCCTTTACTAAACCCTCTCCCCTCCTCTCTTTACTAAATCTCTCTCCCCTTCTCCCCCCTTTACTAAATCTCTCTCCCTCTCTCTCCCTCCTTCTCCCCTTTACTAAATCTCTCTCCCCCTTCTCCCCTTTACTAAATCTCTTCCTCCCCTTCCCCCTTTACTACATCTCTCTCCCCTTCTCCCCTTTACTAAATCTCTCTCCCCCTTCTCCCCTTTACTAAATCTCTCTCCCCCTTCTCCCTTTACTAATCTCTCTCCCCCTTCTCCCTTTACTAAATTCTCTCTCCCCCTTCCCCCTTTACTAAATCTCTCTCCCCTTCTCCCCTTTACTAAATCTCTCTCCCCTTCTCTCCCCTTTACTAAATCTCTCTCCCCCTTCTCCCCCCTTTACTAAATCTCTCTCCCCCTTCTCCCCTTAACTAAATCTCTCTTCCCTCCTTCTCCCCCTTTACTAAATCTCTCTCCCCCTTCTCCCCTTTACTAACTCTCTCTCCCCCTTCCCCCTTTACTAAATCTCTCTCCCCTCCCCCTTTACTAAATCTCTCTCCCCCTTCTCCCTTTTACTAAATCTCTCTCCCCCCTTCTCCCTTTTACTAATCTCTCTCCCCCTTCTCCCCTTTACTAATCTCTCTCCCCCCTTCCCCCTTTACTAAATCTCTCTCCCCCTTCTCCCTTTTACTAAATCTCTCTCTCCCCCTTCTCCCCTTTACTAAATCTCTCTCCCCCCTTCCCACTTTACTAAATCTCTCTCCCCCCTTCTTTCCCCTTTACTAAATCTCTCTCCCCCTTCCCACTTTACTAAATCTCTCTCCTCCTCCCCCTTCCCCCTTTACTAAATCTTTCTACCCTTCTCCCCTTCCCTCCCCTTTACTAAAATCTCTCTCCCCTCCCCCTTCCCACTTTACTAAATCTCTCTCCCCCTTTCCCCTTTACTAAATCTCTCCTCCCCCTTCTCCCCTTTACTAAATCTTTCTACCCTTCTCCCCTTCTCCCCTTTACTAAATCTCTCTCCCCCTCCCACTTTACTAAATCTCTCTCCCCCTTCCTCCTTTTACTAATCTCTCTCCCCCTTCTCCCCTTTACTATAAATCTTTCTACCCTTCTCCCTTCTCCCCTTTACTAAATCTCTCTCCCCCTTCCACCCTTACTAAATCTCTCTCCCCCCTTCTCCCCCCCCTTTACTAATCTCTTCCTTTCTCTTTCTACCCTTTCTCCCCTTTCTCCCCTTTACTAATCTCTCCTCTCTCCCCCTTCCCACTTTACTAAATCTCTCTCCCCCCTTCTCCCCTTTTACTAAATCTCTCTCCCCCTTCTCCCCTTTACTAAATCTCTCTCCCCCTTCCCACTTTACTAAATCTCTCTCCCCCTCCTTCCTCCTTTACTAAATCTCTCTCCCCCTTCTCCCCTTTACTAAATCTTTCTACCCTCTCCCCTTCTCCCCTTTACTAAATCTCTCTCCCCCTTCCCACTTTACTAAATCTCTCTCCCCTTCTTTCATCTCCCCCTTCTCCCCTTACTAAATCTTCTCTACACCCTTCTCCCCTTTCCCCCTTTACTAAATTCTCTCCCCCTTCCCACTTTACTAAATCTCTCTCCCCCTTCTCCCCTTTTACTAAATCTCTCTCTCCCCCTTCCCACTTTACTAAATCTCTCTCCCCCTTCTCCCTTTACTAATCTCTCTCCCTTCTCCCCTTTACTAATCTCTCTCCCCTTTCTCCCCTTTACTAAATCTCTCTCCCCCTTCTCCCCTTTACTAAATCTCTCTCCCCCTCCTCCTTTACTAAATCTCTCTCCCCCTTCTCCCCTTTAATAAATCTCTCTCCCCTTCCCCCTTTAAAAATCTCTCCTCCCCCTCTCTCTCCCACTTGTTGTACTATTTTCCTTGACAATTATATTACAAAATAAAAGTGATTGTCCTTTGTTTTGTGTTCACAATGTTGAGGATTATTCACTGTCTTGGTGTTTTCACAGGTGGTAGTTTTTATACAATGTTACTGACTGACTCTTTGTGGCCCTGATGTAGGTACCGAGGGCCCGATGTGCGATGAAGAGGCCCAGAACTGAGAACTGGGGTTTGTCACAATTTCCCATCGCAAACTTTTGATCACATGTTCCCATTTCACACACAAGATTCTGTTTGTGACTCTCCTGACAGCCCAATAGAGAAATCCCGGGGAGTTAGGAGATCTTTCTCCGGCAGACAGTTTATTCGTTCAGGGCCCATGTGTCAACATAAATTGAAGATTCTTCTGAGCGACATCAGGGGATTTTAGTCTCAATTTCGCTTTCTAAATCCCTGCCAGGTCCGCGAGTAAGTACTTGTCATTCCCTTAATAGCACTGACCAGTTGCCATCGCAGATTAAGAAAGATATTTTGTGACAAGTCGCTTTAATTTTGTTCGATATTAAAGCTCTGGAACCGTAATTACGGCGCCTGACAGTCCGTCGCCCCCCCCCCCCCCCCCCCCCCCCAGCTCATTCCAGCTGACAGAACCTTTCGGAAGAAATGACAACTTTATTTATTAGCGATTTGTCATTGTTAGGAGGGAATGTATTCGTAGCCTCGGGCTGAGGGGATTTTTTCTGACTTTTCATGTGGCTTTAAACGAATAATTAGAAATGTGTAAAATGACGGAAACTGCCTTAGTGGGGCTCGTAAGGGAATTTCGCTTTTTGGACATCAGAGGCGCTTCTTTTTTTTTTGTATTTTCTTTCCTACGGGGAAGCTCTGGGAGCTCGTTTCCTTTCCCAGTGGATGTGAACATTGAGTTTATACGTTTAATTCCACATTCAAGTTGTTAGACTGCAACGGACACAGATTATGACAATGTATCGACAGCAAACTGCCGGAGGGACTTAATTGCTTAGCACGTGTGACCTTTCACCCCCCGACTCTATCCCTGCAACCCTACCTACTGTTCCTGTGTCCCTTCCCCGAGGTTTCTGCTCGTTATTCAATAAAAGTCTTATCGTTAAAATGGGGCTATTTTGCCCCAACCAATCAGATGTTAGCTTTCAAATGTTATCTGATTGGTTGGGGCAAAATTAGCCCCATTTTTAACGATAAGAACTTTTATTGAATCTCATGTCCAGCGCAATAAAGCATCTCCCGGTCCTTATTGGCAGATTTAATTATTGTCTTTATTTCCAGGATGCAACAGTGACAAAAAAATGTCAGGGAAGAAATGAGACATTAATTTAGACCCTCGCGTGGGACAGGAGACAGAAAGAAACATTCTGCAGACCCAATCTTTAATGTTATCGAATCTCGATCTGAAGCCGGTAATTGTCTGATATAGAATAATTAGTCAAAAAATGAACCAAAGGTGATTGGAAGTTAAACTACAAGTGACAGAACATTACCCTGGTCCCCAATATATGTTATATGTATATATATTGTATAAATGTAATATGTATGTAATAAATGTACCTATATATATGTTCTGTATATAATCTCTATCTATTTAATGTCTATTAATTGTATACTGTATTGTTGGTAATGTATACTATATGTATTAGTATTTATGTCTATATGTATTTGTCCTGTCCTTGTTCTGTACCTGTTTCTCTCTCTGTTATTTTACTCTTCTTCGCTGTCTCTCTCTCTTGTCTCTTGTCCTCTCTCTCTGTCTCCCTGTCCTCCTCCTCTCTCGTCTCTCTGCACGCCTCTCTCTGTCTCCCTGTCCTCTGTCTGTCTCCCTGTCCCTCGTCGATCTCTCTGGTCCTCTCCTCTCTGTCTCCTCTGTCCTCCTGCTCTGTCCCCGTCCTCTCTCTCTGTCTCCTCCTCTCTCCTCTCTCTCTGATCTCCATGTCCTCTCTCTCTGTATCTCTCTGTCCTCTCCTCTCTGTCTCCTCTGTCTCTGCCTCTCTCTCTGTCTCTCGTCTCTCTCCTTTCTCCTCTCTGTCTGTCCTCTCTCCTTGCCTGTCCTCTTCGCTCCTTCCTCCTCGCCTCTGTCTATTATTATTGTTATTATTACTATTATTGTTATTATTATTGTTATTATTACTATTATTATTATTGTTATTATTATTATTGTTATTATTATAATTACAATTAGAATTATTATTAAATTTATATATTCACTTTTTGCAATAAAACCCTAGAAATATCTTCGCTAATTACATTGTGTCAGTGAAAAGAGCAACACGTGGATAGTAATTAACGGGATTGTATCTGTAGTAATGAGGTCACTCATCTTACAATCTGACCAACACTGTTTATATCAATTAGAATTCTACACATTAGCTAATTATACTGGGCCCCCAGGGGCCATGCAACGCAATCCTCTCAATCACAGAAATATGTGTTTTTAAAATGAATTTGTTATCTTTGTGGCTCTTTAACCCTCCCCATCATGTTAAACATGTAATAAAAATGTGCAGTTTCCGTGACAAACTAGACAACAATTTACAATCTCGGCCGGTGGTAACCACAATGGGAGACCTGATGTATTTCTGGTCCATTTCTGCGGTGACACTTTATGTGTTATGGGGTTATATAACCTACCCCTGTAGTGGATTTCTATGGGAGGAACTGTAAGATTATAGCCTTATAATATTACAGTTCCAGGAGGAGAAGGAAACCAGAAGCCACAAAGGGGGTAGGTTATAATAAATAATGCACCCCCAACTGTAAATTATAAGGATATTAGAAGTCACCTTGGAGTTCCGTGCCCTGTATAAAAGGCACTCAGCCTGCGGCCCTCGTACTTTAATATGGTCACGGAACTCCAAGGTGACTTCTAATATCCTTATAATTTACAGTTGGGGGTGCATTATCCACTATATAAACTGCCACTCCATTCGCAGGACAATCATTTAGGAGAAAGTTTACAATTTATGACACTGAATGTGCAGTAAGCAGAATCTGCTTATTATGTCATTTCCATTGACAAAGAATTACCCGGTTATCAGATCTGCACAAATCACAAATCTCTCTGACCTTGTGTATAGAACTGGGGCCCCTATATGTTGTAGTAGGGCCCCTGGTCATTATATTTACGGTAGGTTTTAGATGTTCAGATAAAATTATTTTTTTGTTTTTCAAATTAAATAAACTAAACTGATTTCTTTATTCTCAGCCAACAGTAAACATTTCACAGATGGAAAGTTTCACGAAATGTGTTGAGATTCCACGGAACCGAAAATTATAGGAAAGTTTCACGAAATGTGTTGAGATTCCATGGAACTGAAAATTATAGAAAGTTTCATCACGAATGTGTTGAGATTCCACGGAACCGAAAATTATAGGAAAGTTTCACGAAATGTGTTGAGATTCCACGGAACCGAAAATTATAGGAAAGTTTCACGAAATGTGTTAAATTCCACAATTTATATTCATATATATATATTTATTATTGTACTGAAAATTACAATGGTGTTGATTGGTGCAGCATTGCGAATGTCTGATACCACACGTCTATAAATACAGCTTCAGGTCTGACTTTGTCACTAATAGACAGTGCAGTGACCTAGACATTGATCATGCTAATGTCCCATATGGTCTACGTGTGACTATACGTTACCCAGACATTGTAGGAAGACGATTGTTTCTACACATGGCCCGAAATCTTCCATGTTTTCCTAGTTATAATGTCATTATATTGGTAAATTAGCCTATTGTCATCCATTGAAATGGGATATTGATCCCCAATGAGGTTCTGATAAACAATTTATGGCCCAATGAAGTCCATTGAGGTAGTTCAGTGGGCCAATAGAAGGAGAGCGAATGGCCCATCTCAACCAAAGGCTCAGATCCTACAATGAAAGGATCAAGGACTCGACAACAAAAGACGTTTCATTTTCTCACCATGACACATAATAGTTATGAACTTTCCCAAAGTGATGATGGTAATTAGATAATTGTATGGTCTATTATCTCCGTGCCGAGATGAAAGAAATAAGGGGGAAATAAAGGATGAAAATACAGATTTTATGCTCCGTGGCCATAATTTTCCTTAATGGAACTTCAAAGTCTTTACAGATTTCATTACATTTACTTTAATGTCAATAGAAAAGAAAATTTGATAGTTTGTTTCATCGATACTAAACGTGGACAAGGATTTCACCGACAGGACGGCGCCTGGAGAATTTAATGGAATTCTAAGGAATGATCTTTCATCTTTTATATTTATTTCAACATAGTTACAGGTGGTAACGTGATAAGGATAAACTATCGGGTTTAACCCAAAATATAAGCCCCAACAATAATAGGACCTCACCCATTATTCCTGCCTTACCCATTATTCCTGCCTCACCTAATATTCCTGCCTCACCCAATATTCCTGCCTCACCCCAGTATTCCTGCCTCACCTAATATTCCTGCCTCACCCCAGTATTCCTGCCTCACCTAATATTCCTGCCTCACCTAATATTCCTGCCTCACCTAATATTCCTGCCAATATTCCTGCCTCACCCAATATTCCTGCCTCACCCAATATTCCTGCCTCACCCCAGTATTCCTGCCTCCCTATATTCATCTCGCCAATATTCCTGCCCTATCACCAATTTCCTGCCCCACATATATTTCTAATATTCCTGCCTCACCTATATTCCTGCTCACCTAATATTCCTGCCTCACCCCAATATTCCTGCTCCATCCATATTCCTGCCACTCATCACATATCATGCCAATATTCCTGCCTCCTTACCTTCCTCACATAATCTAATATTCCTGCCTCACCAATATTTCCTGCCTGCACCCCATAATTCCTGCCTGCCTCACCCGAATTATTCATCCTCACCCAATATTCCCTCACCTTTCCTGCACTCAACCCTATTCCTGCCTCACCCCAATATTCCTGCCTCACCCCAATACTCCTGCCTCACCCCAATATTCCTGCCTCACTCCCAATATCCTGCCTCACCCAATATTCCTGCCTCACCCTAATATTCCTGCCTCACCATCAATATTATCCTCTGCCTCACCCCATATTCCTTCCTATCCTATTCCTGCTCACCAATCTCCTTCCTGCCTCACCAATATTCCTGCCCACCGCCCACCAATACTCTCCTGCCTCACCCATATTCCCTATTCTGCCTCACCCACTATTTCCTCCTCTCCTACCCCAATATTCTTTTCCTGCCTCACCAATATTCCTGCCTCACCCCAATACTCCTGCCTCACCCCAATATTCCTGCCTCACCCCAATATGCCTCCTGCCTCACCCAACTATTCCTCCTTCCATTATTCTGCCTCACCCTAATATTCCCTGCCTCAACCCACAATATTCCTGCCTCACCCAATATCCCTGCCTTACCCCAATATTCCTGACTCACCCCAATATTTCTGCCTCACCCCAATTTTCTGCCAGCAATGAGATACAGTCTTTGGGTCAGTAACTTTACATATAGTATAGAAATTATTTTAACCGTGTGGAAATATCAACCAGTCACCATTTGAGGACTTGTCCTTTAATCTAAAAATGTCTTGAACTGCAACTCTCTGCCACGGGCCACGGCAACTTTGTGTGAAAAACCAATGGAAACAATAGAATAATTAAGAGTTTTATAAGAGTTAATTTGATTAGAAGTGATTTAAGGTGGAATTAGCACTGCACAGACTTGTGGAAATGTCTTATCTGGAACTGGGTGATCTCGGTGGGTAGTTAGAACATCACAGAGACCTGACCAGTCCCCAAACCAACATTCCCCCATGGAATTAGAGATTCCAATGTGAACTATATATGACTACATAAGCAAGTGATGTCACTCACACGCTTCATTACTGAGCAGGACTGGGAGGCAAACACCTTGAAGATTCCCTTTTATAATAGACTGAGTACACACAGGCCTGGCATGGAATTGTGCCACTGCTATTGAGAAGCATTAACATATGTTATAGTTCTATTCATGTATAAATATAGATATATAATCTTTTGCACAATAAATTTTATTGAAAATGAATTGTCAGTCTGTCTGCCACCTGCCAACCTTTACTCCTTAATTAAACTCCTTAAACCAGTTTAATTCTGTACGGCCTTGTATGACATCTCACCAGGAGCTATGATGTAAGAAGTGTAGCAAAGAGTGGCCCAGGGGGAAATTGCCCCTCTACCTACTGCCCCCCCCCTTCATTCATGTAGTATTGCTTTGTTATTGGGATCTAAGATATTTGTAGAGCTGTGCAGCGACTTTAGGGTTAATTCCTGTGATATAAAGTCAATGTACATGTCCCATATTTGCAGATATGTTTGTTTTCTACATATTCATTATATTTAACCCCCAATTCCTTTAGCCATGAACTGTTACATAGGGAACCAGGAGCCCTGACATGTCTAAGTCTATAAAGATCATTTCATTTGTAAAATAAATGAGTGAAGCTCGGTCCTGAAGACTTTCCCCCTTGTGTGTTGGCGTTGGGGGGGTGGGGGGTGTCAGGGGTGCATCAGTTCCCATCGCCTCTGGCACCAGTAGGGTAGGGAAGGGGAAGAGAACATATATGATTTATTGAGTAAAACTGTTTGTCGGAGAGAGGAGTGGAGGCCGGTGGCTCGGACATGCTCCCTTTATGTTCAGCCATCAGTTCCATTAAACTTTCTATTAGTAGAAGAAACAAACGTCGCTGCCTAACAAAGAAAGTAAAAATACCTCCGTGTCCCGTCTCCATCACTGGGTGTTTAGCAAACAAAACCAGGTAAAACATTGTGTGGGCCTCATTCCAACCCATTACTGGGCCAAGAGGATTGTCACACCTGGGGTCCCCCTTCCCCCGCAAAACAAGAAAAACAACAATTTGGATGAATCAAACATTAGGGGGTTAAAGGGCGTGTCCAGCTTAAAATTGATGTTTGCTCATATCCCCTGCTCACCCCCAACTGCTGCCCACCCCCAACTGCTGGGGTATTTCTGTAAACCCCCCGATTGCTAGTTACAGAGGATTCTTTCCCACGGCGTTCTGCTCAGGCTTCCTACAACGGCTGCAGAGTATGGGAGGGGGAGAAAGGGCTCATCTGAATGTCACCAACCCTCCCAGAGGCAAGACAGGAGACAGAGACATTTGGACAGGAAAACAGTTCCTACTCTTCACTTTCCTGGACTTTGGACTGGCACTGCAAGAGAACCATAATGATGTTTTTACACCGTGGGGCCAGTATGGGGTTAACTTTTATTTTGGGGGTGGACATGTCCTTTAAAGAGCTCTGTGGATCACATGACTATCCTCATATACAGGAGCAATGCCCCATTTCAAAGGGAATCCATGTAAAATGGTTAAATTCCTGTAACATAAAGTTCGGTCCATTTTCCAACTTCAGAGAAAGTTGGAAAGTTCGAATTCGGACCCATTAAAGTCAATGGAGTGATAGTTCGAAAAGTCTGGGTGATTTACAGCTAAACTAACAATGGTCACTTACTGTAAATGGCTGTGACACCTGGGAAATGGTCTGGGGAACATGTCACTGTCACCAAAACTTGTTAAACACTTCCTAAACACCAGCGGGTAATTGTCAGGTTCTGCGCAAGCTACATTCGAGGGTTACGGCCAATTCGGCGGTTACCGAACAATTCTTTCGAGGGTTAGTGAAAATCGAAGGCTACATTCGAGGGTTAGAGAAAACGATCCGTACATTTGAGGGTTGTCGATACTTTCGGGGGGTCCATGGACAGGACCCCTATTTCCAGGGCAGTTGATACGTTCCTTCCCTCTAATACATTGGTTCTGTGCCTAATTGAGGCTGCGACGTTTCACTGGGGCCGGTAAATCTCATTTAGTTGAGTGAATTGGAGGCTGAGCGCGCCACCTAATGATGTGACAGGTGGGCAGCTCTTGGTTCTGTAGTCACTTTGTGATGAGTGAGGAGCATTAATCTGATTACTGTAGGAAGTGCTGGGGGGGAGGGTAAATTCTCCTCTTTCTTATATCAGTTAATTTTCTTGACTTCTGCCCAAAAAGCAGCAGGGTCCCTCCTGCCCCAGCACCGGGCGTCTCCTATAGGGGGGCCCTTTTCTAATTAACTGTCAGGAGCCCTTGTGTTGGGTGAACCAATTATTTTGAAGGGTATTAAGTCATCGGATTTACTTTGATCTTGATTGCATTGTGGAAATCGTGTATAATTAATGGCGGGAGCTTATTAGGAAAATGATTAGGCAAATTACACAGGTGTCGGATGCATTTTTTATGATAAATTTGCTAGAACAATCCCGGAATTCCATCTGTTCGCCTCCCAATGTCACGAGAGATGAACGGCCGGGAGTAGCACAAACTTAATGGGCACGTTGGCCCTGATATACCGGGGATAGAAAGGTCACCCACAAGGTCAAGCCAAGGAAGATGCAGAAATCGGGGTGGGGGAAACATCAAGAGTTATAGTTTAACTACAACCCCACGGATTCAGGCTCCAAATTCTACTATGGATCCTACAACTTAAAGAGAACTAAGCTACATTCATGCATTGAATTATTATTATTATTACTATTATTATTATTATTACTATTATTATTATTATTACTATTACTATTATTAGTAGTAGTAGTATTACTATTATTATTGATATTATTATTATTATTACTATTATTATTATTATTATTATTATTACTATTACTATTATTATTATTACTATTACTATTACTATTACTATTATTAGAAGTAGTAGTATTATTATTATTATTGATATTATTGTTTTTACTATCTATTTGTAAATATCTATCTGTGTGTCTGTCTGACTATCTGTCTATTATCTATCTATCCATTAGAGATGGGTGAACTTCCTTAAGTTTGGTTCATTTTCAAACGTCCAAACTTCAGTAAAACTTCGGAAGTTCGAAACAAACCCATTAAAGTCAATGAGAAGAAACAGTTCGATAAGTTTGGATAAAATACAGTTAAAATAGCAATGGTAATATCTATCTATCTATCTATTATCTATCTATCTATCTATCTATCTATCTATTTATCTATCTATCTATTATCTATCTATCTATCTATCTATCATCTCTCTATCTATTATCTATCTATCTATCTATCTATCTATC
>CM033471.1:3538282-3541111 GCA_019447015.1 Hymenochirus boettgeri | reverse complement strand
TCTCTCTCTCTCTCTCTCTCTCTCTCTCTCTCTCTCTCTCTCTCTCTGTCTGTCTGTCTGTCTGTCTATCTATCCCAATATGAAGGGTTTAATAAGATCTGTAACTAAATAGAGGCAGAGCTATTGATTTCCCTGGAGAAGAGAAGGGGAGATGGTTCATGCCTTAGGGTCTCAGTAACTGAACGAGGGTCCCCGGCCCCTGACGTACAGTGAGGCTGAAAGCTGTGAACATATTCTGGGGATTATTTACATTTTCATTAAGCTGGAAGTTAACAGATCCGCGGGGTTAGAACAATGACACTGGGACCGGCGTCTGGGAAATTTAACTTTCAAAAATGAAAAATTCATATCAATGAGCAAACAATGTGCATTAAGTGTAATGTGAAATATCCGTCTAGCGGTGAGAATTATGGGAGACAATAAGGTGAGTGAGCGCACGGGGCGATATTATGTAATTATTCACAGGCACAAACATTCGCTGCATCAGCATGAAAAGGATTTTAGTTTTTATTAGAAAAAATTACAAACATAATATTAAATGTTACATCCTAGAAAATCCCCATTATTTAATAAAACAGAACTCCTGTTCCTGTATTGAAATGTATTATTCATCCAATATCTCGTCTCCATCCCTTTCCCTTTAAACCCCCGATGGCCATTGGGTTTAGATCAGGGGCTGTATCTTCACGTGATGTACCAGTTGTATTAGAAACAGTTCCTAAGAATCCAGCCCAGACCTGTGGTCAATCAACGAATATATAGCTAGTCTTCACTTTAGTATTTGTGGTGTGATTGACCATTAAGATAAAGATCAGCGGTTTGCTGCAAGTGAAGGTCTCCAGGTGGACTCCTGGTCTTGGAAAACAAAGAGTGGACTGGACTACAAGACATTCCAAGGGTCTCGTAGGACAAGGAGGTCAGAAGAAGACTTGGTCTTTTAAAGGGAAAGGGATGGAGACGAGATATTGGATGAAGGTCTCCAGGTGGACTCCTGGTCTTGGAAAACAAAGAGTGGACTGGACTACAAGACATTCCAAGGGTCTCGTAGGACAAGGAGGTCAGAAAGACTTGGTCTTTAAAGGGAAAGGGATGGAGACGAGATATTGGATGAAGGTCTCCAGGTGGACTCCCGGTTTGGAAAACAAAGAGTGGACTGGACTAAAAGACATTCCAAGGGTTCGTAGGACAAGGAGGTCAGAAAAAGACTTGGTTTTTAAAGGGAAAGGGATGGAGAAGAGATATTGGATGAAGGTCTCCAGGTGGACTCCTGGTCTTGGAAAACAAAGAGTGGACTGGACTACAGGACATTCCAAGGGTCTCGTAGACAAGGAGGTCAGAAGAAGACTTGTCAATGTATTATTCATCCAATATCTCGTCTCCATCCCTTTCCCTTTAAATGACCAAGTCTTCTTCTGACCTCCTTGTCCTACGAGACCCTTGGAATGTCTTGTAGTCCAGTCCACTCTTTGTTTTCCAAGACCAGGAGTCCAACTGGGACCTTCATCCAATATCTCGTCTCCATCCCTTTCCCTTTAAAAGACCAAGTCTTCTTCTGACCTCCTTGTCCTACGAGACCCTTGGAATGTCTTGTAGTCCAGTCCACTCTTTGTTTTCCATCCCTTTCCCTTTAAAAGACCAAGTCTTCTTCTGACCTCCTTGTCCTACGAGACCCTTGGAATGTCTTGTAGTCCAGTCCACTCTTTGTTTTCCAAGACCTGGAGTCCACCTGGAGACCTTCATCCAATATCTCGTCTCCATCCCTTTCCCTTTAAAAGACCAAGTCTTCTTCTGACCTCCTTGTCCTACGAGACCCTTGGAATGTCTTGTAGCCCTTTCCCTTTAAAAGACCAAGTCTTCTTCTGACCTCCTTGTCCTATGAGACCCTTGGAATGTCTTGTAGTCCAGTCCACTCTTTGTTTTCCAATTGTAGCCCAGTCCACTCTTTGTTTTCCAAGACCAGGAGTCCACCTGAAGACCTTCACTTGCACCGCTGATCTTTATCTTATGGTCAGAATCACACCACAAATGACTAAAGTGAAGACTAGCTATATATTCGTAGATGGACCACAGGTCTGGGCTGGATTCTTAGGAACTGCTCTAATACACTGGTACATCACGTGAAGATACAGCCCCTGATCTAAACATACTATTTAGTCTATTATATTCTATTATTATTATTATATATATTACGTTATTTAGCTATTACTATTACATTATTATTAGTAGTAGTAGTATTATATTATTATTGATATTATTGTTTTTACTATCTATTTGTACATATCTATCTGTGTGTCTGTCTGACATCTGTCTATTATCTATCTATCCATTAGCGATGGTGAACTTCCTTAAGTTTGGTTTCATTTTCGAACGTCCAAACTTCATCAGTAAAACTTCGGAAGTTTCGAAACAAACCCATTAAAGTCAATGAGAAAAACAGTTCGAAAGTTTGGGGATAAAATACAGTTAAATAGCAATGGTAATATCTATCTATCTATCTATTATCTATCTAATCTATCTATCTATCTTATCTATCTAATCCTATTATCTATCTATCTATATATCTATCATATCTATCTATCTATCTATCTCTCTAGTCATCTCTCTCTATCTATCTATCTATCTATCTATCTATCTATCATCTATCTATCTATCTATCTAACTATCTACCGATTCATCTATCTATCTAACTATCTACCTATCCATCTATCAATCTAAAATCTACATATCAACTCTAACTATCTACTATCATCTATCTATCTAACTATCTATTATCTATCTTCTATCTATCTAACCATCTACCTATCATTATCTATCTATCTACCTATCATC
>CM033471.1:3405782-3535782 GCA_019447015.1 Hymenochirus boettgeri | reverse complement strand
CACGGGGCGATATTATGTAATTATTCACAGGCAAACAAACATTCGCGCTTCAGCATGAAAAGGATTTTAGTTTTTATTAGAAAAATTACAAACATAATTTAATGTTACATCACTCCTAGAAATCCCCATTATTTAATAAAACGAACTCCTGTTCCTGTATTGAAATTTATTATTCTCAATATCTCGTCTCCATCCCTTTCCCTTTAATGACCAAGTCTTCTTCTGACCTCCTTGTCCTACGAGACCCTTGGAATGTCCTGTAGTCCAGTCCACTCTTTGTTTTCCAAGACCAGGAGTCCACCTGGAGACCTTCATCCAATCTCTTCTCCATCCCTTTCCCTTTAAAAACCAAGTCTTTTCTTGACCTCCTTGTCCTACGAGACCCTTGGAATGTCTTGTAGTCCCAGTCCACTCTTTGTTTTCCAAGACCGGATCCACCTGGAGACCTTCATCCAATTCTCGTCTCCATCCCTTTCCCTTTAAAAGACCAAGTCTTCTCTGACCTCCTTGTCCTACGAGACCCTTGGAATGTCTTGTAGTCCAGTCCACTCTTTGTTTTCCAAGACCGGAGTCCACCTGGAGACCTTCATCCAATATCTCGTCTCCATCCCTTTCCCTTTAAAAGACCAAGTCTTTCTTCTGACCTCCTTGTCCTACGAGACCCTTGGAAGTCTTGTAGCCCAGTCCACTCTTTTTTTTCCAAGACCAGAGTCCACCTGGAGACCTTACATTTGCAACCGCTGATCTTTATCTTATGGTCAGATCACACCACAAATGACTAAAGTGAAGACTAGCTATATATTCGTAGATGGACCACAGGTCTGGGCTGGATTCTTAGGAACTGCTCTAATACACTGGTACATCACGTGAAGATACAGCCCCTGATCTAAACCCAATGGCCATTGGCTACTCACTTTACCCTTCCATCCATTCTTTTCAGAAAGAGTGACCTTAAACTGGCATCTGCTAATCTCACACGTGAACTGCCCAAGTGCCTGTTGAAGTTCCTGACTGCCTGGGAATTGAAAAGATGTCAAATCCAGGGACCCATATCGCTCCAATTACAAACAAGTGTTAACACACAATACACCCACCTGGATGATTTGTATTGACTTCAATGACTTGTAGGGAAGTAGCTGATACCCTAACTACGTCACGGTGAAGATGTTCTACACTGTTCAGTCTCCAACAATTGGCCATCGGCCATCCTATTGTCTCCAACAATTGGCCATCCTATTTTTCTGTCGATATATTTTAGACTGCGTATGAGGTCTTGATCTGGATATTATTTCCTTTTTCCCCAACATATAGAACAGACATTGAATTCCATTAGTGGGCTTCACCACTAGAAAGTCTTTACACTCAGACATGTGCCTAATTGGGGGGTCTCCTGATATCTGGACGTAAATAATAAATCCCCAATTCTTTGTTCCACTTTAGCACAAGTTCTTTTCCTGAGCTGGGGTGGGGATAAGGTGACGGTTATGGGACTAATACAAATGGAACTCAGAGAGAGATGGATCCAAAACATTCTCCACAAGAAATAAACTTAAGTCCCCTTCACCCACTCATATGCAAATGCAAAGAGCCAACAAAACAAACAGACAGATGGTGTTTAATTATGAAAAGATAATCAGCAAATTAATACAGACTAAATCAAAGATAATAATAACTGTAGATAGGTTTGATGCAATTCCTCAGGACCCAGGTCGGGTGGTAGGAACATCCCATGCCATACATCAAGGTTGATGGTGATTGACACAACGGGAATTGAATTGATCCATTCACTAGATTCAGTTAAACCTTTAGTTTATTGTGTTTGTGAAGGTTCTAAATGATCCAGGTCAAAGTATCTCAATCCTGGAGATGACCAGGATGACCAGCGAAATGTTTTCAAGAACTAAACTTTAAGTTGATCCAATTTAATCCCACAGAGAAACATTAATTGCTCAAAGTACCTAAGTGTGAAGTGTTGTTCCAGGTAGAACTATGGCATTGGATGTAGGTGGAAGGGTGGATGTTAAAATTCACCGTCCCTGTTCATTTCTACAGGTTTTCATAGAGGACATCCCTTGGGAACCAATAACTCTCTGTCTAAAATGTGCACATTTCTGGTAGGAACCCTAAACCCAGCCATGTCCCCTGATCAGCTCCTTGTACCCCACCAGACTTCAGGTACCACAAGACATGTAAGTGGGGAGGATTGAGGTGCCGCCCTTTTAATGTAGAAGTTAATTCCATTAGGCTCATCCTGTAGGTGTTAATCGCTTGTTTAAGAGACAGACACCCTATTAATCCCAACGTCCAGTGGGGTGATTGATCGTATACGATGGGGTAACTGGACGCTAACAATAAGACAATAAATAACACATTTGCTTTCATCTCATAAGGTTTCAATTCAGTTTCATTATAAGTTACTGAGGGGGAATTATCTCCGACATATGGCGCCTTCCTTTCCCACATTGGGAACAACTGACCTGTTTCTTTCTTTTTCAGTAATTATTTTGCTATCATTAAAGGATAAGAAATGGAGCTTTGTATGTAGATAAACAAAATGCAATTATCCAGAGAACAGCTTAGATTACATATTGCAAGGTCTGACACTGGCAGAGAGAACTGAATGTGACCAAGATGGCTCATTAACAAATGGCGAGCGTCGATCATTATTAATCTTCCTGCTAATTATACGCAATGTCCCATGGTGCAACTGAGTCTCCTAAACTGGGATCTCACCGGGCAAATCTCTTGGTCAAAGAGCAAAACAATGTATGGTCAGTGTATGGGACAAAACACCAACTGCCACACCAAAGGCAAATAATCATGACCAAAAAACCTCCTCTAGAGGGCGCCAAGCTGTAGTTCCATCGCTACAACCATATTAGTATTTCAAGAGCCCCCACTGAATATTATATCAGTTTAATGTCCAACTCCAAGGTTTTCAGAAGATCTGGAGTGCAATGAGATCACAGAAAACATCCTGATTAGAACGTTGTATAAATCAGGTTTACATTATTGTATAAAAGGACATATAGTATATATATATTCTGTCATGTTGTATATTATTATACAATATGTATTGTATATAGGCCATATCATATATATATTATCATATTGTATATAGGCCATTTGTTGTCTACTGTATATTTCCATATTGTATCTATATATTGGCATATTGTATGTATATATATAGTTATATTGTATATATATTGCCATATTGTATCTATTTATTGCCATATTATATCTATATAGTGCCATCTTGTATCTATATGTTGCCATATTGTATCTATCTGTCTATCTATCTACCAATCTATCTATCATCTATCTATCTATCTATCTATCTATCTATCTATCATCTATCTATCTATCTATCTATCTATCTATCTATCTATCTGTCTACACCAATCTATCTATCATCTGTCTATCTATCTATCTATCTATATCATACTGTCTATCTATCTATCATCTACTATCTATCTATCTATCTATCTATCTATCTATCTATCTTCTATTATGTTATATGTATCTATATATTGCCAATTAGTATCTATATATTTGCCATATTGTATATATATATATATATATATATATAGTTTTTTATATATATATATAATATATATATATATATATATATATATATTGGTATATTGTATCTATATATTTGCCATTTGTATATATATATATATATATATATTATCTATTGGCCTATTGTATCTTTATATTGTTATATTGTGTGTATATATATACATTGTTATATTGTATCTATATATTGCCATATTGTATCTATATATTGCCATATTGTATATATATTGTTATATTGTATCTATATATTGCCATATTGTATATATATATTGCCATATTGTATATATATATTGGCATATTGCATGTAGGGCATATTGTTAGAGAAAGGTGACTTGTTGGGTACCTTTGAAAAAACTTGGCAGGGGATTGGTTGGAAAATTGGTCTGAACATCAGTGAGAATCTTGGGAAAGTTCCCAGACTGCACAGGACACGATGTTAAAAATCAAGAAAAAAATGTTCTTTTTCTCTTCCACCCAATTAACCCTTTGTGTACTGGCGCGCTCCCTATAGAGGTTTCTATACCTCTCCGGACGCAGCACTGCCAATTAATAAGGATAATAACAATGTGGAATTCGCTGTACAGTTTTCTATAACTCCCAGGTGCAGTTAATGGATACCAAGACCTTGAGAACATCTACGTACAATGGAGCCCAATCTAACTCCAGCCCTTTCACACGCGGCGGATTGAAACAAAGCGTGCATTGATTTTTTAATAATTAATTCTTTGAATCATTAGACTGAAGGATTTAATCAGAGTAAACGAAGGAGCAAGCCAAGAATAAAGGCACAAACGCAATTAGCTAAAGATCTGCCGTCTTCGGTGGGTAAAATCTCAGGTGGACGTGGGAGATTTCTCACGTTACCAACACGGCGTTCAGAAGACGGGCGCCGTACGGTAAAAAAAAATCGCAGTCCCCTATTGTTTTTCTAGTTCATTGCCTACTATGGGAAATAAAGAGAGATTTTACCTTTAAACCTACATCTGAAATCCCCGAAACCAAGGCCATTAGCGAAATGAATAAAACCCAAGCCTTGTTTAATTCATTAGCGGAATCCTCCATTGTTGGAGCTGCCACCCCGCTTCCCTTAAACTATTATTTTCTATGATTATTCGGATTGGGACGCCGGTACCTGCTAATGCGCCATTGTCTTCCATCAAGGCGCAGTTTTATTTCTCATTCCTCGTGTTTTATTTATTTATTTTATCAGTAATTTGCAGGAAATTCGCCATTACAGCGAGCGGAGGGTCAGAGTCTCTTTTACTGAATTAACACGTGAATACGGGAATCAAACAAAAGTGGTTATTGCGGGGAGCCCGGCACCCAGGGCCCGATGGGCTCCGGTAATCAACGTGTTTTTGTTTTGCAACAAGAACAAAAAAACAACTTAATGGGAAAATTCTGATCTGAAATTAGAAAATCAGACGCGGAGACAGAGACACAGACGCGAAGCCACAATCCGCCATTTAATGCGATTCGATTCCTCGCCCCCCAGTACTGATTGGAACTGTTTGGGTCTTTCATTAGAAATTTCTATAGAAATCAGGATCTGTCTGTCCAAGGATGGAGTCAGTCAGACTGTCTGTCCACTGCCCAGTGCACACAGAGCGACACACGGATCCACTTTCCACTAATGCGTTAAAAGCTGAAAGGCAAAAAAACTGTCACAGGGTCTCATCTGGGCACATCAATTAAATGCAGATTTATTACCTACTGCAAAGCTCCTTCATTTAACGCACAATTTACTTCAACCCACAGTCTCCATATTGATCTCAAACAGGGTCTGTCAGTCAGTCTGTCCCGCTTCCCTTAAACTATGATTTCTATAATTATCGGATGGGACGCCGGTACCCTGCTAATCGCCATTGTCTTCCATCAAGGCGCAGTTTATTTCTCATTCTTCCTCGTGTTTTATTATTTATTTTATCAGTATTCCAGGAAATTCGCCATTACAAGCGAGCGGAGGTCAGAGTCTCTTTTACTGAATAACCGTGAATACGGGAATCAACAAACAGTGGTTATTGCGGGGAGCCCGGCACCCAGGGCCCGTGGGCTCCGGTAATCAACGTGTTTTTTGTTTTGCAACAAGAACAAAAAAAACGATTAATGGGAAAATTCTGATCTGAAATTAGAAAATCAGACGCGGAGACAAGACACGACGCGAAGCCACAATCCGCCATTTAATGCGATTCGATTCCTCGCCCCCCCCAGTACTGATTGGAACTTTTGGTCTTTCATTAGAAATTTCTATAGAAATCAGGATCTGTCTGTCCAAGGATGGAGTCAGTCAGACTGTCTGTCCACTGCCCCAGTGCCCACCAGAGCGCACACGGATCCACTTTCCACTAATGCGTTAAAAGCTGAAGGCAAAAAACTGTCACGGGTCTCATCTGGGCACATCAATTAAATGCAGATTTATTACCTACTGCAAAGCTCCTTCATTTAACGCACAATTTACTCAACCCACAGTCCCCCATATTGATCTCAAAAGGGTCTGTCAGCAGTCTGTCTCGTACAGCTGTCTGTGTCTCACCCAGAAAAAGAAAGTATATCCATGTTCGTGTACACACATAAGCTATACCCATACTGTACTGTCTAAGGAAACAATATGGCAGCTCCCACCCTATGTATAATATAATATACAGAGAAGGAATGTTCTGTACAACACAATAGCTATACCCTCATACTGTACTGTCTAAGGGAAACAATATGGCAGCTCCCACCCTATGTATTAATATACAGAGAAGGAATGTTCTGTACAACATAAGCTATACCCTCATACTGTACTGTCTATGGAACAATATGGCAGCTCCCACCCATATGTAATAAATATACAGAGAAGGAATGTTGTACACAAATAAGCTATACCCTCATACTGTACTGTCTAAGGGAAACAATATGGCAGCTCCCACCCATATTATAAATTAAATATACAGAGAGGAATGTTCTGTACATACAATAAGCTATACCTCATACTGTACTGTCTAAGGGAAACAATATGGCAGCTCCCACCCATATGTATAAATATAAATATACGAGAAGGAATGTTCTGTACATACAATAAGCTATAACCCTCTATACTGTACTGTCTAAGGGAAACAATATGGCAGCTCCCACCCATATGATAAATATACAAGAAGGAATGTTCTTACATACACATAAGCTATACCCTCATACTGTACTGTCCTAAGGGAAACAATATGGCAGCTCCCACCCATATGTATAAATAAATACAGAGAAGGAATGTTCTGTACAACAATAAGCTATACCCTCATACTGTACTGTCTAAGGGACAATATGGCAGCTCCCACCCATATGTATAATATAAATATCGAGAAGGAATGTTCTGTACACATACTATAATACCCTCATACTGTACTGTCTAAGGGAAACAATAGGCAGCTCCCACCCATATGTATAAATAAATACAGAGAAGGAATGTTCTGTACAACAATAGCTATACCCTCATACTGTACTGTCTAAGGGACAATATGGCAGCTCCCACCATGTGTATAATATATACAGAGAAGGAATGTTCTGTACACACATAAGCTTACCCTCATACTGTACTGTCTAGGGAAACACTATCACTCCCCCCATTATATAATATACGATAAGGAATGTTCTGTACACACAATAAGCTATACCCTCATACTGTACTGTCTAAGGGAAACATATGGCAGCTCCCACCATATTTATATAAAATATACAGAGAAGGAATGTTCTGTACACAATAAGTATACACCTCATACTGTACTGTCTAAGGACAACTATGGCAGCTCCCACCCATATGTATAAATATACAGAGAAGAATGTTCTGTACATACAATAAGCTAACCCTCATACTGTACTGTCTAAGGGAAACAATATGTGCAGCTCCCACCCATATGTATAAATATAATACAGAGAAGGAAGTTTCTGTACATACACTAAGCTAACCATCATCCTGTACTGTTACGGAAACAATATGGCACTCCCACCCCTATGTATAAATATACAGAGAGGAATGTTCTGTACACAATAAGCTATACCTCATACTTGTACTGTCTAAGGAAACAATATGGCAGCTACCACCCATATGTATAAATATACAGAGAAGGATATGTTCTGTACATCACAACTATACCCCATACTGTACTGTCTAAGGGAACACTATGGCAGCTCCCACCCATATGTATATATACAGAGAAAGGAAGTTCTGTACACTACAATAAGCTATACCCTCATACTGTATCTGTCTAAGGGAAACATATGGCAGCTCCCACCCTATGTTAAATATACAAGAGAAAGGATGTTCTGTACAACAATAAGTATACCCTATACTGTACGGTCTAAGAAACAATATGGCAGCTCCCACCCATATGAAATATAAATATACAGAGAAGAATGTTCTGTACACACAATAAGCTTATACCCTCATACTGTTCTGTCCTAAGGAAACAATATGGCAGCCTCCCACCCATATGTAATAATATACAGAGAAGGAATGTTCTGTACATACAATAGCTATACCCTCATACTGTACTGTCTAAGGGAAACAATATGGCAGCTCCCACCCATATTATAATATAAATAGACAGAAAGGAATGTTCTGTACACAATAGCGTTATACCTCTACTGTACTGTCTAAGGGAAACATATGGCAGCGCTCCCACCCATATGTATAAATATACAGAGAAGGAATGTTCTGTACATACAATAAGCCTATACCCTCATATGGTACTTCTAAGGGAAAACTATGGCAGCTCCCACCCCCATATTATAATATACAGAGAAGGAATGTTCTGTACACAATAAGCTATACCCTCATACTGTACTGTCTAAGGGAAACACTATGTCAGCTCCCACCATATATTTATAAATATACAGAGAAGGAATTTCTGTACATACAATAAGCTATACCCTCATAACTGTACTGTCTAACGGGAATACCATATGGCACCTCCCACCCATATGTATAAATAAAATATACAGAGAAGGAAGTTCTGTACACACAATAAGCTATACCCTAACCATAACCCACCCCCAATATTATATAGACATACACACACCAAACATACCCCTCTACTGTACTGTCTAAGGGAACAATATGGCAGCTCCACCCTATGTATAAATATAATCAGAGAAGGAATGTCTGTACACACAATAAGCTATCCCATCATACTGTACTGTCTAAGGGAAACAATATGGCAGCTCCGGCTGTGTGGGTGTCTTTTGTGATATTCATTCGGTTAGCGTGACTTTAACACCGTACAAGTGCCCAGCAGCTCTCGAAAAATTCCCTTAAGCTGGGTACACACAGTAACCGAACACCCCCCGATACCGTCGGTATCCGACGGTATCGGCTTTATCGTTACTGTGTGTACGTCGTTTCCCGAACGAAAGCGCCGCGGGCCGCGAACGCTCCGGTCGGCCTACGCTCTGTCCTTGCTGATCCTGTCTGTCACTTTTTCAGAATCGTACTGTGTGTACCTATCTTGTAGAATAACTTTACACCGTGTTTTCCGTTTACACAAAAAGACAGTTCTGTGTTATCAGCTAAGGATGATGGGAATTGTGGTTCCATAACAGCTAGACAGACCCATCAGTGTGTGGGCATCCATTTCCCATCATGCACAGCAGCCAGTGGCGCAGGGTCTAGCGAGCAGCCAATCGCCTGTAATTAAATATAAACGTGAACCCAGGGGACGAGCTTCCTGTGATTACGTTACAAGGTTGTTCATCACCCAGACGCCCCCAGTTACCGGTGGGATTTGATGGGATTTACTGTGTGAATTTCAGTTCAGGTTCAGTGGATCAAAACAATTAATTTAATGTCTGAGTCTCTTAACCCTCCGCCTGCTGGGCCACTGCCTCTACCACTGATTTCCTACCCTGCAGTTAGTCCTGATCACAGAGGGGGGCGCCACACATGGATCTGTGATGGCTCAACCATGAGGACTGTGATCACAGGTCAACATGGGGGGTTCAGGACCCCTCATTAGAATTTTATGGGCCCCTGTGGGGCCGTGGAAACATCTCATTTATAGATTATATATATATTATAGTATTGACTGGGATCCAGTAGGTCTCAATAACTCAATTAGTCGGGAATAAGAATCCTACAGACAGACCATAATAGGAGTCACTTTCCCTGTTATTTTCTTTACTTCCCCTTTAATTTGCTGTCAGTCGGGGGGCCAGGTCCCGATAAACGGGATTTGTTCTCTAGGAAGAAAATGATTGGGTGTAAATAAATGAGACTTTTATTTACGGGGAAATAAATCATTAAACTGCGCACGGTGGCGGCAGAAAATAAAACGGGGGAAAAAACAACATTAAAACCAAGTGGATAAAATGATTTAAATGTAGATGTGAGTAAAATTGCATCCCTTTAACTGGGCCTCCCCTTTAATTCCCTTTCTGATGGGCAGGGGATTGGATGCCTGTCCTGAGTATGAAACAATGATCCACCCATGGGGTGGTAGGTTGGGATCACACCTCTACCAATAGCCACTAGAGGGAGTGTTTCTAGCAGGTGATGCGCCTGTCTGAAGACCAATCAAATTCTCATTAGCCTGGGGTCCAAGTGGCTATCGATTAAATGGCTCATGGAGGAGTTAGTGTAAGGCCCAGAACATTGTGATGGTCTCATCCCAAATAGTCCGTAACTGACTGTCTCTATGTCTCGCTGTCTGTCTCTATGTCTATCTGTCTGTCACTATGTCGTTATAGTCGCTCTCGTCTGTCTTTCTGTGTCTGTCTCTCTTCTGTCTGTCTACTCTGTCTTGTTTCTATGTCTCTCTGTCGTCTTCTGTTCGCTCTATGGTCGCTCTATTCTGTCTTATGTCTCCTGTCTGTCCTCTATGTCTCTCTGTCTGTCTCTATTCTCCTCTGTCTGTCTTCTATGCCTCGTCTCTCTGTCTGTCTCTAATGTCCCTCTCTGTCTGGCTCATGTTTCTCCGACATCGTCTGTGTCTCACCCAGAAAAAGAAAAGTATATCCATGTTCTGTACACACAATAAGCTATACCCTCATACTGTACTGTCTAAGGGAAACAATATGGCAGCTCCCACCCATATGTATAAATAAATATACAGAGAAGGAATGTTCTGTACAACAATAAGCTATACCCTCATACTGTACTGTCTAAGGGAAACAATATGGCAGCTCCCACCCATTGTATAAATTATACAGAGAGAGGAATGTTCTGTACACACATAAGCTATACCCTCATACTGTACTGTCTATGGGAAACAATATGGCAGCTCCCACCCATATGTATAAATATTACAGAGAAGGAATGTTCTGTACATACAATAAGCTATACACCTCATACTGTACTGTCTAAGGGAAACAATATGGCAGCTCCCACCCATATGTATAAATATAAATATACAGAGAAGGAATGTTCTGTACACAATAAGCTATACCATCATACTGTACTGTCTAAGGGAAACACATATGGCAGCTCCCACCCATATGTATAAATATAAATATACAGAGAAGGAATGTTCTGTACATACAATAGTTATACCCTCATACTGTACTGTCTAAGGGAAACAATATGGCAGCTCCCACCCATATGTATAATATACAGAGAAGGATGTTCTGTACATACAATAAGCTATACCCTCATACTGTACTGTCTAAGGGAAACAATATGGCAGCTCCCACCCATATGTATAAATATAAATATACAGAGAAGGAATGTTCTGTACATACATAAGCCATAACCCTCATACTGTACTGTCTAAGGGAAACAATATGGCAGCTCCCACCCCATAGATAAATATAAATAACAGAGAGGAATGTTCTGTACACACAATACGTATACCCTCATACTGTACTGTCTAAGGGAAACAATATGGCAGCTCCCACCCATATGTATAAATATAAATATACAGAGAAGGAATGTTCTGTACAACACATAAGCTATACCCTCATACTGTACTGTCTAAGGGAAACAATATGGCAGCTCCCACCCATGTGTATAAATATACGAGAAGGAATGTTCTGTACACACAATAAGCTATACCCTCATACTGTACGTGTCTAAGGGAAACACCTATGGACAGCTCCCATCCCATATGATATAAATATACAGAGAGGAATGTTCTGTACACACACATAAGCTATACCCTCATACTGTACTGTCTAAGTGGGAAACAATATGGCAGCTCCCACCCATATGTATAAATATACAGAGAAGGAATGTTCTGTTTACACACAATAAGCTAAACCTCATACTGTACGTCTAAGGGAAACATATATGGCAGCTCCCACCCATATGTATAAATATACAGAGAAAGGAATGTTCTGTACATACATAAGCTATACCCCATACTGTACTGTTAAGGGAAACAATATGGCAGCTCCACCCATAGTATAAATAAAAATATACAGAGGAAGGAATGTTCTGTACAACAATAAGCTATACCATCATACTGTACTGTCTAAGGGAAACAATATGGCAGCTCCACCCATATGAATAAATATACAGAGAGAATGTTCTGTACATACAATAAGCTATACCTCCTACTGTACTGTCTAAGGGAACATATGGGCAGCTCCCACCCATATGTATAAATATACAGAGAAGGAATGTTCTGTACATACAATAAGCATACCCTCATACTGTATGTCTAAGGGAAACACTATGGCAGCTCCACCCATATGTATAAATATACAGAGAAGGAATGTCTGTATACAATAAAGATACCTCATACTGTACTGTCTAAGGGAAACATATGGGCTCCCACCCATGAGATAAATATACAGAGAAGGAATGTTCGTACATACAATAAGCAGTACCCTCATACTGTTACTGTCTAGGAAACAATATGGCACTCCCACCCATATGTAAATAAATATACAGAGAAGGAATGTTCTGTACAACAATAGCGTATTACCCTCATACTGTACTGTCTAGGGAAACAATATGGCACGTCTCCCACATATGTATAAATATAAGAGAAAAGGAATGTTCTGTACTTACAATAAGCTATTACCCTCATCTGTACTGTCTAAGGGACACCCAATCTGGACTTTGGCCGGGCCTGTTACCCCCCCCTGCTTGGCTTTCACAACCGCGGCACCAACACACCAGCGCCCTGACCTCACTGAGGTCTTCCACACATCACCTCGAGTGTCGGCACATGTGCCCCGTCTGGTGCCTAGGTGAGTATAAGAAATTGTGCCCAGCTCTGTGTCTGTCTCTATGTCTCTGTCTCTATGTCTCTCTGTCTGTCTTTATGTCTCTCTGTCTTTATATTTTTTTGTGAGATTTTCCTCAATGTTGCCGGAGATTAGTGACCATTCAGTGTTCGGTGTCTTGCTACGTTAAACACAATGGGGGAGATTTTACCAGAGCCACAAGCGATCAGTCGTGGTTATTCAATATCACGCTCTGGGTAAACCACGATCGGGGCTTAACCCCCTGTGTGCTACAAGTGGCATTGAAAAGTCCCACTGGCTCCTTGTTAAAGGAGCAGCGCGACTTGTAAATCCAACTGCCCGTCTAATATTTATTTTATTTTGGGGTCGTTTGGACAAAATATCTCCCAGATTTTTTTTTTACCACAGAGGAATTTTCACCAATAACCGTCTAAATATTGATCGGACATGACGGAAATTCCAGCGTATTTTAACGCAGACACCGGTCTAAAGTATCGGCTGTGCGCAGTATATGTCCGTATGTATCTAGTCTAAGCAGCGAAGTGAATGATCCCCATTTAGCTCCCTGCAGCACCCGCACCTTGCATTGCGCCCGGTTTGTTTACCGAACATGTTGGGGCTTATTGTGCGCAGGAAGGCGGTTTTACCAAACGACAGTTTCCACCGCCTGCGTCTTTCGTTCTTTGTTCCCGTTACTGTGAAGGTCAGGAAATCTCCATAATGAAGGGTTAAGTGCCCTCTGTGGGTGAGGAGGAACCGGGGCCCGCAGGGGTCTTTGATGTCCACTCAAACTCTGCTGCTGAAACTTGTCTGAATGTCAACCAATAGGGACGTCTCTGGCTGACATTATATCTCCGGGTTATCATTATTATGTTTTTTAACCTGATCGATCGTTTCTGCAACCACAATGATGCTTCAGGGCACATCTCACTGTTGGGGAGCGATTGACCATTGGGTATCATTAGGAAGAAAGCGCTGCCTTCTGTTTATCCTCTATTCCCGGACTCCACTGACCTTTCACTCAGGAACCAGCTGGAGCTGAGAGATATTTAATTGAATGGATTCTTTAGATGTATTTATGTTTTTGGTGTAAGGAGAGGAGGAGGGCAGCTGAGAAAAAACTTTCAGTGACCTTCAAAGTCTAATTGATGGGCTTTCTTATAGACTTGTTGAGATTTGCTTTCTTGGTCCTTGTTGTTTGGTATGAGACCCTTAGAACTTCAGGAGTAGAGCTGAGTCAACTGCTGGAAGCAGATCCCCAGTGACCCGGGAAGAATCAATACCGAGCTACTCGTACATTGGCAGCTCTGCGCTCACGCCGCATTAACAGGCAGGGCTCATCCTCATCTCCCAAGCCTCTCTCATTAATCTGCGCAATGTAAAGGAAAAATACAACATGAAAAGCAACTTAAAAAAAAATAAAATCGAAGGTCCCACTAGGTAAAAGATCCGTTCGGATGGGGGGGCTTCGCTTACTGCGTCATAGACAGTGATCACTTTGGCTGCTTTTAAGCAATTTCATTAAATGGTGCAAAGGGGAAGTTAAACGGTAACGGACTATTAGGTTAAGGCGTCGTTTTCTTTAGGAATTAAGGCGGCGATCGGCGGGGGAGCGAACGCCACTTTCCGCAGCCGTTACTGAGCCCAATGAAAGGGATTGATAAAGGATGTAAGAAGATCCGCAGCTAATTTTATGTACTTAGGGAGGGAATGATGAGCTCGGTCCCCGCGGACTAACCGAAGAGTGAGGATGAGAAGGGAGAAAAGATCTTAGGAGGATTTGTGAAATATTCAGAGGGTTCGATGGTTGGTACAGGCTGCAGTCTCACTGACGCTGGAACCAACTTTATTTTATCCCCAGTCCGACAGCTCAATCCAACAGGTCCTGACTTGGTTCTAGATGGAAATGGGATGTTTAGGAGGTGAACGTAGTATTAAATGTGGAAACGAATGATCATAATCAAGAAAATGGGGGGTACAGACGTTATTAAATAGTGGGAGAAAAAGGGTTCGTCCTCAGCAGATGTGATAATGAAAGGGGCATTAAAAGGCCAGACTGGTAGCTGCCTCAGTAACTGGCTGAGATGCGATTGGCATTGTGTCTCAGCCAATCACTGGCGCCGCTGTTGGTCCAGCCCCTTCTGCTGCGCACGAAAAAGGCTTGGAAAAGCAGCAGCAGACTCAGAGAAACTTTTTAACACAGCGAGAGGTATTGGGGGGTGTTTAACATTTTTGTTTGGGGGGTAGAAAAATAGCTTCAAGAGTGGGCTGGATACGTTTAAAAAAACTCACAAATATTGGGAATTACTGTTATTAATAATACATATATGGTATAAGGAAACTTTCCAATTGCCATTTGGAGTTAGGAATGAATTTTATTTCAGACTTAGCTTTTTTGACTTTCTCTGGATTTATAGTTATACAGACATTATGGGTAGGGTATAAAGGTTGGACTAGATGGACGTATGTCTTTATACAACCTCCAATACTATGTTACTATGTAACTGTTATACAGACATTATGGGTAGGGTATAAAGGTTGGACTAGATGGACGTATGTCTTTATACAACCTCCAATACTATGTTACCATGTAACTGTTAGACAGACATTATGGGTAGGTTATAAAGGTCGGACTAGATGGACGTATGTCTTTATACAACCTCCAATACTATGTTACTATGTAACTGTTATACAGACATTATGGGTAGGGTATAAAGGTTGGACTAGATGGAGGTTCAACATTTACCAGGACATTGGTTAAACATTTACCATGACATTGGTTAAACATTTACCAGGACATTGGTTTAACATTTACCAGGACATTGGTTAAACATTTACCAGGACATTGGTTAAACATTTACCCTGACATTGGTTAAACATTTACCATGACATTGGTTAAACTTTACCATGACATTGGTTAACCATTTACCAGGACATTGGTTAAACATTTACCAGGACATTGGTTAAACATTTACCAGGACATTGGTTAACATTTATTAAACCAGGACTTTGTTAACATTTACCAGAACATTGGTTAAACATTTACCATGACATTGGTTTACATTTAACACTTACAAATTGGTTAACATTTCCAGGACATTGGTTTAAACATTTACCAACATTGGTTAAACATTTACCAGGACATTGTTAAAACATTTCCAGGACATTGGTACAACATTTACCAGGACATTGGTTAACTTACCGGACATGTTAACCCAGGCATGGTTAAACATTTACCAGACATTGGTTAACATTTACCTGGACATTGGTTAAACATTTACCATGACATTGGTTCAAACCTTTACCATGACATTGGTTACAACATTTACCATGAGCATTGGTTAAACATTTACCAGGACATTGGTTAAACATTTACCAGGACATTGTTAAACATTTACCAGACATTGGGTAAACATTTACCAGTGACTTTTGGTTAAACATTTAACATGACATTGGTTAAACTTTACCATGACATGGTTAAACATTTACCAGGACATTGGTTCAACATTTACCAGGACATTGGTTAACATTTACCGGATAAACATTGGTTAAACATTTACCAGGACTTTGGTTAAACATTTACCAGAACATTGGTTAACATTTACCAGGACATTGGTTCAACATGTACTTCCAGGACATTGGTTAAATTTCCAGACTGTAACATTTACCAGGACATTGGTTTAACATTACCAGGACCTTGTTTAAACATACATTGGTTAAACATTTACCAGGACATTGGTTAAACATTTACCAGACATTGGTTAAACATTAACCAGGAACATTGGTTAAACATTTACAGGACATTGGTTTAAACATTTACAGACATTGGTTAACATTTACCAGGACATTGGTTCAACATTAGCCAGGACATTGGTTCAACATTTACCAGGACATTGGTTAAACATTTACCAGGACATTGGTTAAACATTTACCCTGACATTGGTTAAACATTTACCAGGACATTGGTTAAACATTTACCAGACATTGGTTCAACATTTACCACTGACATTGGTTACCATTTACCAGACATTGGTTAAACATTTACCGGACATTGGTTTAACATTTACCAGGACATTGGTAAACATTTACCAGGACATTGGTTAAACATTTACCCTGACCCGACATTGGTTAAACATTACCAGGACTTGGTTAAACCATTTACCAGACTTGGTAAATTAACCAGGACATTGGTTACATTTACCAGGACATTGGTTAAACATTTACCAGACATTGGTTAAACATTTACCAGGAACTTTGGTTCAAACATTTACCAGAACATTGTAACATTTAACGCAGGACATTGGTTACAACATTTACCAGGACATTGGTTAAAACATTTCCCAGGACATTGTTAAACATTTACCAGACATTTGGTTAAACATTTACCAGGACATTGGTTAAACTTTACCAGGACATTGGTAAACATTTATTTTACCAGGAACATTTGGTTAAACATTACCAGTACATGGTTAGACATTTACCAGGACTGGTTAAACACTTACCAGGACATTGGTTAAACATTTACCATGACCTTGGTTAAAAAACATTACCAGGACATTGGTTACATTTACCGACTTGGTTAAACATTTACCCAGGACATTGGTTAAACATTTACCATGACATTGTTAACATTTACCGGCACTTGTTTAAACATTTAACCAGGACATTGGTTAAACAGTTACCCGATGGTTAAACATTTCCCGACATTGGTTAAACATTTACCAGACCATTGGTTAAACATTTACCAGACATTGGTTAAACATTTACCAGTACATTGGTTAACATTACCAGGACATTGGTTAAACATTTACCAGGACATTGGTTAACATTTAACCAGAACATTGGTTAACATTTACCAGACATTGGTTAACATTTACCACCATGACATTGGTTAAACATTTACCAGGACATTGGTTAAACATTTACCAGGACATTGGTTTAAATTTACCAGACATTGGTTAAACATTGGACCATGACATTGGTTTAACATTTCATTACCATGACATTGGTTACAAATTTACCAGACATTGGTTAAACATTTACCAGGACATTGTGTTCAACTACATTGGTAACATTTACCAGGACATTGGTTAAACATTTACCGGGACTTTGGTTAAACATTTACCGGGACTTTGTTCAACATTTACGGACATTGGTTCAACATTTACACATGACATTGGTTCAACACTTTACCAGGACATTGGTTCATTATCCGGACATTGGTTTAACCATTTACCAGGACCTTGGTTCAACATTACCAGGACTTTGTTACCTATTGTACTACTGTCTTTATACAACCTCCATACGTATTACCATGTAACTGTTAGACAGTACCATATGGGTTAGGTTATAAAGGTCGGACTAATGGACGTATGTCTTTATACAACCTCCATACTATGTTACTATGTACCTGTTATACAGACATTATGGGTAGGGTATAAAAGGTTGGACTAGATGGACGTTGCTTTATACAACCTCCATACTTGTTACTATGTAACTTAATATACAGACATTATGGGTAGGTTATAAAGGTCGGACTAAGATGGACTATGTCTTTATACAACCTCCAATACTATGTACTATGTAACTGTTAATACAGACATTATGGTAGGGTATAAAGGTTGGACTAGATGGATGCGTATGTCTTTATATACAACCTCCAATACTATGTTACTAAGTAACTGTTTATACAGAACATTATGTAGGGATAAAGGTTGGACTAGATGACATATTCTTTAAAAAACCTCCATACTATGTAATACTGTTTGACAGACATTATGGGTAGGGTATAAAGTTGGACTAGATGGACTAGTCCTTCTATACAACTCCAAACTTGTTACTGTGTTAACTGTTACAGACATTATGGGTAGGTCTATGGTGGACATAGACTGGCGTATGTCTTTATACCCCTCCAATACTATGTTACTATGTAACTGTTATACAGACAATTATGGGTAGGTTAAAGTTGGACTAGATGGACGTATGTCCTTTATACAACCTCCAATACTATGTTACTATGTAAACTGTTATACAGACATTTGGGTGGGTATAAAGTTGGACTAGATGACGTATGTCTTTATACACCTCCATACTATGTTCCTATGTACTGTTAGACAGACATATGGGTAGGTTATAAAGGTCGTGACTAGATGGACGTGGTCTTTTACAACCTCCAATACTATGTTACTATGTAACTGTTTTATACAGACATTATGGGTAGGGTATAAAGGTTGGACTGATGGACTTATGTCTTTATACACCCCAATACTATGTTACTATGTAACTGTTATACAACTTATGGGTAGGTTATAGGTTGGACTAGATGGACGTATGTCTTATACAACCTCCAATACTATGTTACTATGTAACTGTTATACAGACATTATGGGTAGGGTATAAAAGGTTGGACTAGATGGACGTATGTCTTTATACAACCTCCATACTATTTACTAGTAACTGTTATACAGACATTATGGGTAGGGTATAAAGGTTTGGACTAGATGGACATATGTCTTTATAAAACCTCCAAACTATGTCACTGTTATACGACATTATGGGTAGCTATAAAGGTTGGACTAGATGGACATATGTCTTTTATCACAACCTCCAATACTATGTTAACTGTTTACTGTTTATACAGACATATTGGGTGGTATAAGGTTGGACTAGAAGGACGTATGTCTTTATACAACCCCATACATATGTTTACTATGTACTGTTATACAGACATTATGGGTAGGGTAAATAAAGTTGGACTAGATGAACGTATGTCTTTATACACACCTCCAATACTATGTTACTATGTAACCTGTTATACAGAATTATGGGTAGGGTAATAAAGGTTGGACTAGATGGACGTATGTCTTTATATCAACCTCCAATACTATGTTGATGTAACGTTATACAGACTTATGGTAGGTATAAAGGTTGACTAGATATACGTATGTCTTTATACACACCTCCAAATACTTATTACTATGTAACTGTTATACAGACATTATGGGTATGGTAGAAAGGTTGGACTAGATGACGTATGTCTTTATACAACCCCAATACTATGTTACTATGTAACTGTTATACAGACATTATGGGTAGGGTATAAAGGTTGACTAGATTTGACGTAATGTCTTATACAAACCCCAATATATGTTTATGTAACTGTTATACAGACATTATGGGTAGGTATAAAGGTGGACTAGATGGCGTAGTGTCTTTATACAACCTCCAATACTATGTTACTATGTACTGTATACTACATTATGGGTAGGGTTAAAAGTTTGATAGATGGCGTATGTCTTTTACAACTCCAATACTATGTTACTATGTACTGTTATAACAGAATTATGGGTCTGGTATAAAGGTTGGACTAGATGGACGTATGTCTTTATACACCTCCCATACTAGTTATCTATGTAACTGTTATAACAGACATTATGGGTAGGGTAAAGTTGGACTAGATGGACGTATGTCTTTATACAACCTCCAATACTATGTTACTATGTACTGTTATAAGACATTATGGGTAGGGTATAGGTTGGACTGAGATGGACGTATGTCTTTAACAACCTCCATACTATGTACTTATGTAACTGTTATACAGACTATGGGTAGTGGTATAAAGGTTGGACTATGCGACGTATGTCTTTATACAACCTCCAATACTATGTTACTTGTACTGTTATACAGACATTAGGTAGGGTATAAAGGTTGGACTGATGGACGTATGTCTTTAACAACCTCCAATACTATGTTACTATGTAACTGTTAATACAGACATTATGGTAGGGTATAAGGGTTGGACTAGATGACGTTGTCTTTATACACCTCCATACTATGTTTCTATTAACTGTTATACAGACATTATGGGTAGGGTATAAAGGTGGACTATATGTACGTATGTCTTTTAATACAACCTCCATACTATCTTACTATTTTACTGTTTATACAACATTATGGTAGGGGTATAAAGGTTTGGGATTAGATGGCATTGCTTTCGTTGCTGGGATGTAGTTTCCAACACCTATAGTAGAAAGTATTGGTGTTCTGTATGGCATACTGTCCCCCACCCTAGAGCCCCCCCAGTTTACTACCGTACCTGGCCATTATTCAGTCTTCATCTCTCTGTCTGGCCGCCGGCGGGCCGAGCCGGCAGTTCCCATTACTGCTTTCACGGCTGCGCGATGAAACGTCATCCCCGCCAGCCGGCCATGACAATCATCCGCGCACGTGTTCCGCGAATAACTACTGGTAACTTCCTCTACTTCGGCTGCATGCTCGGATTAAGGTAAGTTTTTTCTCTTGACTCGAGTATAAGCGAGGCAGGGTTTTTTAAGGTTGATTTTAAACCTTCCAGCATTCCCCTTTAATAGTTTACACTTAGAAGATACACCTACCCTCCACATTCCCCCTTTATATTACACTTATAGAAACCCATACCCTACAACATTACCTTTAATAGTTACAACTTATAGAAACACATACCCTCCCACATTCCCCCTTTAATAGTTACACTTATAGAACAACACATACCCCCAACATTCCCCCCTTTAATGTTACACTTATAGAAACACATACCCTCCCAGGCATTAACCCCTTTAATAGTTTACCCTTATAGAAACACATACCTCCAAATTCCCCCTTTAATAGGTTACACTTATAGAACACCTACCTACCAACTTCCCCTTTAATAGTTACACTTATAGTCACATACCCTCAACATTCCCCTTAATAATTACACTTATAGATACACATAATAACCCTCCAACTTTCCCCCTTTAATTTACACTTAGAAAACCATACCCTCCAAACATTCCCCCTTAATAGTTACCCTTATAGATACAACATACCCTCCAACATTCCCCTCTAATATTTACACTTATAGAACACACTCCTCCAACATTCCCCTTAATAGTTACACTTAAGATCACAGACCCTCCAACATTCCCCTTATAGGTCACTTATTAAAACACATACCCTCAACATTCCCCCTTTAATGTTACACTTATAGATACACATACACCTCCAAACATTCATCCGCTCTAATGTTACACTTATAGAAACACATACCCTCCAAATTTCCCCCCTTTAATAGTTACACTTTAGAAACACCATACCCTCCAACATTCCCCCTTTAAATATAATAGTTTACAGCTTATAGAAACAACATACCCTCCAACATTCCCCCTTTAATCGTTACACGTATAATAATACACCATACCCTCCAACATTCCCTCTAAGAGTTACACTTATAGAACACATACCCTCCAACCATTCCCCTTTAATAGTTACACTTATAGATACCATACCCTCCAACATTCCGCTCTAAATAGTTTACACTTTAGCAAACATACCCTCCAACATTCCCCCTTTATAGTACACTTCTAGAACACATCCTTCCAACATTCCCCCTTTAATAGTTACCTATAGAAACACATACCCTCCAACATTCCCCTTTAATCAGTTACCTTATAGAAACACATACCCTCCCTACCCTCCAAACATTCCCTCCCCTTTAATATTTAACTTATAGAAACCCATACCCTCCAACATTCCTTCCCATTCCCTTCCATTCCTCCTCCTTCCCTCCCTTCCCTTCCTCCTTCCTCCCCCATTCTTCCTCCTCCCTTCCCCCCCCTCCTCCTCCTCCTCCCTCCTTTCCCTCCCCATTCGCTCCTTCTCCCTCCTCCTCCCTTCCACATTCCCCCTCCCCTCCTCCATTCCTCCCTCCCCCCCCCCCCGCCTTCCTCCCATTCCTTCTCCCCCCTTCTCCCCCTCCTCCCCCCCCCCTCCCTCCCTTCCCCCCTCCCTTCTCCCCTTCCCTTCTCCCCTCCCTTCTTCCTTCCCTTCCCTCCTTCCCCTCCTCCCTCCTCCTCCGTTCCCCCTCCTTCCCCTTCCCTTCCCTCCTTCCTCTCTCCACCTTCCGCCTTCCTTCCCCTCCTTCCCTCCCCACATTCCCTCCTCCCCCTCCTCTTCCCTTCCGTTCCCGTCCTCCCCCCCCTTCCAATCCTCCCCTTCCCCCCCCCCCCCCTCCTTCCCTTCCCTTCCCCCTTCCCTCCACCCCATTCCTCCCCCTCGCCATTCCTCCTCCTCCCCTCCCCACATTCCTCCTTCCCATCCCCCTCCCTTCCTTCCCCCTTCCCCCCCCCCGATTCGCCATTCCTCCCTTCCCCTCCCCTTCCCCTCCCTCCCCACATTTCCTCCCCTTCCCCCTTCCTCCTCCTTTCCCATCCTCGCCTCCCTTCCCTCTTCCTCCTCCCCCCCCTTTCCCCCCTCCCTCCTCGCTTGGCGGGGGGTCGTCCTGTGGGTCGCGGCGCTCGGATGGTGGGGTGCCCCCTGGGCCCCCGGGTGGGCTCCCCTTCGCCCTCCTTCCCCCCCCTCCCTTCCCCCCTTCCCTCCCCGCCCCCCTCCTTTCCTCCTTCCCCCCCCTTCCCCCTTAATAGTTAAAACACTTAAGAAACACATACCCCAACATTCCCCTCGAATAGTTACAACTTATAAAACACATACCCGCCAACATTCCCCCTTTATAGTTGACACTTATAGATCGCATACCCCTGCCAACTCCGCTCGAATAGTTTACACTTATAGAAACACCATACCCTCCACATTCCCCCTTTAATAGTTCCACTTATTAAAACACATACCTCCAACATTCCCCCTTTAATATTTTACACTTATAGAAACACATAAACCCTCCCACATTCCCCCTTTAATAGTTTACAACTTATGAACACAGACCCTCCAACATCCCCTCTAATAGTTTCACTTAAGAAACCAATACCCTCCAACATTCCCCCCTTTAATAGTTACACTATAGATACACATACCCTCCAATTCCGCTCTAATAGTTATACACTTATAGAAACACATACCCTCAACATTCCCCTTTAATCGTTTACACTTATAGAAACACATACCTTCTCAACATTCCCCCTTTAATAGTTACACTTATAGAAACACCCACCTACCTCTCCAACATTCCCTCCCCCCCTTTACTAGTTACACTTATAGAAACACATACCCTCCAACATTCCCCCTTTAATAGTTACACTTAAGAAACACCTACCCCTCCAACATTTCCCCCTTTAATAGTTTCCCTTATAGAAACACATAACCCTCCCACATTCCCCCTTTAATAGTTACACTTATAGATACACATACCCCCAACTGTCCCCCTTTACTAGTTTTACAACTTTAAAACACATACCCTCCAAACATTCCTTCCCCCATTATAGTTAACAACTTAGAGAAACACATACCCTCCAATATTACCCTTTAATAGTTACACTTATAGAAACACATACCGCTCCAACATTCCCCCTTGAATAGTTACACTTATTAAACACAATACCCTCCAACATTCCCCCTTAAGAGTTTGTAAACTTATAGATACACATCCTCCAACATTCCCCCTTTAAAGTTACACTTATAGATACACATACCTCCAACATTCCCCCTTTAATAGTTTACACTTTAAAACACATACCCCCTCCAACTCACCTTTAATAGTTTTACACTATAGAAACACATACCCCGCCCATTCCCCCTTTAAGTTACACTTATAGAAGAGCGAGCGATACCCTCCAACATTCGCCGGGGCATTCTCCCCTTTATGGGATGAGTTTTACACTTATAGAACACATACCCTCCAACATTCCCCCTTTAATATTTACACTTAAGAAACACAATACCCTCCACATTCCCGCGCTTTAATATAGTTACCACTTCTAGAAACCCATACCCCCAACATTCCCCCCTTTACTATTTACACTTAGAAACACATACCCTCCAGACATTCCCCCATTAATAGGTTACACTTATAGACACCATACCCTCCAATATTAAACCCCCTTAATAGTTACACTTATAGAAACACAGACCCTCCAACATTCCCCTTTAATAGTTTACACTTATAGAAAAACAAACATACCCTCCAACATTTCCCCCTTTTGATTACAACTTATAGATACACAACCCTCAACATCCCCTTTAATAGTTACACCTTAAGATACACATACCCCTCCAACATTCCCCTTAATAGTTACAACGTATAAACCACATAACCCTCCAACATTCCCCCTTTATATGTCACTATAGAACACATACCCTCCAACTTCCCCCTTTATAGTTCACTTATATATACCTCCTCCAACATTCCCCTTTAGAGTTACACTTATAGTAACACATACCTCCAACCTTCCTTCCCCCTTTAATAGGTTACACCTTAGATACACATACCCTCCAACATTACCCCGCCTTTAATAGTTACATTACACTTAGAGATACCATACCCTCCAAACATTCCCCTATTAATCGTTACCTTAGAGATACAACATACCCTCCACATTCCCCCTTTATAGTTACACTATAGATACCAAACCTCCAACATTACCACCCCTTTAATATTACCTTATGATAACACATCCCTCCACATTCCCCCTTTATATTTACACTTATAGCATACACTACCCCTCCAACCTTTACCCCTTTTAATAGGTACACCCTTATAGATACACATACCCTCCAAACATTCCCCCTTTAATAGTACACTTATAGATACCCATACCCCCAACATTACCACCACCCCTTTAATATTTACACTTATAGATACACATACCCCCAACATTCCCCCTTTAATAGTTACACTTATTAGATACACATATACCCTCCAACATTCCCTCCCCCGTTAATGAGTTACACTATAGAAAACTACCCTCCAACTTCCCCTCTAATAGTTACAACTTATAGAATACACATACCCTCCAGCATTCCCCTCTAAAGTTACACTTATAGAAACAACATGCATTTCTGCTGCCATTTCTTACCGACTGTAACCGAGAGCCGTATCACTCTAATAGCCTCCACTAGCCATGCCCTGAGAGTGGATAACTCTCTAGGTTCAGAGTTGACTGGGGTTTTCCCCCCTACCGAGCCGTTAACACCAGCATATACTGGCGTTAAAGTTTTCTTCTGTCTTAAAGAGCCAATGTCAACTCGGTCACATAGCTTGGGGCGTTTGCACAACACCGGTTTTTTTGCCTGTTTACAATGGTTAACTAGATATGGCCCTCGAAACTGCATAGTTTTGTTTTGGTTTCTGATTTCCCCGGATCTCGCGAAAATCTCCGAAGATTCCAAAAACAGAACAAACAATTTTTAAAGATTTTTGAATGTTACGGAGCTATTTTTTTCAATGAATTTCGAAAATATCTTCGAACGTTCGAAAATCCTCGAAAAATACATCCGGAGACCACTTTCGAGGTTCCAATCGAGAAATTAATCAAAATAGCTCCTCATTCCAAAAAACTACTTCAAAATTTTCCTTCCTGTGGAAACTGAGAGTTCTGTGTTTGATCTGGTTCTTGTCGAACCCGGATCCTCATCTCTGGGTTAATGGTGACTTTTAAATGAAAAAGCCAATAGTGTAACGGCTCTCGTACATAGCCCTGATAGGCTCTCATAATTGTTTCCCCAGAAAGATAATGATTTGGTACATTTAAGTAACTGTCCAGTAAGGGATGTTGGGAGGTGTAGCTTTTCTACTACCCACACCCAGACAATGAACTAAAGTTTTTGTATGGATATATTTATTATTCCTGCCGTAAATGTTTAAGTAATTACATGGGTCGGTGACCAAATGAAAAAAAAATTAGAAACAATTAATTTAAAGGTATGAGGCAAATCGTAAAACTATTAAAGTTGTGATATTGAAAAATCCATTACACAGAGCTGTGCTACGATCAGTTCACTTCATTAATCGAGTAAAGCCGACTGAGTATAAGCGGAGGTACCCAGTTTTGCCTCCAAACAAAAACATGATTGATTCTAGTATAAGCCGAGGGTGAATTATGCCCATTACTTGCCTTCTGATTCTGTATTGTTTTGAGCTTTAAGTTGACCCCCTTTAATGGGACAGAAGAATTCCTCATACAGTCGTCCCATACAGTAATAGCCAAATCCAGTATTGTTATTAACTGTATAGAATACTGTATGGATATTCTGCTGTCCATTTGAAAGGCAACTAAAGCCTCAAAACCATACAAATCAGAAAGGCAATAATTTTAAAACAATATATACCATACTCCTGAATTCTAATTTTTTTAGGACCATTAGTTGCCCTTCTAAATGTACCGTAATCCCATACCGTAACCCTCATACCTTTCCACTTTTAGATGTTTGAAACTAACAAAACTCCCAGCACGGTTTCGGTGCTGGGAGTTGTATTTTCCAAACACCTATAGTAGAAAGTATTGGTGTTTTTTACTGTATGGCTACTTTCCCCCGCCACTAGAGACCCCCCCCCCAGTTCACTTACTGTACCTGCCAGTCTTCAGTCTTCATCTCTTTCCGCCGCTGCCCCGCGCGCATCTGTGCAAGGGCCAAGTTCCCCAGTCTGCTTGCGCGGCTGCGCGATGACGTCATCCCCGCCAGCGTGTGCGATGACATCTCGGCCCCCGCGAAGACTACTGGGAACTGCCTGCTTCCTTCCTTCTCTCGCTGCATCTGGAATTAAGGTAAGTTTTCTCTTGACTCTAGTATAAGCCGAGCAAGGTTTTTTTTAGGTTTGATTTTTAAACCTAAAACCCTCGGCTTATACTCGAGTATATACGGTCATGTTATTTCTATCATTAGCCCAACTATTAAAGTTGTGATATTGAGAAATATATTACACAGAGCTGTGCTAAGTCAGTTCAGCTTCATTATCCCTCCCCTGGCAGCTCTTACTAGTTATTTCTTAAGTGTAACTATTAAAGTTGTGATTATTGAGAAATATATTCACACTGGGGCTGTTCTAGATCGGTTCATTTCATTATACCCGCCCCCTTCACGCGCTGCACAGTGTTGTTTCTAAGTACCCGTACCTACCCTCCAACATTCCCTTTAATAGGTAAACATTAGCAATACATTACACAGAGTATGCCAAGAATCAGGTTCACTTCAATTACACCCTCCCCCTGCAGCTCTGTACTATGTTTATTTATATAAGTAACTATAAAGTTGTGATATTGAGAAATACATTACACAGCGCTGTGCTAAAATCAGGTTTACTTTATTATCTCCCCCCTGCAGCTCTGTACTATGTATTTCTATAAGTGTAACTAATCCACGTTGTGATATTGAGAAATCATTACCAGACTTGTGCTAAGCTCAGGTTCCTTCATATCCTCGTCCCTGCAGCTCTGTACTATGGTTTTTCTATAAGTGTAACTAATAAAGGTGGGAATTGAGAAAAAAAAAAAATTACATTACACAAAGCTGTGCTAAGTTCAGGTTCACATAATTATCCTCCCCCTGCAGCCTCTGTAACTATGTAATTTCTATAAGTGGGTCACTACTTAAGTTGTGATATTAAAATACATTCAAACGAGCTGGTGCTAAGGTCAGGTTCCATCATTATCTCCCCCCCCCCCACCCCCCCCCCGCAGCTCTGCACCGTGTTGTTTTCTATAATTTACCTTGTGAACTGGGAATTTTGTAGGGTAATGGTTTCTGCACAATATTGAATATTGTGCGCATATGAGACATATGAATTTATCCTTTAATACAACACCCTCCAAACTAAACAATGTGCTATGGCAGGTCTCATAAAATCATTACTTAAATACATTTTAAAAGAGACATAATCTACATATGGCTACAAGATATTTCAACAGTTTTAAGGTAATTTTTTGGAGGAGGTTTAAAAAAACTCCTGGGACACAGAAACCAGGTGCCTGAGACCTAATTTGTTTCCAGAAATGGTTATTTTGTTCATGCTTCATAGCAGAAAAAACACAACCATAACTTATTTTGATAAATAATCCATGATTTTAGCAAGTTTGCTCCTTTAAAACCATATGCAATAGTTTTAGTGGCACCTAACAATTCATTCTAATCCATGTATGTGCAGTATTAAGTAGTTCTGATAAGTATTACACACAAAATAGATGAGTTTTGCTTTTTATCCTCCGTCCCTAAGGCAATGACTAAGGCCATTGCCATACCCATGGGGTACATGGAGGATTGAGCCAGATAGCAACCCTCTGGGACACCTTAAAACCACATATTCCCTGTAATTGGCTGTTGGATATATTTAGCGTTATATACAATGCAATGTGTACTTTATCTCTAGCCAAAGTTGTTTTTTAACTGTAGTTGTCCTTTAAGAGTATTCCACAGAACTCCTTAGTTAATTGAAAAGGAAATGTCAATTAAAATTTCTCTCCAGATCAATAGAAACCAGTATTCCAATGATCTACAATACACAGTGTGTAAACTCAATAGGAGAAACTCCTTAAATATAGTGTTAAGATGGTATAACAGTATTACTCCTAATGTTTTTTATAATCAATCTCGGCATGCCCCAAATTATCACCCATTTGGGGTTAAGTGAACAACACAAATTCCCCCCCAAATATTACTTTGACCTCCGTCATCATTTTTTAAACGGCTTAGCTCTTTCTATAGCACTTTATACTGTATTAAATATAGGAATTACCCCCGCTTAAATAGAGAATAATATTGTTGCAATATTCTTATATGTTAAGGTTTAGCAATTGACGCAAGTGAATAGTCAAATGAAACACAAACAAACTTATTATAGTATTAATATTATTATTATTATTATTATTGTAGATTTATATATAGCGCAACATCGTCCGTGGCGCTTTACAGTTGCATAATATCCTAAGAAAACATACTTTTTACACCAAGGATGTAATACAAGTGCAAAAATTCAAACTGCTGGTCCAGGTCCGCATCAGTGTGGTAAGTTAACAGCCATTAACTGTGGTACAATAGGAGGGGGCCCCTTCCCAAAAGAGCTTTACAGTCGAGATGGAAGATTGGGATGAGACTAAGGTGAGCAGTAGCACTGTAATAAGTTTGTCATTGGATTATAACTAGTCATTCTGCGATGGGTCAGTAAGAGGGTAAGAAGTGTCCTATGTCCAGATTGTAACCTAATCTATGAGGAGATGGGGATGAGACATAAGGTTACAGTTCGTATCTTAACGTAAGTGTCAGTGGAATTATAACTATTCGGGTCTGTGGAGGGGTCAGTAAGAGGGTTATAATTTCCCAGGTCCAGATGTTAACTTACAGTCTAGAGGAGAGGGGATGAGACATAAGTGACAGATCAGATCTGGAACTAAGTTGTCAGTGATTTAACTATCGGTCTGCGATGGGGTCGTAAGAGGTGGTAGAAGTGTCCGGTCCAGATTGTAACCTTACAGTCCTAGAGGAGAATTGGTATAAGACCTAAGATGACGAGATCCAGTATCTGTAACTATTTGTCGTAGTGGATTTATAACTAGTCGGTCTGTGATGTCAGTAAGAGGGGTATAAGTGGTCCAGGTCTAGATAGTAACCGTACGTCTAGAGGAGATGGGGATGATACTAATATGAAAGCAGATCAGTATCTGTAATCTAGTTGTCAGTGGATGATCACTAGTCTGTCTGGTGATGGGATCAATAAGAGGGTCGAAGCTGTCCAGGTCCAGACTTTAACCTTACCGTCTAGAGGAGATGGGATGAGCATAAGTGAAGCAATATGATCTGTAACTAGTTTTGTCAGGGATTTAAACTAGTCTGTGTCTGTGATGGGTCAGTAAGAGGGGTGAAGTTTCAAGGTCCAGATTGTAACATTAGAGTCTAAGGAGATGGGGATAGACATAATGTGAAGCAGATCAGTAGCGTAACTAAGTTGAGTGGATTAACCTAGCGCTGGGTCTGTGATGGGTCAGAAAGGGTAGAAGTGTCCAAGCCAGATGACCTTACCTTCTCAGAGGAGATTGGGATGAGACATAAGGTTTAGCAGGTCGTTATCTGTAACTAGTGTTCAGTGGTTATAAACTAGTCGTCTGGCGATGTTTAAGAGGGGTAAATGTAACATTTACCAGGACATTGGTTAAACATTTACCAGGACATTGGTTTAACTTTTACCAGGACATTGGTTAAACATTTACCGGGACATTGGTTCAACATTTACCAGGACATTGGTTCAACATTTACCAGGACATTGGTTCAACATTTACCAGGACATTGGTTAAACATTTACCGGGACATTGGTTCAACATTTACCAGGACATTTAAATTTATGAGCGATCGATCGTGCGATCCCATAGGGAACCGCACGATCGATCGGAATTTACCGACAAGTCCGATTGTGGTTGTGGCCGCCCGCCTCACACCAGCCAATATTTTCATACGATCGACCGAAAGTATCGATGCGCGGGTCATTTTTTCATAACCCGCGCATCCGACGCTAATATGTAGTTAACCGGTTAGCGCGACTTTAACTAACATTTATTTGCCTAGCGAGTCTTGGAAGATGAGCCTGTTTGTGCTGGAGGTGACCACCCCCCACCGTGAATCAAAGTCCATCGCTAATACAAAAGGCAATGGGATCAAATAGTTTGAAAAGTTCTAATGAAATACAATTAAAATATTAATGGTAACTAATGTAAAGGCTGTGGACCTGGGAAATGGTCTTGGGAACATTTTGAATATCCAGGACTTTTGAAAACTCCGATTTTACTCTCACACCTGCTACTTTCTCAACTTGGCTACTTTCTTGAACATTCGATTACTATCCCATTAGACTTGCGGATTCGATACTCCGCGTATGGTATAATAGAAAATTTACTCGCGATTCGATACTCGCAGTATTGTTCATATTGGTATATATTCAACTGATACTTCTCTGTTGATCATTATAATGTCATGTTATTATTGTTACTCTGTGTAACTAGATACAATTACTATTTATTAGGATAATTATGGAAATATTATGCCCGTTACTGACAGTATTGCCACTGTAGGATCCTTTCCTGTGGGATTTGTACTTAAGTGGTTTATTAATTAGGTTATGTTGATATAAAAATGGAAAACACATAACCCATTTTACTTTGACCTTTGTAGCTGAATTAAATAATAACATTTCTATTTATTAAAGATCCTTTAACACTGGTACTGGGAAACTTTACCTGGACATTGGTAAAATATGTACCATGACATTGGTTAAACTTTACCAGGACATTGGTTACACATTAACCAGACATTGGTTAAACATTATACCGGACATTGGTTAAACATTTACCAGGATTGGTTAAACCATTTACCATGACTTGGTTAAACATTCCAGGACATTGGTTAACATTACCAGGACATTGGTTAAACATTAACCAGGACATTGGTTAACATTTACCAGACATTGGTTAAACTTACCAGGACATTGGTTCACATTTACCATGACAGTTGGTTAAACATTTACCAGGACATTGGTTTAAACATTTACCAGACATTGGTTTTAACATTTAACCCGACATTGGTTAAACATTTACCATGACATTGGTTAAACTTTACCATGACATTGGTTTAAACATTTACCACATGGACATTGGTTAACATTTACCAGGACTTGGTTAAACATTTACCAGGACATTGGTTAACCTTTACCGACATTGGTTAAACATTTACCAGAACATGTGGTTAAGGCATGTTACCCAGGACATTGGTTAGCATTTACCAGGACATTGGTTAACATTTAACCATGACTTGGTTTTTAAACATTTACCAGAACATTGGTTTAACATTTACCCTGACATTGTTTACACATTTACCACCGACATTGGTTAAACATTTACCATGGACATTGGTTAAACATTTACCATGACATTGGTTAAACATTACAGGACATTGTTAACCAGGACATTGGTAAAACATTTACCAGGACATTGGGTTAAACATTTACCGGGACATTGGTTAAACATTTACCGGACGTTGGTTAAACATTTACCGACATTGGTTCAACATTTACCAGGACATTGGTTCAACATTTACCAGGACATTGGTTCAACATTTACCGGGACATTGGTTCAACATTTACCAGGACATTGGTTCAACATTTACCAGGACTTTGGTTAAACATTTACCAGGACATTGGTTAAACATTAACCAGGACATTGGTTCAACTTTTACCAGGACATTGGTAACTTAACCAGACTTGGTAAACATTTACCATGACATTGGTTAAACCTTTACCAGGACATTGGTTAAACATTTAACCAGACATTGGTTTAAACATTTACCAGGACATTGTTAACATTTACCAGGACTTGGTTAAACATTACCGGAGCATTGTTAAACATTACCAGACATTGGTTAAACTTTACCAGGACATTTGTTAAACATTTACCAGAACCTTGTTTAAACATTACCAGGACATTGGTTAACATTTACCAGGACATTGGTTAAACATTTTCCATGGACATTGGTTTAAACATTACCAGACATTGGTTAAACATTTACCGGACAATTGTTAAACATTTAAACCAGGACATTGGTTAAACATTTACACCATGACATTGGTGGAAACATTTAACCAGGACATTGGGTTAAACATTTACCAGGACATTGGTTAAACATTTACCAGGACAAATATTGGTTTAAACATTTTACCAGGACCTATTTGGTTAAACATTTACCGGACATTGGTTAACCTTTACCATGACATTGGTTAAAACATTTTTCACCAGGACATTGGTTATAACATTTACCGTACCGTACCAGAACATTGTTAACACATTTACATTGTAATACATTTACCAGGCATTGGTATAAACATTTACCATGACATTGGTTAACATTTACCAGGACTTGGTTAAACATTTACAGGACATTGGTTAAACATTTAACACATTGTACCAGGACATTGGTTCAACATTACCAGGACTTGTAACATTTCCTGACATTGTTAAACATTTACCAGACATTGGTTCAACATTTACCAGGACATTGTTAAACATTTACCATGACATTGGTTAAACATTTACCAGGACATTGGTTTAACATTTACCAGGACATTGGTTAAACATTTACCAGACATTTGGTTAACATTTACCCGACATTGTTACACATTACCTGACTTGGTTAAACATTTACCATGACATTGGTTAAACATTTACCAGGACATTGGTTAAACATTTACCAGGACATTGGTTAAACATTTACCAGGACATTGGTTAAACATTTACCAGGACATTGGTTAAACATTTACCAGAACATTGGTTAAACATTTACCATGACCATTGTTCAACATTTCCATTACATTGGTTAAAACATTTACCAGGACATTGTTTAAACATTTACCATGACGAACTCATTGGTTAAACATGTACCAGGACTTGTTAACATTTACCAGAACATTGGTTTAACATTTACCAGGACATTGGTTAAACATTACCAGGACATTGGTTAAACATTTCCAGGACTTGTAAACATTTACCAGACATTGGTTAACATTTACCAGGACTTGGTTAACAATTTACCAGTACATTGGTTAAACATTTACCATGACATTGGTTAAACATTAACCCTACATTGGTTAAACATTTACCAGACATTGGTTACACATATTTACCAGTGACATTGTAAACTTACCAGGACATTGGTTAAACATTACCAGACATTGGGTAAACATCTTTAACCAGGACATTGGTTAAACATTTACCAGGACAATTGGGTTAAACATTTACCAGACATTGTTTAAAACATTACCACATGACATTGGTTAACATTTACCAGGACATGGGTTCAACATTTACCAGACATTGGTTAACATTTACCATGACATTGGTTAAACATTTACCAGACATTGGTTAAAAACAGGTTACATCAGGACCATTGGTTCAACATTTACCAGGACATGGTTAACTTTCCCGGACATTGGTTAAACATTTACCAGACATTGGTTAAACATTTACCCATGGACATTGGTTAAAAACATTTACCAGGACCTTGGTTAAACATTACCAGGCTTGGTTAAACATTTACCAGGACATTGGTTAAACATTTACCAGTCTCTTGGGTTAAACATTTACCATAGACATTGGGTTAAACATTTACCAGGACATTGGTTAAACATTTAACCAGGACAATTGGTTAAACATTTACCAGGACATTGGTAAACATTACCAAACTTGGTACTTTCCAGACATTGGTTAACTTTACCAGGACATTGGTTAAACATTTACCAGGACAATGGTTAACTTTACCCATTGGTTAAACATTTACCAGACATTGTTTAAACATTTACCAGACATGGTTAAACATTTACCGACATTGGTTAACATTTACCTGACAATTGGTTAACATTTACCATGACATTGGTAAACATTTACCAGACATTGGTAAACATTTACCAGGACATTGGTTAAACATTTACCAGGACATTGGTTAAACATTTACCAGGACATTGGTTAAACATTTACCAGGACATTGGTTAAACATTTACCATGGACATGGTTAAACATTTACACCAGACATTGGTTAAACTTTACCACAGGACATTGGTTAAACACATTTACCAGGACATTGGTTAAACATTTACCAGACATTGGTTAAACATTTACCAGGACTTTGGTTAAACATTTACCAGAACATTGTTTAAACATTTACCAGGACATTGTTCAACTGTACCAGGACATTGTTAAACCATTTACCAGGACATTGGTTAAACATTTACCGACATTGGTTAAACATTTACCAGGACATTGGTAAACAGTTTACATTGGTTAAACATTACCAGACATTGGTTAACATTTAACCATGACATTGTTACACATTAACCAGGAATTGTTAAACATTTACATGACATTGGTTAAACATTTACCAGGACATGGTTAACATTTACCAGACATTGGTTTAACATTTAACCAGGACATTGGTTAACATCCCACAATTTACCAGGACCATTGGGTTAAAAACAATTTACACATGACATTGGTTAAACATTTACCGACAATTGGTTAAACATTTACCAGACATTGGTTACAACATTACAGGACATGTTAACATTTACCAGTGACATTGTTAACAATTTACCTGACATTGGTTAAACATTTACCAGGACAATTGGTTTAAACATTTACCAGTGACATTGGTTAACATTTACCAGGACATTGGTTAAACATTCCACTTGGTTAAACATTACCATGACATTGTTAAACATTACCAGGACATTGGTGAAAATTACAGGACTTGGTTAACATTTACCATGACATTGGTAACTTTACCAGGACATTGGTTAAACATTTACCCGGACTTTGTAAACATTTACAGGACATTGGTTAAACTTTACCATGACATTGGTTACTTTACCGGACATTGGTTAAACTTTACCAGGACATTGGTTAAACATTACCAGACCATTTGGTTAAACATTTTACCAGGACATTGGTTAAACATTTACCAGGACATTGGGTTAAACATTTACCAGGACTGGTTAAACATTTACCAGACATTGGTTAAACATTTACCAGGACATTGTTAACATTTACCAGGACATTGGTTAAACAACCTTGACCATGACATTGGTTAAACATTTACCAGGACATTGGTTAAACATTTTACCAGGACATTGTTAACATTTCAGGTTGGTTAACATTTACCATGACATGGTTAAACATTTACCAGGACATTGGTTAACATTTACCAGGACATTGGTTACAAAACATTGTTACCGACTTGTTAAACATTACATGACATTGGTTAAACATTTACCAGGACATTGGTTAAACATTTACCAGGACATTGGTTAACATTTCCAGGACTTGGTTAAACATTTACCAGACATTGGTTAAACATTTACCGGGACATTGGTTAAACATTTACCAGAACATTGGTTAACATTTACCAGGACTGGTTAAGCATACCACGTGTAAACATTTACCCAGGACATTGTTAACATTACCAGCATTGTAAACATACCGCATTGGTTAAACATTTACCTACATGGTTAAACAATTCCAACTGGTTTACAAACTTTACAACATTGTTAAAACATTTACAGGACATTGGTTAAACATTAAACACTTTACAGGACATTGTTAAACACTTTACCAGGACATTGGTTAAACATTTACCGGGACATTGGTTAAACATTTACCGGGGACGTTGGTTAAACATTTACCGGGACATGGTTCAACATTTACCAGGACATTGGTTCAACATTTACCAGACATTGGTTCAACATTTACCGGGACATTGTTCAACATTTACCAGGACATTGGTCAATTCCAGGACTTGGTTAACATTACCAGGACATTGTCACCAAACATTAACCAGGACATTGGTTCAACTTTTACCAGGACATTGGTTTAAACATTTCCAGGACATGGGTTAAAGCATTTACCAGGACATTGGTTCACATTACCGGGACAATTGGTTTCAACATTACCGGACATTGTTAACCAATTTACCAGGCACATTGGTTAAACATTACCATGACATTGGTTTAACTTTTACCAGGACATTGGTTAAACATTTACCGGGACATTGGTTCAACATTTACCAGGACATTGGTTCAACATTACCCAGGACATTGGTTAAACATTTACCGGGAACATTGGTTTAACATTACCAGACATTGTCAACATTTACCAGGACATTGGTTAACATTTACCAGGACTTGGTTAAACATTTACCAGACATTGGTTAAACATTTACCAGGACATTGGTTAACATTTACCAGGACATTGGTTAAACATTTACCAGGACATTGGTTCAACATTTACCAGACATTTAAATTATGAGCGATCGATCGTGCGATCCCTAGGGAACCGCACGATCGATTGGAATTTACCGACAGTCCGATTGTGGTTGTGGCCGCCCGCCTCACACCAGCCATATTTTCAGACGATCGACCGAAAGTGTCGATGCGCGGTCATTTTTCATAACCCGCGCACCGACGCTAATATGTAGAGTTACCGTTAGAGACTTTAATAACATTATTTTCCTAGCCGAGTCTTGGAAGATTAGCCTTTCTGTGGTGGAGGTGACCCACCCCCCACCGTGAATCAAAGTCCATCGCTAATACTTTAGCATAGCGGGTGAACTGATAACGTATTACGAAGCTTCGCCCTAAAATTCGTCCCCAGGTAATGGATTGAACCTACCCAGAATCCCTTGCAAGCCCGTTAGTTAAAAACATTTCCAACAGACAGATAAGCGAAGAGAGAGAGAAAAAAACTAAAAAATCCTCCGACTTATTTGATTTTAATCTCAGCACTTTTGCAAGCATTTAAATTGCCTTAATCAGGTGGTTGGCCTCCCAGCCCTTGCTGGGAATCTGTTTATCATTCCAAACTAAATGTCAATGTTTCCTGAGAATTGAAGTCTATTAATGTACTAAGCATCTGTCTACACCGCGGCTGTATTAATAGGTCTTCTAACAATCCTTCCGAGCCGGCGTTATAGAAACGCGCGTCGGAACATTGCTGAATAAAGGCAGATTTAATTATTCTTAAAACGGAAACATGAATGAACGTTAAGACTGAAACAGGAATTTTTTTTCCCCAGGCGATAATTACGGCGTATGGGGTAACCTTGATAAATGTAATTGAATTTTTTTGTGTGTGATAAGATTAACGATGGTAATTGTGAATGGGAACATTCTGACCCACTACAAATGATGTTTGACAAGCTGAAATATCAATTGTATTTGCAGCCAAGATAAAAGCTGAAATAATTATTTCCATTCCTGGCAGGGAGAAGCTTTCCATCGGACTCTGTGTTAGTGGAGAATTTCTGGCCCACACGTTCCCGCTGTTTGATTGGGCCAAGACCCCTGCAGACCCCCAAAACTTAATTAAAGACAACAGAGCTTTTTACAAATCGATGTGACGTTGAATTTTCATATATAGAATAATCATAACTTATGTATAAATTCTTTACTTATCTCCCACGTCGGAAAGGACTTGTAATTATGTACTACTTGTTCAAGGGATAAAGATCATTTTAATGTAAAGTGGTTTGGAAGCAGGAAACGGTGGATTGGAGTCATTAAAATGTGTTAAAAATGTTATATTCACCTTTGACAAACATAGACAACATGGACAACACAGAACAACATAGACAACAGGACAACATGGACAACCAGACAACATAACAACATGGACAACAGGGACAACATGGACAACATAAACATGGACAACATAGACAACATGACAACATAACAACATAGACAGCATGGACAACACGGACAAACAACGGACACACAAGCACATAGCAACAGGGCAACATGGACAACATAGATAACATAGACACATGGACAACCATGGACAACATAGAAAATATGACAACATGGACAACATAGCACACATAGACAACATAGGACAACATAGACAACATGGACAACATGGACAACATGGACAAATAGACAAACATAGCAACCACATGGACAATATAGACAACATGGACAACATGGACAACATGGACACATTGACACAGGACAACATAGACAACATGGACAACATGGACAACATGACACATGACCAACATGGACACAGTGACAACATGGACAACATGACAACACGAACACACGGACACACAGGCAACATAGACAACATGGACAACATGACAACATAGAAAATATGGACAACAATGACAACAGAACAACATAGACAACGTAACAACATAACCCACATGGACCAACATGACAACATGACAATATAGACAACATAGACAACATGGACAATATAGACAACGGACAACATAGACAACATAGACAACATAGACAACATGGACAATATAGACACCATAGACAAAACATAGACAACATAGCACACATGGCAATATAGACAACATAGACAATATAGAAAACATAGACCATATAGACAACATAGACAACACTGACAATAGAACACATAGACACATAGACACATGACAACAATATACAACATAGACATGCAACATGAGACAACATAGACAACATAGACAACATACACAACATGGACAACTAGACAATACATGGACAACATAACAACTTAGACACATAGACAACATAGACAACATAGACACAGAGACAACATGACAACATGACAACATAGACAACATGGACAATATAGCACATGTAGATATAGACAACTGCACACGAGATAGACCATAGACATATACAACATCGACAAAATATACAACATAGACACATACAACTGGACAACATGGACAACACTGGCACAGGACAACGGACAACACAGACAACACAGTTGCAACATAGGCACATGGGCACAGACAACATGGAACATAGATAACATAGACAACATGGACACATAGAAAATATGGACAACATGGACAATATAAGACAACATACAACATGGACAACATAGACAACATGACAACTAGACAACATGGACATATAGACACTAGACAATATAGACAACATGAACAATATAGACAACATATAGACAGCATGGACAACATGGACAACATAGACAACATGATCACCATTGAATATGACAACTGACAATATAACAACATGGGCACATAGACAACATGGACAACATAGACACCATGGACAACATAGAAAATATGGACAACAATGGACAACATAGACAACATGGACAACAAGAGACAACATACGACAACCATAGACAACATTGGACAATACAGACAACATGGACAATAAAGACAACATGGACAATATAGACAACATGGACAATATAGACAACATGGACAACTAGACAACATGGACAACAAAGACACATGGATAACCCAATAGACAACATATAGACAAACATGGACACACATGGACAACATGGACAACATAGACAACATGACAACATAGACCAACATGGACACAGACAACATAGACAAAACATGGACAACATGACAACATGGAACTAGACAACATAGACACATGACAACATGGATGACAATGAACATAGATAATGGCACACCACAGACACTATAAGACACATAGACAATGGACAACATGGACACACAGACAACATAGACAACATAACAACATGGACAACATGGACAACATGGACAACACAACAACATGGACAACACGGACAATATAGACACATAGACAACATGGACCACATGGACAACACAGACAACTAGACAACATAGACAACATGGCAAAACATGGGACAACCATAGACAAACCACGGCCAACACTCACAACACGGACAACACGGACAACAACGGACAACACGCACACACGGACAACACGGACAACACGGACAAAATAGATAGAGGACGTCTGTTTGGTCAGGCAGGAAGTTTGGTCTTTGCTCCTACCATAATTAAAGTGTTTAATGGGAGCAGGTAGATATCTGAACACAGGACAAAGTGAAATCATTCTATGGACCTGGCTTATTCACATAACCACATCTTTGTATGCTGTAACCATTTATTTTTCCCTTTGCTGGAGATTGACATGCTGCACATACCAAGTGCAATGGTGGCCTACTCCATTAAACATGTTGGACTTGTGTGCAGCTTTAAAGCGGTGAGCATGGTGCGCAGATACCAGGCGTTGTGACCACCCAGGGCCATTCTTTGGTAGATATGCCCTGTGATGAAACAATGTCTAGATACAATCATGGAGTCCTAATAACTAGTTCCACATTCCATTTGGGCCCTGGGGTAGTGATGTTTCTAATGCTAGAGGACAAGAGACTATCATGTTCCTTTTCGAAGATGTTGTTGTGCCTCCTTGCTCTGTGGTTGAGATATTGCTGCTCCCAATGTATCATTTTTACTTCACATAGAGGAGAACCATTGGGCCAGGGCAGTTCTAGCTAGAGGAATTCTGATTTACTGATGGGTTAAAAAGGAGACATCCTATATTTCCACAAGAATGCCTCTTCCTGTAATAGCAACAATAGCCTTAACTAGAAGGTTGGCCTGTACTTTGGCAGTTCTAGTTCACCTCCTTATCTCTGGAATTATTTGAGTTCAATGGCTTTAAATATGGGGCATTGCAGACCTTGTCCCCAGGGACCCGCGTTACTGAGCAGTTTACCCTGGGTCTTGGATGTAACGATCCAGCGGAGATCTTCTGACCTCTGAGCGTTGGTTCGGTATCCCAGGCCGTTATTGACCTCCTAAAGACTTTCATCAGTGCTGAATGGAGATAGCATTTTAATAGAAACCTAAGACATAATATTGGGGTGATGGTTGTTCTCTTGGAAAATGAAGCCCACAACATTGTTGACTCAACTGTGTATATTGAGTTGACAATCGTACAAAATCCACTGCAGAAATAACTTCCCTGGAAATACGTCCCTCCCTTCGTATTGGAATTCGGCGCTTCTGATATCAGGGAATTGGCATCGTAGGAACCTGTATTAGAGAGGAGCCCTCGGGCGTTGCATAAATAAGGAAAATTTCGATAGAATATTATGACTCTCCCCCTTCCCTTCTCTTTTATTCCAGTGGGCAGAAATGTTGACCCAGGAGGAACCGGAAATTAATTTTAACTTGTTTTCCCTGTTGAAATTAAGGATAAAAACTTCCCTATCTTCATTCCCACTGATAGACACAGATACGACACGACATTCCCCATTTTATGTCATTATTTTATCCAACAGGAGACACAGACGCCCTCCTTCGAAATGGCAACTGACATTCTATCGGCGTTAGACAGAAGCTCTGTCATATTAACCTGACTCCAGGGTATAAAACAGATTAATGGTAAACAACATTTGAAATGAGTCCAACAGCAAAATAAAAACTGCAATGGTAATCAGGATTCCGGAAGTTTAATCGTCTTGAAAAATAAGTTTGTTTTTTTTAACCATTTGTTGATTGACAGTCGCGTCAGGATCCCTCGCTTCTGGGTAAGACGGATTTTGATTCCATTTCAACTCCTTAATGTCCATCAACAAGAGATTGAACTAGATGGTTCAGGACAGGAGGTATATAATGGAAAGCTAAACTAATTAATAAGGAGAATTAAGAAGTTCAGTTATATAGATAAACTAAGATAACCTATTACAAAATAATATGGGTAATAGAAAAGCTAGCTATGAAGGCAGGCTAGATCCTTTTAACTAAATTAATTAGGGAAATAGAAGGCTATAAGATATACTAGAGAAATATGTTTTTTACATTAAGGTCAAGTTCTCCCCCACCCTACACTGTGTACTGGGGGTTGTGGGTAATGTAGTTGATTTTGATGGTGGGAGAGGAACTTGCTAATTCCAGACCCTATTGTTGGGAATTATTGAGCCAAGTTAAGGGACAGTTGAGTTGTGTGAGACCATGACATCAAAGGATTTATCTTAGCTTGAAGGGAATTGCATTTATTTTAATACACAGGCACGGTGTAAAAGTTATTAAAATATGAAGCTCTCGTTACTAGAAACAACAAAAGGAGATCACTCCCACTTCTGCACATTGTGTTACGGACTTAGGGGCGTATTTATATATAATATGCCATGCAATGACCATTATTTCCGCCATATTTGTAAAGCCGAGTTTTTGCGGTGAGGTGCGTTGGTACCATCTTCTCTTCACATGATCAGACTTGAAAACATGAATAACGCAATGTCGTCGGCGTACATCGTATTCATTGCTTACGTCCTGTTTCAAGTGTGAAAGAGAAACACGATCTTCGGAAAACCGGAAATTCCAGATCGTATTAAGAGTTAATGCTATAAAATAGTCCTAGACTCTTATTAGTATGAGAAACACTCCACAATTTACTGACACCTTGTCCAAGGACCCACTGACAGGATATTGGCACTGAGGTGGTGATTTGGCGATTTTAATGCCGAACTTAACGCACGGAAAAACTTATCGCTGTTTCTAAAATTATTATTTAATGTGACCCACTGCGGTAATGATTTTCACCGACGTTTATCAGCACATATAAATTGCCTAAACTCCAAATTTGCCAAAGAGTTAACAACCGTTTTTTACGCCCCAGTCCGCTAAGAGAAATATTCATTGTAGGGTATGTTGGGATGTAGGTAGAAATATGTGTAATTGTTGGTAAGATAAATATTATGAACAATAATAAAGGTCTTTACATAGGTCAAGGCTAGCTATGGCCAGGTTCGCGAGATCCTCGAGAGACCGGATTTGCGAAGTTTGGCACATCTCTAGTCAAGGCATGTTACGTTCCGTACAGACTTCGAATGAACCCTGACAATCTTACATGTTGGTGGCTTTATCTCTGTCATTCATTGACCCAGAAGGTCGCAATAGACTGTCCCGCCCGAGGGGTCAATCGTGAAAGGTTGATCACCGCTAAGCCAGCAGGATCTCATGTGTGTACAAAGATTGAGTTATCTCTATGGTTGCCTCTCACCCAGCGCTGGTTACTTCGATCCGAACCCGGGTCAAGGTTGTTTTCCAGGACTTTTGGATCTTTTTTTTTATAAATCCTGCTTTTTTGAAATTTTCAAATCGTGTTTGGAAATTTTAGAAAATGACAGAACAATTTTCTCTCAATTTTTAAAAGCAATCCAACCACACACCCTAACTCACCCATGGCAGTATTTTAAAACATTGCCAAACCCGTTAGCCAATGAGAATCTTGGGCTCCAAGTCTTAGTAAGAAGAATTGCAACTTTTTACAGGAAGAAGCAATAAATCCTCAACCAGATCTGAAATCGGGAATATTGCAAATTACAGAAATCTCCAAAATACTACATGGGATAATGGTAACGTGTCCCGGTCCCTGAGCCATTACCAGTAAGTTACAATTGCTATAATACCATAAATGCAAGCGAAATGTTCAGATTTTCTAACTCTCATTGACTTTTAACGGGTCCGCTGGCTTTCGAACCTGCGGTCACAACATTCGATGTTGATATCCCTCTCCGTACGCTATATGAAGAGGACATGAATGAGGTGCTAGCGGTAGGTGTTGACAGTTGCAGTTCTGACCGGCGCTGGCTGTGCCTGCACTACTGAATTCTGTGCCGGCAACTTGGACTAGATTTCCACCAGTACTGATTGAGTTGTTGAGTTTTTCCTTCATTCTAATGTAGTTTGAGAAGTGGTCTTCTGGAAAGTGACCTGAGGCTTCCTTTCCACCAACATTCCCACCTGTAGGGCCTCTGGAGAAGACCAGGGATCTGCTCAACTACCATACAGTTGGCATTCTAGAAGAACATGGTTACTGGGATTGAAAAAACATGAAAAAGAAAAGGGAGAAAAAAACCTCAGATCCAGGGAGTTTTTGTCTAGTGTGACTGAGAGTTTAAGGAACATTGGGCACTCAGATCCAACATTCCTTCCTTCCTGTCTACAGTGTCTCGATGATCATCGATAATCCTCATGTTATTGCAACGGATAAAGGTTCTCTGAGATCAGATTTTAATGGGAAAATAAACTGAAATTGGTAAATTGTCTGACCCCCCTCAACTGCTGATAAATCATTTTACTTTGTTTGTGTCTTTCCTGTTATTGATATCAAGTCCTAATGTTATCATTATCTAATCCAAATGAACTCATTACATGAAGGTGTGTGTAAAAATTGCTTAGGAATAATGAACCCGCCAACGTACAGCCTAAAATGTGGTTAAAATAGGCTCACAGCCCCGAGAAAGGTGAAGGGAAGTCAAATGAGGAGATAAATTAGATCATTTAAATAGCTTTTCTAAATAGCGCACAGTTCTATTTTCTCTCGGAAATGAGCGTACGGGAGGTTATTAAATAAGCACCTATGTACCAGGAAAGAAGCAATTATTATGGAATGGAACGGCAATAAATACAGCCATTGTTCATAAGAACATACCCTAACCTCTAATTCCGTGGGCTGTCAGTCTAGCTGTGCCTCTATTTACTACCCCTATAACGGGATTCACAGGGAGACATGAATAATGTCACATTTATTCTAGGAATCCAACAACATCTTACAGTCTTGTAAGAAAAAACAAAGTTTCCAAGTTCAGAACATTATTCTGGTCATGGTGACCAAGTGACTGGCAGAGCCCCTCTCCATCAAGATGTGGGGTTTTGGTAAAATGGACAGTATCCCATCTTTATTTGGTACTTTTCATTTTCATTTGAGATTCATAACCAAATCCATAGCTGAATGTCTCCCAGATGGAATTTGCCTCATTTTGTTGCACATTGGAAAAAAGAACTAATAAATATTAAGTAGAGTTCCACCAGGTATGTAAGTTTAATGTAACTTACACCCCAATCATAGGACAAAGGAGAAAGAAAATAATAAGATCATTTCAATCTAAACACCAAGTTTAGTGTGAGGGGTGCTGACAGAAGCCTTTGTCCTATAGATCTAACCATCTCCCTTATACAAAGCAGCGTGTAGACAGGCTAAATGAACCAAGGCTTCCAGTCTATACCTGCAGATCCAGCAGTCAGATATTGCCTGATCCAGTTGGCAGTTTGTTACTGAGCGCGCGTTTTCCAAGGGAACAAGAACATGAAATGAATCATAGAGAATATGAAGATGAGGAGGTTGTAATTTGCTGGAAGTTTATTCCAGATGGACCGAACATTTCTAAGAAAGCGACAAGAGCAGAAATAATTCAGTTCCTTCTCACCAGGACTAAGAACATTAACACAAATGAAACTTTTTATCATTGAGAAGATAAAACTTAGTCATGAAGAGCAGAGAGAGCGCCGATAAAGAGCAGGACTGGGACGGATGGAATGGGAATGTTCTCTCTACAGCCAACGGGTCATTAAAGGAGATTGGGTTCTTTAATATAAAGGCAAAAAACCAAACAAAATATGTGTATTGTTCAAAATCCTAACTCATCACCGGGAAGGAAAACTGAGCCACAAATTGTCATTCTGCCACCTGGTCAACCTTGGCGGTTGTCGAGATTCAACTCTTTTATAGAGAGTTGGGACACAATCTTGTTTTGAAATCTCCAAACCACCTTAGTCAAGGAAGGATGTGAAGTTTCCCACCAAGCTCCTTTACAATTCTATTAAAAAGGACGGCCTGCTAGCAACATATTCATATTAATATCGTATCACAACCTATCATAAAAAATGCAGAGACCTGCACTATGTGCGAATTCAAACATTTCACCATCTCAGTTATCTGTGTGTGCTTTTCAAACAATATGAGTTTTCCAGATAAACCACTAACCTATACTTAACAACATCCACAGGGTTTAGCTTAGCGGTTGAACTGAAATACAGTATAACGAAGCTTCGCCCAAAATTCGTCCCCAGGTAATGGATGTAGAAACCTACCCAGAATCCCTTGCAAGCCCGGTTAGTTAAAAACATTTCCAACAGGACAGATAAGCGAAGAGAGAGAGGGAAAAAAACTAAAAAATCCTCCGCACTTATTTGATTTTAATCTCAGCACTTTGCAAGCATTTAAATTGCCTTAATCGGTGGTTGGCTCCCAGCCTGCTGGGATCTGTTATCAAATTCCAAACTAAATGTCAATGTTCCCTGAGAATTGAAGTCTATTAATGATAAAGCATCTGTCTACACCGCGGCTGTATTAATAGGTCTCTATACAAATCCTTCCGAGCCGGCGTTATTAAAAACGCGCGTCGGAAACATTGCTGAATAAAGGCAGATTTAATTATTCTTAAAACGGAAAACATGTAATGAAACGTTAGACTGAAACAGGATTTTTTTTTCCCAGGCGATAATTACGGCGTATGGGGTAACCTTGATAAATGTAATTGAATTTTTTTGTGTGTGATAAGATTAACGTTGGTAATTGTGAATGGGAACATTCTGACCCACTACAAATGAGATGTTTGACAAGCTGAAATAATCATTTGTATTTGCAGCCAAGATAAAAGCTGAAATAATTATTTCATTCCTGGCAGGGAAGAAGCTTTCCATCGGACTCGTGTTAGTGGAGAATTTCTGGCCCACACGTTCCCCTGTTTGATTGGGCCAAGACCCCTGCAGACCCCCAAAGACTTAATTAAAGACAACAGAGCTTTTTACAAATCGATGTGACGTTGAATTTTCATATATAGAATATAATAACCTTAATGTATAAATTCTTTACTTATCTCCCACGTCGGAAAGGAATTGTAATATGTTACTCTTGTTCAAGGGATAAAGATCTTTTAATGTAAAGTGGTTTGGAGAAGCAGGAAACGGTGGATTGGAGTCATTAAAATGTGTTAAAATGTTATTCACCTTTGCAACAGACAACATGACAACATGGACAACATGGACAACATAGACACATGGACACATGGACAACAGACAATACAACATAGACACATGACAGACATGGGACAAAGGACAACATGACAACATGGACAACATGGACACACATAGACAACATTGACAACATGGACCCACATAGACACCATGACAACATGGACAACATGGACAACATGGACAACATAACAGCATGCCACATGGACAACAATAGAAGCAGCAACATAGTACAACATGGACACATGACAACATGGACAACATAGACAACATGGACAACATGGACAACATGGACAACATGGACAACATAGACACATGGACAACATGGACAACATGACAGCATGGACAACATAGACAACATGGACAACATAGACAACATGGACAACATGGACAACATGGACAACATAGACAACATAGACAACATAGACAACATGGACAATATAGACCAACATGGACAACATGGACACATGGACAACATGGCACATGACACAACATGACAACATAGACAACATGGACAACATGACAACATGGAACAACATAGACAACATAGACACATAACAATGGACAACATAGACAACAATGACAACATAGACACTGTACAACATAGCACCATGGACACACATAGACAACATAGACAACATAGACAACATAGACACATAGACAACATGGACAACTAGACAACATAACAAACATAGACACATGACAACACGGACAACATGCACAACGCACATGGCAACATGGCAACATGACAACATAGATAACATAGACAACATGGACAACATAGACAACATGGGCAACATAGACAACATAGACAATATAGACAACATGGACAATATAGACAACATAGACAATATAGAAAACATAGACAGCATGGACAACATAGACAAAATATACAACATAGACAACATGGACAACATAGACAACATGGACAATATAGACAACATGGACAATATAGACAACATAGACAATATAGAAAACATAGACAGCATGGACAACATAGACAAAATATACAACATAGACAGCATGGACAACATGGACAACATGGACAACACAGACAACATAGACACAATGACAACATGACAACAGGACAACACGGACAACACGGACAACAACAGACAAGGCACTAGACAACTGACAACAGACAACATAGAAATATGGACAACAATGGACAAATAGACAACATGGCAACATAGACAACATAGACATAGACACATAGACAACATAGGACAACATAGACAACATGGACAAATCAGACAACATGGACAATAGACAACATGGACAATATAGACAACATGAACATATAACAACATGACAGCATGGACAACATGGACAACATAGACAAATGATCAACATGAATAGACAACATGACAATATACAAATGGCAACATAGACAACTGGACAACATAGACAACATGACAACCTGGACAACATAGACAACATAGACAACATGGACAACATAGACACATGACAACATAGACAACTGACATATAGACACATGGACAATATAGACAACATGGACAATAGAAAGACAACATGGACAACTAGACAACATGGACACAAAGACACCATGGATAACATAGACAACATAGACAATCAACATGGACAACATGGACAACATGGCACACATAGACAACATGGACAACATGACAACATAGACACAATGGACACCCAAGACCACATCTACAACATAGACAACATGACAACATGGACAACATGGACAACATAGACAACAATAGACAACCTAGACAACTAGACAACATGGACAACACGGACAACACGACACACGGACAACACGGACAAACACGGACACACGGACACACAGACAACGACACAGGACAAATAGATAGAGGGACGTCTGTTTGGTCAGGCAGGGAGTTTTGGGTCTTTGCTCCATGAAATTAAAGTGTTTAATGGGAGCAGGTAAGATATCGGAACACAGGACAAAGTGAATCATTTCTATGGACCTGGCTTTATTCACATACACCACATCTTTGTATGCTGTAACCATTTATTTTTCCCTTTGCTGGAGATTGACATGCTGCACCAATACCAAGTGCAATGGTGGCCTACTCCATTAAACATGTTGGACTTGTGTGCAGCTTTAAAGCGTGAGCATGCTGCAGATACACAGGCGGTGTGACCACCCAGGGCCCATTCTTTGTAGATATGCCCTGTGGAACATGCATTTTGATCAATCATGTGAGTCCTAATAACTAGTTCCACTTCCATATTGGGCCCTGAGTGTAGTGAGTGTTCTAATAGGACAGAGGGACTATCATGTTCCTTTCTAGAATGGTGTTGGGCCTCTTGCTCTGTGGTTGAGATATTGCTGCTCACGATGTATCATTTTTACTTCACAATAAGAGGAAGAACCATTGCCAGGGCAGTTCTAGCTAGGGAATTCTATTTACTGATTGGTTAAAAAGGAGACATCCTATAATATTTCCACAAGGAATGCCTCTTCTAGTAATGAGCAACCAATAGCCTTAACTAGAAGGGTTGGCTCTGTACTTTGGGTCAGGTTATAGTTCACCTCCTTATCTCTGGAATTATTTGAGTTCAATGGCTGTAATAATGGGGCATTGCAGACCTTGTCCCCAGGGACCGCGTTACTGAGCGTTTACCCTTGGTCTTGGATGTAACGATCCAGCTGAGATCTTCTGACCTCTGAGCGTTGGTTGCGGTAAGTCCCAGGCCGTTAACCTTCCTAAAGACTTTCAGTGCTGAATGGAGATGAGCATTTTAATAGAAACCTAAGAATAAATATTTGAGGTGATGGTTGTTTCTTGGAAAATGATCCCACACAACTTGTTGACTCAACTGTGTATATTGAGTTTGACAATCGTACAAAATCCACTGTCAGAAATGACTTCCCTGGAAATACGTCCCCTCCCTTCGTATTGAGAATATCGGCGCTTCTGATATCAGGGAATTTGCATCGTAGGAACCTGTGATTAAGAGGAGCCCTCGGGCGTTGCAAAAATAAGAGAAATATTTCGATAGAATATTATGATCCTCCCCCTGTCGCCTTCTCATTTATTCCAGTGGAGCAGAAATGTTGACCCAGGAGGGAACCGGAATATTAATTTTAACTTTTTTCCTGTTGAAATTAAGGATAAAACTTCCCTATCTTCATTCCCGACTGATAACACAGATACGGACACGACATTCACCCCTTTTATTGTCATTATTTTATCCAACATGAGACACAGACGCCCTCCTTCGAAATGGCAACTGAACATCTATCGGCGTTAGACAGAATCTCTGTCATATTAACAACTGACTCCAGGGTATAAACAGATTAATGGTAAAACAACATTTGAAATGAAGTCCTAAGCAAAATAAAAACTGCAATGGTAATCAGGATTCCCGGGAAGTTTAATCGTCTTGAAAAATAACGTTTTGTTTTTTTTAACCATTTGTTGATTGACAGTCGCGTCAGGATCCGCGCTCTCTGTGTAAGACGGATTTGATTCCATTTCAATCTCTAATGTCCAATAAAGAGAAGATTGAACTATGGTTCAGACAGGAGGTATATATGGAAAGCTATAACTAAATTAATAAGGAGAATTAAGAAGTTCAGTTTATAGATAACTATAGATAAACTATTACAAAATTAATTGGGTATAGAAAAGCTAGCTATGAAGGCAGCTAGATCCTTTTACTAATTAATTATGGGGAATAGGAAGGGCTATTAAGATAGTAAGTTAAGGGGACAGTTGAGTTGTGTTGAGACACATGACATCAAAGGATTTATCTTTAGCTTGAAGGGAATGCATTTATTTTATACAAGGCACAGGGTAAAAGTTTATTACAATATGAAGCTCTCGTTACTAGAAACAACATAAAATGAGATCACTCGCCACCTTCTGGCACTTGTGTTACGGACTTAGGGGCGTATTATATATAATATTGCCATGCCATTGACCATTATTTCCGCCATTTTTGTAAACCGAGTTTTCGCGGTGATGTGCGTTGGTACCATCTTCTCTTTTCACCATGATCAGGACTTAAAACAATGAATACAGCAATGTCGTCGCGGTACATCGTATTCTTGCATTACGTCCTGTTTCAAGGTGAAAAGAGAAAAGACGATCTTCGGAAAACCGGAAATTCCAGATCGTATTAAGAGTAATGCTATAAAATATTCCTGACTCTTATTAGTATTGGAAACACTCCACAATTTACTGACACCTTCCAAGGACCCACTGACAGATATTGGGCACTGAGGTGGTGATTTGGCGATTTTAAATGCCGAACTTAACGCACGGAAAAACTTATCGCTGTTTTCTAAATATTATTATTTAATGTTGACCACTGCTGTAATGATTTCTCACCGACGTTTATCGGCACATTATAAATTGCGCTAACTCCAAATTTGGCGAAAAGTTAACAAACCGTTTTTAATACGCCCCAGTCCTAAAGGAAATATTCATGTGTAGGTAATGTTGGGATGTAGGTAAAATATGTGTAATTGTTGGTAAGATGAATAGTTATGAACATAATAAAGGTCTTTAATAGGGTCAAGGCTAGCTATGGCCGTTCGCATCCTCGAGAGGACCGGATTTTGCGAAGTTTGGACATCTCTAGTCAAGGCATGTTACGTTCCGTACAGATCTGAAGAACCCTGACAATCTACATGTGTGGTGGCTTTTATCTCTGTCATTCATTGACCCAGAAGGTCGCAGATAGGACTGTCCGCCCGGGTGTCAATCGTGAAAGGTTGATCAACCGCTAGGCCAGCAGGATCTCATGTGTGTACAAAGTTGAGTTACCTCTATGGTTGCCTCTCCAGCGCTTGGTTACGTGGATCCGAACCGGTCCAAGGTTGTTTTCCAAGGACTTTTGGATCTTTTTTTTAGAAATCCTGCTTTTTGAATTTTTCCAAATCGTGTTTGGAAATTTTAGAAAAGACAGAACAATTTTCTCGAATTTTTGAAAAGCATCCAACCACACACCCTAACCTCACCCATGGCAGCTATTTTTAACATTGCCAAACCCGTTAGCCAATGAGAATCTTGGGGCTCCAATCTTGTAAGAAGAATTTGCAACTTTTTACAGGAAGAAGCAATAAATCCTCGAACGCAGATCTGAAAAATCGGGAATATTGCAAATTACCAGAAATCTCCAAAATACTACATGGGATAATGGATACGTGTCCCGGGTCCCTGAGCCATTACCAGTAAGTTACAATTGCTATTAATACCATAAATGCCAGCGAAATGTTCAGATTTTCTAACTCTCATTGACTTTAAAACGGGTCCGCTTGCTTGCGAACCTGCGGTCACAACATTCTGATGTGGATATCCCTCTCCGTACGGCTATATGAGAGGACTGAATGAGGTGCTAGGGTATGGGTGACAGTTGCAGTTCTGACCGGCTGCTTGGCTGTGCCTGCACTATTGATTCTGGCCGGCAACTTGGACTAGATTTCCCCACCAGTACTGATTGAGTTTGTTGAGTTTTCTTCCATTCTAATGTAGTTTGAGAAGTGTCTTCTGAAAGTGACCTGGAGGCTTCCTTTCCACGCAACATTCCCACCTGTAGGGCCTCTGGAGAAGACAAGGGATCTGCTCAACTACCATACAGTTGGCATTCTAGAAGAACATGGTTACTGGGATTGAAAAACATGAAAAAGAAAAGGGAGAAAAAAACCTCAAATCCAGGAATTTTGTTGTCTGTGTGACTGAGAGTTTAAGGAACATTGGCACTCAGATCCCAAATCCTTCCTTCCTGTCTACAGTGTCTCGATGATCATCGATAATCCTCATTTTATTGCAACGGATAAGGGTTCTCTGAGATCAGATTTTAATGGAAAAATAAACTGAAATTGGTAAATTGTCTGACCCCCCCCCTCAACTTGCTGATAAATCATTTTACTTTGTTTGGTCTTTCCTGTTATTGATATCAAGTCTAATGTGTATCATTATCTAATCCAGATGAATCTCATTACATGAAGGTGTGATGTAAAAATTGCTTAGGAATAATGAACCCGCCAACGTGACAGCCTAAAATGTGGTTAAAAGAGGCTCTACAGGACCCCGGAAAGGTGAAGGGAAGTCAAATGAGGATAATAAATTAGATCATTTAAAAGCTTTTCTAAATAGCGCACAGTTCTATTTTCTCTCGAAATGAGCGTACGGGAGGTTTTAAATAAGCACCTATGGTACCAGGAAGAAGCAATTATTATGGAATGGAACGGCAATAAATACAGCCATTGTTCATAAGAACATTACCCATAACCTCTAATTCCGTGGCTGTCAGTCTAGCTGTGCTCCTATTTACTACCCCTAGTCCGGGATTCACAGAGGACATGAAATAATGTCACTTTATTCCTAGGAATTCTACACACATTCTTACAGTTTGTAAGAAAAAACAAGTTTCCAAGTTCAGAACATTATTCTGGTCATGGTGGACCAAGTGACTGGCAGAGCCCTCTCCATCAAGATGGGGTTTAGGTAAAATGGAACTGTAATCCCATCTTTATTTGGTACTTTTCATTTTCATTTGAGATTCATAACCAAACCCATAGCTGGAAGTGTCTCCCAGATGGATTTTGCCTCATTTTGTTGCACTTTGGAAAATAACTAATAATAATAAGTGAGTTCCACCAGGTTTATGTAAAGTTTAATGTACTTACACCCCCAATCATAGGACAAAGGAGAAAGAAAATATGAAGATCATTTCAATCTAAACACCAAGTTTAGTGTAGGAGTGCTGACGAACCTTTGTCCTATAGATCTAACCATCTCCTTAACAAAGCCAGCGTGTAGACAGGCTAATGACCAAGGCTTCCAGTCTATACATCTGACAGATCCAGCAGTTCAGAATTGCCTGACCAGTTGGCATTTGTTACTGAGCGACGGTTCCAAGGGACAGAACATGAATGAATCATAGAGAAGATGAAGATGAGGAGGTTGTAATTTGCTGGAAGTTTATTCCAGATGGACCGAACATTTCTAGAGAAAGCGACAGAGCAGAAATTATTCAGTTCCTTTCTCTCACCAGGACTCAGAACATTAACACAAATGAACTTTTTATCATTGAGAGAGATAAAACTTAGTCATGAAGAGCAGAGAGAGCGCCGAGAAGAGCAGGACTGGGAACGGATGGGTGGAATGTTCTTCTCTACAAGCCAACGGGTCATTAAAAAAGGAGATTGGTTCTTTAATATAAAGGCAAAAAAAAACACAAACAAATATGTGTATTGTTCAAAATCCTGAACCATCACCGGGAAGGAAAACTGAGCCACAAATTGTCATTCTGGCCACCTGGTCCCTTTGGCGGTTGTCGGAGATTCACTCTTTTTATGAGAGTTGGGACACAATCTTGTTTTGAATCTCCAAACCAGCCTTAGGTCAAGAAGATGTGAAGTTCCCACCAAGCTCCTTTACATTTCTGTTAAAAAGGAACGGCCTGCTAGCAACATATTCATATTAATATCGTATCACAACTATCATAAAAATGCAGAGACCTGCACTATGTGCTGGAATTTCAAACATTTCACCATCTGCAGGTTATCTTGTGTGCTTTTCAAACAAATTGAGTTATCCAGATACCCACTAACATACCTATTAACAACATCCACAAGGCCTTTTAAACACTGAATTTAAAGGCCAGTAGTGGATGGTTGGTATCTGACTCCTCCCTCTGCTCAATGAGCTTTTATAAGCTTGAGCGTGTGCAGAGGAGGCTGCAGTAAACAGCGTCAATCATTGGCTTTTATGTCAGTAGTTACAGCCTTGATTACAGTATGGAGGGAGGAGCCAGCTTATTCTGCCAGAATGGGGACATTAGTATCATTAAATATCTGGTTAGTAATACAGTGTATAAAGTACATCCAGTGGACAGTTTAATGCCACACTGAACTGTTATATCCGGGGACCATGAATAATTCTAGATGGATCTCGGTCTTTTCTTTTTCTAGCTACACAAGAACTTTTTCAATTATTCAAATGAGTTTTGATTTCTTGAGTTTTAATTGTTCAAGCCTCTAGCAATGCCGGACTAGGACGATGGTCTGTGTCTGTTGGGCCACAGTTGAAATCCATCTCATGTTGGGCATGAAGATATGTTCACCAGCTTGAAGTCAAGAGTTCATTGAGTTGGGAGGGCCCCCAAACTAACGTTCATTTCATAAGCTGCACATTTAGCTTCTAGCTGTGAAGATTAAATTCATATTCCGTTTCCTCCCTCTTGCTTCAGACATTCCCCCGATGTTTGTCCTTTATGCTGTTTTATTAGATAGCAGCAGGTGTAGGTTGTACAATTTCCTGCACTGAAACTCATCCCACCAACAAATAGAGAGATATCAACGTATGTTTGTTATACAGCGAGCAGGCTTGGCTTATTATCACGTCATTAAAGTAAAGAAAATCCCTGGTCCAGTTATCAGGCTACATTCCTCCAGCTCTCTTCAGCTCTTCAGTTCTTATAATGGAATTGAGACCAATCCTAAATCAAATACGAAATACATTGAATCTATTTACTTCCTGTGGCTTTCACCCTAGACATCTCCATGGTGGATGTACGAGTCGTGTAGAAATAATTCATTCACTCAGATGCATTGGCAGGAAATCTTCTATCGAAATCCATTCTAAAGGTTGTTTTCTAGATGATGTTGTACGTCCAATTTCAAATCCCTTGAACTGAACTTTCTAAGGTGAGATTTTAACAAATGTTCCTCTCCTCAAGGCGATCTGTTATTGACTATTGTCACTTTATGGACAGTTATTTGTAATCTGGACAAAACCCCTAATTTTAATCAATCAAGATCGGTTTAACTCATCTGGCCTTTGATTTCCCCATTGGAACAACCTTCTACAGATTGGCCACCCTTGCTGTTCATGTGACCCATTATGTATATGGACTGTTTGAGTCAGACAACTGAACATTTTTGTTGGTGTCCTTGCTCTGACCTACTAGACAATGACTAAAATCACCACGATGACTCATAAAGCTGCATTACCAACATATTAAGTAGAAGTTATTTAAATTAAAACATATGCATTATGGGTATTTACTGTATGTATATGATACACAAATGATCTAAAAGAGACGTCCCTGGAATTTCGATGTTGGGGATTGCACAATATTATTAATGAAAAAATCTTCTAGCACAAGACTTTTCTCCACATCAGCCATGATTAAAGATTACTGGACTAAGTGCCCCATTGAGGAAGTAGGAAGATGTACCAGAAGTATCTGGCGTGGAAAGACTTTGTGCTTTTTAAAATCGAATTATGGCACAATTTACCTTTCACGTTTATATTGATGTTATTTTGGTGGAATATTCTGGATCTTTTTAAAGATTTCCCCACCATGGTAGCATCTAGGGATGATGGAGGGAGCAAGTTTGTGTATTTCCTAGGGCCTACAGGATGAGTACACACAGTACCAATCTGTTATGGTGGGTACACACAGTATTAATCTGTTAGGCTTGGTACACATAGTCTGTCATCTTTGAAAGATGTGGATACACACGTCCCGAGTATATAGTATAGGGGAATCACTACCCTTGACTGCCATACACCAAACGATTGTGGGCAACTCCATATACTTTAGTACAGGGGGCCCTTTATCACTCGGGACACAGAGGCCTCCTGGAGACCTCCTCAAGACCTTCTAGAGACCTTTTGGAGACTTCTGAAGACCTTCTGGAGACCTTGTAGCTTTTGAGGTTTCGAGAGATCAATTCAAGGCAGACTTTAAGTCCTGGCAGTTTGGTCCTTTTGTTCCTCTAGATGAGATTCCATCACTAAACTATCCTACAGACCAGACTCTCCTTCATCTTCCTCCCTATGAATCCCTTCCTAGATACCCGCTACCTTTTTAACTCCATCCTGTCAATTAAGTCTAAGAAAAGTGCTAAGAACTAATTGGGCAACTGTGATTTTAATTAGCTGTTGATAATTAAACTAATTAGATCCCTTGTGTTTCCACAATATGTGGTGGACTGGTTTTGATATACAGCTTCAAGTTTCTTTCGTTACTTAATTAGTCACTTTTGCATTAGAAGCTTTATTATGGCCTTAATTTGCAGTTGAAATGAGAAATCTGCTGTCAATAATTTGGATAATTGCCTACTGTTTGATTATAAAGTATAAAAGTAGCAGAACGGCATTACGTATGGCGAATCCCCTGGGTTATTTCCGCGATGCTTAGCTTTCTTGATCTACAATTCATCCTTCTCTGGTTTTCTGTTTTATTTGACCCCGTTAAGGGGTGGGAATGTGGCTTATTAAGGAAATGAAGGACGTTTTCTCTCCTCTGTCCTGCTCTGCTCCTTCAATTGTTCAACTTATTGCTTGCTTTGTACCTAATTAGTGGTCCTTGGAATTAAATGAACAGCTCTGCACACACCCTTAGCTCCTCCAGTCTGTTTGTGCATTGAATAATTGATCTATCCACTAATCAGATAGGGACCTAATGAGCCGCTTTAATTAAAGGGGATCTAACCTGATGAAGACTGGAAAAATATTTGCTCGTTTACTTACTTAAAGGCCCAACGTTGCTTTTCTTGCTGGGTAGGAAAAGAAAAACGATTAAGAAAAATTGGAAAAAATCAGGATAACGATCCCAGGGCTGTCACTGTACACCAGGAAGGTTACAGACTCATTCCATGTTACTGTTACACCAAGGAGCCAATAGTCTAAGGTCAAAATGATGAAAGATGGACACACATGCCATCATTGGAATCTGAAGGTAAATTAAGACAATTGGTAAAAAACAATTACAAAGTTAACTCTCCCTATTCTCCGTGTAAAATCGAACATTCTGGTGGTCCAATCCTCGTCCGGAAATTTGTTGGTCATTGCTGGGGTCGGCCATTTGAATACTAGCAAATCCCCCATTTTGGGCGAGTTCTGTAATGGGGCTGAAATATACAGACATGGAAATACACTTGGGGTGTTTGTTTCACATAATACACAATCAGAGCCGTGAACACTTTCCTAACGCTGTTGTCGCTTTTAGGTGGGAATTTGTGTCCAGGGCCCCTCTATAACACCCTAGATACATTTTTTGTTTACATTTAGCTTGTTAGTTCATTTGCATGAAAAGTGGTGGCCAATGACACGTGACCGTGCTGCCACACCGATTGACCTGGTATCCACGACACTTACAATGAAATCCTTGTGTACCTATCCTTGCCTTCCATTGAGGGGTCTCGGTCACCCCGGAAGTTACCCAAGGGCACGCCTCTTGGTGAGAACTGCACAAGTTCAACGGCAGCCGTCAGTGGCGCTCGTCTCCTGCTGGTTGTGGGGGGTGACAAAGTCCATTATGGGGAAGCTGAATGCGGATTCTCGGTACAAGCAGCCCAATTGTCATTCTGTGGCTGTAACACCTTTGTAGCCAGGGCAATGTATTAAGCTGGAGACTCTTTTCCCAGAGTTTATCACTTAGCTGATCTAAATCAAAAAGTTTGTGTCTGGAAGTGACTGCAGTCCGGCTATGGGTGGGGGGGGGCGAATTACCAGGCGACTGGGGGGGCAAGTTCACGTTGGCGCAAAAAAAATCTCTTCTATCTGTGTATAATAATATATATATATTTATATTGTATTTCCTCCCTCTTTTGATATTACATTAAAATTCCAATAGCTAGAGGATTTTCTCAATTTAGCTCTACTTCTAATCTTCCCTGAAATGAGTGATGACTTGTTATAATAAAAAGTTGACAGGCTTTACATCGCTCTGCTGATTAGTTTCCCTTGGTGATGAAGCCTCCCTTTGTGCTCTGGTGTCTGTTTGATGAAGGTTTACGGAAAGCATTTTGGCAGAAATTGGATGCAGCAGGGATCATCCAATCCTCTCCAGCCCTGTTCCTATCTTCTCCAGTTTGGCTCCCACCCCCACACGCTCTTTCATGTTGGTTTTAATGTCAGATAAATACCCCTGTGCTGATTCGTCCGGTGCTTCATGTTCCCTTAGTGGCCATTCAAAGTGTGTATAAGTAGAGGGTCTCCATCTATCTGTTTCCTCTTGTTCTGGTGTTGGGTGGTTCGTTTTTATGGGGTAGATTTTCCTAGAAATGTCGAGTGAACCCTGCAACTCCAATGGAGACCTGGCACTAATCGCACGATTGGCTGGAATCACCTTTATGTTTTGTTACTTATCACCGACCTGCAATCACATTATTCTGGGTACCCAGATTCTAATAACTTGGTGGGAGCTCAGACCAGTTCAACATTTTGCTGTCTGTACAGGACGCAGCTTTCTGCAATCAATGTAAATGAAAAACATTACCAGACACTGTCCTGTCCTCACCATCGACTGGGACTATATTTATCCTGTTTCTGTGCTTGTGACTTTGTCATTATCAGGCTGAAAAAGGGTAGAAAAGCTTCTAAGGGCCCTGCACAAGGGCATGTGAGTGAGGGTCTTGTACAATGGGCATTGAGTGAGGGTCTTGTATAAGGGCATTGAGTGAGGGTCTTGTATAATGGCAATGTGAGTGAGGGTCTTGTACAAGGGCCAGTAAGTTTTAGGCAGTGGTCTGTAAAAGGGCATGTGAGTGAGGGTCTTGTACAAGGGCAGTGAGTTGATGGTTCTTGTACACAGGGCAGTGAGTGTGAGTCTTGTACAAGGGCAGTGAGTGAGGTCTTGTACAAGGGCAGTAAGTGAGGGTCTTGTACAGGGCAGTGAGTGAGGTTCTTGTACAGGGCAGTGAGTGAGGTCGTTGTACAAGGGCAGTGAGTATGGAGGTCTTGTACATGGGCATTGAGTAGGGTCGTTGTAAGGGCATTGAGTGAGGTCTTGTATAAGGGCAGTGAGTGAGGTCTTGTACAAGGCAGAAGTGAGGGTCTTGTACAAGGGCAGTGAGTGTGGGGGATGGAGGTGACCACCCCCCACCGTGAATCAAAGTCCATCGCTAATACATTTAGCAGAGCGGGTGAACTGATAATACAGTAATTACGAAGCTTCGCCCTAAAATTCGTCCCCAGGTAATGGATGTAGAACCTACCCAGAATCCCTTGCAAGCCCGGTTAGTTAAAAACATTTCCAACAGGACAGATAAGCGAAGAGAGAGAGGGAAAAAAACTAAAAAATCCTCCGCACTTATTTGATTTTAATCTCAGCACTTTGCAAGCATTTAAATTGCCTTAATCAGGTGGTTGGCTCCCAGCCTTGCTGGGAATCTGTTATCAAATTCCAAACTAAATGTCAATGTTCCCTGAGAATTGAAGTCTATTAATGTATAGAAGCATCTGTCTACACCGCGGCTGTATTAATAGGTCTCTATACAAATCCTTCCGAGCCGGCGTTATTAGAAACGCGCGTCGGAAACATTGCTGAATAAAAGGCAGATTTAATTATTCTTAAAACGGAAAACATGTAATGAAACGTTAAGACTGAAACAGGATTTTTTTTTCCCAGGCGATAATTACGGCGTATGGGGTAACCTTGATAAATGTAATTGAATTTTTTTGTGTGTGATAAGATTAACGATTGGTAATTGTGAATGGGAACATTCTGACCCACTACAAATGAGATGTTTGACAAGCTGAAAATAATCAATTGTATTTGCAGCCAAGATAAAAGCTGAAATAATTATTTCATTCCTGGCAGGGAAGAAGCTTTCCATCGGACTCGTGTTAGTGGAGAATTTCTGGCCCACACGTTCCCGCTGTTTGATTGGGCCAAGACCCCTGCAGACCCCCAAAAGACTTAATTAAAGACAACAGAGCTTTTTACAAATCGATGTGACGTTGAATTTTCATATATAGAATAATAATAACCTTAATGTATAAATTCTTTACTTATCTCCCACGTCGGGAAAGGAATTGTAATTATGTTACTTGTTCAAGGGATAAAGATCATTTTAATGTAAAGTGGTTTGGAGAAGCAGGAAACGGTGGATTGGAGTCATTAAAATGTGTTAAAAATGTTATATTCACCTTTGACAACATAGACAACATGGACAACACAGACAACATAGACAACATGGACAACATGGACAACACAGACAACATAGACAACATGGACAACATGGACAACATGGACAACATAGACAACATGGACAACATGGACAACATAGACAACATGGACAACAAAGACAACATAGACAACATAGACAACATAGACAACATGGACAACATGGACAACATAGACAACATAGACAACATAGACAACATAGACAACATGGACAACACGGACAACACAGACAACACGGACAACACGGACAACACGGACAACACGGACAACACAGACAACATGGACAACATGGACAACATGACCAGACCAACATGGACACCAGGACAACATGGACAACATGGACAACACGACAACACGGACAACACAGGCAACATAGACAACATGGACAACATGACAACATAGAAAATATGGACAACAATGGACAACAGAACAACATAGACAACGTAGACAACATAGACCATGGACCACATGACAACATGACAATATAGACAACATAGACAACATGGACAATATAGACAACATGGACAACATAGACAACATAGACAACATAGACAACATGGACAATATAGACCATAGACAACATAGACAACATAGACACATGGACCCAATATAGACAACATAGACAATATAGACAACATAGACATATAGACAACATAGACAACATGGACACATAGACAACATAGACACATAGACAACATGGACAACATAACAACATAGACACAACATGGACAACATAGACAACATAGACAACATAGACAACATGGACAACATAGACAACATGGACAATATAGACAACTTGACACATGACAACATAGACAACATAGACACAGAGACAACATGACAACATGACAATATAGACAACATGGACAATATAGACAACATAGACAATATAGAAAACATAGACACATGGACAACATAGACAAAATATACAACATAGACAGCATACAACTGGACAACATGGACAACACGGACAACACGGACAACACGGACAACACAGACAACACATTGCAACATAGGCAACATGGGCACACATGGACAACATGGACAACATAGATAACATAGACAACTGGACAACATAGAAAATATGGACAACAATGGACAATATACAAATGGACAACATAGACAACATGGACAACATAGACAACATGGACAACATAGACAACATGGACAATATAGACAACATAGACAATATAGACAACATGAACAATATAGACAACATAGACAGCATGGACAACATGGACAACATAGACAACATGATCAATTGAAAATATGGACAACATGGACAATATAGACAACATGGGCAACATAGACAACATGGACAACATAGACACCATGGACAACATAGACAACATGGACAACAATGGACAACATAGACAACATGGACAACATAGACAACATAGACAACATGGACAACATGGACAATATAGACAACATGGACAATATAGACAACATGGACAATATAGACAACATGGACAATATAGACAACATGGACAACATAGACAACATGGACAACAAAGACAACATGGATAACATAGACAACATGACATAGACAAACATGGACACACATGGACAACATGGACAACATAGACAACATGGACAACATAGACAACATGGACACAAACAACATAGACAAAACAATGGACAACATGACAACATGGATAACTAGACAACATAGACAACATGGACAACATGACAACATAGATAATGGCCACCACAGACATATAAGACACATAGACAACATGGACAACACAGACAACATAGACAACATAACAACATGGACAACATGGACAACATGGACAACACAACAACATGGACAACACGGACAATATAGACAACATAGACAACATGGACACATGGACAACACAGACAACATAGACAACATAGACAACATGGACAACATGGACAACATAGACAACACGGACAACACGCACAACACGGACAACACGGACAACACGGACAACACGGACAACACAGACAACACGGACAACACGGACAAAATAGATAGAGGGACGTCTGTTTGGTCAGGCAGGGAAGTTTTGGGTCTTTGCTCCCATGAAATTAAAGTGTTTAATGGGGAGCAGGTAAGATATCTGAACACAGGACAAAGTGAATCATTTCTATGGACCTGGCTTTATTCACATACACACATCTTTGTATGCTGTACCATTTATTTTTCCCTTTGCTGGAGATTGACATGCTGCACCAATACCAAGTGCAATGGTGGCCTACTCCATTAAACATGTTGGACTTGTGTGCAGCTTTAAAGCGGTGAGCATGGCTGCAGATACCAGGCGGTGTGACCACCCAGGGCCCATTCTTTGTAGATATGCCCTGTGATGAACATGCTAATTTGATCAATCATGTGAGTCCTAATAACTAGTTCCACATTCCATATTGGGGCCCTGAGGTGTAGTGAGTGTTCTAAATGAGGACAGAGGGACTATCATGTTCCTTTCTAGAATGGTGTGTGGCCTCTTGCTCTGTGGTTGAGATATTGCTGCTCACAGATGTATCATTTTTACTTCACAATAAGAGGAAGAACCATTGGCCAGGGCAGTTCTAGCTAGGGAATTCTGATTTACTGATTGGTTAAAAAGGAGACATCCTATAATATTTCCACAAGGAATGCCTCTTCCTAGTAATGAGCAACCAATAGCCATTAACTAGAAGGGTTGGCTCTGTACTTTGGGTCAGGTTATAGTTCACCTCCTTATCTCTGGAATTATTTGAGTTCAATGGCTGTAAATAATGGGGCATTGCAGACCTTGTCCCCAGGGACCGCGTTACTGAGCAGTTTACCCTTGGTCTTGGATGTAACGATCCAGCTGAGATCTTCTGACCTCTGAGCGTTGGTTGCGGTAAGTCCCAGGCCGTTATTGACCTTCCTAAAGACTTTCAGTGCTGAATGGAGATGAGCATTTTAATAGAAACCTAAGAAATAAATATTTGAGGTGATGGTTGTTTCTTTGGAAAATGAATCCCACAACATTGTTGACTCAACTGTGTATATTGAGTTTGACAATCGTACAAAATCCACTGTCAAGAAATGACTTCCCTGGAAATACGTCCCCTCCCTTCGTATTGAGAATATCGGCGCTTCTGATATCAGGGAATTTGCATCGTAGGAACCTGTGATTAGAGAGGAGCCCTCGGGCGTTGCAATAAATAAGAGAAATATTTCGATAGAATATTATGATCTCTCCCCCTGTCGCCTTCTCATTTTATTCCAGTGGAGCAGAAATGTTGACCCAGGAGGGAACCGGAATATTAATTTTAACTTGTTTTCCTGTTGAAATTAAGGATAAAAACTTCCCTATCTTCATTCCCGACTGATAGACACAGATACGGACACGACATTCACCCCTTTTATGTCATTATTTTATCCAACATGGAGACACAGACGCCCTCCTTCGAAATGGGCAACTGAACATCTATCGGCGTTAGACAGAATCTCTGTCATATTAACAACTGACCTCCAGGGTATAAAACAGATTAATGGTAAAACAACATTTGAAATGAAGTCCTAAAGCAAAATAAAAACTGCAATGGTAATCAGGATTCCCGGGAAGTTTAATCGTCTTGAAAAATAACGTTTTGTTTTTTTTAACCATTTGTTGATTGACAGTCGCGTCAGGATCCGCGCTCTCTGGGTAAGACGGATTTGATTCCATTTCAATCTCTTAATGTCCAATAAAAGAGAAGATTGAACTAGATGGTTCAGGACAGGAGGTATATAATGGAAAGCTATAACTAAATTAATAAGGAGAATTAAGAAGTTCAGTTATATAGATAAACTATAGATAAACTATTACAAAATTAATATGGGTAATAGAAAAGCTAGCTATGAAGGCAGGCTAGATCCTTTTAACTAAATTAATTAGGGGAATAGGAAGGGCTATGAAGATAGAAGTGAAAAAGAAAAGTTATTTACATTAAGGTCAAGTTCTCCCCCATCCCTACACTGTGTACTGGGGGGTTGTGGGTAATGTAGTTGATTTTGATGGTGGGAGAGGAACTTGCTAATTCCAGACCCTATTGGTTGGGGAATTAATTGAGCCAAGTTAAGGGGACAGTTGAGTTGTGTGAGACACATGACATCAAAGGATTTATCTTTAGCTTGAAGGGAATTGCATTTATTTTATACAAGGCACAGGGTAAAAAGTTTATTACAATATGAAGCTCTCGTTACTAGAAACAACATAAAATGAGATCACTCGCCACCTTCTGGCACATTGTGTTACTGACTTAGGGGCGTATTTATATATAATATTGCCATGGCAATGACCATTATTTCCGCCATATTTGTAAAGCCGAGTTTTCGCGGTGATGTGCGTTGGTACCATCTTCTCTTTTCACCATGATTCAGGACTTGAAACAATGAATACAGCAATGTCGTCGGCGTACATCGTATTCATTGCATTACGTCCTGTTTCAAGGTGAAAAGAGAAAACGACGATCTTCGGAAAACCGGAAATTCCAGATCGTATTAAGAGTTAATGCTATAAAATAGTCCTAGACTCTTATTAGTATTGAGAAACACTCCACAATTTACTGACACCTTCCAAGGACCCACTGACAGGATATATGGGCACTGAGGTGGTGATTTGGCGATTTTAAATGCCGAACTTAACGCACGGAAAAACTTATCGCTGTTTTCTAAATATTATTATTTAATGGTGACCACTGCTGTAATGATTTCTCACCGACGTTTATCGGCACATTATAAATTGCGCTAACTCCAAATTTGGCGAAAAGTTAACAAACCGTTTTTAATACGCCCCAGTCTCTAAAGGAAATATTCATGTGTAGGGTAATGTTGGGGATGTAGGTAGAAATATGTGTAATTGTTGGTAAGATGAATAGTTATGAACAATAATAAAGGTCTTTACATAGGGTCAAGGCTAGCTATGGCCAGGTTCGCGGATCCTCGAGAGGACCGGATTTTGCGAAGTTTGGACATCTCTAGTCAAGGCATGTTACGTTCCGTACAGATCTCGAATGAACCCTGACAATCTTACATGTGTGGTGGCTTTTATCTCTGTCATTCATTGACCCAGAAGGGTCGCAGATAGGACTGTCCGCCCGAGGGGTCAATCGTGAAAGGTTGATCAACCGCTAAGGCCAGCAGGATCTCATGTGTGTACAAAGATTGAGTTATCTCTATGGTTGCCTCTCCAGCGCTTGGTTACGTCGATCCGAACCCGGGTCCAAGGTTGTTTTCCAAGGACTTTTGGATCTTTTTTTTAGAAATCCTGCTTTTTGAATTTTTCCAAATCGTGTTTGGAAATTTTAGATAATGACAGAACAATTTTCTCGAATTTTTGAAAAGCGATCCAACCACACACCCTAAACTCACCCATGGCAGCTATTTTTAACATTGCCAAACCCGTTAGCCAATGAGAATCTTGGGGCTCCAAGTCTTAGTAAGAAGAATTTGCAACTTTTTACAGGAAGAAGCAATAAATCCTCGAACGCAGATCTGAAAAATCGGGAATATTGCAAAATTACCAGAAATCTCCAAAATACTACATGGGATAATGGATAACGTGTCCCGGGTCCCTGAGCCATTACCAGTAAGTTACAATTGCTATTAATACCATAAATGCCAGCGAAATGTTCAGATTTTCTAACTCTCATTGACTTTAACGGGTCCGCTTGCTTGCGAACCTGCGGTCACAACATTCTGATGTTGATATCCCTCTCCGTACGGCTATATGAAGAGGACATGAATGAGGTGCTAGAGGTAGGTGTTGACAGTTGCAGTTCTGACCGGCGCTTGGCTGTGCCTGCACTACTGAATTCTGTGCCGGCAACTTGGACTAGATTTCCACCAGTACTGATTGAGTTTGTTGAGTTTTCTTCATTCTAATGTAGTTTGAGAAGTGTCTTCTGGAAAGTGACCTGGAGGCTTCCTTTCCACGCAACATTCCCACCTGTAGGGCCTCTGGAGAAGACCAGGGATCTGCTCAACTACCATACCAGTTGGCATTCTAGAAGAACATGGTTACTGGGATTGAAAAAACATGAAAAAGAAAAGGGAGAAAAAAACCCTCAGAATCCAGGGAATTTGTTGTCTAGTGTGACTGAGAGTTTAAGGAACATTGGCACTCAGATCCCAAATCCTTCCTTCCTGTCTACAGTGTCTCGATGATCATCGATAATCCTCATGTTATTGCAACGGATAAAGGGTTCTCTGAGATCAGATTTTAATGGGAAAATAAAACTGAAATTGGTAAATTGTCTGACGCCCCCTCAACGTGCTGATAAATCATTTTACTTTGTTTGGTCTTTCCTGTTATTGATATCAAGTCTAATGTGTATCATTATCTAATCCAAGATGAATCTCATTACATGAAGGTGTGATGTAAAAATTGCTTAGGAATAATGAACCCGCCAACGTGACAGCCTAAAATGTGGTTAAAAGAGGCTCTACAGGACCCACGGAGAAAGGTGAAGGGAAGTCAAATGAGGAGATAAATTAGATCATTTAAATAGCTTTTCTAAATAGCGCACAGTTCTATTTTCTCTCGGAAATGAGCGTACGGGAGGTTATTAAATAAGCACCTATGGTACCAGGAAAGAAGCAATTATTATGGAATGGAACGGCAATAAATACAGCCATTGTTCATAAGAACATTACCCATAACCTCTAATTCCGTGGGCTGTCAGTCTAGCTGTGCTCCTATTTACTACCCCTAGTACGGGATTCACAGAGGACATGAAATAATGTCACATTTATTCCTAGGAATTCTACACAACATTCTTACAGTCTTGTAAGAAAAAACAAAGTTTCCAAGTTCAGAACATTATTCTGGTCATGGTGGACCAAGTGACTGGCAGAGCCCTCTCCATCAAGATGGGGTTTAGGTAAAATGGAACTAGTAATCCCATCTTTATTTGGTACTTTTCATTTTCATTTGAGATTCATAACCAAATCCCATAGCTGGAACGTGTCTCCCAGATGGAATTTGCCTCATTTTGTTGCACATTTGGAAAAAATTAACTAATAAATAATTAAGTAGAGTTCCACCAGGTTATGTAAAGTTTAATGTACTTACACCCCAATCATAGGACAAAGGAGAAAGAAAATATGAAGATCATTTCAATCTAAACACCAAGTTTAGTGTAGGAGGTGCTGACAGAAGCCTTTGTCCTATAGATCTAACCATCTCCTTATACAAAGCCAGCGTGTAGACAGGCTAAATGACCAAGGCTTCCAGTCTATACATCTGACAGATCCAGCAGTTCAGAATTGCCTGATCCAGTTGGCAGTTTGTTACTGAGCGACGGTTCCAAGGGACAAGAACATGAAATGAATCATAGAGAAGATGAAAGATGAGGAGGTTGTAATTTGCTGGAAGTTTATTCCAGATGGACCGAACATTTCTAGAGAAAGCGACGAGAGCAGAAATTAATTCAGTTCCTTTCTCACCAGGACTCAGAACATTAACACAAATGAACTTTTTATCATTGAGAGAGATAAAACTTAGTCATGAAGAGCAGAGAGAGCGCCGAGAAGAGCAGGACTGGGAACGGATGGAAGTGGAATGTTCTTCTCTACAAGCCAACGGGTCATTAAAAAAGGAGATTGGTTCTTTAATATAAAGGCAAAAAACACAAACAAAAATATGTGTATTGTTCAAAATCCTGAACTCATCACCGGGAAGGAAAACTGAGCCACAAATTGTCATTCTGGCCACCTGGTCACCTTTGGCGGTTGTCGGAGATTCAACTCTTTTTATGAGAGTTGGGACACAATCTTGTTTTGAAATCTCCAAACCAGCCTTAGGTCAAGGAAGGATGTGAAGTTCCCACCAAGCTCCTTTACAATTTCTAGTTAAAAAGGAACGGCCTGCTAGCAACATATTCATATTAATATCGTATCACAACTATCATAAAAAATGCAGAGACCTGCACTATGTGCTGGAATTTCAAACATTTCACCATCTGCAGGTTATCTGTGTGTGCTTTTCAAACAAATATGAGTTATCCAGATAAACCCACTAACATACCTATTAACAACATCCACAAGGCCTTTTAAACACTGAATTTTAAAGGCCAGTAGTGGATGGTTGGTATCTGACTCCTCCCTCTGCTCAATGAGCTTTTTATAAGCTTGAGCGTGTGCAGAGGAGGCTGCAGGTGAAACAGCAGTCAATCATTGGCTTTTATGTCAGTAGTTACAGCCTTGATTCACAGTATGGAGGGAGGAGCCAGCTTACTCTGCCAGAATGGGGACATTAAGTATCATTAAATATCTGGTTAGTAATACAGGTAATAAAGTACATCCAGTAGGACAGTTAATGCCACACTGAACTGTTATATCCGGGGACCATGAATAATTCTAGATGGATCTCGGTCTTTTTCTTTTTCTAGCTACACAAGAACTTTTTCAATTATTCAAATGAGTTTTGATTTCTTGAGTTTTAATTGTTCAAGCCTCTAGCAATGCCGGACTAGGACGACTGGTCTGTGTCTGTTGGGCACTAAGCAAAGTTGAAGATCCATCTCATGTTGGGCATGAAGATATGTTCACCAGCTTGAAGTCAAGAGTTCATTGAGTTGGGAGGCCCCCAAACTAACGTTCATTTCATAAGCTGCACATTTTAGCTTCTAGCTGTGAAGAATTAAATTCATATTCCAGTTTCCTCTTTGCTTCAGACATTCCCCCGATGTTTGTCCTTTATGCTGTTTATTAGATAGCAGCAGGGTGTAGGTTGTACAATTTCCTGCACTGAAACTCATCCCACCAACAAATAGAGAGATATCAACGTATGTTTGGTTATACAAGCGAGCAGGCTTGGCTTTATTATCACGTCATTAAAGTAAAGAAAAATCCCTGGTCCAGTTATCAGGCTACATGTCCTCCAGCTCTCTCCAGCTCTTCAGTTCTTATAATGGAATTGAGACCAATCCTAAATCAAATACGAAATACATTGAATCTATTTACTTCCTGTGGCTTTCACCCTAGACATCTCCATGGTGGATGTACGAGTCGGTGTAGAAATAATTCATTCACTCAGATGCATTGGCAGGAAATCTTCTATCGAAATCCATTCTAAAGGTTGTTTTCTAGATGATGTTGTACGTCCAATTTCAAATCCCTTGAACTGAACTTTCTAAGGTGAAGATTTTAACAAATGTTCCTCCTCCAAGGCAGATCTGTTATTGACCTATTGTCACTTTATGGACAGTTATTTGTAATCTGGACAAAACCCCTAATTTTAATCAATCAAGATCGGTTTAACTCATCTGGCCTTTGATTTCCCCATTGGAACAACCTTCTACAGATTGGCCACCCTTGCTGTTCATGTGACCCATTATGTATATGGACTGTTTGAGTCAAGACAACTGAACATTTTTGTTGGTGTCCTTCTCTGACCCTACTAGACAATGACTAAAATCACCACTGATGACTCATAAAGCTGCATTACCAACATATTATAGGTAGAAAGTTATTTAAATTAAAACATATGCATTATGGGTATTTACTGTATGTATATGATACACAAATGATCTAGAAAGAGACGTCCCTGGAATTTCGATGTTGGGGATTGCACAATATTATTAATGAAAAAATCTTTCTAGCACCAAGACTTTTCTCCACATCAGCCATGATTAAAGATTACTGGACTAAGTGCCCCATTGAGGAAGTAGGAAGGATGTACCAGAAGGTATCTGGCGTTGAAAGACTTTGTGACTTTTTAAAATCGAATTATGGCACAATTTACCTTTCACGTTTATATTGATGTTATTTTGTGGAATATTCTGGATCTTTTTAAAGATTTCCCCACCATGGTAGCATCTAGGGATGATGGAGGGAGCAAGTTTGTGTATTTCCTAGGGCCTACAGGATGAGTACACACAGTACCAATCTGTTATGGTGGGTACACACAGTATTAATCTGTTAGGCTTGGTACACATAGTCTGTCATCTTTGAAAGATGTGGATACACACAGTCCCGAGTATATAGTATAGGGGAATCACTACTCTTGACTGCCATACACCAAACGATTGTGGGCAACTCCATATACTTTAGTACAGGGGGCCCTTTATCACTCGGGGAACACAGAGGCCTCCTGGAGACCTCCTCAAGACCTTCTAGAGACCTTTTGGAGACCTTCTGAAGACCTTCTGGAGACCTTGTAGCTTTTGAGGTTTCTGAGAGATCAATTCAAGGGCAGACTTTAAGTCCTGGCAGTTTGGTCCTTTTGTTCCTCTAGATGAGATTCCATCAGCTAAACTATCCTACAGGACCAGACTCTCCTTCATCTTCCTCCCTATGAATCCCTTCCTAGATACCCGCTACCTTTTTAACTCCATCCTGTCAATTAAGTCTAAGAAAAAGTGCTAAGAACTAATTGGGCAACTGTGTAATTTTAATTAGCTGTTTTGATAATTAAACTAATTAGATCCCTTGTGTTTCCACAATATGTGGTGGACTGGTTTTGATATCACAGCTTCAGAGTTTCATTTCGTTACTTAATTAGTCACTTTTGCATTAGAAAGCTTTATTAATGGCCTTAATTTGCAGTTGAAATGAGAAATCTGCTGTCAATAATTTGGATAATTGCCTACTGTTTGATTATAAAGTATAAAAGTAGCAGAACGGCATTACGTATGCGAATCCCCTGGGTTATTTCCGCGATGCTTAGCTTTCTTGATCTACAATTCATCCTTCTCTGGTTTTCTGTTTTTATTTGACCCCGTTAAGGGGATGGGAATGTGGCTTATTAAGGAAATGAAGGACGTTTTCTCTCCTCTGTCCTGCTCTGCTCCTTCAATTGTTCAACTTATTGCTTGCTTTGTACCTAATTAGTGTCCTTGGAATTAAATGAACAGCTCTGCACACACCTCTTAGCTCCTCCAGTCATGTTTGTGCATTGAATAATTGATTCTAATCCACTAATCAGATAGGGACATAATGAGCCGCTTTAATTAAATGGGGATCTAACCTGATGAAGACTGGAAAAATATTTGCTCGTTTACTTACTTAAAGGCCAACGTTGCTTTTCTTGCTGGGTAGGAAAAGAAAAACGATTAAGAAAAAATGGAAAAAATCAGGATAACGATCCCAGGGCTGTCACTGTAACACCAGGAAGGTTACAGACTCATTCCATGTTACTGTTCACCAAGGAGCCAATAGTCTAAAGGTCAAAATGATGAAAGATGGACACACATGCCAATCATTGGAATCTGAAGGTAAATTAAGACAATTGGTAAAAACAATTACAAAGTTAACTCCCCTATTCTCCGTGTAAGAATCGAACATTCTGGTGAGGTCCAATCCTCGTCCGATAGAAATTGTTGGTCATTGCTGGGGTCGGCCATTTTGAATACTAGCAAATCCCCCCATTTTGGGCGAGTTCTGTAATAGGGCTGAAATATACAGACATGGAAATACACTTGGGGTGTTTGTTTCACATAATTAAACACAATCAGAGCCGTGAACACTTTCCTAACGCTGTTGTCGCTTTAAGGTGGGAATTTGTGTCCAGGGCCCCTCTATAAACACCCTAGAATACATTTTTGTTTACATTTAGCTTGTTAGTTCATTTGCATGAAAAGTGGTGGCCAATGACACGTGACCGGTGCTGCCACACCGATTGACCTGGTATCCACGACACGTACAATGAAATCCTTGTGTACCTATCTCTTGCCTTCCATTGAGGGGGTCTCGGTCACCCCGGAAGTTACCCAAGGGCACGTCCTCTTGGTGAGAACTAGCACAAGGTCAACGGACAGCCGTCAGTGCGCTCGTCTCCTGCTGGTTGTGGGGGGTGACAAAGTCCATTATGGGGAAGCTGAATGCGGATTCTCGGTACAAGCCCAATTGTCATTCTGTGGCTGTAACACCTTTGTAGCCAGTGGCAATGTAATTAAAGCTGGAGACTCATTTCCCAGAGTTATCACTTAAGCTGATCTAAATCAAAAAGTTTGTGTCTGGAAGTGACTGCAGTCCAGGGCTATGGGTGGGGGGGGGCGAATTACCAGGGCGACTGGGGGGGCAAGTTCACGTTGGCGCAAAAAAAAATCTCTTCTATCTGTGTATATAATAATAATATATATATTTATATTGTATTTCCCTCCTCTTTTGATATTACATTAAAATTCCAAATAGCTAAGAGGATTTTCTCAATTTAGCTCTACTTCTAATCTTCCCTGAAATGAGTGATGACTTGTTATAATAAAAAGTTGACAGGCTTTACATCGCGCTCGCTGGATTAGTTTCCCTTGGTGATGAAGCCTCCCTTTGTGCTCTGTGTGTCTGTTTGATGAAGGTTTAACGGAAAGCATTTTGGCAGAAATTGGATGCAGCAGGGATCATCCGAATACGTCTCCAGCCCTGTTCCTATCTTCTCCAGTTTGGCTCCCACCCCCCACGCTCTTTCATGTTGGTTTTAATGTCAGATAAATACCCTGTGCTGATTCGTCCGGTGCTTCATGTTCCCTTAGTGGCCTATTCAATAAGTGGTGATAAGTAGAGGGTCTCCATCTATCTGTTATCCTCTTGTTCTGGTGTTGGGTGGTTCGGTTTTATGGGGTAGATTTTCCTAGAGAAATGTCGAGTGAACCCTGGCAACTCACAATGGAGACCTGGCACTAATCGCACGATTGGCTGGAATCACCTTTATGTTTTGTTACTTATCACCGACCTGCCAATCACATTATTCTGGGTAACCAGATTCTAATAACTTGGTGGGAGCTCAGACCAGTTCAACATTTTGCTGTCTGTACAGGACGCAGCTTTCTGCAATCAATGTAAATGAAAAACATTACCAGACACTGTCTAGTCCTCACCATCGACTGGGACTATATTTATCCTGTTTCTGTGCCTGTGACTTTGTCATTATCAGGCTGAAAAAAGGGATAGAAAAGCTTTCTAAGGGCCCTGCACAAGGGCAGTGAGTGAGGGTCTTGTACAAGGGCATTGAGTGAGGGTCTTGTATAAGGGCATTGAGTGAGGGTCTTGTATAAGGGCATTGAGTGAGGGTCTTGTATAAGGGCATTGAGTGAGGGTCTTGTATAAGGGCAGTGAGTGAGGGTCTTGTACAAGGGCAGTGAGTGAGGGTCTTGTACAAGGGCAGTGATGTTGAGTCTTGTACAGGGCAGTGAGTGAGGGTCTGTACAAGGGCTGAGTGTGATCTTGTCAGGGCAGTGAGTGAGGGTCTTGTCAAGGGCAGTAGTGAGGGTCTTGTACAAGGGCAGTGAGTGAGGGTCTTGTACAAGGGCAGTGAGTGAGAGTCTTGTACAAGGGCAGTGAGTGAGGGTCTTGTACATGGGCATTGAGTGAGGGTCGTGTATAAGGGCATTGAGTGAGGGTCTTGTATAAGGGCAGTGAGTGAGGGTCTTGTACAAGGGCAGTAAGTGAGGGTCTTGTACAAGGGCGTGAGTGTGAGTCTTGTACAAGGGCAGTGAGTGAGGGTCTTGTACAAGGGCAGTAAGTGAGGGTCTTGTACAAGGGCAGTGAGTGAGAGTCTTGTACAAGGGCAGTGAGTGAGGGTCTTGTACAAGGGCAGTGAGTGTGAGTCTTGTACAAAGGGCAGTGAGTGAGGGTCTTGTACAAGGGCAGTGAGGTGAGGTCTTGTACAAGGCCGTGAGTGAGGGTCTTGTACAAGGGCAGTGAGTGTGAGTCTTGTACAAGGGCAGTAAGTGAGGGTCTTGTACAAGGGCAGTGAGTGAGAGTCTTGTACAAGGGCAGTGAGTGAGGTCTTGTAACAGGGCAGTGAGTGGGTGAGTCTTGTACAAGGGAGTGAGTGGTGAGTCTTGTACAAGGGCAGTGAGTGAGGGTCTGTGACAAGGGCAGTGAGTGGGTGAGTCTGTAAAAGGCATGAGTGAGAGTTTGTACAAGGGCAGTGAGTGAGGGTCTTGTACAAGGGCAGTAAGTGAGGTCTTTCCAAGGGCAGTGAGTGAAGTCTTTACAAGGGCAGTGAGTGAGGGTCTTGTACAAGGGCAGTGAGTGTGAGTCTTGTACAAGGGCAGTGAGTGAGAGTCTTGTACAAGGGCAGTGAGTGCGGGTCTGTCCAGGGCAGTAAGTGAGGGTCTGTACAAGGGCAGTGAGTGTGAGTCTTGTACAAGGGCATGATGAGTGAGGGTCTTGTACAGGGCAGTAAGTGAGGGTCTTGTACAAGGGCAGTGAGTGAGAGTCTTGTACAGGGCAGTGAGTGAGGGTCTTGTACAAGGGCAGTGAGTGTGAGTCTTGTACAAGGGCAGTGAGTGAGGGTCTTGTACAAGGGCAGTGAGTGAGAGTCTTGTACAAGGGCAGTGAGTGAGGGTCTTGTACAAGGGCAGTGAGTGTGAGTCTTGTACAAGGGCAGTAGTGAGGGTCTTGTACAAGGGCAGTGAGTGAGAGTCTTGTACAAGGGCAGTGAGTGAGGGTCTTGTACAAGGGCAGTGAGTGTGAGTCTTGTACAAGGGCAGTGAGTGTGAGTCTTGTACAAGGGCAGTGAGTGAGGGTCTTGTACAAGGGCAGTGAGTGTGAGTCTGTAAAAGGGCGTGAGTGATATTCTGTACAAGGGCATTGAGTGAGGGTCTTGTCAAGGGCAGTAAGTGAGGGTCTTGTACAAGGGCAGTGAGTGAGAGTCTTGTACAAGGGCAGTGAGTGTGAGTCTTGTACGGCAGTGAGTGAGAGTCTTGTACAAGGCATAGTGAGTCTGTCCAAGGGCAGTGATGGGGTCTTGTACAGGGCAGTGAGTGTGAGTCTTGTAAAAGGGCAGTGAGTGAGAGTCTTGTACAAGGGCAGTGAGTGAGGGTCTTGTACAAGGGCAGTAAGTGAGGGTCTTGTACAAGGGCAGTGAGTGAGGTCTTTACAAGGGCAGTGAGTGAGTCTTGTACAAGGCAGTGAAGTGAGAGTCTTGTACAAGGGCAGTGAGTGAGAGTCTTGTACAAGGGCAGTGAGTGAGAGTCTTGTACAAGGGCAGTGAGTGAGAGTCTTGTACAAGGGCAGTGAGTGAGAGTCTTGTACAGGACCTACTGTACATAACCCCCAGTTAACAGAACCTATATACGTAATAATAATTATAATATTGGTAATGATGATGATTCTTCTTCTTATTATTATTATTAGACGTTATTACAGTCAGTAATGGCGTACAGTGTTTCTAATTGTAGTACACAGAATCCCACAGTGAATTCCATGCAAGCAATTCAGATGTACAAGTGAATGATAAAATATTAACCTTAATGTTACGTTTCTTGGTGACATTTAAATCACGAGATTTCCTCCACTGCGAGGGATTCGCTCTGTTCATTGACACGAGGACAAACCCTAAATGTTAAATACGATCTGATTGGTTGGGGCAAAATTAGCACCATTGTAAACGATAAGAACTTTTATTGAATAACCCTGAATGTTTGGTCTCCTTTACATTGTTTGTCTATAGCTTGTCCATAGATTTAGTTTTATCTGAACCCAATGCTACACTAATCATAACTGAAGATGGACCCCAACCCAGCTCCGATGCAAAACTCACAGATCCGCCAGATGTCAGACCTTGCGGATTTCTGACTTTTTCCAGATTTTTTCCAAACTACTGATCTATTTTGAAAATCGAACATTTTGGAAATCTCTAGAAATCTCGAAAATACTACGCAAAACGGAATGTGTACTGGGGTTTTTTTTTTTTTTTTTTAGAGATTTTTAAAAATCCCGGAAACCCTGTGTTTTCAGGGGGCTCTCCCTGTTTAATCTCCACATCTTATAATAAAATAGAAATTGTATCAATTCTCCGGCTACCTAAAGTCTTGTAATCATGTTTATTATATTTCCTATGACATGGATGGAACTCCAGACTGTTTATAGAGCAGAGGAATCAGTGAGATACTCAGAGCAAAATAAACAGATTCCCTGGGCTCCGAATTCCCAATCTCCGTGAGATCTGTAACCAGCCAACGTCATTCCGAGTCTTGGAGACTCATGGAAATCCCCTGGGGAAAGTAGACAACAGGGGGGAGATTTAGCGACACATCGAATGCAAATAACCAACCCCTGATACAATGTAACAATCCAGAAATTCTTTATTCTCTCCATAAATCATAATAATACCCACATTCATACTGTACACTTTCAATTTACCATGAAACATACATCCTATTAAACTGCAATAGTTCTGATCATTATACCTGACCTTGCCCAATGTACATCTCAGCTGTTCCGGTGAGTCTATCTTTGCAGGTTTTCATGTCAGATTCAAGGTTCCATTTCCAGAGCTTTGTAAATAATTATCTTCATGGTGTTAAAATCTCTTCTTTCAATGTCAGAAGTGGGCAGATGTGATGTTAGATCCCATTATGGAGAATCCACAATCTTACAGGCCAATACAAACCTTATTATTATTTTATTACATTATATTACATTGTATTGTGTTATATTATTATATTGATTCTATTGAGCACAAGGCCACTGACAAATTTCATCATTCAATGACCCAAACTATTTTATCAAACAGGCCACTAAACCTGGCGTTTGCCGAATTCCTAATACCGGTCAAGGGAAAGTAAATAAATAGTAAATTATCCAAAGGAATAAATACAAAGTCAATATTCATAATAAATGGGGACAAGAGGCCATAATGGGATATTTAGCATGCGACAAGCTCGTAGCTTTAATTATTTAGTTGTAGAGAATATAGTAGTTTAAGCCGAATCCGAGACTAAAATGTAGAATTAAAAATGTATGAAAAGGAGAAAAAAAGGAGAAAATTGAATTTAAACAAAAGGAAAGTCGCTTCGATTATTCATGATGTTGTACGGCTCAATACAAATCCAAAACCAAAGAGGAAGATGGAGGGGGATTGTGTCCCTACAAAGAATTGTATCCGTCAGCGCCAAGCACATAGCACCCCCTCTCTTAGGGATATTACACAGCGCTGCGTCCCCAGGAGACGCTTTATAGTTATTTACACAAACATATACTGTATACAAAACACATATGGAAAGAAAATGTCAGTGTCCAGACAGATTGATATTATTCTAATAGAAATACTGAGAGACGAATGTCATCCCTTGTCTAAAGTCTAAAGGGAAAGATACACTTGGTACAAAGAAAGAAAACATTTATTTTTTTATTATTATTTAGTATATCGGCTGTTTATTAGGACTTTTCAGTTTTTGAGGTTTTATTCTTTAGCATACAAACTAGTCCTTAAAATATTACAATTAAAGGATTAATATTGTAGATCGTTAAGGTTCCAGACATCTAAACCCTCCTATTAGCATTGAAGCAGAAGATCGAGAACTTAAAAATGTTTATCTGTATCTCACGCTATTGGGCTGTGGTTTTGAAATTTACCATGTTAATATGTAAAGAATTTCCCAGCATTCTGTCCTTATGGGCACACCCACTGTTATAGTCACAGATTGATATGTCACTTGCACGTGCCCAGTCATGATCTACTGCAGGAGAATGTTATAGCAGGTCATCGCCCACTAGAACTGTAGCCAATCAAATGTGGAATCATGGCCAGAAGATCCACCTACACTGTGACTGCACACAATGCTGCTTAAAGGGCTCATGGTGAACTCTTGTTAATTTACACCCTACAAACGAACGCTCTTAGCAGGTATACTGGGTTTATATGAATGTGTGCTTATTTCTCCTTTAATAATCTAAAAATTATCATTTCCTTTTCTTTAGGTAAATACTTAACGTTTAATGCCAACTAAACCTGTTTCTCTATTCGCAGTCAGGCAAAATGGTTAAAAGGACATTAACAGATCATTAAAAGAATTAGCAGCAAATTTCTTTAGACACGACTTCTAAGATTGTCTGTAAACTTTGTTCAATTGTGGGAGATCAGGAATAGTCCAGGACTCTCTCTCTACACGGTCCCTGTAATATTAGAATAATTATAACTTCTAATAATAAATAGATAAACACAATCCAATGAATGAATAAGGAGAAATAATACTGAATACATAATAATAGAATCTTTACTTCTCCGCGAGAGCTGAACATTAAAGTTTATTTAGCGTTGATGTTACAATAAAATAGATTCTCTGTTTAATCCAGGGGACGGTCCCTTAGATAATGGGAAACGAGGTAAGATGTGATGAGTAGAGATGTTCAAAACTGTTGAGTTTCGTTCCGTTTTCGAATCTAAATTATCAGAAAGTTCGAAAGTTTGAGTTTCGATTATCGAAAAACGCCTACCATCGTTTTTCGAAAATCATCTACTTTCGATGTTCGATAAAAATCAAAAATTCTGGTTCCGTGAAATTCGGGAGTTCCGGAAGTTTTGTCAGGACTTTGAAACCCTCAGATTTGATTTGAAACTATGGGCAAATTAAGGCGATTTGAGGCAGATCACAGCTAATATATTGTAAAATAAACGATGATCTGAAAAGCTCCATCAATACGCCGTCTTCTCAGTGATGGTAATAAAGTTTCTGTTGGTGAAATATGTATCGTAGGAAAGAAACCCAGTAATAAGCTTAGTGAAATTTTCAAACAGCTGTGAAAAGCTTAGACTGGAATCTGCTGTCCCAGAGGACGGATCTGAAAAACAACTTCTAGTCAATCTCGATTCTTCTGGCAGCAAGGAAAGGATATGCGTATCCAAGCTGTATTTATTGAAGTCCCTCACAGGAGTCTTCCGGCTTTATGTCTTTTTAGAGCTGGAACCATAGTTTGGAGAAAAGTTCAATTCATGTTATAAAAGCAACAGTAAAACACACTCATTGGATTTATGTGCTAGAACTCCTTTTACTGTATCTTCCTCCGTGTCAGGTCTGTGTGTGACCAGTTTCCCTTAATGCTCATAAAATGTGTTTTCCTGAATCAGCCTAAAAGTAAAACTCCAAGAACATTAAATAACCCACGTTAAAGGCGCGTCCTCGTACTGAGGGTTCAGGGAGATATAATCCAACTTCTGGGGAGCCGGGATTCAAGATGAAGGCCCCAGCGATGGACACTCTAGAGGAACGTCATTCTGATATGTACCACACACTCAGGGATAACATTGGAGGATTTAATTGTTGGGTTGGATCAAGATGATGGAATTTACTGTTAAGGAAACAAAATCTCCCCATCAAATCTGTTTGTCAGGGAACTGTAGAGATGTTGGTGGAAGTGAAATTCCGTGGTCGCAATATTACGGTGGAATTTAGAAAGACGGTAGATTCATCCATCTCCGTCTAGAATAGACAATGCAGAACTTCACAACCATGCCAATGACCTTGGAAAGAGAGAGATGTATTGAAACTGGTTGCTGGACATTACGGACAAGGTTTCCCCTCATGCTCAAACCATTACGGTTAAACTGGGCAACCAAACGAAGATCTTAAAACCATAGCTGGAGGTATCTAGTGATTTGGACACATTTAAGGGCTGATACAATAAGTCAATCAGATCATAGCTTACTGCTAGGGCACCGAGAGGGTGGAGGGCACCATTCAATGGATCCTTATCAGCCATAGAGCAATAACCTGTCACCAACCGAGTCCTGTAGCCTTGCTATGTACATACAATATAATCATCACGTTTACATCACGAGTACACAGCGGTGAAAGGATTCCCATATACCACGCTATGGACTCCCAGTGTGAATACGATGTGTCCCAGATAGTCAACCAGACAAATACAGGACGATTCCCAATCTCTTCTGGGTTTCTAATCTACCCAAAGGCCAATGGAAGGTTTGGGGGAGTTTGAGTAGGGAACAGGGAACCATGAGAGACTTTCTTAGGGCATCACAATGGCCAGTACTGGCCCTGAAATGACTGGTTCACTGCAGGTAGATAACATCCGATTTGTAACCGCGTCAGCCCTTAAGGTGGGTACACACGAGGGGACTTTGTGTCCCGAGCGATCGCTTGCTTCTAGCGAGCGCTTGGCCGGGACAATTGACTGTTGGTTGCAGCAATACTTGCCGTTGACAGTTCACTTGACCAATCGTTCGGCCCATAGGGAACCTCGTGATGGCCTTTGATTTACCAACAGGTCCATGAGATATTTCCTGCCACTGATGCCCGGCACTATCGGTTGGTTGCGGAAAATATTGTATGGTGTGTACCCAGCCTTAGTGTGTTTGCAGATTCTGTTTCCCAGTCCAATACAATCCTCCAGAACCTGTCCAGTCATTTATCCCACGGTTCGGATTGGGGATTTGACTGAAGTGGATACATTGTATATACATTGTACCCCATCCCTGTAGATGGAGTTGGAGCAGAGAGTATTTATTATGAGGAAGTAACAAGCGTTTGATAAAGACGGGGATTATTTTTCCCTTTTCATTCCTTTCACAGCAATATAATTACCTTGTCCCAAAGGTTAGTCTCATGTTAGTCACAGAGCGCAGTCATTTACTGGATTAAAAACAGAAGATTACCGGTGTCGGGCGAGTATTTGCAAGTAAAAGGTTTTAAATGAACATGTGCATTTCTAAGTGGAACATTATGAAAGTAAAATGAGTCTTCACAAGTCAATTTCAGAGATTTTTTTTATATTGTTAATATTTGGTTCGCTAAAGCAATTTCTAGGTTTAAAAAAATAAAACGGTCATACTGAATGCTGGGAGAAGTCGTTCAATTTCTTTTATCCGCACTTAGACTCTTCCCACTGGGAGAGCAATTAGAATTGATTAAAATACCATATGGGAGGCTCTGTAGGTAATAATCTGGATTCTCTATCACTGGAGAATATACCTGGTGGGCTGGTTCGTTACTTTATCCTGGGAATTTATTTATAGAAATTGTAGAAAACAAAAAGACAATATTCAGACCTTTTAAACTCAACACTGTCTGAGACTTCATCCAACCCAATAAAACGGACAGTGCGGAACTTTCCAAAGACGTAAACTAGCAAAGAATTACCCCAGAAGGATGCAAAGTCGGTAATTTGGAACGTGCGCCATTGACTTCTATTTTCAACCTGCCTCCAAATTGCAGTGGCCCTGGATGAATCACATAAAAAAACGAGTGTTGTTTGTCATGAAAAACAGTTGATGTATCCAGTGCTGCTATCGATCTCTGGTCAGGGGCGCCATGTCCATGAAGCATGGAGAAAATTCAGCTCAGGGCGGGAATCCTGTCAATGGCACCACATAAACTGGCTATTGTTTTATTTCATCTATTGCAACCACTGATCTTACAGCCCCACCAACATTTATTAAATCGCTTAGAGCGGCATTGGGACTGGTTTTTAAGGGCCTTTTGGCCTGAAGATTTGCCCTTTAATGGGTTTGGCCATTTCCCAGCCAATGACAGAGGCCTATATACATTTACAGCGAATATCACAGCTGGAACATTCCAGGGCAAAGGAAACAACTACAAAATGCAAAGTTCAGAATCCGACAAGATTCACAAGGTGGGGGGGGGAAGTGAACGGAGACTAAGAACGCGGAGGGCCAAGCGCGTTTCCTTTCATTCCTCGTATTAAGGTCGCTGAGAGGGAATATTTAGCTGCGCTACCAATGGAAATCAGCAGGGAAATGTAATTATTCCATTGCGAGCAGATTCCTTCCAGTCTGGAATATTAGAAGGATGAAGGCCCAAGCCAAAGGCAAATAAATAGCAATCGTGTCTCGTTCTGTCGACATCAAAGCTCTTTAACTTCTGTTATGGGGAGCGGAGGAGGCGCGCGTCGGACAAGCCATTTTTTAAATCACAAATGTCACTTGCCATCCGGCGCAAACCTATTATTAACCCCCCGTCACCTTCCCTTCTTAAGGGGTTAATCACTATGTTTGCTGCAGTTTTTGTTCTGTCTGGAAACTTGACGCCAAGGCAGTGAGGCCATTGTGACATCTCCGCAGAGATGTGTATCATAAACAGATATGTAAAAAACTTCCCCCCGCTAAAATAAGGCAATTTATATGTAAATCGGCAATAAAGCAGAACTGATGCTAATGCATAAAATATCCCATTATTGACATCTTCTGTTGCGAAATAGTTAAAATGCTTGATAATTTCCCCTTTATCTCTTCCAATATTTGCTTACCTCCCCTTCATGACTAGTTGCCGGCTACATTAAGCCGTCCGAGGAACAGATAAATATCTCTTAGCGTTTGATTATTTGGCGCGGTAATTTTCTTATAGAAATATTGCAATAGCCGCACTGGCTGTACAGCGCTATATTAACTGAAAGCAGAATATCATACATGCTGGAATTTCCGATTAAACCACAAATGCTTTATTGATTGCGCGGTAATTTGGTTTTCTGAAAATACGCGCGATTGGGGTTATTCTTTAATATGAATGATAATGCAATATCTCCACGGCTAGGAAATGAAGGTTCTTCACAGCCTGTGATGTGCTGTGTTACTTTGTCAAACATTTTCAAATTGCTTCCTTTTGTGTGAGTGGATGAGGGAGGGATGGCGAAGCCTTTTCATTAGTTTACAATTGGAGATTTATTAGAATAGAACTCAACCGTAAATTTGCGCGGAGAATTGCTTTATTAGAGACGAGCGAGTCTTTATTGGGCAGGCTTAGAACTCTATAAAACGCTGAGTTTCCCCCTTACAATGGATTGCTGCAATATCATTTCTATGCTGGTACTTTAATAAATTGCTATTAAAATATCTTATCAAGACGTCCTGAGAGCCCCTCCGGCCCTTTGCATTTCTTCATATCAAACCTACAGCCTAGAAAATCCATTGTTTGGCTTGTGTGGGGCAGCTGGGGGTTGTGGGTAATGGAGAGCACACACAGGTATAGGAACAGAGAGACTTTCTGCCCATGAGCTTTCTGGGACATCACAGAGCCACATTGAATAGGAATTATATTATTCATGTTGATTTTAGCGGAACAGTCCAGTGCTATATTATAAGGATGCCTTAACTCAAACAATTAGCACTAATGGCAGTTGCAGGAGGAGGGGCAGAAAGTCTTTAACTCAGTCAATGGGCTGGACTACAACACTCTGGTGTCAATCACTTTATAGGGGAGGGGCAGAAAGTCTTAAACTCAATCAGTGGGCTGGACTACAACACACTGGTGTCAATCACTTTATAGGGGGAGGGGCAGAAAGTCTTAAACTCAATCAGTGGGCTGGACTACAACACACTGGTGTCAATCACTTTATAGGGGGAGGGGAAGAAAGTCTTAAACTCAATCAATGGACTGGATTACAACACACTGGTGTCAATCACTTTATAGGGGGAGGGGCAGAAAGTCTTAAACTCAATCAATGGACTGGATTACAACACACTGGTGTCAATCACTTTATAGAGGAAGGGAGTTTTGTTTTTTAAATTACATGGAAAGGAAGCCATAGTAGAAAACAGACCTACAACTAGAACATTAACATTTACATCCTTAGCAGCAAAGCTGGACATCCAAACCAAACCACATCGGATTCAAAGACATGAGGATTCTGTTTTAGTGACTAGAACATTTAACATTTACAGTTAAAGGGCAACTGTGGTCTCCGAACAAATTATGGTTAAATAAAAGCCTGCAATGTTTCCTTTAAAAATGAGCTCTGGCTCACATCTGTGGCTGGAGCCTGTGAAAAGTTATATTGTAATGAATGTTCAAATTTCCTGCTTCCAGTTGGTTCAGTGACATCACCTGACCTCTGCTCCTCCCCTCCACCCCGGGGCCAGAGCATGCTCAGTTAAGACTTGATGCTGGGAAAACAGAAAGTACCTGAAAATAAATAAAAGAAGGAAAAAATGAGAAGGGGAGCCTATTAATGCAGACAGAGGCTAGTCACATGGCTACAAGCTGGTCACATGGCTGAAAACAGGAAGTATTCAATCAGGAAGTAACATGATTCTTTCCAGCAATAACTTCTTACAGATTTTACCTAGAGATGTGATTTATTGTTCATTTTCATGGTACAACGGAAGGGATTTTTCTAGAACCCTAACTAGTTTAAAAAAATTGCAGACCAAAGTTACCCTTTAAATAATAATTAAAGAGAAGGCATGGTGCACATGGAGTCATAGGTGAAAGATTGTACACTAGTCTAATTGGCCACAGAATGAAAGACTAAAAGAAATCTAAGACATTAAGCCTATCTACGTAGCTGAGGGTCTTTATCCCACCCTGAATCTGTCCCTGACGCTTGGTTCTCTCCCTTCATCACTTTGTCCTTTTCCAGTCGAAGGGAAAGACCTTGGATTCATCTTTTCATTTGTGTTTTTAAGTCTCCAGTGCGAGGAAAGTAATGAAATTTCACGGTGCGTTGAGGCGGCTGCGTTCCCTGATCGCTGTTAGATTGCACTATTGACCAAATGTCAGACAAGCGTCTACACGGTGATTGGAGCTGAGATGTTTGCTGGCCTAAGATTTGTCATATTTCCCATAATTCAACAGGAACCTGTTTCCCTTTCATTGGTCAAGCGTCAGGAGACAAACACAAGACTTTAGCTGACCAGAGAACTTTAACATTAGAAATAAAGTTTTATTGGATTGAATGGAATTGTTGGAGTTTCCGATGAGTATTTAGACTGTGTCTCCAGTTAGGGAGATTGGAAATAAACAGCCCCTCCTTTCAGCTTTCCGACAATGAAAAAAACATAATACACCCTAATTACGGACAAATGCCTGTTCTAAAGGGAACGTTACAATGCAGCTCTTTTAGCTAAACTCTGAGAGCGGAGCCTGCATTGTAATTTGGATTAAATCTCTATGTGCCATTAGGCTGTTAATTTGCTATTGAAAGCTTTCAGCACCAGGTGGAAGGACTCCAGGTAACAGATTAGATCACCACACGTGCTCTACGCTCCATCGGGGGGATTGCAACTGACGTAGACGAGGAAAATGGACGCAGTGGTGTGGAATTAGGAAGGACACCCACTCGCAGATATTATTAGGAGCTTTGTGGGAATTGGATCTTTATTTACAGGGATCCACATTCTCTATATACAATGTAGATATAATATCTGGGGGGTGAATTTGCCTTTTCACAGTTATTTCTAATTAACAGATGTCAGGGGGACATCAGATTGAACAACAATCGTCTTATCCAGGGAAATGGTGGAAATTCTCTATAATCATAGGAGCCAATATTAAGGGTTTGTCATTACTGAGCAAGGGATTAACTCTACAAGGAAAATCCCATTGAAGGGGAACAGACAAAGATCCCCCTATTACAGAAATAAAGATTGTGTGTTATGGTTCAACTTTCCCAATCATAACTAAGCTAATGATCCCCTGTCCAGAGGTAACCTTCTCCATCATTTATCCTCTTTTCAGCTCAGTCATTGTGGCCTAATAACAACACTTACTGTATCTATCAGCCTTATCCTAGTAAATAAGGATAAAAATGTCCTCAGTCTTTCCCTTTAGCAAAATCACTGTCTCCCCCTTGATCAACAGTATAATCTCCCATCCTTGACCCATGGCAATGTCTCCCATCCATGACCCATCACAATGTTTCCCATCCTTGACCCATCACAATGTCTCCCAGTCTTGAACCATCACAATGTCTCCCATCCTTGACCCATCACAATGTCTCCAAGCCTTGACTCCTCACAATTTTCCCCTACTTGACCCATCATGATGTCTCCTAGACTTGACCTATCACAACATCTCCTAGACTTGACCTATCACAATGTCTCCCAGTCTTTAGCCATCTTAATCTCTTTCATCCTTGACCCATCACAATGTCTCCCAGCTTTCACCCATCACAATGTCTCCCAGCCTTGACCCATCACAATGTCTCCCAGCCTTGACCCATCACAATTTTCCCCTACTTGACCCATCATGATGTCTCCTAGACTTGACCTATCACAATGTCTCCCAGTCTTTTGCCATCTTAATCTCTTCCATCCTTGACCCATCACAATGTTTCCAAGCCTTGACCCATCACAATGTCTCCCAGCTTTGACCCATCACAATTTTCCCCTACTTGACCCATCATGATGTCTCCTAGACTTGACCTATCACAATGTCTCCCAGTCTTACTCAAGCAGAAATCTTAAACTAAACATTTTTGGTACATCCCATTAGCAGTTAATAAAAGTGAACAAAATTCAAATCAAACCCAACTGGTTTCCAGAGATTAAACCCAATGAGATACTTTACACCAAATCTGCTCAAACCCCAATTCAAGTGGTGTCAATTGTCTATGTCGAATTTCGACAATTATTTTCAAGTTCCTGACAATAAATTGTAAAAATGTTGGTACAAAATTTTGTGGCTAAATCACAATTGAAAATTTGTCATGATAACAAAGTTGCGATAAGGAACTGATATAACGATAGTAAAAAAAATTTACGATGGCAAAGTTGCTTTTCGTCTGCGACGTAAATCAACTTGAATGGGGTGATGACAGGTGTTGATAAAATGTCGTATTGCTAAATTGTGTCTTGTTCTGGGGGTTTCCTCTGTGAATCCGTTTGGCAGATGACCATGGGGGGGGATAATTTCCCATCGTTGTAAATTTCTGTCTCTCGAAACGTTGACTGGCGGGTTTTACTGCTGATATTTAGATACAAAACCTTCCGACAAAAGTAAAAAAAGTCTAGAACAGCAAAATGCTTATTTGTTTTGTTAGAGAAATCTATGGGCAGGAATATTATCTCCAAAGTTATTAAACAGCAATTTTAGAAGCATTTTGATTCTGTTTTCCTCCTTCTATATTCCGAGCAGACAGAACCAGAACTTGTCATTCATGAGACAATACATTAAAGTGAATGCAACTGAATGAAATTTCCCCACTCACGTTTAGCTCTTTGTAGAAGATTGCATAAATAATACATTGGGCCTTGTAATCGGGAAGTACAGACCTGTGTGTGTATAATATTACATACATTGTGTGTCTGGGTGTGTGTACAGACCTGTGTGTAAATATTACATACATTGTGTGTCTGGGTGTGTGTACAGACCTGTGTGTATAATATTACATACATTGTGTGTCTGGGTGTGTGTACAGACCTTGTGTGTATAATATTACATACATTGTGTGTCTGGGTGTGTGTACAGGTCTGTGTGTATAATATTACTACATATTGTGTGTCTGGGTGTGTGTACAGACCTGTTGTGTATAATATTACATACATTGTGTGTCTGGGTGTGTGTACAGACCTGTGTGTGTATAATATTACATACATTGTGTGTCTGGGTGTGTGTACAGACCTGTGTGTATAATATTACATACATTGTGTGTCTGGGTGTGTGTACAGACCTGTGTGTGTATAATATTACATACATTGTGGTCTGGGTGTGTGTACACGACCTGTTTGTGTATAATATTACAACTTGTGTGTTGGGTGTGTGTACAGCTGGTGTGTATAATATTACATACATGTTGTCTGTGTGTTTACAGACTGTGGTATAATATTACATACATTGTGTTGTCTGGGTGTGTGTACAGACCTGTGTGTATAATATTACATAATTGTGTGTCTGGGTGTGTGTACAGACCTGTGTGTATAATATACATACGTGTGTGTCTGGGTTGTGTACAGGTCTGTGTGTGTAAATTACATACATTGTGTGTGTGGGTGTGTACGACTGTGTGTATAATATTCATACTTGTGTGTTGGTTGGTGTGTACAGGTCTGTGTGTATAATATTACATACATTGTGTGTCTGGGTGTGTGTACAGACCTGTGTGTATAATATACATACATTGTGTGTCTGGGTGTGTGTACAGACTGTGTTTGTATATATACATACATTGTGTGTCTGGTGTGGTGTACAGACCTGTGTGTAATATACATACATTGTGTGTCTGGGTGTGTGTACCAGCTGTGTTGTAATATTACATACATTGTGTGTCTGTGTGTGTGTACAAGACCTGTGTGGGTATAATATTACATACATTGTGTGTCTGGGTGTGTGTACAGACCTGTGTGGTATAATATTATACATTGTGTGTCTGGGTGTGTGTACAGACCTGTGTGGGTATAATATTACATACATTGTGTTCTGGTTGGTGTACAGACCTGTGTGCGTATAATATTACATACATTGTGTGTCTGGGTGTGTGTACAGACCTGTGTGCGTATAATTTATTACATACATTGTGGGTCTGGTTTGTGTACAGGTCTGTGTGTGTATAATATTACATACATTGTGTGTCGGGGTGTCGTACAGTCTGTGTGTTATAATTACATAAATTGGTGTCTGGGTGGTGGGTACAGTCTGGTGTGTGTATAATATTACATACATGTGTGTTGGGTTGTGTACAGGTCTGTGTGTTATATTATTAAACTGTGTGTGTCTGGGTTGTGTGTGTACAGTCTGTGTGTGTATAATATTACATACATTGTGTGTCTGTGTGTGTGTACAGGTCTGTGTGTGTATAATATATATACATTGTGTGTCTGTGGTGTGTGTCAGGTACTGTGTGTGTATAATATTACATACATTGTGTGTCTGGGTGTGTGTACAGGTCTGTGTGTGTATAATATTACATACATTGTGTGTCTGTGTGTGTGTACAGACCTGTGTGTGTATAATATTACATAAATTGTGTGTCTGGGTGTGTGTACAGGTCTGTGTGTGTATAATATTACATACATTGTGTGTCTCTGTGTGTGTGTACAGGTCTGTGTGTATAATATTACATACATTGTGTGTCTGGGTGTGTTTACAGGTCTGTGTGTGTATAATATTACATACATTGTGTGTCTGGGTGTGTGTACAGGTCTGTGTGTGTATAATATTACCATACATTGTGTGTCTGGGTGTGTGTACAGGCTGTGTGTGTATAATATTACATACATTGTGTGTCTGGGTGTGTGTACAGGTCTGTGTGTGTAGAATATTACATACATTGTGTGTCTGGGTGTGTGTACAGGTCTGTGTGTGTATAATATTACATACATTGTGTGTCTGTGTGTGTGTACAGGTCTGTGTGTGTATAATATTACATACATTGTGTGTCTGGGGTGTGTGTACAGGTCTGCGTGTATAATATTACATACATTGTGTGTCTGGGTGTGTGTACAGGTCTGCGTGTGTATAATATTACATACATTGGTGTCTGGGTGTGTGTAAGGTCTGTGGTGGTATAAATATTAATATTGTGTGTCTGGGTGTGTGTAAAGGTCTGGTGTGTATAATATTACATACATTGTGTGTCTGGGTGTGTGTACGGTTGTGTGTGTATAATATTACATACATTGTGTGTCTGGGTGTGTGTACAGGTCTGTGTGTGTATAATATTACATACATTGTGTGTCGGGTGTGTGTGTACAGTTCTGTGGTGTCACCATTTAAGAACACAGTACATGTCTAAAATAGCACTCACTCTACAACACAAACTAAAGATGTAATGTGGTTCTATCGAATCTAATCCGAGGGTTTCGAAGAACCGACAAAACTTTTGGAACTCCCAGAATTACGAAACCCGAATTTTCCGAATTTTCGATTTTAGCGAAAATTTTATAATTTTTGAAATCGAAAGTAGATGATTATTGAAATTGAAAGTAGATGATTATTGAAATTGAAAGTAGATGATTATCGAAATTGAAAGTAGATGATTATCGAAATCGAAAGTAGATGATTATTGAAATCGAAAGTAGATGATTATCGAAATGGAAAGTAGATGATTATCAAAATCGAAAGTAGATGATTATCGAAATCGAAAGTAGATGATTAATGAAATCGAAAGTAGATGATTATCGAAATCGAAAGTAGATGATTATCGAAATCGAAAGTAGATGATTATCGAAATCGAAAGTAGATGATTAGCGAAAATCGAAAGTAGCCGATTTCGAAAATCGAAACTCGAACTTTCGTAAATTCAAAAGCAAAACGAAACTCAACAGTTTCGAACATTTCTACACAAAACATGTAGAACACAGTACACGTTCATGAACACAGAACATGTATATAATAGCACAAGCTCCGCAACATAGAACATGTATGAAACAACACGTTCCAGAACACAGAACATGTATAAAATAGCACATACCCCAGAACACAGACCATGAATACTTACATATGTTTTACAATACAGAATTTGTATGAAATAACACACATTCCAGAACACATGTTCTGGAATATTCCATCATATACCCCATTATATACCCCATAATATACCCCACTGTATCATTTCCCATTATATACCCCATTATATACCCCATAATATACCCCACTGTATACTCATTATATACCCATTATATACCCCATTATATACTGGAACCCTATGGAAATCTCCGCTGGTCCATTCAGACATGTTGCAGCCTGTAATAAATGGGACAGGTTGGGGGGTTAATAAATCCAGTACATTAAACAGTCGGTCGATCCTGCGAGTTCCTCCAGATGATGCCAGTTGATGTTCATATAAAATGGTTTCTAATTGATTGGATCTGCTCTATTTAATGTCTATTTAATTTCAATTCTAAACTTTCATTAACGTGCCTGGAAATGGTTTATTTAGTTTCTTTCTAGAAATTCCTTCCCTTTCCTTATTTATTATTACAGGAAAATATCCATTTTCAGTCCTTTCCATTAACTAGGACGGTGTGTCTGTGTGTAATTCTGACGTCACAATAGAGGGGTCATATTTAAAGCAGGGCCAGGGGTCTCATTTAATAACTCTCAGCATCAAATATCCTTATTTACATAGCGGTATCCTTATTTACATAGCAGTATCCTTATTTACGTAGCGGTATCCTTATTTACATAGCAGTATCCTCTTTGGAGCGGTATCCTTATTTACATGCGGTATCTATCTTATAGGAGTGGTATCCTTATTTATGAGCGGTATCCTTTTTTATGGAGCAGTACCTTATTTACGTAGCGGACCTTATTTATGGAGCGGTATCTTTATTTACATACGGATCCTTATTTACAAGCGGTATCCTTATTTACAGGGTATCCTTATTACATAGCGGTATCCTTATTTACATAGCAGTATCCTTATTTACATAGTGGTATCCTTATTTACATAGCAGTATCCTTATTTACATAGCGGTATCCTTATTTACATAGCAGTATCCTTATTTACATAGCAGTATCCTTATTTAGCGTATCCTTATTTACATAGTGTATCCTTTACTAGCGTATCCTTATTACATAGCGGTATCTATTTACATAGCGGTATCCTTATTTATCATACGTTACTAGGTTATCCTTATTTACATGCGGTATCCTCATTTATGGAGCGTTTCCTTATTTACATAGCGGTATCCTTATTACATAGCGGTATCCTCATTTATGAGCGGTATCCTTATTTACATAGCGGTATCCTTATTTACGTAGCGGTATCCTTATTTACATAGCAGTATCCTTATTTACATAGCGGTATCCTCATTTATGAGCGGTATCCTTATTTACATAGCAGTATCCTTATTTACGTAGCGGTATCCTTATTTACATAGCAGTATCCTTATTTACATAGCGGTATCCTCTATTTGGAGCGGTATCCTTATTTACATAGCAGTTCTCCTTATTACATAGCGGTATCCTCATTTATGGAGCGGTATCCTTATTTACATAGCGGTATCCTTATTTATGGAGCGGTATCCTTATTTACATAGTGGTATCCTTATTTACATAGCAGTATCCTTTATTTACATAGCGGAATCCTTATTTACATAGCGGTATCCTTATTTACATAGCGGTATCCTTATTTACATAGCGGTATCCTTATTGATGCACTATATACAGCGTATCCTTATTTACATAGCGGATCCTCATTTATGGAGCGGTATCCTTTTTCATAGCAGTATCCTTATTACATAGCGGTATCCTCATTTATGGAGGTATCCTTATTTACATAGCGGTATCCTTTTACGTAGCGGTATCCTTATTTACATAGCAGTATCCTTATTTACATAGCGGTATCCCATTTATGGAGCGGTATCCTTTTACTAGCAGTATCCTTATTTACGTAGCGGTATCCTTATTTACATAGCAGTATCCTTATTTACATAGCGGTATCCTTATTTACATAGCGGTATCCTCATTATGGAGCGGTATCCTTATTTACATAGCAGTATCCTTATTTACATAGCGGTATCCTCATTTATGGAGCGGTATCCTTATTTACATAGCGGTATCCTTATTTATGGAGCGGTATCCTTATTTATGGAGCGGTATCCTTTTTTATGGAGCATATCCTTTTTACGTAGCGGTATCATTATTTATGGAGCGGTATCTTTATTTACATAGCGGTATCCTTATTTACATAGCGGTATCCTTATTTACATAGCGGTATCCTTATTTACATAGCGGTATCCTCATTTATGGAGCGGTATCCTTATTTACATAGCAGTATCCTTATTTACATAGCGGTATCCTTATTTATGGAGCGGTATCCTTTTTTATGGAGCAGTATCCTTATTTACGTAGCGGTATCCTTATTTATGGAGCGGTATCCTTATTTACATAGCGGTATCCTTATTTCCATAGTGGTATCCTTATTTACATAGCAGTATCCTTATTTACATAGTGGTATCCTTATTTACATAGTGATTTCCTTATTTACATAGTGATATCCTTATTTACATAGTGGTATCCTTATTTACATAGTGGTTCCTTATTTACATAGCGGTATCCTTATTTACATAGAGGTATCCTTATTTACATAGCAGTATCCTTATTTACATAGCGGTATCCTTCTTTACATAGCAGTATCCTTATTTACATAGCGGAATCCTTATTTACATAACGGTTCCTTATTTACATAGCGGTATCCTTATTTCATAGCGGTATCCTTATTTACATAGCATTATCCTTATTTACATAGTGGTATCCTTATTTACATAGTGGTTTTCCTTATTTACATAGCAGTATCCTTATTTACATAGTGGTATCCTTATTTACATAGTGGTATCCTTATTTACATAGTGTTATCCTTATTTACATAGCAGTATCCTTATTTACATAGCGGTATCCTTATTTACATAGCGGTATCCTTATTTAAGCAGCAGTATCCTTATTTACATAGCAGTATCCTTATTTACATAGCGGTATCCTTATTTACATAGCGGTATCCTTATTTACGCAGCAGTATCCTTATTTACATAGCGGTATCCTTATTTACATATCGGTATCCTTATTTACATAGCGGTATCCTTATTTACGCAGCAGTATCCTTATTTACATACAGTACCTTATTTACAATAGCGGTATCCTTATTTACATAGCGGTATCCTTATTTAAGCAGCAGTACCTTATTACTAGCAGTATCCTTATTTACATACGTTATCCTTTTTACATAGCGTTCCTTATTTACGCAGCGTATCCTTATTTACATAGCAGTGATCCTTATTTACCTATATTTTTACATAGCGGTATCCTTATTTACATAGCAGTATCCTTTTTACATTGGATATCCTTTTACGATAGTCTTTCCTTATTTACATAGCAGTATCCTTATTTACATAGTGGTATCCTTATTTACATGTGGTATCCTTATTTACATAGTGTTATCCTTATTTACATAGCAGTATCCTTATTTACATAGCGGTATCCTTATTTACATAGCGGTATCCTTATTTACGCAGCAGTATCCTTATTTACATAGCATATCCTTATTAACATAGCGGTATCCTTATTTACATAGCGGTATCCTTATTTAAGCAGCAGTATCCTTATTTACATAGCAGTATCCTTATTTACATAGCGGTATCCTATTTACATATTGTATCTTATTAGCAGTACCTTATTTACATAGCATATCCTTATTTACATAGCAGTATCCTTATTTACATGCAGTATCCTTATTTACATAGGCGGTATCCTTATTTACATGCAGTTCTTATTTACATAGTTGTATCCTTATTTACATAGTGGTATCCTTATTTACATAGCAGTATCCTTATTTACATATCGGTATCCTGTCCCCCCCCCCCTCCCACCCCCCCCGCCCCCCCCCCCCCCCCCCCCCCTCCCTCCTCACCCCTCCCCCCCCCCCCCCCCCCCCCCCTCCCCCCCTCACGCTCCCCCCCCCCCCCCCCCTCCCCCCCCCCCCCCCCCCCCCCTCCCCCCCCCCCCCCCCCCCCCCCCCCCTCCCCTCCCCTCCCCTCCCCTCCCCCTCCTCCCCCCCCCCCCTCCCCCCCCCCCCCCCCCCCCCCCCCCCCCCCCCCCCCCCTCCCCCCACCCCCCCCCCCTCCCCCCCCCCTCCCCCCCCGGTCCCCCCCCTCCCCCCCCCCCCCCCCCCCCCTCCCCTCCCCCCCCCCCCCCCCCCCCCCCCCCCTCGCCCCTCCCCCCCCACCCCCCCCCCCTCCACCCCCCCCCTCCCCCCCCCCCCCCCCCCCCCCCTCCCCCCCCCCCCCCCCTCCCCCCCCCCCCGCTCCCTCCCCCCTCTCCCCCCCCCCCCCCCCCCCCCCCCCCCCCCCCCCCCCCACCCCCCCTCCCCCTCCCCCCCCCCCCCCCCCCCCCCCCCCCACCCCCCCCCCCTCCCCCCCCCCGCCCCCCTCCCACCTCCCCCCCCCCCCCCCCTCCCCGCCCCCCCCCCCTCCCCCCCCCTCCCCCCCCCCCCCCCCCCCCCCTCCCCCCACCCCCCCCTCCCCTCCCCCCCCCCCCCCCCCCCCCCCCCCCCCCCCTCCCATCCCCCCTCTCCCCCCCCCCCCCCTCCCCCCCGCCGCCCCCCCCCCCCTCTCCCCCCCCCCCCCCACCCCCCCCCCCCCCTGCCCCCCCCCCCACCCCCCTCCCCCCCTCCCTCCCACCCCCTCGCCCCCCTCCCCCCCCCGCCCGGTATCCCCCCCCCCCCCCCCCCCCCCCCCCCCCCCCCCCCCCCCCCCCCCCCCCCCCCCCTCCCCCCACCCCCCCCCCCCCCCCCCCTCCCCACCCCCCCCCACCCCCCCCCCCCCATCCCCCCACCCCGACCCCCCTCCCCCCCCCCCCCCCTCCCCCCCCCCCCCCCCCCCCCCTCCTCCCCCCCCCGTCCCCCCCCCCCCCAATCCACCCCACCCCCTCCCCCCCCCCCCCCCCCCTCTCCCCCCCCCACCCCCACCCCCCCTCCCCCCCCCCCCCCCCCCCCCCCCCCCCCCCCCCCCCCCCCCCCCTCCCCCCCCCCCGGCCCCCTCCCCCCTCCCCCCCCCCCCCCCTCCCCCCTCCCCCCCCCCCCCTCCCCCCCCTCCCCCCCCCCCCCCCACCATCGGTATCCCCCCCCCATCCCCCCCTCCCCCTCCCCCTCCCCCCCCCCCCCCCCCCCTCCCCCCCCTCCCCCCCCCCCCCCCTCCCCCCCCCCCTTCCCCCCCCCCCCCCACCCCCCCCCCCCACCATCCTCCCCCCCCCCCCTCCCCCCCCCCCCCTCCCCTCCTCCCCCTCCCCCCCCCCCCCCCCCCCCCACCCCCCCCCCTCCTACCCCCCCCCTCCCCCCCCCCCCCCCCCCCCCCCTCCCCCCCCCCCCCCCCCCACCCCCATCACCCCCCCCCCCCCCCCCCCCCCCCATCCCTCCCCCCCCCCCCTTCCTCCACCCCCCCCCCCCCCTCCCCCGACCCCCCCTCCGCCCCCCCCCCCCCCCCCGCCCCCCCCCTCCCCCCCCCCCCCCCCCCCCCCCCCCCTCCCCCCCCCCCCCCCTCCCCCCCCCCCCCCCCCCCCTCCCCCCCCCCCCCCCCCCCCCCCCCCCCCCCCCCATCCCCCCCCCCCCCCCCACTCCCCCCCCCCCCTCCCCCCGCCCTCCCCCCCCCCCCCCCCCCCCAGCCCCCCCCCCCCCCCCCCCCCCCCCCCCATCCCCCCCCCCCCCCCCCATCCCCCCTCCCCCCCCCCCCCCTCCACCCCTCCCCTCCCCCCCCCCACCTCCATCGGTATCCCCCCCGCACACCCCTCCTCCCCCCCGCCCTCCCCCCCTCCCCCCCCCATCCCCCCCCCTCCCCCCCCCCCCCCCCCCCCTCCTCGCCCCCCCCCTCCCCCCTCCCCCCCCATCCCCCCCCCCCCCCCCCCATCCCCCCCCCCCCCCCCATCCCCCCCTCCCCCCCCCCGCCCCTCCCCCCCCCATCACTTCCCCCCCCCCCCTCCCCTCCCCCCCCCCCCCCCCCCCCCCCCCCCTCCCCCTCCCCCTCCCCCCCACCCCCCCCCCACCCCCCCCCCCCCCCCCACTCCCCCCCCCCCCCCCCCCTCCCCCCCCATCCCCCCCCCCCCCTCCCACCCCCCCCCCCCCCCCCCCCTCCCCCCCCCCCCACCCCTCCTCCACCGGCCCCCCCCCCCCCTCCCACCCCCCCCCCCCCCCCCCCCCCCCCCCCCCCTCCCCCCCCCCCACCCCCCCCCCCCCCCCCTCCCCCCCCCCCCCCCCCTCCCCCCCCCCCCAGCCCCCCCCCCCCCCGCACCCCCCCGCCCCCTATTTACATAGCGGTATCCTTATTTAAAATAGCAGGTATCCTTTTTACAATATTGGTATCCTTATTACATAGCAGTATCCTATTTACATATCGGTATCCTTTTTACATAGCGGTAAATCCTTATTACATAGCATATCCGTATTGCCTAGCGTATTCCTATTTACATAGCGGTATCCTTATTGACATAGCGTATCCTTATTTACGCGCGTTATCCTTATTTTACATTGCAAGTGCCTTATTTACATAGTGGTTATCCTATTTTACATAGCAGTCAATCCTTATTTACGTAGAATTATCCTTATTTACATAGCAGTATCCTGATTTACGAAGCGGTAATCCTTACATACCGGTATCCCATATTTACATAGAGTATTTTATTTATGTAGGCGGTCAATCCTTATTTACTAGTCGCGGTATCCTGATGTTACGTATAGGACGGTATCACTTATTTACAATAGTGGTATCCTTATTACTTAGCAGTATCCGTATTACGTAGTGGTATCTTATTACGTACAGTATCCTGTATGTACATAGCGGGTTTTTGGCGTTTATTATTGTACCGTAGTGGTCTCCTGATTATCGGTAGAGCAGTAGTCCTATTAGATAGGTTATCCTATTTTATGCGGTGTACAACTTTTTAAGTGAGCTTTGATCAGTGGAAGTGTCCTTATTGATGTCGTAGAGTTGTCCTATTGTCCTTATTTATGGAGCATTATCCTTATTTATGGAGCAGTATCCTTATTTATGGAGCATTATCCGTATTACGGAGCATTATCCTTATTTATGGAGCAGTATCCTTATTTATGGACTTATCCTTATTTATGGAGCATTATCCTTATTTATGGAGCAGTATCCTTATTTATGGAGCTTATCCTTTTTAGAGCAGTATCCTTATTTATGAGCATTATCCTTATTTATGGAGCATTATCCTTATTTATTATGGAGGCATATCCTATTTATGGAGCATTATCCTTAATTTATGGAGCAGTATCCTTATTTATGGAGCATGTATCCTGATTTTATGAGCGTAGGTTATATGAGCATTATTATTATGGAGCATTATCCTTATTTATGGAGCAGTGTTCTTATTTATGGAGCAGTGTCCTTATTTATGGAGCATTATCCTTATTTATGAAGCAGTGTCCTTATTTATGGAGCAGTGTCCTTATTTATGGAGCAGTGTCCTTATTTATGGAGCAGTGTCCTTATTATGGAGCAGTGCCATTATCTTATTTAGATAGCATGTAGCATTATCCTTATTTAAGGAGCAGTGTCCTTATTTATGGAGCAGTGTCCTTATTTATGGAGCATTATCCGTATTACGGAGCATTATCCTTATTTATGGAGCATTTTCCTTATTTATGGAGCATTATCCTTATTTATGGAGCAGTATCGTTATTTATGGAGCAGTGTCCTTATTTTTGGAGCAGTGTCCTTATTTATGGAGCATTATCCATATTTACGGAGCATTATCCTTTTTATGGATCATTATCCTTATTTAAGGAGCATTATCCTTATTTATGGAGCATTATCCTTATTTACGGAGCATTATCCTTATTTATGGAGCAGTGTCCTTATTTATGGAGCAGTGTCCTTATTTATGGAGCAGTGCCTTATTTATGGAGCAGTGTCCTTATTTAGAGATCAGTATTTAGGTAACATTTAGGAATGTGTAGTTTTATTCATTAACTGGTAGTGATATCGATACCCAGAGTTCTCTGGTCACAACATTACTATTAGATATCGTGCCAATTCTGTGTTAGGAATTGATAGGCGGTTTCAGTGTCAATCACAGGACATTTTGATTATTTTATCTCCTCCACAGGACATGTCCATTCCTGCCACGTAACATTAACATATGATCCCTGAAAGAAAAGAATATGAAGTCATTCACTCAGAATATTGAATAGCAAGTTCACCCCAAACGCCAAAACTGTAATAGTTAGAAACCCGGGAGATGTAAGACTAACCTTAAATGCAGCCTGGTTTTCTTTTATCTGTCTCTCTAATTCCGGCCTCTTCCAGTAGGCAGCTGTCAGTCATGGATGTAACAGATGACATCACAGCCAATGACTGAATGCTATTCTCCAAGCTTTTACCTCTGAGCATGTGCGAGCTTGTAAAAGAGCTTGGAGAGGAGGTGGAAACTTTTGAGGGGCGGAGGTTAGTTGTACGTCTGTCATTCATCTTTTTATTGTGGTTTGGAGTTTTGGGGGGGGGGGGGTTACAAACAAATTACTTTTCATTTGAGCGGTGAACTTGCCCTTAAATATTGAAGATTTCCCAATAACCTTCATGTGCCATAAAGTCCTTGTCATGGGATTCCAATTCTAATGGAACTGGAAAGATTCTCCTGCCCAGTGTTGGTTACAGAGAGGACACAGGTAGGTCACCCAGTAGTTACAGGTTAGTTCTCTGTAGATTGGTGGCGTGCGAACATGACTGGATGGGAATGTTCTAAATTGTGGGTTTCTTTTCTGTACATTTTCCATTTACTACAGAGTAACCCGAGCAGCGATTTGCAGATTGGATTGTGAATGGCCCTTTAAACTCACCAGATACAAATGAATGGAGAGGGCTGTAGACTTATAACCGACTATTAGTCAAACGTTTCCAGTCGGGTAAGTAACATTTTTATTTCGTTTCTCACGGTACTCGTGGAAGTAGATAGAATTGTTTTATTCGGTATGGCAACCACCATAATTCCTGTCACAGTCATACCGACCCTTATTGCATCGCAGCAAACGGGCTACTGTAACTTTAAGACAAAAAGTGTCAATACTGCCTATTGGTCTGTCACCCTGATAATGATGAACTACAACAATGCGCTAATTTTCCAAGCACACTGGGAGCGTGCTGGGATGGTAACTGGGAATGTGTAATAGAGAATAGAATGTACAGAGGAGGATCAGGATGGGGAATAGCAGAGGAAGAATTGGGTTTGTTATAAACAGTTCAGGTTTGTTTAATAGAATATATTATTTATTATGGACTTTCGGACATCGGATGCTCGGGTTACACAAAAATCTCCTGTGCATCCGACGCTAGCGATTCAATATCGCGTTTGCGCTTTTTAAAAAAATCCCGCAGTGAGTAAATCCCTTACCGAGGGATGGGACTTTCACCCAGAGCGATAGCGGCTAGAGTAATAATTTATTAGTATCGGGGCCTTTGATATGGATGACCCTGTGCGGCCACACAGGTTGTATTACCAGGGGGGCTCAACCAGGAGTCTAAGGTCATGGACCTGTAGGTCAAAGTTATCCATCAATGCCACAGTCTCCACAGTTATGGTCCTGCAGATCACATGTTGGTATCAGCAACACCCCAAAGACAAGGCCCCAACACACGTTACCTTACCCAAGATGTATGTGTGCTTTTCTGTCTGTGTATTTAGTGTGTTACGTGTTAAGTAATGATGTACTTGGAGGGAGGGGGTGTTGGCACCAGTAACAAATTGCACAGAGTGCTATTTATCCTAAGGCCGGCCCTGATTAGTATTAATAAACACAGAAGAAAAGTAGGATGGTGGATAGATGTATATGATAGATAGATAGCTAGATAGATAGATAGATAGATAGATAGAGAGATAGATTAGATAGAGAGAGAGAGAGAAGAGAGAGAGGATGAGAGATGAGCGAGAGAGATAGATACGATAGATAGATAGATAGATAGCATAGGAGAGATAGAGTAGAGAGATAGATAGTAGATAGATGATAGTATAGATAGATAGATAGATTAGATAGATAGATAGAGCTCATAGATCATCATATATAATAGACAGAAAGACAGACAGGACAGATATACAGATGATAGATGATAGATAGATAGATAGATAGATAGATAGATGATAGATAGATAGATAGATATATAGATAATAATATAGATAGATAATAGATAGATAGATAGATAGATAGATCGGATTAGATAAATAGATAGGTAGATAGATAGATGATGATAGAAGATTAGATAGGATAATAGATAGATAGATAGATGATAGATAGATAGCTAGATAGATAGAGATAATAGATATCTAAGAATAGATAGACAGACAGACAGACAGACAAGATATACAGCCTGATAGATAGATAGATAGCTAGATATATAGATGATAGAGAGATCGATATATAATAGATATAGATCTAGATAATAGATAGAAGATAATAGATAGATAGATAGCTAGATGATTAGATAGATAGATAAGAAATAGATAGGTTTTAGATAGGATAGATAGATATATGATAGAAGCTAGATTATATAGATGATAGACAGACCGATAATAGATAGATGATAGATAGATAGATTAGATAGCATAGAAAGATAAATTAATAGATAGATTAGATAATTAGATAGTAGAGAGATAGAAGATAGATAGATAATAGATAGATAGATAGATAGCTAGATAGGATAACAGACAGATAGATAGATAGATAGACAGATAGAAGATAAGATAATCGATAGACAGACAGATAATAGATAGATCGGAAGAGAGATAGAGTGATAGATATTAGAATAGATGGAAGAGGATAGAGGATAGATAGATAGATAGATAGATAGATAGATAGATAGATAGATAGATAGATAGATAGATAGATAGATAGATAATAGATAGATAGATAGATAGATAGATAGATAGATAGATTGATTGATTGATTGATTGATAGATAAAGAGATAGATATAAAGAGCGATTCTAATAGATATATAATCGATCATGCTCGATCTAGATCACTTAGTATATCCTCTAATCCCAGACCGACAGACAGCCTATCTAAACAGATGATATATCGCTAGCTAGATAGATTGATAGATGCAAGATAGATATATCGATATATAGATAGACTTCGACCATAGATCTCGCTCGATCAATGCTCGCTAGCTCAGTATAGATCGATCGATCAGCTAATAATAGGTACGATAGATAGATAATGATCGCCCTAGATAGATCGATACTCGCTAGATTGATAGCTAGATTGGATCGCTAGATAGATAGATCGAGATCATGATATCTACTATAAGATCGCCAGACAGCCAGAACAGACCGATATACAGATGATGATGATAGATCGACATTAGAGATAGATGATGATCGATAGAAATAACTAGATATCGATAATAATACGATAGATAGATACTAGCTAGATAGATAGAATGATAGAAAAGAATAGATAGTATAGATATAATAGGTAGAATATTAGATAGCTATATGAAGATAGATAATAGATTAGATTATAGCAACGATAAAAGATCGATCGATGAATCGATCGCTCGTAACGATAGACGAGATCCTTAGCTAGATAGTCGAATAATTAAATGATAGATCGCTCGACTAGATCGATAGATTAGATAGATAGATCGATAATATATAATAACAGACCGATAGATAGATGAAAAAATTTTAAAATACCAGATAGATAGATTAGTATAGGAATCGATAGACAGACAGATCATATATAGCACTAGATAGATTAGATAATTTGATAGATAAGTAGAAGATAGATTGATAGATGATAGATGGATAGATAGATAATAGATAGCTAGATAGATAGATTAGATAATTAGATAGATAGATAGCTAGATAATGATAGCATAGATAGATAGATAGATAGATAGATAGATATGATAGATAGATAGATAGATAATAATATAACTTAGATCGATTAGCTCGCTATCGATCTCTCGGCGCTCGCTCGCTCCGCTTCGCCGCTCGCTCGCATCCGCTGATCGCTCGCTCGCTCGCTCCTGCTGCCAGCTGGCTCGCTCCTTGCTCTCTCCGCCGTCCGCTCGTCGCTCGCTCCGCTCGCTCGCCTCGCTCGCGTCTCTCTCCTCGCTCGCTCGCGCTCGCTCTCTCGCCCTCGCCCGCTCCGTCTCTCGCTCGCTCCTCGCTCGCGCTCGCTCCTCAGACTCGCTCGCTCGCTCCTCGTCTCGCTCCTCGCTCGCTCGCCTCTCAGCTCCTCGCTCGCTCGCTCCGCCCGCTCGCTCGCTCCGCTCGTCTCTCTCCTCCGCTCGCTCGCTCGCTCGCCTCGCTCGCTCTCTCGCTCAGCCTCGCCTCGCCTCTCGCTCGCTGCGCATGCCTCGCTCGATATCATCGCGCGAGACAGAGAGCAGATGATCAGCTCGCTCGATAGCTAATAAGATCGCCTCGCAGAGAATTAGCGATAGCTAGATCGATAGTAGATCGCATCCTTTTCCTTATTCTCTGAGGAATCTTTCTATATTTAACTGGGTTAAATCTCATCCTAATTGCTCTTTCGTCTATTACACTCTTTTTTTTGCTCCTGTCACCTTTAAATCCAGAGATTTCCTAATGACTGTGATTAATTTCTATTTGTCTCTCATGTACAATTTCCTATCGGGTTGAAAGTGTCAAGTCACCAGGAAATGGGAAGGGAAAGTGTTGTCCCTTAGGACAATTTAAGAGAAAGAGCTCAGAGAGCATCTAATGACAGCTCCCATATGAGTCAGCTCCACACTGCCCCCTATAGCCACTAGCAAGCACTGCTCCATCACTCATCAACATACAGTACACTGCCTTTCAGTGGTGAGACAAAACGACCTTACCAATGAAACAATAGTAACATTGTGTGTGTAGGGACATGTGTGTTCTCTGTGTTTACTGTATTTATACATGATTGATTGTGTTTGTTGTAAACTCTCTCTCTCTCTATATATATATATACAGTATTATTTAGAGTATACACAAAACACAATCAATGTATAAATGTGTATAGTGTTGTGTGTTTATATATTGATGATAGATGATAGATAGATAGATAATAGAAATGATATATGTGATAGATAGATAGATAGATAGATAGATAGCTAGATGATAGATAGATAGCATGATGATAGATAGATTAGGATAGATAGATGATAGATAGCATAGATAGATAGATAGATAGATATAGCTACGAATGATAGATAGATGATGGTAGTGATAGATAGATGATGTAGTGTAGGTGGTGGTAGTAGTGTAGGTTGTGTAGATAGATTGATTGATTGATTGATTGATTGTCTCCAAGGTCTGTACCCTGAACCGGTCTATCCCTATCAGGGAATGATGGGTAGAGGGAGGGTTGACGTGTTTGACTGTTAAGCTGGGTGCACGCAAAGCAACAAAGTTGGAGGAGCACACTATTTTCATTCCAGTGTTTTTATTTTGCCTAAATAAAACACTGGAAATGAAATGTGTGCTCCTCAACTTTTGTTTGCTTTTGCCGTATTGCTGTGGCCTTTGAGGTGGAGGCGGGAGGATTGCACCTATCAACTGGAGGCCGTGCCAAGGAGGTGTGCTGGAGTGTACCTACTTGAGGACTGTAAATAACTGGGTGCACACAGTAACGATAAGCCCCGATACCGTCGGATCCGACGGTATCGGGGCTTATCGTTATGTTGGTACACTCGTTTCCGAACGAGCCGCGCGGCCGCCAAACGATCGGGTCGGCCGAACGCTCGTTCGGGAAGGCCGAAAATTTCCATCGGCCGCGCTAGACTCCTATAGAGACTCCCTATAGAGGACTCCCTATATAGACTCCCTATATAGACTCCCTAGAGAGACTCCCTATATAGACTCCCTATAGAGGACTCCCTATAGAGACCTCCTATATAGACTCCCTATAGAGACTCCCTATATAGACTCCTATAATAGACTCCCTATATAGACTCCCTATAGAGAAGTCTAGCGCGGGCCGTGAAACACACCTCCCGAGGTTCTCCTTATGAAGTTCATAGGTACTGTGTGTATGCAGTATCCTGTCTGTCATCTTCCAGAAATCTGGACTGTGTGTACCTAGCTAGACCCTCAGTCTACAAACCCGAAACCAATGTCGTATCATTAGAAATATCCATTAACCTGCTTCCTCCGCCGTGTTTATTATCCAGCAATTGATTACTATCCTGCCCTATATGAGTGATTAAATAGAGTGATTATAATATAATAGAGTGATTACAAGAGAGTGATAATAGACTGCAGACTGATTAATCAGGGGAAACCATTCTATGTCAATGTCATCCCTGTATACAAAGGCAGAGTATTAGCGATTACCTGAATAATCAACACCATTTACTTTTCCTACGTAGATAATATTCTGGGACTTGGCCTGGGGTCCCAGGTTGGACCACTCAGGATAGTGGGAGATGAATGGGGGAGATGGTTAATGAATCAATCTTATTAGTGTATTGGTCTGTGCTTGAGTTAATATAAACTGTTTTACTGCCCTGGGCTGTATGCAAAATGCTGATAGCAATTAGTGTACCTACCTGTACTGGGGTACCTACCTGTACTGGGGGTGATAAGGGTAGTACTGAGGTACTGTGTATACAGGCACCAGCACTGTTTTACTAGTGTAGACTGGGTATAGTAGAAAGCATTTGAATGGCTGTGTAAGGAGTCATGTTTATATACTCAGTGGAAACAGCCTTGGATCATCTCTTACACCAGAGGTTTCAGTCTCATAGACAATAAATAACCCCTTCTAGCATTGGGGAGTCTACAAGGGGAATAACCACAGTGTGAGTTTTAAAAAGGAGATTTTGAAGGATTTTTTTGCACTAGGTGAGTTGTCAATGTGGAGCTCAGGTCTGTGGATGATCTTATGATGGCTGGGCGTGTGGAGATTCGGGTGAAGTTTTTGGGCTAATTCTTATGTGGACTTTGGTGGCAGAACTGGAAGAACATTGAAGTCCCCTTGAATGGATTTTCTGTCCATGGTCCGTCCATTCACTGAATTAATATATGTCATGCACAATGTTCAAGTTCTCATTACAACGTGGGAGAGTTGTTGTATAAAGACCTGACCATTCCCATTCTGACCATTTACCGTTCATTACATCTCCTTTTCCTCTGCCAAAGCTTTTCTGACCCACCGGGTGTGTAGACCTCTGTGTCCTGTAGCCGAAGTGAGAATCTGTAGGATCTTTAAAGATCCTGAGAGCTGAAAGTGAATATTTCTTTTTTCGAGAACAGTTCTTCATTCCCATCTAGAACACCAATCAATGAATCAGTGGAATACGACAATTTCTATGTTAACGATTAACCCATTAGCGATTTGTGTTAATTCGCGTGTGTTTAGGTTTCTCATGGTCATTTCAATACTGAACACAATCCACACAATACCACCCACCTACAAATGCCTCGTGCACGGTGAGAGAGTTGGATCAAGCCGTCTCAAGTGTACATAATGGCTCTAATCTTCTACCACTTTGCACGGGACTGTGCTTGTGCACAAAGAGGAATTAAGTCGTATGTTATTAATGGTTCCTACTACTAGCTCAAGACATTTCCACCGTCTCGAGGGAAGGAATTGGTGCATTACCCATGTGACTCTCCGCGCTCCATTACACGGATTTGGGGAAATGCAGTTTAATTAAAACAATTATAACAATTAGAATATTGTGAGACGTTTAGAAAATCCCCAGTTAGATAAGAGGAAATTCCCATTTCCTATTTGGTCTGTCAGGAATCTAAATATTCCTTCCTGGAACTAGGGAACCTCAGAAAGGAAAGTGGTGCAAATGTCAGAGGATTAACTAGAGGGGGCCAGGAGGGGGCCAGGGGGCCCCTCCTACTTACTATGACATATATAGCCTCCGTTCTTGGCTGAAGCTGGGATGGGGCCCTTCAAGTTTTTGCTGGGGGGGGCCCAGTGATTCCTAGTTTTATTATCCACTGAGTGAGGATACAAAAGAGAGGAGAGAGGAAGAGTTGAGTGAGTTGGTTTGGGTGTGTTGGTGTGAGTGTGTGTGTGTGAGGTGTGTGTTCTGTGTTTTCAGGGTTGATTAACAACACTAATATGTAGGGTCAGATCTCCAATAACAAATCAGATCAGAGGAGAGGAAAACTTCTGGTGTTAAATCCCACTCAACTACAATAGGAAAATAGATCTAGAACATCAGACCACTGGGGGAGAATTAACCATGAGAAAGGAGTGTGAGTAAACTGACAGAGGGACAATGGAAAAGGAGAATAAAATGGGACAGATATTGATCGGGGAATTGAACCATTTATAGTGGGGTGGTAAGTGGAAATAAGAGAATCAGAAACGGTGAGTGGGGAGATGGACAGAAGAGATAAAAACAGACGGTGATAAACGGTGAAGGGGGAAAAACAAAGAGCATTGGAATCAGGAGAAGATAGAACAGAGGGAAGAAGATGGATAATCGTAGAGACAGGAGAAATCAAGGGGGAGAGTTGGAGAAATCAGGAGGAACATGAGTGGATCAAGGAGGATTCGTGTAAGAAGGAGAGACTAGTGGAGCAATCGGACGGGAAGGAACTGAGTGGAAGAAATCAGGAGGGAAGGAACGAGTGGGAGAAAAATCAGAGGGAGAAAGATAGGGGAGAAATAGCGAGGGAGGAGGAAACGAGTTGAGAAATCAGGAGGAATAGGAGGAACTGGAGGAGCATGAGAGAGAAATCAGGAGGGAAGGCAAAGTGAGTGAGAAAGAAATATCAGGAGGGAAGGAACGAGTGGAGAAATCGAAAGTATAGGGATATCGGGAGAACTTTGTAATAGACAGGAGGAGAAGATGAGTCGAATCAGGAGGGAAGGAATGAGGTGAGAAATCAGACGGAAGGACAGAGTTGAGAAATCAGGATGGAAGGAACGAGTGGAGAACATCAGGAGGGAAGAGAATGAGTGGAGAAATCAGGAGGGAGGAACAGTGAGAAATCAGGGAGGAATAGGGAAACTCAGGAGGGGGAAGGAAGGAGGAGAAACAGGAGGGAATGTGGATAGAAACAGGAGGGAAGGAGATGAGTGAATTTAGGAATCAGGAGGAAAGAAGGATGTGGAGTAAATCAGTGAGGGAAGGAGTATGAGTTTGAAGAAAGTCAGGATGGGAAGGATGATTAGGGAGAAATCAGGAGGGTTAGGATGAGTGGAGAAATCAGAGGGAAGGAATAGTGTAGAAATCATGAGGGAAGGAACTGAGTTTGGAAATCAGGAGGGAAGGAATATGTGGAGAAAATCTGAGGGAGGAGGGGAGATTGATGGAGAATCATGAGGGAAAGGATGGTGGAGAATCAGGATGGAAGGAGATAAGTTGAGTAACTGCAGGAGGGAAGGAACGAGTGGGAAATCAGAGGAGGGAAGGAAACGAGTGATAAATCAGGAGGAGAGGATAGTGGGAGAAATCAGGGGGAAGAATGAGTGGAGAAATCAGGAGGGACTAGGAATGAGTGGAGAAATCAGGAGGAGAAGGAATGAGTGGAGAAAATCAGGAGGGAAGGAATGAGTTGGAGAAATCAGGAGGAAGGGAATGAGTGGAGAAATCAGGAGGGAAGGAATGAGTGGAAAATCAGGAGGGAAGGAACGTGAGTAGAATCAGGAGGGAAGGAAGAGTGTGAGACAATCAGGAGGGAAGGGATAGATGGAGAAATCAGGAGGGAAGGAATGAGTGGCGAAATCAGGAGGGAAGGAATAGTTTAGAAATCAGGTTAGGAAGGGATGAGTGGAGAATCAGGGAAGAATGGAAGTGATATGATTGGAGAAATCAGGAGGGAAGGGAAGTGAGTGGAGAAAGAATCAGGAGGGAAGGAATGATAGTGTAGAAATCAGGAGGGAAGGGTGAGTGGAGAAATCAGGAGGGAAGGAGATGAGTGGAGAAATCAGGAGGGAAGGAATGTGGAGAAATCAGGAGGGAAGGAATGAGTAGAAATCAGGAGGAAGGGATGAGTGGAGAAATCAGGAGGGAAGGAATGAGTGGAGAATCAGGAGGGAAGGATGAGTGGAGGAAATCAGGTATGGAACTTAGGGGGCGATGTCATGATTTCTCAGATGCGGCTCACCTGCCCGAGTCCTGACGATGCAAAAATCCCTGTGCGAGATTCTGTACATCGTGGGGTCTCCTACTCAGTAGCACAAAACGTTACTATATATTACTAAGGCGGTTTTGCAACACGCTAATTCCAAGCATTCTCGGAAATGGTGCAGGAAATGCAAACACGTTAACCCGATAATACATCGGATATCGCGGGTTTTATACGACTTGGACATTTTGCGCCCAATATTGCACCGCCATATAAATGCCTTAGGAAAGAAGAAGGATTGAAGCAGATCGTGTGAGTTCAGTTGTATCAGTGTCGGGTGAAAAGACGGACAAGTGTCTATTGTGTTTCCACTGTGACAAATTACAATCCCGTTCTATCACCGAACATGAATCACATCTGGTGAAATATCACATTTCATTCTTTATAATGACAAATAAGAAAACATCAAATTTCCCACCAGTGAAATATAACCAAGGTTTTAATCAGCACGCTGTAACACTGCAAAATCCTGCAAAATCCCATACGCTGGGCAATATTCGATGTGAGTAAACATTTCACTGATTGTACGTTTTCCTGATCTTACAATTCCGACATTGGATCCTAATATCGATCGGAATTATCCTTGGGTAGTCGTTTTTTATGTTGATCAGTTAAATGATTGTGGTATTTTCTGAATTCCAATTTAACGTGATGGACGACATTAGACTTAATTGCCAAATGATGGAATGTGGAACAATATGCTTGGTCAGGGTGTTCTAGAGTTTTTGACACCTGAAACAACCTTTAAATGCCGCCTATCGGCAATGGGGGGTGACACTTGATGCAGGCGTGGCTTCATCAGGAACATAGCAGGCTGACTTATCACTGATTGGTGGACTGTGCTGAAATGCGGCATTGCAGAAGGATGATTTTTTAAACTGCCGCCTTTTAAGTGTTCTGCAGGAGCGCGAGCAAATGTTTCAGTTTGCTTCATGGCAGGGGCACCCTGTGTATGGTACATCTACATACTATTAACATTGTAAACCTGTCTATCAAAGTATCAGGTTGGTGTTACAATCACATAACTTAGTAGTGTATGGCCACCTTAAGAGAGAAGATTTTTGTTCTGGTGGCCATTTCCCAGGTCCCAGAGCCATTACAGTAAGTTACCATTCTATTTTTTCTGGATTAAATCCAAACTTTTCTAACTATTTTTCCCCATTGACGTTAATGGGTTTGGTGAATCCAGTATATAAGGGTTAATAGTATTGGAGAGTTAACCAAAGCTGTTAATGTATTGCTCAACTGTCTTGCTTACTCACAAAGTAGTAGAAGTTATTTGGAAAATGAAGTTCATCAGTAATATAAGTTGTGACCATTCATGGAACATTAGAGTGCAACCTAAGCCACCAGAGATGTATACATGGTAGGTAGGTGGTTGGGTAGGAAAGGGTAGGGGAGGAGGTAATCAGACATACACACACACTTTACCACTACACACACTCTCTCTTAACACACACACACACACCATAATAGACTAATTATGCTTAAAGTATATAGTTATAATTTGTAGTCTGTCTAATATACTTGACTGGCTTTTTACTTTGCGTAATTTGTAACTACTCCTACAACTTACTACGAACTTCACAACTTTTACTGAAGGAAGTTTGGTTATCTCGACCCACAATGAGGGTTTGCACCCGGTGTGGCAATTAAATTTCACCAGGGGCCGCACGAGATACCAAAACAGGTTTCAACTCATTCTTATTATAGAGATAGCCAACTGGATTTCATACAAAGATAAATGAATATCAATGGTTCGTTACAATTCTGAATTGTGTGTAATATTTTACAACATTGTATCAAACACGAATGATCAGGTCAATTTTAACAAAATAAACTTAATAAGGATCTGAGACAATCAATTAATATGAAGATTTTTGGGGGGGGTACATGTGGCCCCCCCGGGCCCTTCTTCCCAGGTCTGCTCTAACATGTTACTGGTCTAATGGAACTGTCGGCCACGGCCACTGGTGGACCAAAAAGGGAAAGGAATGGGGTTTCGTTTATCTGCCTTAATTGGGTAAAATGGACCATTATCTGGGAATTATTCTAATTAGAATGGGAAACACTGGTACATTGGACATCTTTTGTAATTATTATTCTTTATCTCCCAGAGTTAATTGGAAACGTGGTTTACCCCTTCCCTCTAAGTGGCTGTGTGTAAAATGACAAGAAAGTGTTGCAAATGAGCATTAATGATGGCCCAGTTCGCAGATCCGAACCCGGATCCGAGGCAGATTTACCTTGTTCGCGAACGGCGGATGTCGCGGATTTTCCGGTTTTCCGCCTTCCGGACTTTTCCGAACCGCAGTTTTCGAAAATTTTCGAAATTACAGGATTTCCCGTATTTTCTAAAATAGGGAAAATACGAGAAATCGCAGATTTTGTATTTTCGCAGAATTCTCGAATTTTAATAGGTTTTAATAAGTCGCTCGCGATTTTGAATTTTCTAATTTTTCAAAAATTCGCGGTATCCTCGAGCGGACCGGATTTGCGAAGTTCGAGACATCTCTATGAGCATGTCTGTGTACAAGAAAGTGTGTGTGCAATAGAGGAGATGCAATAATGTTCAACTATCGCAAACTGACCCGACCTTGTTCCTGCGATGTATACCACTTTGCGACTGTCATCGCACACGGAAAAAACACGCATGTTCAGTGAGATGCCTGATTCCTATGTTAGAAAAAAAATTGCATGCACAATCGCATATACAAACGCACAAAAAACGCGCAAGTGGTTCCAGCCCTCAGTGTGCAATTAAGTATGTGTGGATGTTCAAATCATTTTCGGGTGCAATGTATTTTATGTATTTTACAAGTTACACACGCCTGTACAACACGTGTTATGCAGGGCGACCCGTGATGCACAATGTGTATGAATGGCCATTCGATTGGTCATTGTTTATGATCCACTGATACCAACTTACCAATAGTCGCCAAAACAGGCGTTTCTACACACTGTGCTACCGGTGGGCCTCACCATCACACGTGGTGTATGAAGCTTTAGGGTCGCCAGCTTTAAGAGCAGAACACGTATGAAACTACATGATAAAGGCTGGTTGGTATTTCCATTAGAAGGATTTCAGTGTTGCCATACTGCTTGTGTTTAATACAATGACATTTAGCCCGCAGCTTCTAGATTTAATTTTCTGTTTGGGTCATAAAGGACCTCCACATTAGGGGCCCCAAATAATGGATGGTGAATGATTTAATGGTTTGGGGGGCCAAGGGCTCCTCACATACAATCCTCACACATACACGGAACAATAGGACTGGTCCAAATCAGGGCAATGAATGTTTAAACCCAGACAATGGATCACAAGGCAAAGTCCTTGGGAATTCATTTAACCCTTCAGGATCACTGAGGGTCCTGGTGTTTCCCCTTTACATGGGAGGTTTCCTTTAAATAAAGTTCCACTTCTTTAACTCCTCATGGCAACGTTGATTCTCTCTTGTAAGTTAAACCCCTTCTTCCCCAGTGGCGAGTGTCTATTTCTGGGGTCAGGCTGGCGGTCCTCCCGCTGCTTCTAATAACACCCATTGCAGGGTAATTGGACCCATCCATACCCCTTCTGTTAACTACACACCCCATTCCCCGGTTTTTGTGGACACATAACAATCCTCCTTCTGTCTAATAAACACCCATTCCAGGGTTTTTGGACCCATCAGATCCCCCTTCTGTCTACAAAACCACCCATTCAGAGTTATTGCCCATCAGAATCCCCCTTCTGTCTAATAAACCCCATTCAGGGGTTTTTGGACCCATCAGGATCTCCTTCTTAAAAAACCACTCATTCCAGGTTTTTGGACCCCTCAGATCCCCCTTCTGATCTACTAACACCCCATTGCCAGAGTTATTGGACCCATCAGGATCCCCCTCCTGTCTACATAAAACAACCATTCCGGTTTTGTGACAACCATCAGATCCTTCTTCTGTCTAATAAACACCCATTGCAGGGTATTGGAGGACCCCATCAGATCGCCGTTCTGTCGTAATAATAACACCCATTGCAGGGTTATTGGCCCTCAGATCCCCTTCTGTTACTAAACCACCCATTGCATGAGTTATTGGACCCACTCGATACCCCTTTCTGTCTAATAGACCCCCCTTGCAGGGGTTATTGACCCATCAGATCCCCCTTCTGTCTACTACACCCTCCCTTGCAGGGTTATTGGACCCTTCAGTCCCCTTCTGTCTAATAAACACCCATTGCGGTCGTAATTGGGACCCATCAGATCCCTCCCCCCTTCTGGTCTAATAAACAACCCATTGCAGGGTTTATTGACCCATGCAGGCGAAGGGTGGACGTTCTTGGTTCTTTATGATTTTGTTATAAAGAAATGGAAATTTGGCTTTGTTCCTTATCAGCTGAACAATAATCTCCATTACCCACTGGGGGGTCCCTGAGAGGTCCTGGGGCCTAGAGACTCTCCCCCCTCTCCCTAGCCCCTCCATCCACCCCTACCAATCAAGGCTCCCCCATAGTTTAAAGGGCTTGTCAGGACCAATCCATTGATTTTTTAGCAGAGCGAAACTTTCCTCCCTTGTTTAATGGGCAAAACCGTCACATGAGGCATCTCCCCCGTGCCGCGTGTTTCCTAATTAGAGGGATGAGAACAGCCCCCGCTGATTGGCAATATAAAGTCTGGTTTGGGCTCATTGTCCAGTGGAATTTCCTCTCGCTCTCTCCTACCTCTCTCATGTTCCTTAAGTTTCCATCTGAGAATTAATCCAGAATAAAGAACATTAGAAAGAGTTCTCTCCTCCAGGGCCCATCACCCCTCTTTTATCACACTACAATCTACACCAAGTTCAGGGTTTTTTTTTTTTGGTTCCTTTTCTTTCCGCCCTTTTGTTTTCCGAGGGTTAAAAAGAAAGAAAAGGAAAAAAAAATTCCTCTGTCTTCTTCCTGATCGGTGGACCGACTTTGGCATTGCAAATTGCCGTCTCTTACAAAAAGGTTAGCGGATCTACTTTCAATACTGGGAGTCGAGCGGAGTCCAGTCGGGGGGGGAGCGCCGAGCTTTTGTTCGCAAGAGCTACTTTGATATTTTGGAATGTTTAGAATGGTGAAATGTGATAACTTGGAGGTTGGGGATCTATTACCCAACCATAATTTGGGGGGCTAGGGAATAAGCTGCAGCCCTCTCACAACTCACACCTGCAGATCAATTATGTTAAGAGAAACATCTGTAATAGAACTTAATGAGGTCCCTTAGACCAACATTTCAGCCTCCGCTAACGGACGTGTCAGGTTCTTGGAGAGCTGTGAGAGCAGTTAACTGTGACTTTGGTGAAGTGTTTTAAATATTGGAGAGAAGAGAAACTGGCCGCAGTCTACCAGGAAGAAGCGGATCAGAGGCGCAGATAATCCACCTCCCTTGAATCTGAAAAAGGGGGCAACGAAGCCCCTTCCCCCCTTCTTCTCCCTAACGTACGCCCCCCCCTCTTCCTCTTTTTTAATTTTCTACTTTCAATAGAGACTTTTTCTTTATCTGCAGCCCTGGAACTTGAGTGAAAATATTTCTTTCTTCCCTCACCCGCACAAAGACTCCTCCACCTCTCAATCATCTCCAGGAAGGAGAAATTATTTACTTTTATGAAATATTGAACCCTCTGGTTTCTGAAGTAGGATACCTTAAAAACACACAACAACAAACAAAAAAACTCCCCACGCCAATTCCCATTCTGCCCTAATTATCTTTCAGAGAAGAAAAAAACAAAAACAAAATATACGAGAGAGAAAATAAAACAGGTGCGTTTTTTTCCACTTCTGAGGGTTGAGAGAAATTTCATCTCCAGTGAATGATAAAGAAGAACCCACATATGCCAGGACAGGGGGGGGGGGGGGGGGCTGTCGCTTCTGCGTGGGATCATTCTAGAGGTCCGGGTTCCAATTACTACTCTTCCATTAATAATGGAATGTCGGTATATCATGGATTAAACCCTTCACTGCAGGTCACCAAGGTAAAGTCCCACTTTTTGCTGTTAAGGGTCCGTCAGGGAGCGTAACTAACCAGGGAGCAGACCCTGTACCAGAGCCAGGGGCCCCATCTTCTTATTTTTTCCTATACAGATCTAGCCTCCTCCCATAAAACCACCGGGATGATGCACGCAATAGGTGCCCCATTGGCTGACGGGGCCCAGTGACCTCCTACTACGCCACTGGAACTTGCTGGGGTCAAGCAGGTCAATGAACTGACATCCCTGGGTCTTATCTGTGATCGCACCGTGTGGGACTGGCCAATCGTTTCCCAAGGACCACGTCCACCTCTTTCTAGATTTACCCAGAATAAATAATACGGAATCTTCCTTTAAATGGGCTGGAATAATTTTAATTCATGACAAAAAGCCAATTACGATCAGTTAATTCGCGTCACGTTAAATGCATTTCTCAGTCATAATGAAAGGTACAGCAATTTTATGCCCATCTAATTAGCATTACATTTTGGGCGAAGGAATGGCTGGGCTGAATGTTAACTATTCATTCCATTTTCCTCGCTTTCCCACGTGATTTGGCGAATTTTTAGCTTCCAGGAACTGGACGAGAGAGACCCAGATCAATGGGAAACAGGTGACCCTGCTCTGTTCAGGCACTGCACATGGTTAAAGGGAAATGGACAGAGATAGACCCAGAATAATGGGAAACAGGGACCCTGCTCTGTCAGGCACCCCGACAGGGTTAAAGGGAACATGGGCAGAGAGAACCCAGATCAATGGAACAGGGACCCTGCTCTGTCAGGCACCCACAGGGTTAAAGGGAACATGGACAGGAGAGACCCAGATCAATGGGAAACAGGGACCCTGCTCTGCAGGCACCCACAGGGTTTAAGGGAACATGGACAGAGAGAGACCCCAGATCAATGGGAAACAGGGACCCTGTCTCTGTCAGGCCCCACATGTTAAAGGGAACATGGACAGAGAGAGACCCCGATCAATGGAACCAGGGACCCGGCTCTGTCAGGCACCCACGGTTCAAGGGAACATGGACAGAGAGAGACCAGATCAATGGAATCAGGGAACCCTTCTCTGTTAGGCACCCACAGGTTAAGGAACATGGTACAGAGAGAGACCCAGATCAATTGGAAACAGGGACCCTGCTCTGTCAGGCACCCCACAGGGTTAAAGGCAAATGTTTTTCCACCGTCCAATAGTGTTGGCTAATTCCTGGGAATGATGTCCAGTATGCATATGAATAAACTCCATCATATAATAGCTGAATATTTAACAAGATTTGCTAGAGGCTCTAATCACTTCCATGAATTACATAGCGAATTAGCAGTGAGGGGTACAGATCTCAGTGTGGTGGTGGGACACAATTCCTCTAATTGTCCTCATTAGATCCTCTGTTTGTTTTCGTGCTTCCTTCCGACAATTTCACATACCTACTCCTTCCTCCTTGTTCTTCTGAGTGTGAGTGATTGCTGGTTTCAATCATCCCGGTTGATAGGGGTAGATTGGCAGCTGGTTCTCGGCTATTGAGGGTGAGGGATCTGAATGACTGGAGATGGGTTGGCCATAGATGGTCGTGGCAACCTTCAATCCTCTAGGCCGCTCTGGACCTTGTTCCATTGAACCTTGGTCTCTCCAACAAAGTTGGGAATGTAAAAAAAAACCGCTTTTTGGTCTATTGTGTCCAGCAGGTCTGGTTTCCTTCTAACATCCCAGGAATTTTTATTTCGTTTCTCACGGTACTCGTGGAAGTAGATAGAATTGTCTTATTCGGTATGGCAACCACCATAATTCCTGTCACAGTCATACCGACCCTTATTGCATCGCAGCAAACGGGCTACTGTAACTTTAAGACAAAAAGTGTCAATACTGCCTATTGGTCTGTCACCCTGATAATGATGAACTACAACAATGCGCTAATTTTCCAAGCACACTGGGAGCGTGCTGGGATGGTAACTGGGAATGTGTAATAGAGAATAGAATGTACAGAGGAGGATCAGGATGGGGAATAGCAGAGGAAGAATTGGGTTTGTTATAAACAGTTCAGGTTTGTTTAATAGAATATATTATTTATTATGGACTTTCGGACATCGGATGCTCGGGTTACACAAAAATCTCCTGTGCATCCGACGCTAGCGATTCAATATCGCGTTTGCGCTTTTTAAAAAAATCCCGCAATGAGTAAATCCCTTACCGAGGGATGGGACTTTCACCCAGAGCGATAGCGGCTAGAGTAATAATTTATTAGTATCGGGGCCTTTGATATGGATGACCCTGTGCGGCCACACAGGTTGTATTACCAGGGGGGCTCAACCAGGAGTCTAAGGTCATGGACCTGTAGGTCAAAGTTATCCATCAATGCCACAGTCTCCACAGTTATGGTCCTGCAGATCACATGTTGGTATCAGCAACACCCCAAAGACAAGGCCCCAACACACGTTACCTTACCCAAGATGTATGTGTGCTTTTCTGTCTGTGTATTTAGTGTGTTACGTGTTAAGTAATGATGTACTTGGAGGGAGGGGGTGTTGGCACCAGTAACAAATTGCACAGAGTGCTATTTATCCTAAGGCCGGCCCTGATTAGTATAGATAAACACAGAACAGATGGATCATGTCGGTGATAGAACGGGATTGTAATTTGTCACAGTGGAAACACAATAGACACATTGTCCGTCCTTTTTCACCAAGACACTGATACAAACTGAAATCAACACGATTCTGCTTCATCATGTTTCTTATCCTAAGCTTGATATGGCGGTGCAATATGGGCGCAAATGTCCAAGTCAGTATAAAACCGCGATATCGATGGTGTTGTTATTATCGGAGTTAAGGTTTGCATTTCTGCACCCACTTTCCGAGAATCTGGGGATTAGGTTTGTGACAACACCGCATTTCCCTTAGTAAAAAATAGTAACGTTTTGTGCTAATGAGTAGGAAGGACCCCACGATGTACAGAATATCGCACAGGATTTTTGCATCGCAGGGACTCGGCAGGTGAGCCGCATCTCGAAGAAATCATGACATCGCCCCCTTAAGTCCCTCATGATTTCTCACTAATCCCTTCCATTCCTGATTTTCCACTCATCCATGCCCTCTGATTTCGCACTCATGCCACTTCCTCCTGATTTCTCCACTCATTCCTTAACTCCTTGATTTATCCACTCATTCAGCTTCCCTCTGATTTCTCCACTCATCCCTTCCCTATGATTTCTCCACTCTCACTTCCCTCCTGATTTCTCCATTCTCATCCCTTCTCCTGATTCTTCCATCATCCCTTCCTCCTGATTTCTCCAATCATCACTTCAATCTGATTTCTCATCATCCCTTACATCTGATTCTAACTCGTTCCTTCCCTCCTGATTCTCCACTCATTCCTCCCTCCTGATTTCTCCCTCATCCTCCCTCCTGATTTCTATAATCGTTCTAACTCCTGATTTCTAAAATCGTTCCTTCCATTATGATTTATAAAACTCGTTTTCCTTCCTCTTGTGTTCTCCACTAATTCCTTGCCTCCTGTTCTCCACTCATTCCTTCACTGATTTCGTACAACTAGTCCTTCCCTCATGATTTCTCAACATTCCTTCCATCCTGATTGCCCAATCAGTCCTTCACCATGCATTTCTCCAATAATCCGTCCCTCCTGATTTCTTAAATCGTTCACTTCCCCTTCTGATTTATTCCACTCATTCCTTCCTCTGATTTCTCCACTCATTTCCTTCCCTCTGATTTCTCCAAATCATTCCTTCCCTAACTGATTTTATCCACTCGTTCCTTCCCTCGCGATTTCATCCACTATTTCCTTCCCTCCTGATTTCTCCACTCATTCCTTCACCTCCTGATTCTCCACACTCATTCCTTCGCCTCCTGATTTTCTCCACTCATTCTTCCCTAACTGAGGTTCTCCACTCATCCTTCCCTCCTGATTTTCCACATAGCCAGTCACCCATGAGTTCCTCCACTCTTCCTTCCCTATGCATTTACTAAACTCGTTCCTTCCATCCGGATGCAACTTGTTTCCTTCCCTTATGATTTCTCCCACTCATCCTTCCCTCCTGATTTCTCCACTAGGACCTTCCCTCCTTGATTTATCCCTTCATTCCTTACCTCCTGATTTATCCAATCATCCTTCAATACTGATTTCTCCCTCATTCCTTCATCCTGATTCTCCACTCATTCTTCCCTCATGATTTCTCCACGCGTTCCTTCCCTCTGATCTCCACTCATTCTTCCCTCCTGATTTCTCCACTCGTTCCCATCCTCCTGATTCTCCACTCATCCTTCCTAATGATTTCTCAATCGTTCCTTCCTCCTGATACTCACTCGTTCCTTCCTCTGATTTCTCCAATCATTCCTTCACTCATGATTATCCACTCATCACTTCACCTCCTGGATTTCTCCACTCGTTCCTTCCTCCTGATGTCTCCACTGTTCTTACCTAATGATTGATTCATCATAATTCCCTCCTGATTCTCAATAATTCCTTCCCTAATGATTCTCCACTCGTCCTTCCTCCTGATTTCTCCGAATATGTTCTTCCTCATTCGATTCTTCTCCACTCGTTACCCCTCCTGATTCTCCAATCATCCTTACCACATCCTGTTTCTCCACTAGTACTCTCTTTTGATTTTTCCAACACGTTCATGTGTGATTTATCCACTTACGTTTTCCTTCCAGGTTTTTTTCAATCATTCCTCTGTCCAGTCTCCCCATCAGGGTTGATTTCCTTCATTTACCACTCACCCCATATAAATGTTCAAATCCCCACCGATCAATATGATCGTCCCACTCTATTCTCCTCTTTCCATTGTCCCTTTGTCAGTTATCCTTTCTTCTCTATGGTTAAATATACCCATGTCGATGTTCAGATCTTTTCCTCTATTTGTAGTTGAGTGGATTGTAACACAGCGGTTTCTCCCTCTGTCTGATCTGTGTTATTGGAGATCTGACTACATATGAGTGTTCAAATAAACCCTGAAACAGACACACACTAAACACACACTCAACCCACACAACAAACACTCACTCACGCTTTCTCTCTCTCTCTCTTTTGTATACTCACTCAAGTGCAATAAACTAGGAATTACGGGGCCACCCAGCAATAACTCTGAAGGGCACCTATCCATGATTCATCCACAGAAAGGAGGGCTATATTGTCATAGTAAGTCAGGAGGGGAACCCTTTGGCTCCTGGCCCCCCGTATAGTTACATCCCTGACATTGCACCACTTTTCCTTCTGAGGTTCCTGTTCCCGGAAGGACTATTTTAGCTCCTGACAGACACAATAGGAATGTGAATTTCCTTAGTAATCCTGGGGATTTTCTAAACGTCTCCAATATTCTAATGTTCTATTGTTTTTTAATTAAACTGCATTTCCAAATCCTGTTAAATGGGAGCGCGAGAGTTACATGGTTAATGCACCAACTTCCTCTGAGACCGGTAGCGAAAATGTCTGAGCTATTAGTTAGGAAACCCAGTTATATAAAACAACGACTTCTTAACCTGCTTGTGCAAAGCACAGTCACCGTGCAAAGGTAGAAGATTAGAGCCATTATGTACCACTGAGACGGCTCTTGAATTCCAACTCCTCCTCACGTGCACGAGGGCAGTTGTAGGGGTTTCGGGTGATTTGTGGATGGGGTTCAGCATTGAATCGACCATCGTGTGAGAACCTCAACACCTGAATTAAAACAAAATCAGGCCATGGGTAACGGGTAACATAAAATTGGTCGTTATCATGATTTCATTGATTGTGTTTCTAGACCACTGGAAGGAATGTTCTCGGAAAGAAGATTCACTTTTCAGATCTCAGGGTCATTTACAGAATTCATACAAGCTTCTATTCGCTACAGGACCAACGAGGTCTAACTAAACCCGGGGGTCAGAAAGCTTTGCAGAGGAAAAGGAGATTTATGAGCGGTAAATGGTCAGATGAAGTGTCAGTGTCTTGATACAACAACTCTCCACGTTGCTGTAAGGAAAAAATCTGAAATTGTGCTGACATTATTCTACTCAGTGAATGACGGACAGACCGAAAATCCATTCAAATTGGGATTCAATGTTTCTTCCAGTTCTACACCAAAGTCCATAAGGGAATTAGCCAAAACTTCACCAGCAATCTCCATCACGGCCCAGCCAATCCCTGATAGATCATCCACGACCTGGAGCTCCACATGACAACTCACCTAGGCAAAAAAATTCCTTCAAAATTCCTTTAAACTCGACTGTTGGTTATTCCCTGGTAGATCCCCAATGCTAGGAACTGGATTATTTCTTGTCTATGAGATGAACCCTCTGGTGTGTATAGAGATGGATCCCAAGGTGTTTCCATGAGGATAATAAACATGATCCCTCACGACTCAAATGCTTTTCTACTCTACCCACGTTAAAGCTAGTAAACAACAGTGCTGGGCTGTATACACAGTACCTCAGTACTACCCCTTATTCACCCCGTTACAGGTAGGTAACCCCCGTACAGGTAGGTAACACTAATTGCTTATCGCATTTTGCCATACACGCCCAGGGCAGTAACATGTTTAATATTAATCAGCACCAGACAAATTACAATAAAGATTGATTCATTAACCATCTCCCCATTTATTCTCCACTATCCTGAGTGGTCAAAACCTGGGACCCCAAGGCCAAGTCCTAGAATTATATCTACAGTAGACAAAGTAAATGGGTCTGATTATCAAGGTATCGGGGCTAACTATCCTGCCGTGTATAAAGGGATGACCCAATGCCTATTAGAATGGTTCCCCTGATTCATCAGTGCAGTCTATTATCACTCTATTGTAATCAACTCTATGATATTATAATCACTTATTATAATAACTCTATTATAGGCAGGATATGAATCCAATTGCTGGATAATTACAACACGGCGGAGGAAGGAGGAGCGGTTAATGGAATATTTTCTAAGATACCAGACTTGGTTCGGGTTTGCTAGACTGGAGGGTCTAAGCAGGTAAACACAGTCCAGATTTGAAAGATGACAGACAGGATATGCATTACACACAGTACTAGAAAACTTCATTAGGAGAACCCTGGGGACTGATGTGTTTCCATCGGCCGCGATAGACTTCTCTATAGGGAGTTATATAGGGAGTCTATAATAGGGATGTCTATAATAGGAGTCTCTCTAGGAGTCTATATCGGGAGTCCTATAGGGAGGTCTTAAGGGAGGTCTATATAGGGAGTCTCTATAGGGAGTTAATAGGGAGTCTCATATAGGGAGTTCTATACGGGAGTAGCTATAGGGAGTCTAGGCGGCCGAGGAAATTTCTCGGCCTTTCCCGAACGAGCGTTCGGCCGAACCACGATGTTTGGCGGCCGCGCGCTCGTTCGGGAAACGAAGTGTACCACACATAACGATACAAGCCCGATACCGTCGATCCGAAGGTGTATCGGGGATTCTTTATCGGTACGGTGTGCACCCAGCTTATTTACAGTCCTCAAGTTAGGTACACTCAGCCAACCTCCTTTGGCACGGGCCTCCAGTGATGGTGCAATCCTCCGCCCCCCACTCAAAGGCCACCGCAATACGGAAAAGCAACAAGTTGAGGAGCACACTATTTCATTTCCAGGTTTTATTTCGGCAAAATAAAACACTGGAAAATGAAATCGTGGGCTCCTCCAAACTTTGTTGCTTGTGCGGTGTGACCAGCTGAACAGTTAACACCGGAACCCTCCCTCTACCCATCATTCCTGCTAGGGATAGACCGGTTCAGGGTACCGACCTTGGTATACCATCAAGCAATACAATCAACAATAAATCGATCGAATCTAGTCGATCGATCGATCGACCTACCTACCTATTCTAGCGATTCTATGTACTAGCGCGCATGAGCGAGCCTCGAGCAGTCATCGCGAGCCCTCTACTGCGAGCGATCTGATCAAGCTATGAGCGAGCTAGCGAGTTATGCTGTATGCGTTTGAGTCGAGCGAGCGAGCGAGCGAGCGAGCGGAGCAGCGAGCGCGCAGGCGCAGCGCGCTAGTTGCTGTAGCGATGCGTGTGATGCGCTGATAGAGCGAGCGGAACTAGTATGAGCAGAGAGTTGAGCTAGAGAGAGAAACACTACGCACACGACACACAGGGAGAAGGGAGGGGGGGTTGGGGGAGAGCGAACGAGGAGACGGGGATAGGATCGCTCGAGAGAGCGGAGGTGACCTCAACACCAGCCCTCCCCCCGGTCTACTAAAGGGCCCCCCGCAAACACACAGGGGCCCAAACACACAAGGGGACGAGTGGGGAGGAAGGGGGGGCGCACCACGGAACGGAGGTGGACGGTCGGGGGAGGAGGGAGGGAGCAGGGGTGGCTAGGGGCGAGCGGGGCAGGGTGGAGCGGCGCAGAGGGGAGCGGGCAGGAGAGGGCGCGTGAGCGCGGGCGGAAAGGGGGCCGAGGACAACACGGCCCCGGCCCGGGCGCGGGGGACGGGGACACGGCGACCCAGGAGGAAAGGGGACGGAGAGACAAAGAGAAAGGAAGCACAGCAGGAGGAAAGCGCGGAGGGACAAGGGGACAGGAGCTACAAAAAGACAGGGGGAGAGAGGGCGGAAGAGGGAGACAAGGAGAGGAGAGGGGACAAAAAAACCAGGGGAAAGAGAGGTAAGAGCCCAGAGAGCAAAGGAAGGGCGAGCGAAGCGAGCGAAGCGAGCGAGGCGAGCGCGCGAGAGAGCGAAGGAGCCTGAGCGTGAGCGAAGCGCGGCATGGCGCGCGCTCGGCGAGCGTGAGGAGCGAGCGAGCAGCGAGCGAGCCGAGCGGAGGGAGCGGAGTACGAGCGCGCCGAGCGAGGAGAAGGAGCGAGGAGCGACGGAGGCAGCGCGCGAGCGAGCGATGCGAGGAGCGCAGAGCGAGCGAGCGAGCGAAGCGAGCGAGGGGCGAGTCGAGGAGCGAGCGAGCGCGCGAGCGAAGGAGCTAGCGGAGCGAGGCGAGCGAGCGAGGAGCAGCGGAGCGACGAGCGAGGGAGGAGTAGACGAGCGGGCGAGTCGGCGAGCGAGCGAGCGAGCGAGCGAGCTCGCGAGCGATGCAGCGAGCCGAGCGAAGGAGTAGTCGAGGCGCGAGCGAGCTAGCGAGCGAGCTATCGAGACTGCAGGATCGGAGCGAGCGAGCGATCGAGCACGAGCTATGTCTGAGGAGAGCGAGCGAGAGATGAGCGACGAGCGGAATGAGAGAGAGAGCGAGCGACGATCGAGCGCAGCGCACGCGAGCGAGCGAGCATCTAGCGATGCTGAGCGATCGTCGATCGAGCCGAGCTAGGCATTCTACATTAGTCGATCTCATCCGAGCTATCTATGTCTATCTATCTCTCTATCAAGATCCATCGTTCACGATACTAATTAGCGATCCATGCGAGATACCTATCGATCTATTATGATCTGGCTGTCTATAGAGCTATCTATCATGCTAGCGGGCGTATCGAGCGATCGATCGGGCTGGGGTGGGAGAGCGAGCTAGCGCAGAGAGAGCGAGGCGAGGAGAGTCTAGGCGGAGAGGAGCGAGCGAAGGAGCGAGCGAGCGAGCGAAGAGCGAGGCGCGGACGCAGCTAGGCGAGCGAGCAGGCGAGCGAGGAAAAGGGGCGGGGGCAGGGGGGGGTCGGCGCGAGCGAGCGAGCGAGCTGAGCAGTAGAGCGAGCGAGCGAGCGTACCGAATCGAGAGGAGCGAGCGAGCGGAGTAGTACGAGCGAGCGAGCCGAACGCGAGGAGGGCGACGAGCGAGGAGCAGAGGAGAGCGGAGGAGAGAGAGGAGCGAGCGAGCAGGAGGAGCGACGAGCGAGCGGCGACGCCGGGGAGCGGGGGGCGGGGCGGGCGGGCGGCGGAGGAGAGAGAGATGCGGAGGGAGCGCGAGTCGAGCGAGCTGGGAGCGAGCAGCTAGCGAGCGAGCGAGCGAGGAGAGAGGCGAGCAGCGAGCAGGCGAGTAGGAGCGAGATCGAGTAGCGAGCGAGGAGCGAGCGACGCGAAGCTAGCGAGGCTCGAGGAGAAGGCAGGAGTAGGACGTAGCGAGCGAGCGAGCTAGCGAGGATCCTATTAGCGGAGCGAGCATCTAGTCTATCAGCGGTATACGGTCGGTTCTGGCTGGCTGTTATTATTATGAATAGAATCTAGGATCTATATCTTCTATGCTTATCCGAGGAGCGACGCAGCGAGCGACTGAGAGATCGATCGATCGAGCGAGCTGAGCGAGCGGAGCGAGAGAGCGAGCGAGAGAGCGCGCTGCGCGCGCGCGCGCGCGTGCGCGCATCTATCTCTCTCTCTTATCTTCTATCTCTCTATCTATACTATTATCATCATCTATCTTCTATCTATCATTTCTATCTATCCATACCATCCATCCTTTCGCAGATGATAGATAGATAGATAGATAGATAGATAGATGATAGATAGATAGATATATAATAGATATAGATAGATAATAGATAGATAGATAATAGATAGATAGATAGATAGATAGATAGATAGATAGATAGATAATAGATAGATAGATAGATAGATAGAGAGATAGATAGATAGATAGATAGATAATTAGATAGATAGAGAGATAGATAGATAGATAGATAATAGATAGATAGATAGATAGATAGATAGATAGATAGATAGAGAGAGAGAGAGAGATAGATAGATAGATAGATAGATAATTAGATAGATAGAGAGATAGATAGATAGATAGATAGATAGATAGATCCTTTCTTTGATTCTCTGGGAAATATTTCTATATTTAACTGGGTTAAAATCTCATCCTAATTGTCTATATTCAGTCTATTACACTCAATGTATTTTTGCTCCTGTCACCTTTAAATCCAGAGATTTCCTAATGACTGTGATTAATTTCTATTTGTCTCTCATGTACAATTTCCTACTGGGTGAAAGTGTCAAGTCACCAGGAAATGGGAAGGGAAAGTGTTGTCCCTTAGGACAATTTAAGAGAAAGAGCTCAGAGAGCATCTAATGACAGCTCCCATATGAGTCAGCTCCACACTGCCCCCTATAGCCACTAGCAAGCCACTGCTCCATCACTCATACACATACAGTACACATGCACTTTCAGTGGTGAGACAAACAGACCTTACAATGAAACAATAGTAACATTGTGTGTGTAGGGACATGTGTGTTTCTGTGTTTACTGTATTTATACATTGATTGATTGTGTTTGTGTAAACTCTCTCTCTCTCTATATATATATATACAGTATTATTTAGAGTATACACAAACACAATCAATGTATAAATGTGTATAGTGTGTGTGTGTTTATATATATAGATAGATAGATGATAGATAGATAGATAGATAGATATATAGATAGATGATAGATAGATAGATAGGATATAGCTAGATCGCTCGATCGATCGCATCATCGCTCGATAGCTAGATCGTCGCTGACTCGACATACTCGCCTAGCTAGCTCTATCGCTACTGATCGATCTCTAGCTCCTCGCTAAGCTCGCTAGCTGCTCCGTTCGCTAGCTTGCTCGCTCGCTCGCTCGCTCAGCTCGCTGCTCGCTGCTCGATTCGCTCGCTTGCTCTCTCGGCTCGCTCGCTCGCTGCTCTATCGCTAGCTCGCATACGCTGTCGCTCGCTCGCTCGCTCGCTCCGACTTCTGCTGCTCGCTCGCTCGCCTCGCTGCCTCGCCGCTCGCTCGCTCGCTCGAGTGCGCTCGCTCGCCCGGTCTGTCGGTCGGTGCTCGCTCGCTCGCTCCTCGTCGACCTCGCTCGCTCGCTCGCTTGCTTGCCTTGCTTGTCTCCCCCGGTCTGTTCCCCCCTGCCCGGTCTCGCTCCCTCTCAGGGAATCTGAATGGGGTACGAGGGCGGGTTGCGCGTGTGTCGCTTAGCTGGGTGCACACAGTAACGATAAGCCCCGATACCGTCGGATCCGACGGTATCGGGGCTTATCGTTAGTGTGTACACTCGTTTCCCGAACGAGCGCGCGGCCGCCAAACGATCGGGTCGGCCGAACGCTCGTTCGGGAAAGCCGAAAATTTCCATCGGCGCCCGCTGCTAAAGACTCCCTATAGACCCGAGAGACGTCCTATAGTGCCAGGACTCCTAAGATCTAGAGAACACATGCACAGTCCCAGGTTCTCCTTATGAAGTTCATAGGACTGTGGTGTATGAGATCCTGTCTGTCTCTTTCAGAAATCTGGACTGTGTGTACCTAGCTTTAGACCCTCAGTCTAGCAAACCCGAAACCAATGTCGTATCATTAGAAATATCCATTAACCTGCTTCCTCCGCCGTGTTTAATTATCCAGCAATTGATTAATATCCTGCCCTATAATAGAGTGATTATAATAGAGTGATTATAATATAATAGAGTGATTACAATAGAGTGATAATAGACTGCAGACTGATTAATCAGGGAACCATTCTATAGTCAATTGTCATCCCTGTATACAAGGCAGGAGTATTAGCCGATTACCTGATAATCAGACACCATTTACTTTTCCTACTGTAGATTTAATTCTGGGACTTGGCCTTGGGGGTCCCAGGTTTGGACCACTCAGGATAGTGGAGAGTAATGGGGGAGATGGTTAATGAATCAATCTTTAGTGTATTGGTCTGTGCTGAGTATATTAAACAGTTACTGCCCTGGGCTGTATGCAAAATGCTGATAAGCAATTAGTGTACCTACCTGTACTGGGTTACCTACCTGTACTGGGGGTGATAAGGGGTAGTACTGAGGTACTGTGTATACAGGCACCAGCACGTGTTTACTAGTGTAGACTGTGGGTATAGTAGAAAGCATTTGAATGGTCTGTGTAAGGAGTCATGTTTATTATACTCAGTGAAACAGCCTTGGACATCTCTTACCCCAGGAGGGTCATGTCTCATAGACAATAAATAACCCAGTTCTAGCATTGGGGAGTCACAAGGGGAATAACCAACAGTCGTAGTTTTAAGGAGATTTGAAGGATTTTTTGCACTAGGGGTGAGTTGTCAATGTGAGGCTCTAGGTCTGTGATGATCTATAAGGATGGTTGGGCCGTGATGGAGATTCGGGTGAAGTTTTTGGGCTAATTCCTTATTGGACTTTGGTGGCAGAACTGGAAGAACATTGAAGTCCAATTTAATGGATTTTCTGTCATGTCCGTCCATTCACTGATTAGAATAATGTCATGCACAATGTTCAGTTCCCTTACACAACGTGGAGAGTTGTTGTATAAGACAATGACATTTCCATCTGACCATTTACCGTTCATTAAATCTCCTTTTCCTCTGCAAAGCTTTTCTGACCCACCGGGTTTATTTAGACCTCTTGGTCCTGTAGCGAATGAGAATCTTGTAGGATCTTTAAATGACCTGAGAGCTGAAAAGTGAATATTTCTTTCCGAGAACAATTCCTCCATCTAGAAACAAATCAATGAAATCATGAATACGACTTTTCTATGTTACCGATTAACCCATTGACGATTTGTGTTAATTCAGGTGTTGAGGTTTCTCACTGGTCGATTCAATAGCTGAACACAATCCACAAACCACCCACCCTACAACTGCCCGTGCACTGTGAGAGGAGTTGGAATTCAAGCCGTCTCAGTGGTACATAATGGCTCTAATCTTCTACCTTTGCACAGTGACTGTGCTTTGCACAAAGAGGAATTAAGTCGATTGTTATATAATGGTTCCTAACTAATAGCTCAGACATTTCCACGGTCTCAGAGGAAGTTGGTGCATTACCATGTGACTCTCCGCGCTCCATTTAAAGGATTGGAAATGCAGTTTAATTAAAAACAATATAACAATTAGAATATTGGAGACCTTAGAAAATCCCCAGGATTAATAGGAAATTCACATTCCTATTTGTGTCTGTCAGGAATCTAAAATATTCCTTCCTGGAACTAGGGAACCTCAGAAAGGAAAGTGGTGCAATGTCAGGGATGTAACTAGACGGGGGCCAGGAGCCAAGGGGGCCCCTCCTACTTACTATGACATATATACCTCCTTTCTGTGGATGAAGCATGGATAGGGGCCCTTCATAGTTTTACTGGGGGGCCCAGTGATTCCTAGTTTTTATGCCACTTGATGAGGATACAAGAAGAGAGAGAGAGAGAAAGAGTGAGTGGGGAGTGAGTGGTGTTGTGTGTGTGTGAGTGTGTGTGTGTAGTGTGTTCTGTGTTCAGGGTTATTGAACAACTAATATGTAGGGTCAGATCTCCAATAACACAATCAGACAGAGGAGAAAACTCTGGTGTTAAATCCACTCAACTACAAATAAGGAAAAAGATCTAGAACATCAGACACTGGGGGAGAATTAACCATAGAAGGATAAACTGACATGAAGGAACAATGGAAAGTGGTTTTTAATTTTTTTTTGTCTGTGTTTTAGTGTGTTACGTGTTAAGTAATGACTTGATCTTGGGGGGGGGGAGGGGTGTGGGTTGGCACCAGGTAAAACAATATGCACGAGACGTGATATTATATCCCTAAGGCCGGCCCTGATTAGTATAGATAAACACAGAAGAAAATAGGATGGATGGATAGGATATGATAGATAGATACTAATAGATAGATAGAATAGATAGACCGAGATAGAGTAGAAGAAAGAGAGA
>CM033471.1:3348282-3403282 GCA_019447015.1 Hymenochirus boettgeri | reverse complement strand
AACTTTGTTGCTTTTGCCGTATTGCTGTGGCCTTTGAGGTGGAGGGCTGGGAGGATTGCACCTATCAACTGGAGGCCGTGCCAAAGGAGGTGTGCTGGAGTGTACCTACTTGAGGACTGTAAATAAGCTGGGTGCACACAGTAACGATAAAGCCCCGATACCGTCGGATCCGACGGTATCGGGGCTTTATCGTTATGTGTGTACACTCGTTTCCCGAACGAGCGCGCGGCCGCCAAACGATCGGGTCGGCCGAACGCTCGTTCGGGAAAGGCCGAAAATTTCCATCGGCCGCGCTAGACTCCCTATAGAGACTCCCTATAGAGACTCCCTATATAGACTCCCTATATAGACTCCCTATAGAGAAGTCTAGCGCGGCCGATGGAAACACACAGTCCCGAGGGTTCTCCTTATGAAGTTCATAGGTACTGTGTGTATGCAGATCCTGTCTGTCATCTTCCAGAAATCTGGACTGTGTGTACCTAGCTTTAGACCCTCAGTCTAGCAAACCCGAAACCAATGTCTGTATCATTAGAAATATCCATTAACCTGCTTCCTCCGCCGTGTTTAATTATCCAGCAATTGATTAATATCCTGCCCTATAATAGAGTGATTATAATAGAGTGATTATAATATAATAGAGTGATTACAATAGAGTGATAATAGACTGCAGACTGATTAATCAGGGGAACCATTCTATAGTCAATTGTCATCCCTGTATACAAGGCAGGAGTATTAGCCGATTACCTGATAATCAGACACCATTTACTTTTCCTACTGTAGATATTAATTCTAGGGACTTGGCCTTGGGGGTCCCAGGTTTGGACCACTCAGGATAGTGGGAGAATGAATGGGGGAGATGGTTAATGAATCAATCTATTAGTGTATTGGTCTGTGCTGAGTTAATATTAAACATGTTACTGCCCTGGGCTGTATGCAAAATGCTGATAAGCAATTAGTGTACCTACCTGTACTGGGGTACCTACCTGTACTGGGGTGATAAGGGGTAGTACTGAGGTACTGTGTATACAGGCACCAGCACTGTGTTTACTAGTGTAGACTGTGGGTATAGTAGAAAGCATTTGAATGGTCTGTGTAAGGAGTCATGTTTATTATACTCAGTGGAAACAGCCTTGGATCATCTCTTACACCAGGAGGGTTCAGTCTCATAGACAATAAATAACCCAGTTCTAGCATTGGGGAGTCTACAAGGGGAATAACCAACAGTCGTAGTTTTAAAGGAGATTTTGAAGGATTTTTTTGCACTAGGTGAGTTGTCAATGTGGAGCTCAGGTCTGTGGATGATCTATAAGGATTGGCTGGGCCGTGATGGAGATTCGGGTGAAGTTTTGGGCTAATTCCTTATTGGACTTTGGTGGCAGAACTGGAAGAACATTGAAGTCCCAATTTGAATGGATTTTCTGTCATGTCCGTCCATTCACTGATTAGAATAATGTCATGCACAATGTTCAGTTCCTTACACAACGTGGAGAGTTGTTGTATAAAGACACTGACATTTCCATCTGACCATTTACCGTTCATTAAATCTCCTTTTCCTCTGCAAAGCTTTCTGACCCACCGGGTTTATTTAGACCTCTTGGTCCTGTAGCGAATGAGAATCTTGTAGGATCTTTAAATGACCTGAGAGCTGAAAAGTGAATATTTCTTTCCGAGAACATTCCTTCCATCTAGAAACACAATCAATGAAATCATGAATACGACAATTTCTATGTTACCGATTAACCCATTGACTGATTTGTGTTAATTCAGGTGTTGAGGTTTCTCACTGGTCGATTCAATAGCTGAACACAATCCACAAATCCACCCACCCTACAACTGCCTCGTGCACGGTGAGGAGGAGTTGGAATTCAAGCCGTCTCAGTGGTACATAATGGCTCTAATCTTCTACCTTTGCACGGTGACTGTGCTTTGCACAAAGAGGAATTAAGTCGATTGTTATATAATGGTTCCTAACTAATAGCTCAGACATTTCCACCGGTCTCAGAGGAAGTTGGTGCATTACCATGTAGACTCTCCGCGCTCCATTTAACAGGATTTGGAAATGCAGTTTAATTAAAAACAATATAACAATTAGAATATTGGAGACGTTTAGAAAATCCCCAGGATTAATAAGGAAATTCACATTTCCTATTTGTGTCTGTCAGGAATCTAAAATATTCCTTCCTGGAACTAGGGAACCTCAGAAAGGAAAGTGGTGCAATGTCAGGGATGTAACTAGACGGGGGGCCAGGAGCCAAGGGGGCCCCTCCTACTTACTATGACATATATAGCCTCCTTTCTGTGGATGAAGCATGGATAGGGGCCCTTCATAGTTTTGCTGGGGGGCCCAGTGATTCCTAGTTTTATGCCACTTGAGTGAGGATACAAAAGAGAGAGAGAGAGAAAGAGTGAGTGAGTGTTTGTGTGTGTGTGTGAGTGTGTGTGTGTGAGTGTGTGTCTGTGTTCAGGGTTTATTGAACAACTAATATGTAGGGTCAGATCTCCAATAACACAATCAGACAGAGGGAGAAAACTCTGGTGTTAAATCCACTCAACTACAAATAAGGAAAAAGATCTAGAACATCAGACACTGGGGGAGAATTTAACCATAGAAAGGAGTAAACTGACAGAAGGGACAATGGAAAGAGGAGAATAAGATGGGACAGATATTGATCGGGGGATTGAACCATTTATAGTGGGGTGAAGTGGTAAATAAGGAAATCAGACACTGAGTGGGGAGACTGGACAGAAGGAATGAGTGAAAAAAACCTGGAAGGAAAACCGGAAGTGGATAAATCACACAGGGAACGTGTGGAAAAATCAAAAGAGAAGGAACGAGTGGAGAAATCAGGAGGGAAGGAATGAGTGGAGAAATCAGGAGGGAAGGAACGAGTGGAGAAATCAGGAGGGAAGGAACGAGTGGAGAAATCAGGAGGGAAGGAACGAGTGGAGAAATCAGGAGGGAAGGAATGAGTGGAGAAATCAGGAGGGAAGGAATGAGTGGAGAAATCAGGAGGGAAGGAACGACGTGGAGAAATCAGGAGGGAAGGAATGAGTGGGAGAAATCAGGAGGAAGGAATGAGTGGAGAAATCAGGAGGGAAGGAACGAGTGGAAGAAATCAGGCGGGAAGGAACGAGTGGAGAAATCAGGAGGGAAGCATGAGTGGGAAATCAGAGGGAGGAACGAGTGGAGGAAATCAGGAGGGAAGGAATGAGTGGAGATCCAGGAGGAGGAACGAGTGGAGAATCAGGAGGAAGGAATGAGTGGAGAATCAGGAGGGGAAGGAATGAGTGGAGAAATCAGGAGGGAAGGAATGAGTGGAGAATCAGGAGGGAAGGAATGAGTGGAGAAATCAGGAGGGAAGGAATGAGTGGAGAAATCAGGAGGAGAAGAGGGGAATAGAGGGAAGGAGAGAAATCAGGAGGGAAGGAACGAGTTTAGAAATCAGGAGGGAAGGAATGAGTGGGAAATCAGGGGGGAGGGATGAGTGGAGAAATCAGGAGGGAAGGGATGAGTGGAGAAATCAGGAGGGAAGGAATGAGTGGAGAAATCAGGAGGGAAGGAATGAGTGGAGAAATCAGGAGGGAAGGAATGAGTGGAGAAATCAGGGGGAAGGAATGAGTGGAGAATCAGGAGGGAAGGAACGAGGGGGGGAATCAGGAGGGAAGGAATGAGTGGAGGAATCCGGAGGGAAGGAATGAGTGGAGAAATCAGGAGGGAAGGAATGAGTGGAGAAATCAGAAGGGAAGGAACGAGTTTAGAAATCAGGAGGGAAGGAATGAGTGGAGAAATCAGGAGGGAAGGAATGAGTGGAGAAATCAGGAGGGAAGGATGAGGGAGAAATCTAGGAGGGAAGGAAGGTTTAGCTAGGAGGGAAGAATGAGTGGAGAAATCAGGAGGAAGGAAGAGTGGAGAAATCAGGAGGGAAGGAAAGAGTGGAGGAAATCAGGAGGGGAAGGAACGGAGTTTAGGGAGAAATCAGGAAGGGAAGGAACGAGTTTAGAACTCGGAGGGAAGGGATGAGTGGAGAAATCAGGAGGGAAGGACTGAGTGGAGAAATCAGGAGGGAAGGAATGAGTGGAGAAATCAGGAGGGAAGGAATGAGTGGAGAAATCAGGAGGGAAGGGATGAGTGGAGAAATCAGGAGGGAAGGAATGAGTGGAGAAATCAGGAGGGAAGTGATGAGTGGAGAAATCAGGAGGGAGGAATGAGTGGAGAGAAGCAATCAGAGGGAAAGAACAGTTTAGAAATCAGGAGGGAAGGAACGAGTTAGAATCAGTGAGAAGGATAGTGGAAAATCAGGGGGAGGAATGAGTGAGAAATCGGAGGGAGGATAGGGAGAAATCAGGAGAGGAAGAGTGGAGAAATCAGAGGGAAGGAGAGTGGAGAAATCAGAGGGAAGGAATGAGTTGGAGAATCAGGAGGGAGGATAGTGGGAAAATCGAGGGAGGAAGGGGGAGATGATAAATCAGAGGGAAGGAATGAGTGGAGAAATCAGAGGAGGAATGAAGTGAAACAGGAGGGAAGGAAGAGTGGAGAAATCAGGAAGGGAAGGAAACGAGTTAGAATAGAGTGAGAGGATAGTGGAGAAATCAGGGGGAAGGAATGAGTGGAGAAATCAGGAGGGAAGGAATGAGTGGAGAAATCAGGAGGGAAGGAACGAGTAGAAATCAGGAGGAAGGAATGAGTGGAGAAATCAGGAGGGAAGAATGAGTGGAGAAATCAGGAGGGAAGGAAGAGTGAGAAATCAGGAAGGGAAGGAACGTAGTTTAGAAATCGGAGGGAAGGAACGAGTTTAGAAATCAGGAGGGAAGGGATGAGTGGAGAAATCAGGAGGGAAGGAATGAGTGGAGAAATCAGGAGGGAAGAACTAGTTAGAAATCAGAGGAAGGATGAGTGGAGAAATCAGGGAGGAAGTGATGATGGAGAAATCAGGAGGGAAGGGAATGAGTGGAGAAACAGGAGGGAAGGAATGAGTGGAGAAATCAGGAGGGAAGGGATGAGTGGAGAAATCAGGAGGGAAGGATGAGTGGGAAATCAGGAGGGAAGGAATGAGTGGAGAATCAGGAGGGAAGGATGAGTAGAAATCAGGAGGAAGGGATGAGTGGAGAATCAGGAGGGAAGGATGAGTGGAGAAAGAGAATCAGGAGGGAAGGATGAGTGGAGAAATCATTATGGAACTTTAGGGGGCGATGTCATGATTTCTTCAGATGCGGCTCACCTGCCCGAGTCCCTGCGATGCAAAAATCCCTGTGCGAGATTCTGTACATCGTGGGGTCTTCCTACTCAGTAGCACAAAACGTTACTATTATTATTACTAAGGCGGTTTTGCAACACGCTAATTCCAAGCATTCTCGGAAATGGTGCAGGAAATGCAAACACGTTAACCCGATAATACATCGGATATCGCGGGTTTTATACCGACTTGGACATTTTGCGCCCAATATTGCACCGCCATGTAAATGCCTTAGGAAGAAGAAACAGGATGAAGCAGATCGTGTTGAGTTTCAGTTGTATCAGTGTCTGGTGAAAAGACGGACAATGTGTCTATTGTGTTTCCACTGTGACAAATTACAATCCCGTTCTATCACCGAACATGAAATCACATCTGGTGAAATAATCACATTTCATTCTTTATAAGTGACAAATAAGAAAACATCAAATTTCCACCAGTGAAATATAAACCCCACTGCAAAATCCTGCAAAATCCCATACGCTGGGCCAATATTCCGACATGTGAGTAAACATTTCCACTGATTGTACGTTTTCCTGATCTTACAATTCCGACATTGGATCCTAATATCGATCGGAATTATCCTTGGGTAAGTCGTTTTTTATGTTGATCAGTTAAATGATTGTGGTATTTTCTGAAGTTCCAATTTAACGTGATGGACGACATTAGACATTAATTGCCAAATGAATGGAATGTGGAACAATATGCTTGGTCAGGGGTGTTCCTAGAGTTTTTGACACCTGAAACAACCTTTAAATGCCGCCTATCGGCAGATGGGGGGTGACACTTGATGCAGGCGTGGCTTCATCAGGGAACATAGGCAGGCTGACTTAACACTGATTGGTGGACTGGTGCTGAAATGCGGCATTGCAAGAAGGATGATTTTTTAAACTGCCGCCTTTTAAGTGTTCTGCAGGAGCGCGAGCAAATGTTTCAGTTTGCTTCATGGCAGGGGCACCCCTGTGTATGGTACATCTACATACTATTAACATTGTAAACCTGTCTATCAAAGTATCGGTTGGTGTTACAATCACAATAACCTTTAGTAGTGTATGGCCACCTTAAGAGGGAATGATTTTTGTCTGGTGGCCATTTCCCAGGTCCCAGAGCCATTACAGTAAGTTACCATTTCTATTTTTTCTGGATTAAATCCAAACTTTTCTAACTATTTTTCCCCATTGACGTTAATGGGTTTGTTGAATCCAGTATATAAAGGGTTAATTAGTATTGTAAAGAGTTAACCAATGCTTGTTAATGTATGCTCAACTGTCTTGCTTACTCACAAAGTAGTAGAAGTTATTTTGGAAAATGAAGTTCATCAGTAATATAAGTTGTGACCATTCATGGAACATTTAGAGTGCAACCTAAGCCACCAGAGATGTATACATGGGTAGGTGGTTGGGTAGGAAAGGGGTAGGAGGAGGAGGTAATCAGACATACACACACACTTTACACTACACACACTCTCTCTATACACACACACACACACCATAATAGACTAATTATGCTTAAAGTATATAGTTATAATTTGTAGTCTGTCTCTAATATACTTGACTGGCTTTTTACTTTGCGTAATTTGTAACTACTCCATAAAACTTCACGAACTTCACAACTTTTACTGAAGGAAGTTTGGTTATCTCGACCCACAATGAGGGTTTGCACCGGGGTGGGCAATTAAATTTCACCAGGGGCCGCACGAGATACCAAAAGGTTCAACTCAATTCTTATTATAGAGATAGCCAAACTGGATTTCATACAAAGATAAATGAATATCAATGGTTCGTTACAATTCTGAATTGGTGTGTAATATTTTACATACATTGTATCAAACACGAATGATCAGGTCAATTTTAACAAAATAAACTTAATAAGGATCTGAGACAATCAATTAATATGAAGATTTTTGGGGGGTACATGTGGCCCCCCCGGGCCCTTCCTTTCCCAGGTCTGCTCTAGAACATGTTACTGGTCTAATGGAACTGTCGGCCACGGCCACTGGTGGACCAAAGGGAAAGGAATAGGGGGTTTCGTTTATCTGCCTTTAATTGGGTAAAATGGACCATTATCTGGGAATTTATTCTAATTAGAATGGGAAACACTGGTACATTGTGACATCTTTGTAATTATTATTCTTTATCTCCCAGAGTTAATTGGAGAACGTGGTTTACCCCTTCCCTCTACTGGCAAATGGCTGTGTGTAAAATGACAAGAAAGTGTTGCAAATGAGCATTAGTGATGGCCCAGTTCGCAGATCCGAACCCGGATCCGAGGCAGATTTACCTTGTTCGCGAACGGCGGATGTCGCGGATTTTCCGGTTTTCCGCCTTCCGGACTTTTCCGAACCGCGTTTTCGAAAATTTTCGAAATTACAGGGATTTCCCGTATTTTCGAAAATAGGGGAAAATACGAGAAATCGCAGATTTTGTATTTTCGCAGAATTCTCGAATTTTAATAGGTTTTAATAAGTCTGCTCGCGGATTTTTGAATTTTCTAATTTTTTCAAAAATTCGCGTATCCTCGAGCGGACCGGATTTTGCGAAGTTCGGACATCTCTAATGAGCATGTCTGTGTACAAGAAAGTGTGTGTGCAATAGAGTGAGATGCAATAAATTTCACTATCGCAACTGACCCGAACTTGTTCCTGCGATGTAGTAACCACTTTGCGACTGTCATCGCACACGGAAAAACACGCATGTTCAGTGAGATGCCGTGATTCCTATGTTAGAAAAAAATTGCATGCACAATCGCATATACAAACGCACAAAAAACGCGCAAGTGTGTCCTAGCCCTCAGTGTGCAATTAAGTATGTGTGGATGTTCAAATCACTTTTCGGGTGCAACTGTATTTTTATGTATTTTTACAAAGTTACACACGCCTGTACACACGTGTGATTGCAGGGGCCGACCCGTGATGCACAATGTGTATGAATGGCCATTCGATTGGTCATTGTTTATGATCCACTGATACACTTACCAATAGTCGCCAAAAACAGGCGTTCGTACACACTGTGCGTCACGGGTTGGGCCTCACCATCACACGTGTGTATGAAGCTTTAGGGTCGCCAGCTTTAAGAGCAGAACACGTATGAAATCTACATGATTAAAGGCTGGTTGGTATTTCCATTAGAAGGATTTCAGTGTTGCCATACTGCTTGTGTTTAATACAATGACATTTAGCACTGCAGCTTCTAGATTTAATTTCTGTTTGGGTCATAAAGGACCCTCCACATTAGGGGCCCCAAATAATGGATGGTGAATGATTAATGGTTTGGGGGGCCAAGGGCTCCTCACATACAATCTCTCACACATACACGGAACATATAGGACTGGGTCCAAATCAGGGCAATGAATGTTTAAACCCCAGACAATGGATCAACAAGGCAAAGTCCTTGGGAATTCAGTTTAACCCCTTCAGGATCCACTGAGGGTCCTGGTGTTTCCCCTTTACATGGGAGGTTTCCCTTTAAATAAAGTTCCACTTCTTTAACTCCTCAGTGCAACGTTGATTCTCTGTGTAAAGTTGAAACCCCTTCTCTCCCCAGTGGCGAGTGTCTATTTCTGAGGTCAGGCTGGGCTGGTCCTCCCGCCTGTCTAATAAACACCCATTGCAGGGTAATTGGACCCATCAGATCCCCCTTCTGTCTAATAAACACCCATTCCGGGTTTTTGGACACATCAGATCCTCCTTCTGTCTAATAAACACCCATTCCAGGGTTTTTGGACCCATCAGATCCCCCTTCTGTCTACTAAACACCCATTGCAGAGTTATTGGACCCATCAGATCCCCCTTCTGTCTAATAAACACCCATTCCAGGGTTTTTGGACCCATCAGATCCTCCTTCTGTCTAATAAACACTCATTCCAGGGTTTTTGGACCCATCAGATCCCCCTTCTGTCTACTAAACACCCATTGCAGAGTTATTGGACCCATCAGATCCCCCTCCTGTCTAATAAACACCCATTCCAGGGTTTTTGGACCCATCAGATCCTCCTTCTGTCTAATAAACACCCATTGCAGGGTTATTGGACCCATCAGATCCCCGTTCTGTCTAATAAACACCCATTGCAGGGTTATTGGCCCATCAGATCCCCCTTCTGTCTACTAAACACCCATTGCAGAGTTATTGGACCCATCAGATCCCCGTTCTGTCTAATAAACACCCATTGCAGGGTTATTGACCCATCAGATCCCCCTTCTGTCTACTAAACACCCATTGCAGGGTTATTGGACCCATCAGATCCTCCTTCTGTCTAATAAACACCCATTGCAGGGTAATTGGACCCATCAGATCCTCCTTCTGTCTAATAAACACCCATTGCAGGGTTATTGGACCCATCAGGCGAAGGGTGGAAGTTCTTTGGTTCTTTAATGAGTTTGTTATAAAGAAATGGAAATTTGCTTTGTTCCTATCAGGCTGAACAATAATCTCCATTACCCACTGGGGGTCCTGAGAGGTCTGGGGCCTAGAGACTCTCCCCCTCTCCCTAGCACCTCCATCCACCCCTACCAATCAGGCTCCCCATTAGTTAAAGGGCTTGTCAGGCCCAATCCATGGATTTTTACAGAGCAGGAAACGTTTCCCCTTTTAAGTGCAAAACCGTCACATTAGCATCTCCCCCAGTGCCGCGTGTTTCCTAATTAGAGGGATGAGAACAGCCCCGCTGATTGGCAATATAAAGCTCTGGTTTGGCTTCATGTGTCCCAGGTGGAATTTCCTCTCTCTCTCTCCCTACCTCTCTCATTGTTCCTTAAAGTTTCCATCTGAGGAATTAATCCAGATAAAAGACATTAGAAAGAGTCTCTCCTGCCAGGGCCCATCACCGCCTCTTTTATCACAACTACAATCTACACAAGTTCAGGGTTTTTTTTTTTTTTTCCTTTCTTTCCGCCCTTTTGTTTCCGAGGGTTAAAAAGAAAGAAAAAGGGAAAAAAAAATTCCTCTGTCTTCTCCGAGTCCGTGGACCGACTTTGGCATTGCAAATTGCCGTCTCTTACAAAAAGGTTAGCGGATCTACTTTCAATACTGGGAGTCGAGCGGAGTCCAGTCGGGGGGGGAGCGCCGAGCTTTTGTGCGAAAGAGATACTTTGATATTTTGGAATGTTAGAAGGGTGAATGTGAGAAATTGGAGGTTGGGGATCTAATTACCCAACCATAATTGGGGGCTAGGGAATAAGCTGCAGCCCTCTCAACTCACCGCAGATCAATTATGTTAAGAGAACATCTGTAAGTAGAACTTAATGAGGTCCATTAGACCAACATGTTCAGCCTCCTCTAACAGGACTTGTCAGGTTCTTGGATGAGCTGGAGGAAGCAGTTAACTGGGGACTTGGTGAAGGTGTTTAAATAGTGGAGGAGAGAGAAACTGGCCCAGTCTACCAGGAAGAAGCGGAGAGAGGACGCAGATAATCACCTCCCTGGAATCTGAAAAAGGGGGCAAACGAAGCTCCCTCCCCCCTTCTTCTCCCTACGCCCCCCCCCCCTCTTCCTCTTTTTATTTTCTACTTTCAATAGAGACTTTTATTTATCTGCAGCCCTGGACTTGAGTGAAATTATTTCTTCCCATCACCGCACAAAGACTCCTCCACCTCTCATCATCTCCAGGAAGAGAGAAATATTTACTTTTATGAAATATTGAACACTCTGGTTTCTTGCAGGAGGAGACCTTAAAACAAACAACAACAAAAAAAACTCCCAACGCCAATTCCCATTTCTGCCCCGAAATTTCTTTCAGGAACAGAAAAAAAAACAAAAACAAAAGAGACGAGAGAGAAAATAAAACAGGTGAGTTTTGTTTCACTTCTGAGGGTTTGAGAGAAATTTCCATCTCCCAAGTGAAATGAATAAAGAAGAAACCCACATAGACCAGGACAGGGGGGGGGGGGGGCTGTCTCTGCCTGCGTGGGATCATTCAGAGTCCAGGGTTCCAATTACTCTTTCCATTAAACAGGTAATTGTCGGTATGATCAGGGTATTAACCCTTCACTGCAGGTCACCAAGTAAAGTCCCACTTTTTGCTGTTAAGGGTCTCGTCAGGAGCGTAACTACCAGGGGAGCAGACCCTGTAACCAGGAGCCAGGGGCCCCATCTTCTTATTTTTCCTATGACAGATATAGCCTCCTCCCAGAAAACCACCGTGGATGATGCACGCATAGGGGCCCCATTGCTGGGGGGCCCAGTGACTCCTACTTACGCCACTGGAACTTGCTTGGGGTCAAGCAGTCAATGACTGAATCCCTGGGTCTTATGCATGTGGATCGCACCGTGTGGGACTGGCCAATCGTTTCCCAAGGAACCAACGTCCACCTCTTTCTAGATTTACCCAGAATAAAATAATACGGAATCTTCCTTTAAATGGGCTGGAATAATTTAATTCATGACAAAAAGCCAATTACGATCAGGTAATTCCCTGTCAGCGTTAATGCATTTCATCAGTCATAATGAAAGGAAGAGCATTTTATGACCCATCTAATTAGCATTACATTTTAGGGAGAATGAATGGCGTGGTGCTGAATGTTAACTATTCATTCCATTTTCTCGCTTCCACGTGATTTGGCAGAATTTTTAGCTCAGGGAACATGGACAGAGAGAGACCCAGATCAATGGGAAACAGGGACCCTGCTCTGTCAGGCACTCACAGGGTTAAAGGGAACATGGACAGAGAGAGACCCAGATCAATGGGAATCAGGGACCCTGCTCTGTCAGGCACCCACAGGGTTAAAGGGAACATGGACAGAGAGAGACCCAGATCAATGGGAAACAGGGACCCTGCTCTGTCAGGCACTCACAGGGTTAAAGGGAACATGGACAGAGAGAGACCCAGATCAATGGGAAACAGGGACCCTGCTCTGTCAGGCACTCACAGGGTTAAAGGGAACATGGACAGAGAGAGACCCAGATCAATGGGAAACAGGGACCCTGCTCTGTCAGGCACCCACAGGGTTAAAGGGAACATGGACAGAGAGAGACCCAGATCAATGGGAAACAGGGACCCTGCTCTGTCAGGCACCCACAGGGTTAAAGGGAACATGGACAGAGAGAGACCCAGATCAATGGGAAACAGGGACCCTGCTCTGTCAGGCACCCACAGGGTTAAAGGCAAATGTTTTTGCCACAGTCCAAATAGTTTGGCTAATTACTGGGAATGATGTCACAGTAGGCAGAGGAATAATCCCATCATTTAATTAGCTGAATGATTTAAACAAAGATTTGCATAGAGGCTCTAATCACTTGCCATGAATTACAGAGCAGAATTAGCAGTGAGGGGTAACAGAATCTACAGTGTGTGGTTGGGAACACAATTCCTCTAATTGTCCTCATTAGATCCTCTGTTTGTTTTGGTGACTGCCTGTCAAGGACATTCACAGACCTACTCCTCCTTGGTCTGAGTGTGAGTGAGTGCTGGTTTCATCCAGGGTGGATATGGGGTAGAGTTGGAGCTGGTTCTAGGCTATTGAGGGTGAGGGATCTTAATGACTGGAGATGGGTTGGCCATAGATGGGACAGAACCTTCATCCTCTAGTCAGTCTGGACCTTGTTCCATTGAACCTTGGTCTCTCCAACAAAGTTGGGAATGGACTTTGGTCTATTGGTGTCCCAGCAGGTCTGTTTCCTTCTAACATCCCAGGACCCCCTCCTCCCCATGGGATCTGATGATTTACAGAGCAGGGATGGGATAAGGAGAGTCTGGGGGGTCCAGTAAACACCACCTACTCCCAGGACCATTGGTGATGCCCCCATGTGCTCAGACAGACACATTCCACTATTCAGGTGCAGAGAGTCAGATGCCAGGAGTGTGACAGGAGCTGATGGGAGATTCTCAGTAGCACTGGGCGACCTGTAATTGACTGACAGATGCCACACTCTGCTCCCCTTCACCTCTTACCCTCTCCAACTGTCAGGTGAGTGAAATCTGCTAGGAGGGAACCTGTACATCAGGTAGATGCGATAGCTGTAGAAGATGTGGTAGGTGGGCTAGATGTGGTAGGTGGGGTAGTTCTGGTGGATCAGGCAGATTTAGTATAGGATAGGCGTGGTGGATGTGGTTGGTGTGGTAGATTTGGTAGTTGTGGGAGTTGTGGTAGATGGGGTAGTTATGTTGAGGTAGATACGGTGATGGGGTACCCCCCCCATCAAAGCGGACGGACCCATGCGACTCCGACACACGACTACCCAGGAGCGACCCCACCCCAAGCGACCCCAAGCGAGCCCAACTGGACCCCAGAGCCGGACCCAACGACCCCCAGGACGCCAAGACCCCAGCGACTGACCTGACCGGTGCACAACGACCCCACGGTAGGCCGACCACAACGACCCAGGAGAGCGCCCCAGGGAGCGAGACCTACCAAAACGACTCGACCACAACGACCCCAGCGACCTACCACAACTACCCCATCTACCTACCACAACTATCACATTTACCCACCACATACCACCATCTACCCCATCTACCTACCACAACTACCCCATCTACCTACCACACTCCATCTACCTATCTACCACATCTACCTACCCCATCTTCTACCACAAACTACCTACCACAACTACCCCATCTACCCCATCTACCTACCCCATCTATCCCAACTACCCCATCTAATTAACCACTGAGTGGGGAGGGAGGGGAACTGCTGGCGGGACAGAAGGAATGAGTGAAAAAAAACCTGGAAGTGAAAACCGGAATGATAAATCACACAGGGAACGTGTGGGAAAAAATCAAAGAGAAGGAACGAGTGGGAATCAGTGAGGAAGGAATGGAGGAGAGAAATCAAGGAGGGAAGGGAACGAGTGGAGAATCATGAAAGGCAGTGAGTAGGAGGAAGGAACGAGTGGAGAAATCGGAGGGAAGGAACGGTGAGAAATCTGAGGGAGGAATGAGTGGAGAAATCAGGAGGGAAGAATCGAGTGAGAAAATCAGGAGGAAGGAACGAGTGGAGAAATCATAGGAAGAGGGATGGAACGCAGAGGGAGAATCAGGGAGAGTGGAGAAATCAGAGGGGGAATCGAGTGAGAGAAACGGAGGGAAGGAACGAGGGGGAGGACACTCAGGAGGAAGAGAATGAGTGGAGAAATAGAGAATACGATGGAATCAGGGAAAGGAATGAGTGGCGAACATCAGGAGGGAAGGAACGAGTGGAGAAATGAGGGAGGAAATGGATAGCGGGAAGACTGAGTGGAGAAATCAGATGGGAGAAGAGTGGAGAAATCAGAGGAAGGAATGAGTGAGAAATCAGCGGGAAGGAATGCGTGGAGAAAATCAGGAGGGAAGGAACTTAGTGGGGAAATCAGAAGGGCAAGGAACAGTGTTAGAAATCAGGAGGAAGGATGTAAGTCGGTAGAAATCAGGGGGAAGGAATATGGAGAATCAGGGGATAGTGGAGGAATCAGAGTAATAGGAGAAATCAGGAGGAAGAACTGAGTGTAGAAATCAGGAGGAAGGAAGAGTGGAGAAATCAGGTGGGGGTAGGGAGGATGAGGGAGAGAAGGAGTAAGAATAGGAGGAGAATCGGAGGGAATGACGTGGAGGAAATCAGGAGGAAGGAATGAGTGGAGAATATCGGAGGGTAAGGAATGGTGGAGGAAATTCAGGAGGGAAGGATGGAATAGGGAAAATCAAAGGGAAGGAATGAGTGGTTAGAATATCGAGAGAGGGAAATCAGGGAAGAGATGGGAGAATTAATCAGGAGGGAAGAATGAGCGAGAAATCGAGGGATAGAAGGATTAGAAATCGGAGGGTAGGAATGTGAGAATGGGGAATATCGAGAATAGGAGAAGGAACGAGTTTAGAAATCAGAAGGGAAGGAAGCTTTAGATAGGTGGAAGGAACGATTAGATCGGGGAAGGTATGAGTGGAGAAAACAAGGAGGGAAGGAATGAGTGGAGAAATCAGGAGGTAACGAAAAGTTTTAGAAATCCAGAGGGAAGGGATGCAGTGGGAAGAAATAGGAGGGGAATGGTGGAGATGGGGGAGATCGGCGGTTTAGAAATCCAGGAGGGAAGGATACGAGTTAGAAATCAGAGGGAAGGGATGAGTGAGAAGAAATCAGGAGGGAAGGGATGAGTGAGAAATCAGGAGGAAGGAAGATAGTGGAGAAATCATGAGGGAGGAATGAGTGGAAAATCAGAGGAAGTGATAGTGGCGATCGGAGGGAAGGAAGGAGTGGAGAAATCAGGAGGGAAGGGATGAGCGGGAAATCAGGAGAGGCAGGATGATGGAGAATCAAGAGTGAAGGGAACTGTAGGTGCGAGCATATCTCAGATGGGTCAACCGCGACCCTGCGATGCAGAAAATCACCTGGTGGAGGAATTTGACTGTGGTCTATCGTAGCCAGTCCATATTATACAGGAGGGCGTACGGAACAAGTGCTTCCGGAATGGTGGAGAAATCAAGCGTAAGCGATAGAGAAATCGGAGGGAGTGGATGAGGATTGGACATTTGCAAATTCAGGATTGCGCCTAAAGCTTAGGGAAGGGGGCAAGATCTGTATGATTCTTCAGTCGGCCTGCAGGCAGTCCTCAGGCAACCAGTCAGATACATCGAGTGTTTCTACTGAAAACGTTATTTTATAAGGCGTGTCAACGCTATCAAGATTTGAATGGTAGAAATGACCAACTGAATACGGTACCGATGACTTGGACATTTCCCAAATCCACGTTACTAGGAGAAGGATAGCAGCCGAGGTCATTACGGAAGCGACATTTAATGGTTTCACGTGGCAATACCTCTCCGACATGACCTGTGAAATAATCACATTTCATTCTTGATAAGGTCCAAACTCAGAAAACATCAAATTTCCACCAGTGAAATATAAACCGAGGAAGTTTTTTTTAATCAGTCACGGCTGAAACCCCACGAAACATCCTGCAAAACTCCCATACGCTGGCCAAATTTCGCGACATGTGAGTAAACATTTTCCCTGATTGTAACGTTTCCTGATCTTACAATTCCGCATTGGATCCTAATATCGATCGAATTATCTGGTAAGTACGTTGTTTTTTATGTGGATCAGTAACGATTGTGGTATTTGCTGGAAGTTCCCAATTTAACGTGATGGACGACATTTAGACATTAATTGCAAATGAATGAATGGGAAACAATATGCTTGGTCGGGTTGTTCCTAGAGTTTTTTGACACCTTGAAACAACCTTAAATGCCGCCTACTCGGCCAGATGGGGGTGGACACCTTGATGCAGGCGTGGCTTCATCAGGGAACATAGGAGGCTGGGCTTAACACTGATGGTGGACTGGTGCTTGAACTGCGGCATTGCAGAAGGATAGATTTTTTTAAACTGCCGCCTTTAGTTGTTTTGCAGTGAGCGCGGCCCCAATGTTTCGTTTGCTTCATGGCAGGGGGCAACCCCTGTTGGTACATATACATACTATTAACATGTTAAACTGTCGTATCAAAGTATCGGTTTGGTGTTACAATCACAATAACCTTTAGTAGGTATGGCCACCGTAAGAGGGAAAATGGATTTTTGTCTGGTGGCCCATTTCCCAGGTCCCAGAGCCACTTACAATAAGTTTACCATTCTATTTTCTCGGATTAATCCAAACTTTTCTAACTATTTTCCCCCATTGACGTTATGGGGTTTTTGATCCAGATATAAAGGGTTAATTAGTATGTAAAGAGTATACCAGCTGGTATATGGGTTGCTCAACTGTCTTGTTATCACAAAGTAGTAAGACGTTATTTTGGAAATGAAGTCATCAGTATATAAGTTGTGACCCATTCATGGATCATTTAGAGTGGCAACCCCTAAGCCACCAGAGCGTTACATGGGTAGGTGGTTGGGTAGGAAAGGGGTAGAGGCGGAGGTAATCAGACATACAACACACACTTACACTACACACACACTCTCTATACACACAACACACACACCATAATAGACACTTAAGCTTAAAGTATATAGTATATTGTTGTATCTGTCCTAAATACTTGGACTGGCTTTTACTTTGCGTAATTTTTTGTAACTAGTACTACTCCATAAACTTCACGAACTTCACAACTTTTACTGAATGAAGTTTGGTTTCCACCCCAATGAGGGTTGCCACCGGGGTGGCAAATTAAATTTCCACCAGGGCCCGCCGAGATACCAAAGGTTCAACTCAATTTCCTTATTATAGAGCTAGCCAAACTGGATTCATACAAGAAAAGAATTCAATAGGTTCTTACAATTATGAATTGGTGATAGTTACCATGATTTTACATATTGTATCAACCACGAATGATCAGTCCAATTTACAAAATAAACTTAATAAGGATCTGAGAACATCAATTAATATAAGATTTTTGGGGGTACATTCGGACCAGCCCCGGGGCCCTTCCTTACCAGGTTCTGCTTCTAGAACATTGTTACTGGTCTAATGGAAACTGTCGCCAGCTGCCATGGGATTCCAAAGGGAAAGGCAATAGGGGGTTTTCTTTATCTGCCTTAATTGGGTAAAAGGGACCATTTCATGGGGAATTTATTCTAATTAGAATGGAAAACACTGGTACAATTGTGCAATCTTTGTAAATTATTATTATTTATTACCAGAGTATTTGGAACGTGGGTTTACCCCCTTCTTATCTTGGCAATGGCTGTGGTGTAAAATGACAAGAAAGTGCTTGCAAATGAGCATTAGTGAGTGCCAGCGTTTGCAGATCCGAACCGGAACGAGCGTAGTTACCTTTGCGCGAGAACGCGGATGTCGAGGAATTTCGGTTTCTTCCGCCTTCCGGACTTTTCCGAACCGCGTTTTCCGAAAATTTCGAAATTACAGGGATTTCCCGTATTTTCGAAAATGGGAAAATACGAGAAATCGCAGATTTTTGGTATTTTCGCAGAATTTCCTCGAAAGTTTTAATAGGTTAATAAGTCTGCTCGCGGATTTTTTGAATTTTCTAATTTTTTTTTCAAAAATTCGCGTATCCCGAGCGGATACCGATTTTGCAAGTTCGGGAATATCTAAGTGAGCATCGTCTGTGTACAAGAAAGTGTGTTGTGCACAATAGAGTGAGATGCAATAAATTTCCTATCGCAACTGACCACGAACTTGTTCCTTGCGCTGAGTAACACTTTGCGACTGTCATCGCACACGGATAAAACACGCAGTTCAGTGGGATGGCAGTGATTCTATTTAGAAAAAAAATTGCATTCACAATCGCATATACAAACGCACAAAAACGCGCATAGTTTTCCTAGCCCAGATGTTCATTAAGATTGTGGATGTTCAAATCACTTTCGGGTGCAACTGTATTTTTATGTATTTTACAAGAGTACACAGCGTCCTACCTGACACCGTGTGATTGGCAGGGGCCGACCGTGTGCACAATTGTATGAATGGCCATTCGATTGGTCAGTTGTTTCATGAGTTCACGTGATACACTTACCAATAGTCGCCCAAAAACAGGCGTGTCGACACACGTTGCGTCACGGTTGGGCCATCACCATCACCGTGTGTATGAAGCTTTTAGGGTCGCCAGCTTAAGAGCAAACACGTAATGAAATCTACATGATTAAAGGCTGGTTGGTATTTTTTCCATTAGAGGATTTCAGTGTTGTCCAAGGCGTGTGTTTTATCACTGACATTTTAGCACTCAAGCTTCTAGATTTAATTTGTTTTGGGTCATAAGGACCCTCCACATTAGGGCCCCAATACATGGATTGGTGAATGATTAATGGTTGGGGGGCCAAGGGCTCCTCACATACAATCTCTTCACAACATAAACGGAACATATGGATGGGTCCAAATCAGGGCAATGAATGGTTAAACCCCAGACAATGGTCATCAACAAGGAAACGTCCTGGGATTCAGTTTAACCCCTTCAGGATCCACTGGGGTCCTGGGTTTCCCCTTTTACATGGGAGGTTCCCTTGTAAATAAAGTTCCATTCTATTAACCCCTCAGTGCAACGTTGATTCTCTGTGTAAAGTTAAAACCCACTTCTCTCCCCAGTGGGTAGTGTCTATTTCTAGGGGTAGGCTGGGCGTGGTCCTCCAGTCCTGTCTAATAAACCACCATGCAGGGTAATTGGACCCATCAATCCCCCTTCTGTCTAATAAAACACTTCCACGGGTTTTTGGAACATGCAGATATCCTTCTGTCTAATAAACACCCATTCCAGGGTTTTTTGGACCCATCAGATCCCCCTTCTGTACTACTAAACACCCATTGCAGAGTTATTGTGACCCATCAGATCCCCCTTCTGTCTAATACACCCATTCCAGGGTTTTTGGACCCATCAGGATCCTCCTTTCTGTCTATAAACACTCCATTCCGGGTTTTTGGACCCATCAGATCCCATTCTGTCGACTAAACACCCATTGCAGAGTTATTGGACCCATCAGACACCTCCTGCTAATAAACACCCATCCAGGGTTTTTGGACCCATCAGATACCTCCTTCTGTCTAATAAACACCCATTGCAGGGTTATTGACCCATCAGATCCCGTTCTGTCTAATAAAAACACCATTGCAGGGTTATTGGCCATCAGATCCCCCTTCTGTCTACTAAAACACCCATTGCAGAGTATTGGACCCATCAGATCCCCGTTCTGTCTAATAAACACCATGAGGGTTATTGACCATCAGTAATCCCACCTTCTGTCTACCAAACACCCATTGCGGGTTATTGGAACCCATCAGTATCCTCCTTCTGTCTAATAAACACCCATTGCAGTGGTAATTGGACCCATCAGATCCCCTTCTGTCTAATAAAACCCCTTGCGGGTTATTGGACCTCAGGAGGTGGTGGAAGTTCTTTGGTTCTAATGAGTTTGTTATTAAAGAAATGGAAATTTGCTTTGTTCCTATCAGGTGTAACAATAATCTCCATTACACTGGGGGTCCTTAGAGGTGTGGTGGCCTAGAGGACTCCTCCCCCTCTCCTAGCACCGAATCCATCCACCCCTCCAATCAGGCTCCCATTATTAAAGGGACTTGTCAGGCCCAATCCATGGATTTTTACAGAGCAGGAAACGTTTTCCCCTTTTAAGTGCAAAACACCGTCACATTAGCATCTCCCCCAGTGCCCGCGTGTTTTCCTAATTAAGGGATGAGAACAGCCCCGCTGATTGGCAATATAAAGCTCTGGTTTTGGCTTCATGTGTCCCAGGTGGAATTCCTCTCTCTCTCTCCCTACCTCTCTCATTGTTCCTTAAAGTTCCATCTGAGGAATTAATCCAGATAAAAGACATTAGAAAGAGTCTCTCCTGCCAGGGCCCATCACGACCCCTCTTTTATCACAACTACAATCTACACAAGTTCAGGGTTTTTTTTTTTTTTTTCCTTTCTTTCCGCCCTTTTGTTTCCGAGGGTTAAAAAGAAAGAAAGGGAAAAAAAAAAATTCCTCTGTCTTTCTCCGAGTCCGCTGGACCGATGGGCATTGCAATTGGCGTCTCTACAAGGTTAGCGGATCTAATGTCAATACTGGGAGTCGAGCGGAGTCCAGTCGGGGGGGGAGCGCCGAGCTTTTGTGCGAAAGAGATACTTTGAATTTTGGAATGTTATAGAAGGGTGAATGGTTAGAAATTGGAGGTTGGGGATCTAATTACCCAACCATAATTGGGGGCTGGGAATAAGCTGCAGCCCTCCTCAACTCACCGCAGATCAATTATGTTAGAGAACATCTGTAAGTAGAACTTAATGAGGTCCATAGACCAACATGTTCAGCCTCCTCTAACAGGACTTGTCAGGTTCTTGGATGAGCTGGAGGAAGCAGTTAACAGTTAACTGGGACATGTGTGAAGGTGTTTAAATAGTGGAGGAGAGAGAAACTGGCCAGTCTACCAGGAAGAAGCGGAGAGAGGACGCAGATAATCACCTCGGAATCTGAAAAAGGGGGCAAACGAAGCTCCCTCCCCCCTTCTTCTCCCTACGCCCCCCCCCTCTTCCTCTTTTATTTTCTACTTTCAATAGAGACTTTTATTTATCTGCAGCCCTGGACTGAGTGAAATTATTTCTTCCCATCACCGCACAAAACTCCTCCACCTCTCATCATCTCCAGGAAGAGAGAAATATTTACTTTTATGAAATATTGAAACACTCTGGTTTCTTGCAGGAGGAGACCTTAAACAAAACACAACAAAAAAAAACTCCCAACGCCAATTCCCATTTCTGCCCCGAATTTCTTTCAGGAACAGAAAAAAAAACAAAAACAAAAGAGACGAGAGAGAAAATAAAACAGGTGAGTTTTGTTTCACTTCTGAGGTGGAGAGAAATTCCATCCCCAGTGAATGATAAAGAAGAAACCCACATAGACCAGGACAGGGGGGGGGGGGGGCTGTCTCTGCCTGCGTGGGGATCATTCTAGAGTCCAGGGTTCCAATACTCTTTCCATTAAATAAGGGAATTGTCGGTATGATAGTGTATTAACCCTCACTGACGTCACCAAGTAAAGTCCCACTTTTTGCTGTTAAGGGTCTCGTCAGAGACGTAACTACCAGGGGAGCGAGACCCTGTAACCAGGAGCCAGGGGCCCCATCTTCTTATTTTCCTATGACGATATAGCATCTCCCAGAAAACCACCGTGGATGATGCACGCATAGGGGCCCATGCTGGGGGCCATGACTCATTCGCCATGGAACGTGCTTGGGCAAGCACGTCAATGACGAAGACCTCTGGGTCTTATGCATGTGGATCGCACCGTGTGGGACTGGCCAATCGTTCCCAAGGAACCAACGTCCACCTCTTTCTAGATTTACCCAGAATAAAATAAACGGAATCTTCCTTTAAATGGGCTGAATAATTTAATTCATGACAAAAAGCCAATTACGATCAGGTAATTCCTGTCGCGTTAATGCATTTCCATCAGTCTAATGAAAGGAAGAGCATTTTATGACCCATCTAATTAGCATTACATTTTAGGGAGAATGAATGGCGTGGTGCTGAATGTTAACTATTTCATTCCATTTTCTCGCTTCCACGTGATTTGGCAGAATTTTTAGCTCAGGAACATGGACAGAGAGGACCCAGATCATGGGAAACAGGACCCTGCTCTGTTAGGCACTCACAGGGTAAAGGGAACATGGACAGAGAGAACCCAGATCATGGGAGAAAAACAGGGACCCCTGCTCTGTCAGGCACCCACAGGGTTAAAGGGACATCGGACAGAGAGAGACCCAGATCAATGGGAAACAGGGGAACCCTGCTCTGTCCAGGCACCCACGGGTTAAGGAAACATGGGACATAGAGAGACCCAGATCAATGGGAAACAGGGACCCTGCTCTGTCAGGCACCCACAGGGTTAAAGGGAACAACATGGACAGAGAGAGCCCAGATCAATGGGAAAAGGGACCGCTGCTCTGTCAGGCACCCACAGGTTAAAGGGAACATGGACAGAGAGAGACCCAGATCAATGGGAAACAGGGACTCGTCTGTCAGGCCACCACAGGGGTTAAAGGGACATGGACAGAGAGAGACCCAGATCAATGGGAACAGCGACCCTGCTGTTAGGCCCCACCAGGGTTAAAGGACATGGAGAGGAGACCCAGATCAATGGGAAACAGGACCCTGCCTGTAGGCACCCCAGGGTAAAGGCAAATGTTTTTGCCACAGGTCCCAAGATAGTTTGGCTAATACTGGGAATGATGTCCCAGTAGTCGAGGAAAATCCCATCATTTAATTTAGCTGCAATGATTTAAACAAACGATTTGCATAGAGGCTCTAATCACTGCATGAATTACAGAGCAGAATTAGCGAGTGAGGGTAACAGAATCTACAGTGTGTGGTTGGAACACAATTCTCTTCAATTTGTCCTCATTGATCCCTCTGTTTGTTTTGGTGATGCCTGAAGGACATTCACAAGACCTACTCCTCCTGTGTTCTGAGGTGTGAAGGGTTAGTGCTGGTTTCATGATCCAGGGTGGATATGGGGTAAGTTGGAGCGGTTCTAGCTATTGAGTGGTGAGGGATCTTAATGAATGGAGATGGGTGGCCATAGTGGGACAGAACCTTATCCTCTAGTCAGTCGGACCTTGTTTCCATGAACCTGGGTTCTCCACAACGTTGGGAATGGGACTTTGAGTCTATTGTGTCCCGCAGGTCTGTTTCCTTCTAACATCCCAGGACCCCCTCCTCCACATGGGACTGATGATGTCAGAGCAGGGATGGGATAGAGAGATTCTGGGGGGTGTCCATGTACACACCACCTCTCCCGGACCCATGGTGATGCCCCCCAGTCTCAGGACACATTTCCACTATTCAGGTGATAGAGAGTCAGATGCCAGGCGTGTGACATGAGCTGATGGGAGATTCGCAGTACACTGGGTGACCTGTAATGACTGACAGTATGCCACACTCTGCTCCCCTTCCACCTCTTCCCCTCTCCAACTGTCAGGTGAGTGAAATTGCTAGGAGGGAACCTGGACATCACGGTATATTTGAGTGCGATTGCTGTAGAAAGATGTGGTAGGTGGGCTAGATGGGGTAGGTGTGGGTAGTTCTGGGGATCAGGCAAGATTTAGTATAGGATAGCGCGTGGTGGATGTGGTTGGTGTGGTAAGATTTGGTAGTTGTGGGAGTTTGTGGTAGATGTGTAGTTTATGTTGAGGTAGAACGGTGATGGGGTAAAGTGGTAGAGATGGGTAGTTGGATAGAATGGGGTAGGTAGAGGGGTAGATGGGGTGTTGTGTTAGGTAGTTGTGGTGATGAAGATGGGGTAGTCGGTGATGTGGTAGATATAGGGTAGATGGGGAGTTGTTTTGGTAGGTAGATGGGGTAGTTTTTGTGGTATGGGGGGTGGGAGGGGATGGGGGGTGGAAATGGGTGGTAGTTGTGGTGGGTAAATGTGATAGTTGTGGTAGGTAGATGGGGTAGTTTGTGGTAGGTCGTGTGTGGTGTTTTGGTAGGTAGTTGGGGTAAGTAGATGGGGTAGATAGATGGGGTAGTTGTGGTAGGAAGATGGGGTTGGAGTTGTGGCAGGTAGATGGGGTAAGTTGGCTAGTAGAGGTAAGTAGATGGGTTGCGGGTAGATAGTGCGGGGAGTTGTGGGAGTAGACGGGAGTAAGTAGATGGGGTATGGCTTGTAAGTAGATGGGGTAGTTGTGGTAGGTAGATGGGGTAAGTAGATGGGGTAGTTGTGGTAGGTAGATGGGGTAAGTAGATGGGGTAGTTGGGGTAGATAGATGGGGTAGTTGTGGTAGGTAGATGGGGTAAGTAGATGGGGTAGTTGGGGTAGATAGATGGGGTAGTTGTGGTAGGTAGATGGGGTAGGTACAGGAGGATCCCAGTGTCAGGGGACACATTGTTCCTGTTGCCCCCTCCTGCCCTGTAGCTGGACCGTGTCATTGTGTACTTACCCCCACCTACCTCCCTACCGAGCCTCTCATCCCAGCACCACTTACCTCCCCATGGATCTGGGTGATTGGGGCCCTGACCATGGGTAGGGGGAGGTAGATCCGGGTTTAGATCCCCCGCCCTCCCCCCTGGTCCCGGGCTCTGAGCTGCGAATCCGGCGCTGTCCCCTCCCCCAGGTGCTGATCAGTCGCTCTCAGTCTCTGGCCGGTCGCACATCGCACTGCGTCTGTCTGAGGATCCACAACCGACCGACCCCGTCCCGGTCCCAGATCCCCAGGTCTCTGCCTCATGCACGGAAGGGAGGAAAGTTTCGGTAGGTGATCGGGGTCCGTGTGATAGAAACATAAAGATACATTGTTACATTGGGACATAGTGATACAAGAGTGATTACAATAGAGTGATAATAGACTGCCCAGACCTGATACAGGGAACATTCTATAGTAATTGTCATCCCTGTTTATACAAGGCAGGAGTATAGCCGATTACATGGATAATCAGACACCATTTACTTTTCTACTGTAGATATTAAATTATAGGACTCTTGCCTGGGGTCCCAGTGTGGACCACTCAGGATAGTGGAGAATGAATGGGGAGATGTGAATGACTCACTTATAGTGTATTGGTCGTGTGAGTAATTATAAACATGTTACTGCCCGGGCTGTATGCAAAATTGTGATAAGCAAGAGTGTACCTACCTGTACTGGAGGTACCAACATGTACTGGGGTGATTAAGGGTAGTACTGAGGTATGGGTATACAGCACCAGCACGGGTTTACTAGTGTAGACTGGGTATAGTAGAACCGCATTTGAATGGTCTGTGTAAGGAGTCATGTTATTATACTCAGGGGGAAACGCTCTGATCATCTCTTACACAGAGGGTCAGTTCAAGGACAATCATAAAACACATTTCTAGCAGTGGGGAGTCTAAAAGGGGAATAACCAACAGTCGTAGTTTTAAAGAGATTTTGGAAGATTTTTTGCACTAGTGAGTTGTCAATGTGGAGTCAGGTCTGTGGATGATCTATAGGTATTGGCTGGGCCGTGATGGAGATTCGGGTGAAGTTTTGGGCTAATTCCTTATTTGGACTTTGGTGGCAGAACTGGAGAACATTGAAGTCCCAATTTGAATCGGATTTTCTGTCATGTCCGTCATCACGATTAGAATAATGTCATGCACAATGTTCAGTCCTTAAACAACGTGTGAGAGTTGTGGTATAAAGGACCAATGACATTTACATTGACCATTTACCGTTATTAAATCTCCTTTTCCTCTGCAAAGCTTTCTGGACCACCCACCGGGTTTATTAGACCTCTTGGTCCGTAGCGAATGAGAATCTGTTAGGATCTTTAAAATGGACCTGAGAGCTGAAAAGTGAATATTTCTTTCCGAGAAACCATTCCTTCCATCTAGGAAAACACAATCAATGAAATCATGAATACGACAAGTGCTATGTTCCGCTTAAACCATTGACTGATTTGTGTTAATTCAGGTGTTGAGGGTTTCATGGTCGATTCAATAGCTGAACACAATCCACAAATCCACCCAACCTACAACTGCCTCGTGCACGGTGAGGAGGAGGTGGAATTCAAGCCGTCTCAGTGGTACTCATGGCTTAATCTTCTACTTTGCACGGTGACTGTGCTTGCACAAGAGGAATTAAGGCGATTGTAATATAATGTTACCAATAAGAGCTCAGACATTTCCAACGGTTCAGAGGAGTGGGTGCATTCCATGTAGAATATCCGCGCTCCATTACATGGATTGGAAATGCAGTTTAATTAAAAAACAATATAACAATTAGAATATTGGAGGACGTTTAGAAAAATCCCCAGGATTAATAAGGGAAATTCACATTGCCTATTGTGTCTGTCAGGAATCTCAAAATATTCTTCTGGAAACTAGGAAACTCAGGAAGGGAAAGTGGTGCAATGTTCAGGATGTAACTAGACGGGGGCCAGGAAGCAAGGGGGAGGGACCCCCTACTTACTATGACATTATTATAGCATCACTTTCTGTGGTGAAGCATGGATAGGGGCCCATTCATAGTTTGCTGGGGGGCCCAGTGATTCCTAGGTTTTATTGCCACTTGAGTGAGGATTACACAAGAGAGAGAGAGGAGAAAGAGTGAGTGAGTGTTGGTGTGTGGGGGTGTTGTGTGTGAGGTGTGTCTGTGTTCAGGGTTTATTGAACAACTACATATGTAGGGTCAGATCTCCAATAAACACAATCAGACAGAGGGAGAAAAACTCTGGTGTTAAAAATCCACTCAAACTACAAATAGGAAAAAGATTAGAACATCAGACACTGGGGAGAATTTAACCATAGAAAGGAGTAAACTGACAGAAGGGACAATGGCAGAGTGAGAATAAGATGGGACAGATATGACGGGGGATTGACCATTTATAGGGGGTGAAGTGGGAAATAAGGAAATCAGGGACCTGAGTGCGGGAGATTGGACAGAAGGAATGAGTGAAAAAAAACCTGGAAGGAAAACCGGAAGTGGATAAAATAACACAGGGAACGTGTGGGAAAAATCAAAAGAGAAGGAACGAGTGGAGAAATCAGGCGGGAAGGAATGAGTGGAGAAATCAGGAGGGAAGGACCGAGTGAAGAATCAGGAGGGAAGGAACGAGTGGAGAAACTCAGAGAGGGAATGAACAAAAAAAAAAGCGTGGAGAAATCAGGAGGAAGGAATGAGTGGAGGAAATCAGGAGGGAAGGAATGAGTGGAGAAATAGGAGGGAAGGAACGAGTGGAGAAATCAGGAGGAAGGAACGACGTGGAGAAATCAGGAGGGAAGGAATGAGTGGAGAGAAATCAGAGGAAGGAATGAGTGGAGAAATCAGGAGGGAAGGACGAGTGGAAGAAATCAGGCGGGAAGGAACGAGTGGAGATAATCAGGAGGGAAGCATGAGTGGGAAATCAGTAGGGAGGAACGAGTGGAGGAAATCAGGAGGGAAGGAATGAGTGGAGACTCGCAGGAGGAGGAACGAGTGGAGAACTCAGGAGGAAGGAATGAGTGGAGAATAAGGAGGGGAAGGAATGAGTGGAGAAATCAGTAGGGAAGGAATGAGTGGAGAACTCAGGAGGGAAGGAATGAGTGGAGCAATCAGGAGGGAAGGAATGAGTGGAGAAAATCAGGAGGGAGAATGCAGGGAGAAAATCAGACGGGAAAGGAAAACACGTTTAGAAATCAGGAGGGAAGGAACGAGTTTAGAAATCAGGAGGAAGGAATGAGTGGCGAAATCAGGGGGGAGGAGAGTGGAGAAATCAGGAGGGAAGGGATGAGTGGAAGAAATCAGGGGGAAGGAATGAGGGAGAAAATCAGGAGGGGAAGGAATGAGGGAGAAATCAGGAGGGAAGGAATGAGTGGAGAAATCAGCGGGAAGGAATGAGTGAGAATCAGGAGGGAAGGAACGAGGGGGGGAACTCAGGAGGGAAGGAGATGAGTGGAGGAAGTCCGGAGGGAAGGAATGTAGTGGAGAAATCAGGAGGGAAGGAATGAGTGGAAGAAATCAGAAGGGAAGGAACGAGTTTAGAATCAGGAGGAAGGAATGAGTGGAGAAGCAGGGGGAAGGAATGAGTGGAGAAAATCAGGAGGGAAGGATGAGGGAGAAATTAGGAGGGAAGGAACGGTTTAGCCTAGGAGGGAAGAATGAGTGGAGACTCAGAGGAAGGAAGAGTGGAGAAATCAGGAGGGAAGGAAAGAGTGGAGGAAATCAGACGGGGAAGGAACGAGTTTAGGGAAAAAGGAAGGGAAGGAACGAGTTTAGAACTCGGAGGGAAGGGATGAGTGGAGCAATAGGAGGGAAGGACTGAGTGGAGAAATCAGGAGGGAAGACCGAGTTTAGAAATCAGGAGGGAAGGATGAGTGGAGAAAATCAGAGAAGTGATAGTGGAGAACTAAGGAGGGAAGGATGAGTGGCGAAATCAGGCGGGAAGGGATGAGTGGGGGAAATTCAGAGGGAAGGGATGAGTGGAGAAATCAGGAGGGAAGGGATGAGTGGAGAAAATCAGGAGGGAAGGAATGAGTGGAGAAATCAGGAGGGAAGGAATGAGTGGAGAATAAGGCGGGAAGGATGAGTGAGAAAATTCAGGAGGGAAGGATGCAGTGGAGAAAGAAGGAGGGAAGGATGAGTGGAGAAATCAGGAGGAACTTAGGGGGCGATGTTCATGATGTCTTCAGATGCGGCCTCACTGCCCGCGTTCCTGAGATGCAAAAATCCCTGTGCGAGGATTCGGTACATCGTGGGGTATTTCTACTCAGTAGAACAAAGTACTATTATTATTACTAAGGCGGTTTGGCAACACGCTAATTCCAAGCATTTCGGAAATGTGCGGAAATGCAAACACGTAACCGATAATACATCGGATTATCGCGGGTTTATACTGACTGGACATGTTGCGCCCAAATTGCACCGCCAGATACAATGCCTTAGGAAGAAGAAAACAGGATGAAGCAGCTCGTGTTGAGTTTCAGTTTATCAGTGTCGGGTGAAAAGACGGACAATGGTCATATTGTGTTTCCACTGTGGACAAATTACAAATCCAGTTCTATACGAACTAGGAAATCACATCTGGATGAAATAATCACATTTCATTCTGTATAAGGGACAAATAAGAAAACATACAAATTTCCACACAGTGAAATATTAAAACCAGAGAAGTTTTTCCTCAAGTCACGGCTGTAAACCCCACTTCCAAAATCCTGCAAAATCCATACGCGCGGCCAAATTCCGACATGGAGCTAAACATTTCCACTGATTGTACGTTTTCTGATCTAAATCCCGACATGGATACTATATCGATCGGATTATCCTTGGGTAAGTCGGTTTTTATGTTGGATCAGTTTAAATGATTGTGGTATTTTCTGAAGTTCCATTTAACGTGATGACGAATTAGACAGTAATTGCCAAATGAAGGAATGTGGAAACAATATGCTGGTCAGGGGTGTTCCTAGAGTTTTGACACATGAAACAACCTTAAATGCCCGCCTATCGGCAGATGGGGGGTGACACTTGATGCAGGGCGTGGATTCATCAGGAAACATAGGCAGGAGGACGTAACAGATTGGTGGCTGGTGCTGAAATGCGGCATGGCAAGAAGGATGATTTTTTTAAACTGCCGCCTTTTAAGTGTCGAAGGAGCGCGAGCAAATGTTTTTTGCCATGGCAGGGGCACCACTGTTGTATGGTACATCTCACATACCTCTTAACATTGTAACCCTGTCTATAAAAGACGGTGGTGTTACACTCACAATAACCTTTAGTAGTTTATGGCCACCTTAAGAGGGAATGATTTTTGTCTGGTGGCCAGTTCCCAGGTCCAGAGCCATTACAGGAAGTACCCATTTCTATTTTTTTTGGCTACAATCCAACTTTTCTAACTATTTTCCCCATGACGTAATGGTTTGTTGAATCAGTATATAACGGGTTAATTAGTATGTTAAGAAGTGAACCAATGCGTGTTAAGTATGCTCAATGTCTTGCTTACTCACAAAGTAGTAGAAGTTATTTTGGAAAATGAAGTTCATCAGTAATAAAGTTTGTGGACCATTCATGGAAATTTAGAGTGCAACCTAAGCCAACCGAGAGTATACATGGGTAGGTGGTTGGGTAGGAAAGGGGTGGAGGAGGGGTAATCAGACATACACACACACTTTACACTACACACACTCTCTCTATTACACACACAACACACCTAATAGACTATTATGCTTAAAGTATATGTGGATAATTTGTTAGTCTGTCTCTATATACTTGACTGGCTTTGTTACTTTGCGTAATTTGTAACTACCCATACACGTCACGAACTCACAACTTGTATGGGAAGTTTGAGTTATCTGCCCCACAATGAGGGGTTTGAACCGGGGTGAGCAATTAAATTTCACCATGGGCCGCACGAGATACCAAAAGGTTCACTAATTCGTATTATAGAGATAGCAAAACTGGATTTCATACAAAGATAAATGAATATCAATGAGTTCGTTACAATTCTGAATGGTGTGTAATATTGTTACATACATTGTATTCAAACACGAATGATCGGTCAATTTAACAAAATAAACTTAATAAGGATCTGAGACAATCAATTATATGAAGCTTTTTGGGGGTAAATTGTGGCCCCCGGGCCCTTTCCTGCCCAGGTCTGCTAAGAACATGTTACTGGTCTAATGGAAACGTGGGCCACGGCCACTGGGTGCGACCAAAGGGAAAGGAATAGGGGGTTTCGGTTAATCTGCTTTAATTGGGTAAAATGGACCATTTCTGGGAATATTCTATAGACTGGGAAACACTGGGACATGTGACATTCTTTGTAAGTATTTTCTTTATCTCCCAGAGTAATTGGAGAACGTGGTTTTACCCCTTCCCTCTACTGGCAAATGGCTGTGTGTAAAAAGGACAAGAAAGTGTTGCAAATGCGATTAGTGCATGGACAGTTCGCCAGATCCGAAACCCGGATCGAGGCAGATGTTACCCTTGTTCGCGAACGGCGGATGTCGCGGATTTTCCGGTTTTTCGCCTCCGGACTTTTCCGAACCGCGTTTTCGAAAATTTCGAAATTAAAGGGATTCACGTATTTCGAAAATAGGGGAAATACGAGAAATCGCAGATTTTGTATTTCGCAGAATTCTCGAATTTTAATAGGTTTTAATAAGTCTGCCGCGGATTTTGAATTTTCTACATTTTTCAAAAAAATTCGCGTATCCTCGAGGGCCGGATTTTGCGAAGTGTGGACATCTCTAATGAGCATGTCTGTGACAAGAAAGGGTGATGAATAGGAGTGAGATGCAATAAATTCACTATGCAACTGACCCGACACTGTTCCTGCGATGTAGTACCCACTTGCCGACTGTCATCGCACAGGAAAAACCAGCATGTTCAGTGAGATTGGCCGTGATTCCTATGTTAGAAAAAAATGATGCACAATCGCATATACAAACGCACAAAAAACAGCGCAAGTGTGTCTAGGCCCTCAGTGTGCAATAAGTAGGTGTGATGTTAAATCACTTTTCGGGGGAAACTGTATTTTATGTATTTTTTACAAGTTACACAGCCTGTACACACGTGTGATTGCAGGGGCCGACCGTGATGTCACAAGTGTATGAATGGACATTCCGATTGGTCATTGTTTATGATCCACTGATTACACTTACCAATAGTCGCCAAAACAGGCTTCGACACAGTGCGTCATCGGGTTGGGCATCACCAATAACGTGTGTATGAAGCGTTAGGGTCGCAGCTTTAAAGAGCAGAACACGTATGAAATATACATGATTAAAGGCTGGTGGTATTCCATTAGGAAGGATTTCAGTGTGCCATGACTGCTTGTTTTAAACAATGGACATTTAGCACGCAGATTCTAGATTTATTTCTGTTGGGTCATAAAAGGACCTCAACATTAGGGGCCCCAAAATAAAGGATGGTGAATGATTAATGGTTTGGGGGGCCAAGGGCTCCTACATACAATCCTCACACATACACGGAAACATATAGGACTAGGTCCAAATCAGGGCAATGAATGTTTTAACCCCAGACAAGCGATCACAAGGGCAAAGTCTTGGGAATTCAGTTTAACCCCTTCAGGATCCACTGAGGGTCCTGGTGTCTTCCCATTTACATGGGAGGTTTCCCGTAATAAAGATTCCACTTCCTTTAACCCCTCAGTGAACGTTGAGTCTCTGTGTAAAGTAAAAACCCCTTCTCTCCCCCAGTGGCGAGTGTCTATTTATGGGTCAGGCTGGGCTGAGTTCCTAACGTTGTAGAATAAAAACCCATTCAGGGTAATTGGACCCACAGATCCCCCTTCTGTCTAATAAACACCCATTCAGGGTTTTTTGGACACATCAGATCCTCTTCTGTCTAGTAAACACCCATTCAGGGTTTTTGGACCAATCAGATCCCCCTTATGTCTACTAAACAAACATGCAGAGTATGGAACATCAGATCCCCTTCTGTATAAACAAACCCCATTCAGGGTTTTGGACCCATCAGATCTCCTTCTCTAATAAAACTCATTCCGGGTTTTGGACACATCAGATCCCCTTCTGTCTACTAAACACCCATTGCAGAGTTATGGAACCCATCAGATCCCCATCATGTCTAATAAACACCCATTCCGGGTTCCTTGGACCATCAGATCCTCCTTCTGCTAATAAACAACCATTGCAGGGTTATTGGAACCATCAGATCCCCGTTCTGTCTAATAAACACCCATGCAGGGTATTGGCCCATCGGTACACTTCTGTACTAAACACCATTGCCAGGATGTTATTGGACCATCAGATCCCAGTTCTGTCAATAAACACCCTTGCAGGGTATGGACCCATCAGATACCCCTTCTGTTACTAAACACCCATGCAGGGTTATTGGACCCATCAGATCCTCCTTCTGTCTAATTAAAACACATGGCAGGGTAATTGGACCCCTCAGATCCCCTTCTGTCTAATAAACACCCATTGCAGGGTTATCTGGACCAATCAGGAGAAGGGGGGAAGTTCTGTTGGTTTGTAATGAGTTTGTTATAAAGAAGTGGAAATTGCTTTGTTCTATTCAGCTGCACAAGAATATCCATTAACCATGGGGAGTCCTTGAGGAGGGTCTGGGGCCTAGAGAACTCTCCCCCTCTCCCTAGCACGACGATCCACCCCTACCAACAGGCTCAACATTAGGTAAAGGGCTTGTCCGGCCAAGACATGATTTTTACAGAGCAGGAAACGTTTCCTTTTAAGTGCAAAAAACCGTCACATTAGCATCTCCAACAGTGCGCGTGTTTTCCTAATTAGAGGGAGAGAAACAGCCCCGCGGATTGGCCAAATATTAAGCTCTGGTGGCTTCATGTGTCCAGGGAATTTCTCTCTCTCTTCCCTTAACTCTCTATTGTTCCTAAGTTTCCAATCTGAGGAATTAATCAAGATAAAAGACATAGAAAGGTCCTCCCACGATTCCCCACTTTTTTCACCCCCCACAGCGGGCCCATCACCGCTACATTTTATCACAAAAACTACAATCGACACAAGTTCCAGGGTTTTTTTTTTTTCTTCTTTGGATTAGGTTTTCCGCCCTTTTGTTTCCGAGGGTTAAAAAAGAAGAAAAAGGAAAAAAAAATTCCTCTGTCTCTCGAGTCCGTGGACCGAACGGTGGCATTGCAATGGCGTCTCTACAAAGGTTCGCGGATCTAACTGTCACTACGGGAGTCGAGCGGGAAGTCAGTCGGGGGGGAGCGACGAGCTTTGTGCGAAAGAGATACGTTGAGATTTTGGGAATGGTAGAAGGGGGAATTGAGAAATGGGGTTGGGATCTAAATTACCCAAACCATAATTGGGGGCTAGGAATAAGCTGCAGCCCTTTACCAAACTGTCACCGCAGATCAATATGTTAAGAGAACATCTGTAAGTAGAACTTATGAGGCATTAGACCAAATGTTCAAGCCTCTCTAACAGGGAATTGCAGCGTTCTTGGATGAGCTGGTAGGAAGCAGTTACTGGGGGACTTGGTGAAGGTGTTTAAAATAGTGGGGAGAGAGAACGAAACTGGCCCAGTCATACCAGGAAGAAGCGGAGATGAGGACGCAGATAATGCCATCCCATGGAAGTCTGAAAAAGGGGGGCAAACGAAGCTCCCTCCCCCTTCTGCTCTCCCTATCGCCCCCCTCGTATCTTTTTATTTTGGGCTACTTTAAAAGAGACTTTTATTATCTGCAGCCCTGGACTTGAGTGAATGGTGGAAATTATTACTTCCATCACCGCACCAAAAGACTCCTCCCCTTATCATCTCCAGGCAGAGAAGAATATTTACTTTTTGAAATATGAACACTCTGGTTGATCTTGCAGGAGGAGACACTTAAATACAAACAACAACAAAAAAACTCCAACGGCCAATTCCATTTCTGCCCCGAAAATTTCTTAAGGAAAACAGAAAAACAAACAAAACAAAAGAGACGAGAAGAAAATAAAACAGGTGAGTTTGTTTCACTTCTAGGGTTTGAGAGAATTCCATCTCCAGTGAATGATAAAGAAGAAACCACACATAGACAGGACAAGGGGGGGGGGGGGGGCTGTCTCTGCGGTGGGGATCAATTCTAGAGTCCAGGGTCCCAATTACTCTTCGCATTAAAAAGGGGAATTGTCGGTATGATCCAGGGGTATTAACCCTTCAGCAGGTCACAAAGAACGTCGCCAACTTTTTGCTGTTTTAAGGGTCGCGTCAGGGAGCGTATAACTACGCAGGGGAGCAGAACCTGTAACCAGGAGCCAGTGGCCCCATTTTCTTAGTTTTCTATGACAGATATCGCCTCCTCCCAGAAAACCACCGTGGATGATGCAATGCATAGGGGCCCCATTGCTGGGGGGCCCGTGACTCCTACTTACGCCATGGAACTTGCTGGGGGTCAAGCATCAATGGACTGAATCCACTGGGTCTTATGCATGTGGATTCGCACCGTGTGGGGATGGCCAATATTTCCCAAGGAAAAAAGTCCACCTCTTTCTAGATTTACCCAAGAATAAAATATACGAATCTCCTTAATGGGCTGGGAATAATTTATAGTCATGACACAAAAAGGCCAATACGATCAGGTAATTCCCTGTCTAGCGTTATTGATTTCATTCATCATAATGAAAGAAGAGATTTATGACCATTCTAATTAGCATTACATTTTAGGGAGGAATGAATGGCGTGGTGTGAATGTTAACTATTCATTCCATTTCTCTGCTTCCACGTGATTTTGGCAAGAATTTTTAGCAGGGAAAACGTGACAGAGAGAGACCCAGAATCAATGGGAAACAGGGACCCTGCTTGGTCAGGCACTCACAGGGTGAAAGGGAACATGGACAGAGAGAGACCCAGATCAATGAGGAAACGGGACCCCTGCTCGTCAGGCCCCCAGGTGGGTTAAAGGGAACATGGGCAGAGAGGGAGACCAGAATCAATGGGAAACACGGGACCCTGCTCTGCAGGCACCGACGGTTAAAGGGAACATGGACACGAGAGAGACCAATCAATGGGAACACAGAGGACACCCTGCTCTGTCAGGCACCACCGGGTTAAAGGCGAACAGGACCACCAGACGACGCAGACCCCCCAGATCAATGAGGCCAAACAAGGGACCCTGCCTGGCAGCGCACCCACAGGTTAAAGGGAAACACAGGGACAGGAGAGGACCAGATCAATGGGAAACAGGGGAACCCTGCTCTCTGTTCAGGCAACCCACAGGGTTAATACGGGAACATGGACAGACGAGAGACCCAGATCAATGCGGAATCAGGGACCCTGCACTGTTAGGCACCCACAGGGTTAAAGGAACATGGACAGAGAGAGCCCAGATCACAGGGAAAACAGGTACCTTCTCTGTCAGGCACCCACAGGGTTAAATGTGGCAAAATGTTTTTGCCAAGTCCAAATAGTTTGGTCTAATTATGGGAATGTGTCACAGTAGAGAGGAATAACTCCCATCATTTAATTAGCTGAATGATTTAACAAAGATTTGCATAGAGGCTCTAATCACTGCCATGAATTACAGAGCAGAGTAATAGCCAGTGATGGGTAAAGAATCTACAGTGTGTGGTTGGGACATCAATTGCCTCTAATGTGTCCTCATGTAGTCCTCATGTTGTTTTGGTGACTGCCTGTCAAGTGCATTTCAAGACCTAACTCCCATTGTTTGAGTGTGAGTGAGTGCTGGTTTCATCATGTGGATATGGGGTTAGAGTTGGAGCGGTTCAGGCTATTGAGGGTGTGAGGGATCTTAATGATTGGCGATGGGTTGGCCATAGATGGGACGAACCCCTTTTTTCTCCATCTTAGTCAGTCTGTGACCTTGTTCCATTGACCTCTGTCTCTCCAACCAAAGTGGGAATGGACTTTGTCTATTGTGTCCCAGCAGGTCTTTTCTTCTAACATCCCAGGACCCCTATCCTTAGCCATGGGATTGAGATTTACAGGAGCAGGGATGGGATAAGGCAAGAGTCTGGGGGGTCCAGTAAACACCACCTACTCCCCAGGACCATTGGTGATGCCCCCATGTGATCAGAAACAGACACATTCCACTATTTCAGGTGGCAGGAGAGCAGATTGCCAGGAAGTGGACAGGAGCTGATGGAGAGATTCTCAGTAGCATGGGGGACCTGGAATTGAACTGACAGATGCCACACTCTGCCCCTTCACCTCTACCTCTCAACGTCAGGGAGGAAGTCTGCTAGGAGGGGAAACTGTACATCAGGTAGATGCGATTAGCTGTAGAAGATGTGGTAGGGCTAGAGTGGTAGGTGGGTAGTTATGGTGGATCAGGCGATATTAGTATAGGAAGGCGTGGTGGATGTGGTATGTGGTGGAGATTTGTAGTGGGGAGTTGTGGTAGATGGGGTAGTTATGTGTGAGGTTAGATACGGTGATGGCCGGTTAAGTAGATGGGGTAGTTGGGATAGATGGGGTAGGTAGATGGGGTAGATGGGGTAGTTGTGGTAGGATTAGTGTGTGTAGGAAGATGGGGTAGGTAGATGGGGTAGATAGGGTAGATGGGGCAGTGTGTGGTAGGTAGATGGGTAGTGTGGTAGGTAGATGGGGGTAGTTGTGGTGGGTAAATGTGAAGTTGTGGTAGGTAGATGGAGGTAGTGTGCGTAGGTAGAGGGGGTAGTTGTGGTAGGTAGTTGGGGTAAGTAGATGGGGTAGATAGATGGGGTAGTTGTGGTAGGAAGATGGGGTAGTGTGGCAGGTAGATGGCGGTAAGAGATGGGGTAGTTGGGGAGATAGATGGGGTAGTTGTGGTAGGTAGATGGGTAAGTAGATGGGTAGGTGGGTAGGTAGATGGGGTAGTTGTGGTAGGTAGATGGGGTAAGTAGATGGGGTAGTTGTGGTAGGTAGATGGGGGTAAGAGAGGGGTAGTTGGGGTAGATAGAGGGGTGTAGCTGTGGTAGGATGGGGTAAGTAGATGGGGTAGTGGGGGCGGTAGATAGATTTGGAGGGTAGTTGTGGTAGGTAGATGGGGTAAGTAGATGGTATTGGGTTAGTGCGTAGTGGAGGTATGGTAGTGTCGGTAGGTCAGATGGGGTGGTACAGGAGGGATCCCAGTGTCAGGGGACAAATTGTTCTCTGTTGCCACCTCCTCGCCTGTAGCTGGACCGTGTAATGTGTACTTACACCCACCTACCTCCCTACGAGCACTTCATCCCAGCACTTCACTAGACCTTCCCCATGAATCTGGGTTGATTGGGGCCCTGACCATGGGTAGGGGGAGGTGACCGGGTTTAGATCCCAGCCCTCCCCTGGTCCCGGGCTCTGAGCTGCGAATCCGGCGCGTCGTACCTTCCACCAGGTGCGATCATGATCGCTGCTCAGTCTTGCACGGTCGCACTCGCATCTGCGTCTGTATGAGGATCACACAACCGACCGACCCGTCCCGGGTCCCAGATCCCCTAGGTATCTGCCTCATGCACGGAAGGGAGGAAAGTTTCGGTGAGGGATCGGGGTCGTAGTGTGAACTAAGAACATGTACATTGAAAGTGATACATTGTACATTGGAGACATAGTGTAGTTTTACATGTTGGGAGGATACATTGTTACTGGACATAGTGATACATGTTAATGTGGGTGACATGTACTGGAATAGACTTGTTCATGGACATGTGTATTGACATTTGGTGTACAGTTCATTGGGAGTGATACATTGTTACATTGGGACATAGTGATAATTACATCACATGTTACATTGGGACATAGTGATACATGGTTACATGGGACATGTGATACATTGTTACATTTCTGAGGACAATAGTGAACATTGTTACATTGGGACATAGTGATACATGGTTACATTGGAAAATAGTGATACATTGTTACATTGGGACATAGTGATACATTGTTACATTGCTGGGACATAGTGACACATTGTTACATTGCTGGGACATAGTGACACATTGTTACATTGGGACATAGTGACACATTGTTACATTACTGGGACATAGTGACACATTGTTACATTGCTGGGACATAGTGATACAAGAGTGATTACAATAGAGTGATAATAGACTGCCCAGACCTGATACAGGGAACATTCTATAGTAATTGTCATCCCTGTTTATACAAGGCAGGAGTATAGCCGATTACATGGATAATCAGACACCATTTACTTTTCTACTGTAGATATTAAATTATAGGACTCTTGCCTGGGGTCCCAGTGTGGACCACTCAGGATAGTGGAGAATGAATGGGGAGATGTGAATGACTCACTTATAGTGTATTGGTCGTGTGAGTAATTATAAACATGTTACTGCCCGGGCTGTATGCAAAATTGTGATAAGCAAGAGTGTACCTACCTGTACTGGAGGTACCAACATGTACTGGGGTGATTAAGGGTAGTACTGAGGTATGGGTATACAGCACCAGCACGGGTTTACTAGTGTAGACTGGGTATAGTAGAACCGCATTTGAATGGTCTGTGTAAGGAGTCATGTTATTATACTCAGGGGGAAACGCTCTGATCATCTCTTACACAGAGGGTCAGTTCAAGGACAATCATAAAACACATTTCTAGCAGTGGGGAGTCTAAAAGGGGAATAACCAACAGTCGTAGTTTTAAAGAGATTTTGGAAGATTTTTTGCACTAGTGAGTTGTCAATGTGGAGTCAGGTCTGTGGATGATCTATAGGTATTGGCTGGGCCGTGATGGAGATTCGGGTGAAGTTTTGGGCTAATTCCTTATTTGGACTTTGGTGGCAGAACTGGAGAACATTGAAGTCCCAATTTGAATCGGATTTTCTGTCATGTCCGTCATCACGATTAGAATAATGTCATGCACAATGTTCAGTCCTTAAACAACGTGTGAGAGTTGTGGTATAAAGGACCAATGACATTTACATTGACCATTTACCGTTATTAAATCTCCTTTTCCTCTGCAAAGCTTTCTGGACCACCCACCGGGTTTATTAGACCTCTTGGTCCGTAGCGAATGAGAATCTGTTAGGATCTTTAAAATGGACCTGAGAGCTGAAAAGTGAATATTTCTTTCCGAGAAACCATTCCTTCCATCTAGGAAAACACAATCAATGAAATCATGAATACGACAAGTGCTATGTTCCGCTTAAACCATTGACTGATTTGTGTTAATTCAGGTGTTGAGGGTTTCATGGTCGATTCAATAGCTGAACACAATCCACAAATCCACCCAACCTACAACTGCCTCGTGCACGGTGAGGAGGAGGTGGAATTCAAGCCGTCTCAGTGGTACTCATGGCTTAATCTTCTACTTTGCACGGTGACTGTGCTTGCACAAGAGGAATTAAGGCGATTGTAATATAATGTTACCAATAAGAGCTCAGACATTTCCAACGGTTCAGAGGAGTGGGTGCATTCCATGTAGAATATCCGCGCTCCATTACATGGATTGGAAATGCAGTTTAATTAAAAAACAATATAACAATTAGAATATTGGAGGACGTTTAGAAAAATCCCCAGGATTAATAAGGGAAATTCACATTGCCTATTGTGTCTGTCAGGAATCTCAAAATATTCTTCTGGAAACTAGGAAACTCAGGAAGGGAAAGTGGTGCAATGTTCAGGATGTAACTAGACGGGGGCCAGGAAGCAAGGGGGAGGGACCCCCTACTTACTATGACATTATTATAGCATCACTTTCTGTGGTGAAGCATGGATAGGGGCCCATTCATAGTTTGCTGGGGGGCCCAGTGATTCCTAGGTTTTATTGCCACTTGAGTGAGGATTACACAAGAGAGAGAGAGGAGAAAGAGTGAGTGAGTGTTGGTGTGTGGGGGTGTTGTGTGTGAGGTGTGTCTGTGTTCAGGGTTTATTGAACAACTACATATGTAGGGTCAGATCTCCAATAAACACAATCAGACAGAGGGAGAAAAACTCTGGTGTTAAAAATCCACTCAAACTACAAATAGGAAAAAGATTAGAACATCAGACACTGGGGAGAATTTAACCATAGAAAGGAGTAAACTGACAGAAGGGACAATGGCAGAGTGAGAATAAGATGGGACAGATATGACGGGGGATTGACCATTTATAGGGGGTGAAGTGGGAAATAAGGAAATCAGGGACCTGAGTGCGGGAGATTGGACAGAAGGAATGAGTGAAAAAAAACCTGGAAGGAAAACCGGAAGTGGATAAAATAACACAGGGAACGTGTGGGAAAAATCAAAAGAGAAGGAACGAGTGGAGAAATCAGGCGGGAAGGAATGAGTGGAGAAATCAGGAGGGAAGGACCGAGTGAAGAATCAGGAGGGAAGGAACGAGTGGAGAAACTCAGAGAGGGAATGAACAAAAAAAAAAGCGTGGAGAAATCAGGAGGAAGGAATGAGTGGAGGAAATCAGGAGGGAAGGAATGAGTGGAGAAATAGGAGGGAAGGAACGAGTGGAGAAATCAGGAGGAAGGAACGACGTGGAGAAATCAGGAGGGAAGGAATGAGTGGAGAGAAATCAGAGGAAGGAATGAGTGGAGAAATCAGGAGGGAAGGACGAGTGGAAGAAATCAGGCGGGAAGGAACGAGTGGAGATAATCAGGAGGGAAGCATGAGTGGGAAATCAGTAGGGAGGAACGAGTGGAGGAAATCAGGAGGGAAGGAATGAGTGGAGACTCGCAGGAGGAGGAACGAGTGGAGAACTCAGGAGGAAGGAATGAGTGGAGAATAAGGAGGGGAAGGAATGAGTGGAGAAATCAGTAGGGAAGGAATGAGTGGAGAACTCAGGAGGGAAGGAATGAGTGGAGCAATCAGGAGGGAAGGAATGAGTGGAGAAAATCAGGAGGGAGAATGCAGGGAGAAAATCAGACGGGAAAGGAAAACACGTTTAGAAATCAGGAGGGAAGGAACGAGTTTAGAAATCAGGAGGAAGGAATGAGTGGCGAAATCAGGGGGGAGGAGAGTGGAGAAATCAGGAGGGAAGGGATGAGTGGAAGAAATCAGGGGGAAGGAATGAGGGAGAAAATCAGGAGGGGAAGGAATGAGGGAGAAATCAGGAGGGAAGGAATGAGTGGAGAAATCAGCGGGAAGGAATGAGTGAGAATCAGGAGGGAAGGAACGAGGGGGGGAACTCAGGAGGGAAGGAGATGAGTGGAGGAAGTCCGGAGGGAAGGAATGTAGTGGAGAAATCAGGAGGGAAGGAATGAGTGGAAGAAATCAGAAGGGAAGGAACGAGTTTAGAATCAGGAGGAAGGAATGAGTGGAGAAGCAGGGGGAAGGAATGAGTGGAGAAAATCAGGAGGGAAGGATGAGGGAGAAATTAGGAGGGAAGGAACGGTTTAGCCTAGGAGGGAAGAATGAGTGGAGACTCAGAGGAAGGAAGAGTGGAGAAATCAGGAGGGAAGGAAAGAGTGGAGGAAATCAGACGGGGAAGGAACGAGTTTAGGGAAAAAGGAAGGGAAGGAACGAGTTTAGAACTCGGAGGGAAGGGATGAGTGGAGCAATAGGAGGGAAGGACTGAGTGGAGAAATCAGGAGGGAAGACCGAGTTTAGAAATCAGGAGGGAAGGATGAGTGGAGAAAATCAGAGAAGTGATAGTGGAGAACTAAGGAGGGAAGGATGAGTGGCGAAATCAGGCGGGAAGGGATGAGTGGGGGAAATTCAGAGGGAAGGGATGAGTGGAGAAATCAGGAGGGAAGGGATGAGTGGAGAAAATCAGGAGGGAAGGAATGAGTGGAGAAATCAGGAGGGAAGGAATGAGTGGAGAATAAGGCGGGAAGGATGAGTGAGAAAATTCAGGAGGGAAGGATGCAGTGGAGAAAGAAGGAGGGAAGGATGAGTGGAGAAATCAGGAGGAACTTAGGGGGCGATGTTCATGATGTCTTCAGATGCGGCCTCACTGCCCGCGTTCCTGAGATGCAAAAATCCCTGTGCGAGGATTCGGTACATCGTGGGGTATTTCTACTCAGTAGAACAAAGTACTATTATTATTACTAAGGCGGTTTGGCAACACGCTAATTCCAAGCATTTCGGAAATGTGCGGAAATGCAAACACGTAACCGATAATACATCGGATTATCGCGGGTTTATACTGACTGGACATGTTGCGCCCAAATTGCACCGCCAGATACAATGCCTTAGGAAGAAGAAAACAGGATGAAGCAGCTCGTGTTGAGTTTCAGTTTATCAGTGTCGGGTGAAAAGACGGACAATGGTCATATTGTGTTTCCACTGTGGACAAATTACAAATCCAGTTCTATACGAACTAGGAAATCACATCTGGATGAAATAATCACATTTCATTCTGTATAAGGGACAAATAAGAAAACATACAAATTTCCACACAGTGAAATATTAAAACCAGAGAAGTTTTTCCTCAAGTCACGGCTGTAAACCCCACTTCCAAAATCCTGCAAAATCCATACGCGCGGCCAAATTCCGACATGGAGCTAAACATTTCCACTGATTGTACGTTTTCTGATCTAAATCCCGACATGGATACTATATCGATCGGATTATCCTTGGGTAAGTCGGTTTTTATGTTGGATCAGTTTAAATGATTGTGGTATTTTCTGAAGTTCCATTTAACGTGATGACGAATTAGACAGTAATTGCCAAATGAAGGAATGTGGAAACAATATGCTGGTCAGGGGTGTTCCTAGAGTTTTGACACATGAAACAACCTTAAATGCCCGCCTATCGGCAGATGGGGGGTGACACTTGATGCAGGGCGTGGATTCATCAGGAAACATAGGCAGGAGGACGTAACAGATTGGTGGCTGGTGCTGAAATGCGGCATGGCAAGAAGGATGATTTTTTTAAACTGCCGCCTTTTAAGTGTCGAAGGAGCGCGAGCAAATGTTTTTTGCCATGGCAGGGGCACCACTGTTGTATGGTACATCTCACATACCTCTTAACATTGTAACCCTGTCTATAAAAGACGGTGGTGTTACACTCACAATAACCTTTAGTAGTTTATGGCCACCTTAAGAGGGAATGATTTTTGTCTGGTGGCCAGTTCCCAGGTCCAGAGCCATTACAGGAAGTACCCATTTCTATTTTTTTTGGCTACAATCCAACTTTTCTAACTATTTTCCCCATGACGTAATGGTTTGTTGAATCAGTATATAACGGGTTAATTAGTATGTTAAGAAGTGAACCAATGCGTGTTAAGTATGCTCAATGTCTTGCTTACTCACAAAGTAGTAGAAGTTATTTTGGAAAATGAAGTTCATCAGTAATAAAGTTTGTGGACCATTCATGGAAATTTAGAGTGCAACCTAAGCCAACCGAGAGTATACATGGGTAGGTGGTTGGGTAGGAAAGGGGTGGAGGAGGGGTAATCAGACATACACACACACTTTACACTACACACACTCTCTCTATTACACACACAACACACCTAATAGACTATTATGCTTAAAGTATATGTGGATAATTTGTTAGTCTGTCTCTATATACTTGACTGGCTTTGTTACTTTGCGTAATTTGTAACTACCCATACACGTCACGAACTCACAACTTGTATGGGAAGTTTGAGTTATCTGCCCCACAATGAGGGGTTTGAACCGGGGTGAGCAATTAAATTTCACCATGGGCCGCACGAGATACCAAAAGGTTCACTAATTCGTATTATAGAGATAGCAAAACTGGATTTCATACAAAGATAAATGAATATCAATGAGTTCGTTACAATTCTGAATGGTGTGTAATATTGTTACATACATTGTATTCAAACACGAATGATCGGTCAATTTAACAAAATAAACTTAATAAGGATCTGAGACAATCAATTATATGAAGCTTTTTGGGGGTAAATTGTGGCCCCCGGGCCCTTTCCTGCCCAGGTCTGCTAAGAACATGTTACTGGTCTAATGGAAACGTGGGCCACGGCCACTGGGTGCGACCAAAGGGAAAGGAATAGGGGGTTTCGGTTAATCTGCTTTAATTGGGTAAAATGGACCATTTCTGGGAATATTCTATAGACTGGGAAACACTGGGACATGTGACATTCTTTGTAAGTATTTTCTTTATCTCCCAGAGTAATTGGAGAACGTGGTTTTACCCCTTCCCTCTACTGGCAAATGGCTGTGTGTAAAAAGGACAAGAAAGTGTTGCAAATGCGATTAGTGCATGGACAGTTCGCCAGATCCGAAACCCGGATCGAGGCAGATGTTACCCTTGTTCGCGAACGGCGGATGTCGCGGATTTTCCGGTTTTTCGCCTCCGGACTTTTCCGAACCGCGTTTTCGAAAATTTCGAAATTAAAGGGATTCACGTATTTCGAAAATAGGGGAAATACGAGAAATCGCAGATTTTGTATTTCGCAGAATTCTCGAATTTTAATAGGTTTTAATAAGTCTGCCGCGGATTTTGAATTTTCTACATTTTTCAAAAAAATTCGCGTATCCTCGAGGGCCGGATTTTGCGAAGTGTGGACATCTCTAATGAGCATGTCTGTGACAAGAAAGGGTGATGAATAGGAGTGAGATGCAATAAATTCACTATGCAACTGACCCGACACTGTTCCTGCGATGTAGTACCCACTTGCCGACTGTCATCGCACAGGAAAAACCAGCATGTTCAGTGAGATTGGCCGTGATTCCTATGTTAGAAAAAAATGATGCACAATCGCATATACAAACGCACAAAAAACAGCGCAAGTGTGTCTAGGCCCTCAGTGTGCAATAAGTAGGTGTGATGTTAAATCACTTTTCGGGGGAAACTGTATTTTATGTATTTTTTACAAGTTACACAGCCTGTACACACGTGTGATTGCAGGGGCCGACCGTGATGTCACAAGTGTATGAATGGACATTCCGATTGGTCATTGTTTATGATCCACTGATTACACTTACCAATAGTCGCCAAAACAGGCTTCGACACAGTGCGTCATCGGGTTGGGCATCACCAATAACGTGTGTATGAAGCGTTAGGGTCGCAGCTTTAAAGAGCAGAACACGTATGAAATATACATGATTAAAGGCTGGTGGTATTCCATTAGGAAGGATTTCAGTGTGCCATGACTGCTTGTTTTAAACAATGGACATTTAGCACGCAGATTCTAGATTTATTTCTGTTGGGTCATAAAAGGACCTCAACATTAGGGGCCCCAAAATAAAGGATGGTGAATGATTAATGGTTTGGGGGGCCAAGGGCTCCTACATACAATCCTCACACATACACGGAAACATATAGGACTAGGTCCAAATCAGGGCAATGAATGTTTTAACCCCAGACAAGCGATCACAAGGGCAAAGTCTTGGGAATTCAGTTTAACCCCTTCAGGATCCACTGAGGGTCCTGGTGTCTTCCCATTTACATGGGAGGTTTCCCGTAATAAAGATTCCACTTCCTTTAACCCCTCAGTGAACGTTGAGTCTCTGTGTAAAGTAAAAACCCCTTCTCTCCCCCAGTGGCGAGTGTCTATTTATGGGTCAGGCTGGGCTGAGTTCCTAACGTTGTAGAATAAAAACCCATTCAGGGTAATTGGACCCACAGATCCCCCTTCTGTCTAATAAACACCCATTCAGGGTTTTTTGGACACATCAGATCCTCTTCTGTCTAGTAAACACCCATTCAGGGTTTTTGGACCAATCAGATCCCCCTTATGTCTACTAAACAAACATGCAGAGTATGGAACATCAGATCCCCTTCTGTATAAACAAACCCCATTCAGGGTTTTGGACCCATCAGATCTCCTTCTCTAATAAAACTCATTCCGGGTTTTGGACACATCAGATCCCCTTCTGTCTACTAAACACCCATTGCAGAGTTATGGAACCCATCAGATCCCCATCATGTCTAATAAACACCCATTCCGGGTTCCTTGGACCATCAGATCCTCCTTCTGCTAATAAACAACCATTGCAGGGTTATTGGAACCATCAGATCCCCGTTCTGTCTAATAAACACCCATGCAGGGTATTGGCCCATCGGTACACTTCTGTACTAAACACCATTGCCAGGATGTTATTGGACCATCAGATCCCAGTTCTGTCAATAAACACCCTTGCAGGGTATGGACCCATCAGATACCCCTTCTGTTACTAAACACCCATGCAGGGTTATTGGACCCATCAGATCCTCCTTCTGTCTAATTAAAACACATGGCAGGGTAATTGGACCCCTCAGATCCCCTTCTGTCTAATAAACACCCATTGCAGGGTTATCTGGACCAATCAGGAGAAGGGGGGAAGTTCTGTTGGTTTGTAATGAGTTTGTTATAAAGAAGTGGAAATTGCTTTGTTCTATTCAGCTGCACAAGAATATCCATTAACCATGGGGAGTCCTTGAGGAGGGTCTGGGGCCTAGAGAACTCTCCCCCTCTCCCTAGCACGACGATCCACCCCTACCAACAGGCTCAACATTAGGTAAAGGGCTTGTCCGGCCAAGACATGATTTTTACAGAGCAGGAAACGTTTCCTTTTAAGTGCAAAAAACCGTCACATTAGCATCTCCAACAGTGCGCGTGTTTTCCTAATTAGAGGGAGAGAAACAGCCCCGCGGATTGGCCAAATATTAAGCTCTGGTGGCTTCATGTGTCCAGGGAATTTCTCTCTCTCTTCCCTTAACTCTCTATTGTTCCTAAGTTTCCAATCTGAGGAATTAATCAAGATAAAAGACATAGAAAGGTCCTCCCACGATTCCCCACTTTTTTCACCCCCCACAGCGGGCCCATCACCGCTACATTTTATCACAAAAACTACAATCGACACAAGTTCCAGGGTTTTTTTTTTTTCTTCTTTGGATTAGGTTTTCCGCCCTTTTGTTTCCGAGGGTTAAAAAAGAAGAAAAAGGAAAAAAAAATTCCTCTGTCTCTCGAGTCCGTGGACCGAACGGTGGCATTGCAATGGCGTCTCTACAAAGGTTCGCGGATCTAACTGTCACTACGGGAGTCGAGCGGGAAGTCAGTCGGGGGGGAGCGACGAGCTTTGTGCGAAAGAGATACGTTGAGATTTTGGGAATGGTAGAAGGGGGAATTGAGAAATGGGGTTGGGATCTAAATTACCCAAACCATAACTTGGGGGCTAGGAATAAGCTGCAGCCCTATTCAAACCGTCACCGCAGATCAATTATGTTAAGAGAAACATCTGTAAGTAGAACTTAGGAGGCCATTTGAGACCAACATGTTCAGCCTCTCTAAACAGGATTTGCGGTTCTTGGATGAGCTGGTAGGAAGCAGTTAACTGGGAGACTTGGTGAAGGTGTTTAAAAAGTGGCGGAGGAGAACGAAAACTGGCCCAGTCTACCAGGAAGAAGCGGAGATGAGGACGCAGATAATACCATCCTGGAATCTGAAAAAGAGGGGGCAACGAAGCTCTCCCCCTTCTTCCCTTACGCCCACCCTCGCTATCATTTTTATTTGGCTACTTCGAAATGAGAGACTTTTATTGTCTGCAGCCCTGGACTGGTGATGTGTGAAATTATTATTTCCATCACCGCACCAAAAGACTCCTCCACCTTATCATCTCCAGGCAGAGAAAGAATTATTTACTTTTGAATATTGAACACTCTGGTTGATCTTGCAGGAGGAGAACTATATAAACAAACAACAACAAAAAAACTCCCAACGGCCCAATTCCATTTTGCCCCGAAATTTCTTAGGAAAACAGAAAAAAAACAAAACAAAAAGAGACGAGAGAGAAAATAAAACAGGTGAGTTGTTTCACTTCTGAGGGTTTGAGAGAATTTCCATCTCAGTGAATGATAAAGAAGAAACCACAATAGACGGACAGAGGGGGGGGGGGGGGCTGTCTCTGCGCGTGGGGATAATTCAGAGCCGGGTTCCCAATACTCTTCCATTAAATAAGGGGATTGTCGGTATGATCAGGGGTATTAACCCTTCACTGCAGGTCACCAAAGAACGTGCCACTTTGTTTGCCTGTTTAAGGGTCGCGTCAGGGAGCGTAAACTACTGCAGGGGAGCAGATACCTGTCCAGGAGCACAGGGGCACCATTCTTCTTATTTTCTCTATGACCGATATAGCCTCCTCCCAGAAAACCACCGTGGATGATGCAACGCATGGGGCCCCATTGCTGGGGGGCCCCGTGACTCTATTACGCCATGGAACTTGCTGGGGGTCAAGCAGTCAATGGACTGAAATCCCTGGGTCTTATGGCATGTGGATTCGCACCGTGGGGAACTGGCCAAAGTCAGTTTCCAAGGAAAAACAGTCCACCTCCTTTCTAGATTTACCCAAGAATAAAATAATACGAATCTCCTTTACATGGGCTGGGAATAATTACTAGTCATGAAAAAAAGGCCAATACGATCAGAGTAATTCCCTGTCCAGCGTTAATTGATTTCATCATCATAATGAAAGAAGAGATTTTATGACCATTCTAATTAGCATTACATTTTAGGGGGATGAATGGCGTGGTGCGAATGTAACTCATTCATTCCATTTCTCTGCTTCCACGTGATTTTGGCGAGAATTTTTAGTTCTAAGGGAAAGGACAGAGAGAGCCCAGAATCAATGGGAAACAGGGACCCTGCTCTGGTCAGGCACTCACAGGTAAAGGGAAACATGGACAGAGAGAGGACCCAGATCAATGAGGAAACCGGGACCCTGCTCGTCAGGCCCCACAGTGGGTTAAAGGGAACATGGGCAGAGAGGGAGACGAGATCAATGGGAAACAGGGACCCTGCTCTGCAGGCACCCGACGCGTTAAAGGGAACATGGACATGAGAGAGAACCAGATCAATGGGAACACCAGAGGAACCCCTGCGCTGTCAGGCCCACACGGTTAAAGGCAACAGGACCACCAGACTCCACGAGACCCAGATCAAGGGAGGAAAACAGGGACCCTGCTCTGCAGCGCACCCAACAGGTTAAAAGGGAACACATGGGACAGGAGAGGACCAGATCAATGGGAAACAGGGGAACCCTGCTCTCTGTCAGGCAACCCACAGGGTTAAACGGGAACATGACAAGAGAGAGACCCAGATCAAATGGGAATCAGGGACCCTGCACGGTTAGGCACCCACAGGGTTAAAGGGAACATGGACAGAGAGAGCCCCAGATCCATGGGAAACAGGACCTCTCTGTCATGGCACCCAACAGGGTTAATGGCAAAATGTTTTTGCCAAGTCCAACATAGTTTGGCTAATTACTGGGAATGATGTCACAGTAGGCAGAGGAATATCCCATCATTAATTAGCTGAATGATTTTAACAAGATTTTGCATAGAGGCTCTAATCACTGCCATGAATTACAGTATCAGACAGTAATTAGCAGTGATGGGGTAAAGAATCTACAGTGTGTGGTTGGGAACACAATTGCCTCTAAGTGTCCTCATAGCTCCATGTTGTTTTGGTGACTGCCTGTCAAGGTGCATTCAACGACCTACTCCTCTTTGTTATGAGTGTAGTGAGGTGCTGGTTTCATCAGTTGTGGATATGGGGTTAGAGTTGGAGCGGGGTTCAGGCTATTGAGGGTGAGGGATCTAATGATGGAGATGGGTTGGCCATTAGATGGGACAGAACCCCTTTTTTTTCCCATCTATAGTCAGTGTCTGGACCTGTTCATTGAACCTCTGGTCTCTCCAACATAAGTGGGAATGGACTTGTGTCTATTGGTGTCCCAGCAGGTCTGTTTCCTTCAACATCCCAGGACATCCCTTCCTTAGACCATGGGATTGATGATTTACAAGCTAGGGAGGTGATAAGGCGAGTCTGGGGGGTCCAGTAAACACCACCTACTCCCCAGGACCATGGTGATGCCCCCATGTGATCAGAAGACACATTCCACTATTCAGGTGCAGGAGAGCGATTGCCCGGAGTGTGACAGGAGCTGATGGGAGATTCTAGTAGCACTGGGGACCGGAATTGAATGCAGATGCCAACTTGCTCCCTTCACTCTACCTCTCAACGGTCAGGGAGTGCAATCTGCTAGGAGGGGAAACCTGTACATAGGTAGATGCGGATTTAGCTGTAGAAGATGTGGTAGGGGGCTAGAGTGGTAGGTGGGTAGTTATGGTGGATCAGGCGATTTAGTATAGGATAGGAGTGGTGGATGTGGTTGGTGGTGGTAGATTTGTAGTGGGGAGTTGTGCGTTAGATGGGGTAGTTATGTGTGAGGTTAGTTACGGTGATGGCCCGGTAAGTAGATGGGGCTAGTTGGGATAGATGGGGGAGGTAGATGGGGTAGAGGGGTAGTGTGGTAGGATTAGTTGGTAGGAAGATGGTGGTAGGTAGATGGAGGTAGAAGGGTAGAGGGGGTTGTGGTAGGTAGATGGGGTAGTGTGGTAGGTAGAGGGGGGTAGTTGTGGGGGTAAATGTGATAGTGTGGTAGGTAGATGGAGCGTAGTGTGGTAGGAGAGGGGGTAGTTGTGGTAGGTAGTTGGGGTAAGTAGATGGGTAGATAATGGGGGAGATTTGGTAGAAGAGGGGGTAGGTTGTGGCAGGTAGATGGGGTAAGAGATGGGGTAGTTGGGGTAGATAGATGGGGTAGTTGTGGTAGGTAGATGGGTAAGTAGATGGGGAGGTGGGTAGATAGATGGGGTAGTTGTGGTAGGTAGAATGGGGTAGGTAGATGGGGTAGTTGTGGTAGGTAGATGGGGGGGGTAAGTAGAGGGGTAGTTGGGGTTAGATAGAGGGGTGTAGGCTGTGGTAGGATGGGGTAAGAGATGGGGTAGTGGGGCGCTAGATAGATTGGGAGGGTAGTTGTGGTAGGTAGATGGGGTAAGAGATGAGAGTGGGTAGTGGTAGATGGAGAAGACGAGTTGTCGGTAGTCAGATGGGGTTGAGGACAGGAGGGGATCCCAGTGTCAGGGGACAATTGTTGCCTGTTGCCCCCTCCTCCTGGTAGCTGGACCCGTGTCAATGTGTACTTACACCCACCTACCCTCCTACGAGACTTCTCATCCCAGCCTCAGACCTCCCCATGGAATCTGGGTGATTGGGGCCCTGACCTGGGTAGGGGGGGAGGTCGACCGGGTGTTAGATCCCCGACCCTCCCCTGGTTCCCGGGCTCTGAGCTGCGAATCCGGCTCGCGTGTATCCTCCCCCAGGTGCTGACAGATCGCTCTCAGTCTTGCGCGTCGCACATCGCATCTGCGTCTGTATGAGGATCCAAAACCGACGGACCCCGTCCCGGTCCCAGATCCCAGGTCATCTAGCCTCATGCACGGAAGGGAGGAAAGTTTCGGTCGGGATCGGGGTCCGTAGTGATGAATAGAACAACATTGAAATGATACATTGTTACATTGGACATAGTGATAGGTTACATGTTGGACAAACATTGTTACATGGGACATAGTGATACATGTTAATGGGACATATGATACATTGTTACATGTGGGATACATAGTGATACATTGTTACATTGGGACATAGTGATTCCCAGTGTACATTGGGACATAGTGATACATGGTTACATGGGACATGTGATACATTGTTACATTTCTGAGGACAATAGTGAACATTGTTACAATTGGAAATAGTGAACATGGTTACATTGGAAAATAGTGATACATTGTTAAATTGGGACATAGTGAACATTGTTACATTGCGGGACATAGTGAGACATTGTTACATGGGACATAGTGATACAGTGTAACATTGGGGAATAGTGACTTGTTACATTGGGACATAGTGATACATTGTTACATTGGGACATAGTGATACATTGTTACATTGGGACATAGTGATAAATGGTACAGTTAAATTGCTGGGAATAGGACACAGTGTTACATGATGCGGACATAGTGACACATTGTTACATGCTGGGAATAGTGACCACATGTTACATTGCGGGACATAGTGATAAATGTTACATTGCTGCGGGGAAATAGTGATACATTGTTACATTGGACATAGTGATACATGTACATTGGGACATAGTGATACATTGTTACATTGACATAGGGATATCTTGTTACATTTCTGGGACATAGTGTCATGTTTACATGGGAAATAGTGATACATTGTTACATTGGACATAGTGATACCATTGTTAATTGAGGACAATAGTGATCCATTGTTTACATTGACATAGTGATACATGTTACATGGGACATGTGATACATGTTAACCTTGGGCATAGGGATACATTGTAATTGGGAATAGTGATCCATGTAATGGGGACTAGTGATACATTGTTACAGTTCGGGACATAGTCGATACATGTTACTTGGGACATAGGGTTAAATGTTACATTGGACTAGGGAACATTGTTACATGGGGACATAGTGATACGGACCATGGGACATAGTGATACAATTGTTACATTGCGTGCGGACATAGTGGGACACATTGTACATTGCTGGGACATAGTGAAACCTGTCACATGCGGACATAGTGGACACATTGTTACATTGCGGGACATAGTGATACATTGTTAATTGGGACAGAGTGATACATGTACATTGTGGGACCAAGGGATACATGGTACATTGGGGACATAGTGGATACATGACAGCGGGACATAGTGACAACAGTACATTGATGGGACATAGTGAACAATGTTAATTGCGGGGGGGGGGGGTTTTGTTTGGGTTTGGGGGGGGGGGGGCGGTGGGGGGGGACCTAGTGACACATGACATTGCTGGGACATCGGATACATTTACATTGCTGGGACATAGTGATACATTGTTACATTGGGCATAGTGATACATTGACAGTGGGACATAGTGATAATTGTTAAATTGGGGACATAGTGATACATTGTTACATTGCTGGGGACATAGTGACAATGGTTACATGTGGGACATAGTGCACATTGTTACTTGGGACCATTATGACAACATTGTACATACTGGGACATAGTGACACATTGTTACATTGCTGGGAATAGTGCGAATGGTACTGGGGACATAGTGATTACATTGTGTACATTGCTGGGCATAGTGATAATTGTTACATTGCTGGGACATAGTGATACATGGTTACATTTGGACATCGTGACACTTGTTACATTGGGACATAGTGAATACATTGTTACTTGGGACATAGTGAACATTGTTACATTGCTGGGACATAGTGATACAGTGTTACATTGCTGGGGACAAGTGATACAGTGGACGTGCTGGGACACAGTGATAATTTTACATGCTGAGGACATAGTGATGATACATTGTGACATTGATGGGACATAGTGATACATTGTGACATTGGGACATAGTGACACATTGTTACATAGGGACATAGTGATAATTTGTTCATTGGGACATAGTGATACATGTTACATTGCTGGGGACATAGTGATACATGTTACATTGGGACATAGTGATACATTGTTACTTTGCTGGGACCATAGTGACACATTGTTACATTGCTGGGACATAGGATACATTGTTACATTGCTGGGACATAGTGATACATTGTTACATTGCTGGGACATAGTGATACATTGTTACAGTTACATTGCTGGGACATAGTGATACATTGTTACATTGCTGGGACATAGTGACACATTGTTACATTGCTGGGACAAAGTGATACATTGTTACATTGTGTAGGGATGTTTTGTTTTCCTGTAGGTGTTTGTGTGACATTTTCAGTTTAGGTGTGTGTGTGTGATCGATATTCAGTATTTATCTGTGTCGTGTGAGTGTAGTTTGTGTGTACAGTGTGTGTCTTTGTTGATATATGTACAATTGGTGTATGGATAATGTTTACAATGTGCGAGAATAGATTGTATGCACTGTATGTGCATATAGTTAGTGTGTGGATATTGTATAGTTTGTGCAACACTTGTGTGCAGTGTGTTCATGTGTATATGGCGTCCTTGTGTATACAATGAGCAACATGTGTCTAGTGTATGCAAACTGTTTAAAGTGTGTACAACAGTGTGTTTGGTGTGAGTAGTGTGCACAACATGTGTATAGTGTATATAGCAGTGTGTGTGGTATGTAATGTGTATAGTGCGTACAAGTGTATAGTGTGTACCGAAGTGTTAACTGTTTATATATTTGTGTGTAATAAGTTAAATCTCTGTGAATAGCATGTATAAGTGTACATTGTAAACAACATGCATTTCCATAGTGTGAACATCATGTCTTTTTAATGTGTGCACTGTGTGAATGCTTGCATGTGTGTATAATGTGTACACCTGTAGTATGAATGTTATAAACACTGTGTAGAATGTGCATATAATGTGTACATGTGTTTTATTAGTTTATACAACATGTGTTTACTGTGTTTATATATAGAGTGTGTGAATATATAGTTTGTGTTTTTTGTAGAATGTGTAGAATGTGTGTAGTAGCGGTTTTCTTCATTTGTATAGTGCATACAGTGTTTAAAGTGTACAGCATGTGTAAAGTGTGTGTTGTGTTTACAGTTTGTATGTATGAAGTTTGTGCGATACATGTGTGTGCAATGTATGTATGTGGTATGTACACATGTGTGTGTTCAGTGTGTATGTAGTGTGTGAAATGTGTGTGTTGTGTGTTTATGGTATGTGAACAATGTGTGTATTGTGGGAAATGTGTGTGTAAAGTGTGAATACAATATTTGTGGGTGTGTGTTCAATGTGTGTGTACAATGTGTGTATATAATGTGTGTGTACAATGTGTGTATATAATGTGTGTGTACAATGTGTGTAGATAATGTGTGTGTACAATGTGTGTA
>CM033471.1:3330070-3342472 GCA_019447015.1 Hymenochirus boettgeri | reverse complement strand
TTGTGTTGGTGGGATAACATGGGGTCTGCCTTTAAACGGGAATGTCACGGTGGGCTAACGTGGGGTCTGTCTCTAAATGAGAATGTCGGGTGGAATAACACTGGGGTCTGTCTTTAAATGGAATTGCGGGTGATAACGTGGGGTCGTCTCTAAATGGGAAAGGTTGGGTGGAATACATGGGTCTGTCTCTGAAATGGGAAAGTTGGGGGATAGAATGGGGTCTGACCTTTAAACGGGGAATAATGTCAGGGGGTAAAATAAACTAGGGGGCTGTCTGTCTATAATGGGAAGTCGGGTGGGATAAAGTGGGGGTCGTCTTTAAACGGAAGTCGGCGGAGAAACATGGGGTCGTTCTCTAAAATGGGAAATGTCGGGTTGGGATAAAGTGGGGTTGACTCTAAATGGTGAATGTCGGGTGGATTAAATGGGTCTGTCTTTGCAACTGGATTGGTAGGGGGTATAACTAGTGTTTGTCGCCAAACGGGAATGTCGGGAGGGATAAAACATTGGTGTGTCCCCAAAACGGAGGGAATGTCGGGGTGGGGATAACATTGGGGGCTGTCTCCAAACGTGAATGTCAGGGGGATAACATGGGGTCTGTCTCTAGATGGAATGTCGGGTGGGTTAAAGTTGTGGTTTGTCTTTATGGATGGTTAGGGGGTATTAACATAGTGTTGTCGCCTACGGGCATGTGGGAGGGATAACATGGGCCTGTCGCTAAAGGGAAATAATGTCGGGAGGGGCGGATAACATGGGGTCTGTCTCTAAACGGAATGTCAGGTGGGAAACATGGGTCTTGTCTTTAAACGTGAATGTGGGGGGGGGGAGTAACATGGGGGGTCGTCTTTTTAACGGGAAATTTTGTGTGGGAGAACATCGTGTCTGTCTCTAAGCGGAATGTCAGGAGGGATCAACATGGGGTCTGTCTTTTAAACGGGCAGATGTCGGGAAGGATAAACATGAGGGCGTGTCCGCAAAATATGGATGGGCCCCCTATCGGTGCTTCATTCACATTGGTTTCCAGGAGCGAGGCTATATCTGTCATAGGAAAAATAAGGAAGTGGGGCCCCATCCCGAGGTAACTTCCCCCTTGCTCCCATGCTACTGTAGTTATGCCCATGTGAAAGTTCCCATTGTCACTGTCACTAGTGAAAGAACATGAATATGAATGTAATCACTTCCCCACACAGATCAGACAGACAATGACAGACAAGACAGGACCAATGACAACAGAACGACAGACACTGACAGAGCTACAGACAGACACTGGACACAGAAACAGAAGGACACTGACGACACAGACAAGACACTGACAACAGAAAAGACAGACACTGAAGAACACAGACAGACAATTAGACAACAGAACGACAGACACTGACAGACCCCAGACAGATCATGAGCAACAGAACGAGACACAGACAGACACTGACAACAAAACAGACAGACACTGACAGACAGACAGACACTGACAACAGAACAGACAAACAGACAAACAGACGGTCATTGACAGACAGATGCTGACAGACACAGAGAGCCTGAAACAGACAACCCCCACAGACAGACATGGACAGACAAAGACAGACATACATAGACAGACACACACACAGACAGAGACACAAATAGACAGACACACACACAGAGACAGATATAGACAGACACACACACAGGCAGGCATAGACAGACAGACAAACACAGACAAACACAGACATGGACAGACACACAGAGAGACAGGCATAGATAGACACTGAGACAGACAGACAGAGACAGACACACACACAGATAGAGACACACACACACACAGACAGAGACAGAAATAGACAGACACACACACAGAGACAGATATAGACAGACACACACACAGGCAGACATAGACAGACAGACATACACAGACAGACAGACATACACAGACATACAGAGAGACAGAGACAGACATAGATAGACACTCAGACAGACAGACAGAGACAGACACACACACAGATAGAGACAGACAGACAGACACTGAATGAAGATTCCTGACATGGTGGAAGTGACATTGGTCTAATGGACTTTATTCACTTTCTGTCTCCGTGTGCCCTTTATTCCAGGTATACAAATGCTTTCTGTTCAGCCGGACACCAAACCGAAAGGTTGTGCTGGCTGCAACCGTAAGATAAAGGACCGGTATCTGCTAAAGGCCTTGGATAAATATTGGCATGAGGATTGCCTGAAGTGTGCTTGCTGCGATTGTCGCCTCGGAGAAGTGGGCTCCACTTTATACACCAAAGCCAACCTCATTCTGTGCCGCAGGGATTATCTGAGGTAGGTACTGACCAGTCAGTGGCATTTCTCTGTCATTGTCCCATCGTACCTGAAATCAACATCTGGCTGTGTACACCCGGTCCGTGGTCGACCCCCCGAAACCATAATATTAACATTTGTGGCACAACCAATACATTCACCAATTTGGGTGACAGTTTCTGGATTGGATGAATGGGCAATAGTCGGGAAATCATAGTTCCCTATGGCACGATCGGTTGCGGCAAACTGTCGGCCTCGGCTACTTTTAAGTGACAATGATTTGTCCCGGTCAACCTCTCACGTGTGGCCAGGACAAATATCTACCAGCCTGAGAGAGGTGACACACATGTGGATTGTATGTGAGGGATTGTAGCCCATATAACGTGTACAGTCCCATCAGCGGTTAACACAGGAATCAATAGTAAATGTGAATGGTTTTGTTTCCATGTGTGAAATAGTGAGATAAAGTGTAAAGTGCGACTGTTGGTGTAAACGTGATGTGGACAATTAAATAATGTGGTAATAGTCAATTCCTGGCTATAAAGTTAAAGGACAAACTAGTGTTATGGTGGAGCTAAAGGTGTGATAGAAACCCAATGTGATTGGCTGGTACCTCTAAAGGTGTGATAGAAACCCAATTCTGATTGGCTGGTACCTCTAAAGTTGTGGATAGAAACCCAATTGTGTTGGCTGTCCTCTAAAGGTGCGATGAAAACCCACTCTGATTGGATGGTACACTCTAAAGGTGGATAGAAACCCAAGTGATTGTGAGTATCTAAATTTTCGATTTATAAACCACCTTATTTTTTTTACCTCACAGTTGTTTTATATCAACCTCCTTGTATTTTTTCTTTTTACTTACCTTGCGGATTGACCCCTTTTGCTTGCTTTTTCTCTCACGGGTGCTTCGACCCCTTTTATTTTCTGTCCTCTCCATGTGGCTCTCAGCCTACCCCCTTGTATGGTGGGTCTCTATTTTTTATCTCCCCTGTTTATGGTTTTTCTTCCTCCTGGTGTGCTACTACACCGTGACCTATGAGGGCTTGTCCTTCTTATTATTCTTGACATAAGTTCTAACGTGTACCTGTGTCTTTTGGTTCTTTGTCAGGTGGGTTGTGCTTCACCCTATAGACCCGTTTGGGCAGCTGTGCCTGGGTGGTCATATTTCAGATCTCTGGAAAGGTCACCTTTAACAGTGTGCTAGCACCCCCCTCTGCTTTGGTGGTCCACATCTCCAGGTGCCGCCCTGCTATGATCGATAGCAACACCAAACACTGTGTTGGTGCCCAATGTGATTGGCTGGTACCTCTAAAGGTGCGATAGAAACCCACTCTGATTGGCTGGTACCTCTAAAGGTGTGATAGAAACCCAATGTGATTGGCTGGTACCTCTAAAGGTGCGATAGAAACCCACTCTGATTGGCTGGTACCTCTAAAGGTGTGATAGAAACCCAATGTGATTGGCTGGTACCTCTAAAGGTGTGATAGAAACCCAATCTGATTGGCTGGTACCTCTAAAGGTGTGATAGAAACCCAATGTGATTGGCTGGTTCCTCTAAAGGTGCGATAGAAACCCACTCTGATTGGCTGGTACCTCTAAAGGTGTGATAGAAACCCAATGTGATTGGCTGGTGTACATTGCAGGTGGAACCTGACACAGTAAGGGTGGGTACACACCAGCAGATACCAACCGTTTCACGGCACTTTTGGTCAAAAATATCGGCTGGTGTGGGGCGGCAGACCGCGACGGACACTGATTGTTCGTTCTTCCAGATAGGACAAACGAACGATCGGACATGTCGGAAAATTACGATCGATCATGAGATTCCCTGCGGGAACGCACGATCGATCATTCGCAAATTCGGCCGCAGCTGACGGACATTTGTCCCAGCCAATCAATCGCTCGTAGCGAGCGCTCGGTCGGGAGAATTAGTCCATCCATGTGTAGCCTAACATCACTTCTCACTGAGTTTAAACATCCCAGACGCACTTCTACCTGTCTCTCCTTTACGATCTCTCTGTCTGTTTTATTCATTGGATGTCACAGTAGGAAACAAACCTTCACTTTGAGTTTGTTACGTCTCTTCACCGTTTAGGGCCTTAGTTCCGATTTGGAGTTATAGGGGGTTTGTTTAGACTGGACCCCAAAACTCACTAAGGGCACGGCATGCGATTTCTTCTTTTGAGATACAAAATCGAATGCGATTGTGCTTTAAAATGGGGATCGCATGCGATTGCTGTGTTAGAGAAAAAACGCATGCGCAATTGCGTGCCCATACACAAAAAAAGCGCGATAGTGTGGCCTAGCCTTAAAGAGCTGAGTTCATTAATTCTATTTTATTCGTTATTATGATTATTATTATTATTATCATTAAATTATTATTATCATTATTATTATTATATTTTATTATTATATTTTTATTGTATTATTATCATCATCATTCTTATTATTATATTATTATTATTATTATTATATTATTATCATCATCATTATTATTATTATTATTATTATTATCATCATCATTAATTATTATTATATTATTATATTATTATTATTATTATTTTCATCATCATTATTATTATTATTATTATTATGTCATCTCATTATTATTATTATTATATTATTATTATTATTAATTTATTACCTCTCATATTTTATTATTATTATATTATTATTTTTATTATATTTCTTATTATTATCATTATCATTATTCTTCGTATATCTCTTCTCTTCTTCTCCTTCGCTTCTTTATATGCTCCTTCTTTCTTCTTCTTCTTCCTCTTCTTCCTCTTCTGCTTTCTTCTTCATCTTCTTCTTCTTCTCTCTCGTCTCCCTTCTTCCTCTTCTTCTTCTTCCTCTCCTTCCTCTTCTGCTTCTTCTTCTTCTTCTTCTTCTTACTTCCTTCTTGTTGTTCGTTTGTTGTTGGTGTTCTTACTTCCTTCCTTCCTCTTCCTCCTCTTCTTCTTCTTCTTGTTGTTGTTGTTGTTTGTTGTTGTTGTTGTGTTCTTATTCTCTTCTTCTCTGTCTCCGTAACTGAGACTTGGGGATCTGGATTTAACTTCCTTCCCACGTGTGTGTGTGTGTGTGTGTGTATAAAGTGTGTGTGTGTGTGTGTGTGTTAAAGTGTGTTTTGTGTGTGTGTGGTATAAAGTGTGGTGGTTTTGTTTGTGTAATAAAGTGTGTGTGTGTGTGTGTGTGTGTGTATAAAGTGTGTGTGTGTGTGTGTGTGTGTGTATAAAGTGGTTGTGTGTGTGTGTGTAGGATTGTGTAACTGTGTATGACTTGGATGAACCCCCCCCCCCCCCCATTTTGGTGAATTATTTATATCTATAGTGGGACCCCCCAGATATGGAGATTGCGGACTCTATTCCTCTGTCTATTAGATTTATAGAAATAATCCCGTGCGAGTCATATTGTCAGTAAGACCCCAATGATTCCTTTGGTGTTTTGTTTCTATTTGACTCCTGTCAGTGTCATGACCGAATTAGTGACTGTGACATCATTGATACTCGATGACTCCCGTCTGATTTCATTCCCAAATAACAGCCAGGTGTGGGGGGGGGTGCGGAAATGGACGTCACCAATACCGACAAACTAACGCCATCATTAACCGCTAGCAAAGCCATTAGCGTGACTTTAACTCCAAAAAAGAGCCAGTGGCGTAACTAGCAATCACTGGGCCCCCCCGCAAAACTATGATGGGGCCCCTATCCATGCTTCATTCACAGTGGTTTTCTGGGAAGAGGCCATATCTATTAGAAGAAGGGGCCCCCTTGGCTCCCGGCCCCCCTGCAGTTGCTCCCCCGTATTTACGCCCCTGAGTGGCGCTCGGTAAATAAGGCTGAATGTGAATTGTTCCAATCAGGCCTGTTATCAGGGCCCACTTGCTATTGGCCAGTAAATACGACAGGGGTATCGGTTGCTGCTACTTGTCAGGACAGTAACTGGAGGATTTCCTTTTCTCCTGGAGATGCTACAGGTTGGACTTTCCATGGTGATTTGATGAGTTTTATTTGTCTGGTTCCTGGCTTCAGTTGCTGGGTTGATGGCACATGGTACACAGACTGGGCTCTTGTTCTGACACATTAATAATGTGAATATATTAATGATTTGAATATAAATCATAGCAATAAATCTGACCATTTCATTGTACAAAAACTGAAGTCATTCAGGAAAATGTTTGTCAGATACATTGTGGGTAGCGTCGATATGTTGTTATAATCTACATTGATACATTGATATAATCTACATTGATACATCCCTTCCTCCGTCTGTCCGTCACTCACCGTCCCTTAACACCTTCAAACGTAACCTTAAAACCCACCTCTTCAGGCTCCATATAACCTGGTCTAGACATTACCCCTCTTACTACCCAATATGATCCAACCGCCTCTCACACTCCACTGCCAATCTATTTACAGCCTACTGATTCCCATCACCTTATGTCTCACCCCCATATCCTCTAGACTGTAAGCTCTTTGGGCAGGGTCCTCACTCCTATTGTATCACGGTATTGCTGTAAGAAACTCATCACTCTGTTTACTCATATTATGTATTACCTGTGTATGTAATATGTATGACTTTATATAACATCTATTACCTTGTATGTAATGTATGACTATGTAATCGTAAAGCGCCACGGAAGATGTTGGCGCTATTTAAATCCATAATAATAACAATAATAATAACAATAACAATAATAATAATCTATATTGATACATTGTTATAATCTACATTAATACATTGTTGTAATTTACATTGACACATTGATACAATCTACATTGATACATTGTTATAATCTATATTGATACATTGTTATAATCTACATTGACACATTATTATAATCTATATTGATACATTGATACAATCTACATTGATACATTGTTATAATCTATACTGACACATTATAATCTATATCGATACAATGATACAATCTACATTGATACATTGTAATAATCTACATTGACACATTATTATAATCTATATTGATACATTGATACAATCTACATTGACACATTATTATAATCTATATTGATACATTGATACAATCTACATTGACACAGTATTATAATCTATATTGATACATTGATACAATCTACATTGACACATTATTATAATCTATACCGATACATTGATACAATCTGCATTGACACATTGTTATAATCTATATTGATACATTGATACATTGTTAGAATCTACATTGAGACATTATTAAATTCTACATTAATACACTGTTATAATCTATATTGATACATTAGTATAATCTACATTGGTACATTATTATTATTATTATTATTATTATTTTTTTTTTTTTTTTTTTTATTTATAGCACCAACATCTTCCGTGGTGCTTTACAATTACATAGTCATACATTACATACTGGGTAATGCATGTTATATAAAGTCATACATATTACATACACAGGTAATACATAATATATGTAAACAGAGTGATGAGTTTCTTACAGCAATACCATGATACAATAGGAGTGAGGACCCTGCCCAAAGAGCTTAAGCTGGGTACACATGGAGGGATGGTTGGTCTCGGCCACGGGTGAATTTGCAAACGAACGATTGTGCGGGTCCCAGAGGGAACCACATTGATCGGAATTTACCGACACGTCCGATCATATCTCACACCAGGAGATATTTTCGGCCGACCGACCAAAGGGGCGTGAATCAGTTGGTCGGCCAAAAATATCTTCTGGTGTGGAACCAGCCCTACAGTCTATATCTATATTAACATGTTATTATAAACTACTTTAATACATTGTTATAATCTACATTGATTCATTGTTATATACCATTTTAATTCAGTGTTATAATCTACATTGATACATTGTTATATACCATTTTAATTCAGTGTTATAATCTACATTGGTACATTGTTATATACCATTTTAATTCAGTGTTATAATCTACATTAATTCAGTGCTATACTTATCTAAATTGATACAGTGTTATAATCATTAATACAGTGTTATAATCTACATTGATACAGTGCTATAATCTTTATTGATACAGTTATAATCTACTTTTATACATTCTTATAACCTACACGGACACTTTGCTATAATCTAAATAAATATAATGCTATATTCTACATTATAACATTGTTATAATCTGCATTGATACATTGTAATACTCTACATTGATACAGGGTTATAATCTACATTTATACAGTGTTATAATCTACATTGATGCATTGTTAAAATCAACATTGATACAGTGTAATAATCTATATTAATACAGTGTTATAATCTGCATTGATACAATGTTATACTCTAGATTGATGCATTGCTATAATCTACAGTGCTACATTATTATTATCCACATTGATACATTGATACATTGTTAAAATCTACATTGAAACAGTGTTATAATTGACATTGATGCAGTGTTATAATCTACATTGAAACAGTGTTATAATCTACATTGAAACAGTGTTATAATCTACATTGAAACAGTGTTATAATTGACATTGATGCAGTGTTATAATCGACATTGATACATTGTTATAATCTACATTGATACAGTGTTATAATTAACATTGACACAGTGTTATAATCTACATTGATAAATTGTTATAATCTACATTGATACAATGTTATAATTGACATTGATAGTTTATAATCTACTTGAAACAGTGTTATAATTAACATTGATAGCAGTGGATAATCAATATTGTATCACTTGTTATAATCTACATGATACGTGTTTATAATTGATTGATACAGTGTTATAATCTACATTGATACATTGTTATAACCTTGGGATTTTTTTGTGGATTTTACATTCAGGGTACATTAGTGAGAGGGTTTAATGGTAATGGCCTTGGTTGTATATTTTGGGAATATGAATTACCAGGGTTGTAGTAATGGTTGGTCCCAATCCTATAATCTAGAAGGGTCGAGAGATGAATTGTATTGATGGATTAATCAGTTAATTGATCAGAAAGTTTTTTGTCAACAGTTTTAAGCTAGGTACACACAGTAACGATTTCTGAAAGATGACAGACAGGATCTGCAAGACCCTGTCTGCCATCTTTCAAAGATCTGCATACACAGGTAACCCCCCATGTGATTGAGATTGTGGGGTTGGGACATGTTCCATTGTGTGGCTTGGCTTGATTTCTTTGGTAGCTTAAAGTAAGAGGTGGTGATGTTCATATGGCAAGGAGTGTTGGTATAATGGTTGATTTCTGGCTGCAAGACTGGTAACATCAATGGGTTTTGCTTTGTTCTGGCTTCCTACCAGCTTTAGACTAGATTTGTTGACGTGATGGTGTGGACTGTACATCGTAAATGTTTTTCGGGTTGTCCTGTTCACTGTCATAAAAAGAAAAAGAAAGTTAGGTCTGGCCCAACCATTATAATAAGACATTATAATAAGACATTATCTTCACACGGTTTAAAGCGACACCAAATCAATAAGGACCAAGGAATATGTTTCATATTTCTCTTTAATATATTATGGAAAGTCCAATTTAAATGGGAAAGTTACAACTGATTGGGTTTTAGAGAACTAAAGGTTTCTGATCAACCATCTGCCTATTAATGTACCCAAGCATAGTGCTAAAATATCGCCCTTTTGAATTAGTCTGTACACTAATGGATACCATTGTACACACATGGCACTAATGGCTACATTGTAGACGAGACATATAATGGATAATTGTACAACCAGGCACTAATGGCTACTTACACACAGGCAATAATTGGATAAGAACCAACAGGCACTAATGGGATACATTGTAAACCAGGCACTTCCTGGCTTGCATTGTACACACAAGGCAACTAATGGCTAAATTGCTACCCACAGGAACTAATGGCTACATTGTACACCACAGGCACTATGGCTACATGTACATACAGGCACTAATGGATCATTGTACACACAGCCTAATGGCTGTCTGCATTGTAGACACCGACCACTAAGGCTAACATTGTTACACACAGACACTAATGGCTGCATTGTAGACACAGACACTAATGGCTACATTGTAACACAGACATAATGGCTACATTGTACACACAGGCACTAATGGATAAATGACACACAGACCAAACTAATGGATACATTGTACACAACGCACTAAATGCTACATTGTAGACACAGACCCCTAATGGTACATTGTACACACGGCAATAATGGATACATTGTACACAAAGGCACTAATGGATACATTGTCACACAGGCATAAGGGATACATTGTACACAAAGGCTCTAATGGCAACAGTGTACACCACAGGGCACTAATGGGGGATAAATTGTAGACACAGGCATAATGGCTAATTGTACACACCGAAACTAATGGCTAAATTGTACACCACAGGCAACTAATGGATACATGGTACCACACAGGCACTAAGGAGATACATTGTACACACAGGCTCTAATGGGCAACATTGTTAAACACGGCACTAATGGATAATTGTACACCACAGGCACTAATGGAACCATTGTACACACAGAATTATGGCTACAGTGTACACACAGGCTCTTATGGCAAATTGTACACACAGGATCCTACTGGCAAAATTGTTAAACACAGGCCACTAATGGATACATTGTACACACAGGCACTAATGGATACATTGTACACACAGACTCTAATGGCTACATTGTACACACAGGCACTAATGGCTACATTGTACACACAGGCCAACTAATGGATAAATTGTAAAACAGGCATAATGGGAATACATTGTTACAAAAATTAAACACTAATGGCAACAAAATTGTACACCAGGCACCCAAGGTTTACATGTTCACACGGGCACAAATGGGCAGGAGGTTCACACAAACTTATAGCTACATTGTACGCACAGCAATAGTCGCCTACTTTTATCAAAGGCACTAAAGGTTACATTGAACACACAGGCACTAATAGCTACATTGTATGCAGGCAATAATGGCTAGTATAGTATTTGAGGTTGAATAAAGGTATATCCATCTAGTCCAACCGACTAGCAATTCCTACATTTGTTGCCTAACGTTTCTCAGATAATCTGTATGAAGGGAAATATATTTTCCTGACTTCCTTGAAGTAGGGCAATTGGAAATATTCCTGGATAAACTTTATTTATTCAATACCAGTAATATGCAAACATCCTTATAGTTAGAACTCCAACCCAGCCACTTTTTTTAAAGGGTAACTGTGGCCTCCATCCAAGTAACTCTCTATCGAATAGACCCGTATCCTTACGTTTAAAACAAGCCTACAATGGTGTACTCTAGATTCTCTGGATTCTTATGTTATCAGACACTAAGGAACATTGTAACACACAGGCACCAATGGTACATTGTACACACAGGCACAATGTACATTGTACACACGGCACTAATGGATACATTGTACACACAGGCATAATGGATAAATTGTACACACCGGGCATAATGGTACATGTACACCCAGGACACTTAATGGATACATTGTTACACACAGACAATAATGGCTACATTGGACACACAGGCACTAAGGGATACATGTACACACAGACACTACTGGATACATTGTACAACACAGGCACTAATGGAGACATTGGACCCACAGGCACTAATGGTTACAGGTACAAACAGGCACTACTGGAATAAACAACTCTTGTCCACACAGGGCACTAATGGCTACATGTACCCACAGACCACTAAGGACTACATTGGCGACCCAGGCACTAATGGCTACCATTGTAGACCACAGAACACAAGGGCTACATGTACACACAGGCACCTCAAATGGATTACATTGTAACACACAACACTAATGGCTACATTGTACACACAGGCACTAATGGACTACATTTTACACACAGGCACTAATGGAGACATTGTAACACACAGGCAGACTAATGGATAAGTGTACAAACAGGCACTAATGGATTACATTGTACACAAAGACACTAATGGATACATTGTACAACCGACACTAATGGCACCTGTTACACACGGCACTAATGGATTTACATGTACACACAGGCACTAATGGATACATTGTACACACAGACCACTAATGGCTACATTGGTCCAAACAGACACTATGGGATACATTGTACACACAGGCACTAGATGGATACATTGTACACACAGGCACTATATGGATACATTGTACACACAGGCATAATGGCTA
>CM033471.1:3265070-3325070 GCA_019447015.1 Hymenochirus boettgeri | reverse complement strand
GAAGAAAAAGAAAAAAAAGGAAAAAAAAAAAAAAAAAAAAAAAAGAAAAAAAAAAAACAAAAAAAGAAAAAAAAAAAGAAAAAGGGAAAGAAGAAAAGAAAAAAAAAAAAAAAAAAAAGAACAGGGGGGAAAAAACTGGACATTTTTCTAAGAATGTGGGTAGTTTCAGGACATGCAAAGTTATTAAATAATATCAGGACATCACTTCCTGTCTAGCAAACAGAAAATGTATTGTCTCATTACAGATATACCGTGACCTGGATGAAGAATATTACAGATATACCGTGACCTGGATGATGATTTACAGATATACCGTGACCTGTATGGATGAATATTACAGATATACCGTGAACCTGGATGAGATAATATTACAGATTATACCGAGATGTACCATGACCTGGATGAATGAATATTACAGATATACCATGACGTGGATGGATGAATATTACAGATGTACCATGACCTGGATGAATGAATATTACAGATATACCATGACCTGGATGGATGAATATTACAGATATACCATGACCTGGATGGATGAATATTACAGATATACCATGACCTGGATGGATGAATATTACAGATATACCGTGACCTGGATGGATGAATATTACAGATATAACATGACGTGGATGGATGAATATTACAGATGTACCATGACCTGGATGAATGAATATTACAGATATACCATGACCTGGATGGATGAATATTACAGATATACCGTGACCTGGATAAATGAATATTACTGATATAACGTGACCTGGATGGATGAATATTACAGATAGACCATGACCTGGATGGATGACTATTACAGATATACCGTGACCTGGATGGATGACTATTACAGATATACCGTGACCTGGAAGGATGAATATTACAGATAGACCGTGACCTGGATGGATGAATATTACAGATACACCATGACCTGGATGAACGAATATTACAGATATACCATGACCTGGATGAATGACTATTACAGATATACCATGACCTGGATGAATGAATATTACAGATCTACCATGACCTGGATGAATGACTATTACAGATATACCGTGACCTGGATTGATGACTTTTACAGATATACCGTGACCTGGATGAATGAATATTACAGATATACCGTGACCTGGATGGATGAATATTACAGATATACCGTGACCTGGATGAATATTACAGATTGCTTATACCTGACTGGATGGATAATATACAGAAGATAACGTACCTGGATGCCTCCGAGAATATCAGATTACGTGACCTGAGACTCGGATGAGAACCTCCACAAGCCTAATGCTCACTTACTTTTCTCTCTCCCTTCCCATATCGTCTCGCCCTATCTCCTAGCAGAAGCCACTCCCGCCCCACGTAGTCTTTAACAACCTCCAATTACTATGTTACTTGTAACTGTTATAAGACATTATGGGTAGGGTATAAAGGTTGGACTAGATGGACGTATGTCTTATACAACCTCCAATACTATGTTACATGGAATCTGTATTATACAGCACATTATGGGTAGAAAGGTTATTATAAAAGGTTGGACTAGATGGACTGTATGTCGTTATACAACCTCCAATACTATGTTTACTATGTAAAGTTAGAAGACATTATGGGTAGGGTATAAAGGTTGGACCTAGATGGACGTATGTCTTTATACAACCTCCAATACTATGGTACTATGTAACTGTTATACAGACATTATGGCTAGGTATAAAGGTTGGACTAGATGGACGTATGTCTTTTTATACAATCTCCAATACTATGTTATATTGTAACTGTTATACAGACATTATAGTAGGGTATAAAGGTTGCGACGAGATGGACGTATGTCTTTATACAACCTCCAATTACTGCTGTACTATGTAACTGTATACAGACATAAGGGTAGAAGGTATAAAGGGTTGGACTAGATGGACGTAGTGGTACTTTATCAACCTCCAATACTGTGTTACTATGTAACTGTTATACAGACATTATGGGTAGGGTATAAAGTGTTGCGACTAGATGGACGTATGTCTTTATACACCTCCTAATACTGGTTTTTTTTTTTTTTCTTTCTTTCCCTTATGTTACTATGTAACTGTTATACAGACATTATGGGATAGGGGTATGTCTAGACCTGCCCAATATCAACCGACATACTACTTACCAAGTATAATAAGGTTGGTATAGATGGACGTAGGTCTTTTACAACCTCCAATACTAGTTACTATGTAACTGTTATACAGACATTATGGGTAGAGGTATAAAGGTGGACTAGATGGACGTATGTTTTATACAACCTCCAATACTATGGTTACTATGTAACTGTTATACAGACATTATGGGTAGGGTATAAAGGTTAGGACTAGAGGACATATGTCTTGTATACACTTCCCAAATACTATGTTACTATGTAACTGTTATACGAATTATGGCGTAGGGTAAAAGGTTGGACTAGATGGACGTATGTCTTTATACAACCTCCAATACTATGTTATATGTAAATGTTTCATACGACATTATGGGTTAGGGTATAAAGGCTGCGACTAGATGGACGTATGTCTTTATAACAACTCCAATACTAGTTACTATGTAATGTTATACAGACATTATGGGTAGGGTATAAACGGTTGGACTAGATAGGACGTATGTCTTTATATAACCTCCAATACTATGTTACATGTAATGTTATACAGACATTATGCGGTAGGCAGCGTATAAAGGTTGGACTAGATGGACGTATGTCTTTATATAACCTCCAATACTATGTTACTATGTAACTGTTATACAGACATTATGGGTAGGGTATAAAGGTTGGACTAGATGGACGTATGTCTTTATATAACCTCCAATACTATGTTACTATGTAACTGTTATACAGACATTATGGGTAGGGTATAAAGGTTGGACTAGATGGATGTATGTCAATACTATGTCACTATGTATGTTACATCATTAATGGTTCTACTGAGGTCTTCAGTAAATAACATTTCAGGTGCCTCCAGGTCAGTTTTGTTCCCCATTCAGACAATTTGGACTCGGCCCTTGTGGCCCAATCAGTCAGTCTAATGTGTAATCGGTGCCCTAAATAGCCATTGTCCTCCGCAGGAACCCACCAAGTTGAATGTGATGCCTGAGATAGTGATGAATGGTGATAAAGGTTTTTTGGTGGTGATCAGTGAAGATCTGAAGGTGTTTCCTAGACAAGCTCCTCGCGTCTCGTATTGTGAGAGCATCCATGGGTGAGATAATCCATTTTTAAGTTCATTAGAAGGAATCGGAACATCACTGAATGACTTCAATTTCTCACTCTAATATACATCCCAATTGCCCAAGATCAAGAGTCGTGTTAAAACGAAATGAAATAGGAAAATTTGCTCTGCGTGAAGGATGGCGCTTTATTTCAATCAATGGGCAGATCAATGTTATTACTGCACAAGGTGTGGAACAGACTCACTGATCTCTTGATCCTTCGCACCGAGCTTGAGAGTTGGTAACAAACGCATTGGTTTACAGTTAATGAGATGAGATTTCCGCATCTCCGCACTCAGTCTGGGAGCTGACAGTTCACTAAAACGTTCCCTTGTAAGGTTCTCTCTCTCCAAAGGGAAAGGGGCAATAATTCATCATTAGGGCGTCAGAGTCCAGGTGCAAATAGAAACTGATGGAGCCTCCAGCGAGACAGAGCTGGAGGCTCTGGAGCTCAGAGAATAATTAAGATAATATTGCACCGAGGGTTCTCTAACGATTTCAAGACGCAGAATCATTGGACGTCACCGGTGGCTCGTGGCTTGGAAGAGACGCGTCCACCCTGGGCTGGGCCCATTCCAAGGACTTTGTTGAGGTGCAACAAATCATTTGTCTCTTATTAACCCACAGCCTGTAATTATGCAGATGGCCATAGATTTTGCTGGTGCAGGAAGCTAGATTGAAGGCTCAGTGCGGTGTAGCTCAGGGCTGGTCATGCATTACTGAACTTGCCACATTTATCAACTTGACTGATGGCAACAGAAGCAGTTTAGGTCCCAGTGGTTAATGTAGTGGGTAATTAACTGTCATTTGCCTAGTAATAGGCTGATGATCAATGTTTTGTGTGGAAACAAATTCTAATCAGGTGCCTGATAAATGCTCAGAGCCACAGCCACTGGAATTGGGGGATTTCTGTCTGTTTATCCGTCTCTGTTTTATACGGGGATAATCTCCAAAACATGGTGTGGGAGCTGCCATATAGTCAACACATCCGATTCTCTGTCTGTCTATTGGTCTATTTATCTAACAGGATTTATTTATAAAAATGGGAATTGACTTTAAATTTCCACAGATATTTTTTTTTTTGCACAATTTAGCGGAGGTTACAATATTCCGGATGCCAATGAGCATCAAAAGTGCAATAATCAGCAATTAGACATTAAATGTCCCCCGAAAACATAGCGCGTTGATTCTCACCCGCTAACAGATCGCAAATAGGAATGTTCGCACATGAAATGTGGAGCAGTGTGGCCTAGCCATTGTAAACATTGTCAATAAACTACAGTAATGTGTTTATTATAATAACTATGGTAATGTGTTTATTATCATAACTACGGTAATGTGTTTTATTATCGATAACCTACGTAATTTGTTTATTACCGTAGTTATGGTAATGTGTTTATTATCATAACTACAGTAATGTGTTTATTATCATAACTACAGTAATGTGTTTATTATCATAACTACGGTAATGTGTTTATTATCATAACTACAATAATGTGTTTATTATCATAACTACAGTTATGTGTTTATTATAATAACTACAGTAATGTGTTTATTATCATAACTACAGTAATGTGTTTATTACCATAACTACAGTAATTTGTTTATTACCATAACTATGGTAATGTGTTTATTATCATAACTACAGTAATGTGTTTATTATCATAACTACAGTAATGTGTTTATTATCATAACTACGGTAATGTGTTTATTATCATAACTACGGTAATGTGTTTATTATCATAACTACAGTAATGTGTTTATTATAATAAATATAGTAATGTGTTTATTATCATAACTACGGTAATGTGTTTATTATCATAACTACGGTAATGTGTTTATTACCATAACTACGGTAATGTATTATCATAGCTACAGTAATGTGTTTATTATCATAACTACGGTAATGTGTTTATTATCATAACTACTGTAATGTGTTTATAATTATAACTACAGTACATCCTGCTTTGAGATACTTATTATAAAGAAAATCCCAGATTGATAAACTGATTACAAAGTAACATAACATAGTAACATAGTAATTGAGGTAACATAGTAATTGAGGTTGATGGACATACGTCCATCAAGTCCAACCTTTATACCCTATTAATAATGTCTGTCGAACAGTTACATAGTAACATAGTATTGGAGGTTGAATAAAGACATACGTCCATCTAGTCCAACCTTTATACCCTACCCATAATGTCTGTCTGAACACACGCGGCGGACAAAAGTGGCGCCGAAAGATAATTGTTAGTCAGGAAGATTAGAAGAGTAATGACTCGCGAAGGGATGAACAAGAAAAAGGGGTGAATGACCAATGTTATCCTTTAGACCAACTGGAGGACATACTGTTTAGATACCTCTAATAGGAATGAGGAAAAAAAAAAGCCTAAGTGCTTCGGTCTAGAGGGAAGCCGCCTCTTATCAGCCCCCCAGATCCCCTCTGGAGTGTTTTACTACTGAGGGGCAACTGGTTTTCCAACAAACACACCACATAATTATGACTACTCGTTAGCCTGTAATAATTTGTATCATTTAGAGAAATGTATTTGGAACAGAGGTGTACGCTTTGAGGAGTTATGGCAACAAAGAAAAAATAATTCTGGATAGTCCCTATTATGTTCTATGTATCAAACCGAAATATAAGGTATTTAACAATAACCTATCGCTAACTGGGGGTTTGTCCCAACGGTATACTGTTTGCCACATGGACATTTAATTAGGTGTAAAGCAGGGGAAAAAGGGGGAAAGAGACACCGGGGCAATGGAGGGCGTGGAAAATTTTGAGTTTCCGCAGTGGACCTGTCTTTCAATTAGAGATTTTATCACGCCTTTAGGGGAGGGTTGGGCAGATACTTCGAACCTTTTATTAGCAGACGCGACACAAGCAATTCCAATCACATTGGGAATGCCCTCAAACCTTTTTAGTTACACTGTTTTGTTTTGTCCATATTTCTGGTATAGAGAAATCTGAGTGGTGGCAAAGACTAAATCACTGATTGTTTGCCCCTCCTATCTCAGAACCTAAAATGCGGTTCGTTGGAAATAAATGGTTTACCTCCTTTTCCAGTCCTGCATTAGATGGAAAGCAATGGCTTTTTTTAGGATAGCAGGCTATGTGTGGCTATGCTGACACGTATCTTGATAGAAAAAGGTCAATCTATAGTTTCATGATGGCTTATACCCGTGTTTATTTAGGAGATCTGCCCTGTTGCTAACATGGACCGTCTTTCTCTGCTTTTAGTACCGATTGTTCAGTGTATAGGGGCCCTTGTTGTAGGTAAATCTGTACACAGCTTTTTGCGTTTTGTCATTTGTGTCTTGGTGTTTCTGAGGTTTGTATCGGCTTTTGGCGCCTCATGGAAGCTATCCTCTAGGACGCGGAGTGCCCTCCGTAATATTTTAAGGTTAGTGGAAACTGTACCGTGCCGTCGCAGGGTATTCATGTATCTGTGCAGTTCCTGTATACGTCCTTGAGGGAAATTTCTGTTCCCTTGATTTTAAGTACTAGCATCCAGAAGAGGGGTGCAATGCTGATGGCGAGTGTGGGTTGTGGCGGGTGAACTGTGGATGGCGGTTGATGGCATGGTATTAGCTTGAGTGCGGCAGTGGGTGCATGAATATGTCAATTGGGCCCGTCCCAATGACCAAAATTCCATCTCAATCTGAGTATGCTTGTGATGTACTGACGTGATACAAAGTTTATTAGGGAACAGGGGTGGGCCTTCCAGTGGTTAGCAAATCATATTGGCGTGGTGGGCGGGGGGGGGGGGGGGGGGGGGGGGGAGGGAGGGGAGGGGGGGGGCGGAGGGAGGGGGGGGAGAAGGGGGGGAGGGAAAGAGGGGGGGGGGAAGGGGGGGGAGGGAAAAGGAGGGGAGTGGGGGGGGTGGAGGGGGGGGAGGGGGAAAGGAAAAAAAAAGAAAAAAGTAGGAAAAAAAAGGGGAGAGAAAAGTAGGAAAAAACAAAAAGAAAAAGGAAAAAAAAAAAGAAAAGACAAGGGCAAGAAGAACAGAAGGAAAGAAAAGAAAGCAAAGGAAAAAAGAAGAGAAGAAAAAGAAGGGGAAAGTGGGAGAAAAGGGGAAGAAAAAGGCGGGAAGGAGGTCCAAAAAAACAACAATGAATAGGAGATAACGCGAGCCTTTGCAAGAGGTTGAGAGAAAGGGGAGGAGGGTCGGAGGGGGGGAAAACAGAGTGAAATGGAGGGGGAAAACATAGAAATGGGGGGGACACAAAGCAAGAACACACAAGGAAGGGGGAAAAACGGGACTAGGAGGTAATACAAGTAAGGGAAGAAAAGGGGACTAGCAGGAGGGAAAAGGGGGGAGATAAAAGAAGATAGGGGGGATAAGAAGAATGGAGAAAAGTCAATTGGAAAATGCTGGGGGAGGGAAGGAATAAAAAAAGGAACAAGGGAAATGGAATGACCTACATATGAACGGGCGAGAAAATAGGGCGGACGACTAGGAGGAAAGAAAAAAAGGGAAGGGAGGAAGACTGCATTGCCCCGGAATCTCCCCCCAAGAAAAATAAAATGGAAACTGAAGTTCACAAGGAAAAAAATCCAAAATGGAGAAAGAAGGGTAGGAAAAAATGAACAAATGAGCAAAGAAACGCAGAAAAGGTCACTGGATGGGCAGAACAGAACGGCCCGAAAAAGTCTCTGAGGTCTCTGGAGCTCGAAGGTAAACAGAATAGGTTAATGATAGAGGATATTGACGCAAGGGAGCCTAGGGTCATCTAAGATTTCAGGGAGGAACGGATAAACATAGGGGACATGGTAGAGAGCGTCAACAGTGTGGGCTCGTGGGTCAAGAATAAATTAAAATAGTAGCGGTCGTGCCACCCAAATGGGGGCTGAGGCCCAATCACAAGAGGGACGTATATGTTGAATGATATCAAAGACAATCAATATTGATCTACTTATATAACGCAAAAACACAAGCCCTGAATAGTGGTATGCATAAGAAAAAAAATGTGGAAAAGCCATTAGATTTAATAAGGTGTGACATTGTGGTGTAACGATGGGAAAGCATAAATTAATGAAGCTCAGTATGCGGTGTAGCTTCGGGCTGTGTACATTCATGGGTTGGGGGGACTATAAAAAATGGAGCTTGCCAGCAAATTTGAAGGGGTGCGGAAACGCGTTGACATGTAGTGGCAAAAGCAGAAAAGCATAATTTAAAGAAGGGGTGAGGAAAGAATCCCAGTGTGGGGTTGCAGGGTGGGGGGTAGTGGGGTTCCTTAAAACAAAATGTGCGATGTTATGGGGACGCTAAGACGTAAAGAAGACCTGAGGGTGATCAATGGTTAAAAAAATGCGGAATAGTGTGAGAAAAGACGAAAGGTAATCATCAGTGCAAGAGTGGCCTGAATAATGCATCAGGAAACAGCGCAAACAGCCACTCGGAGGTGGAGTGTATGTGGATTATCAAGTGTGGGGAGACATAAAAAATTTATCGCCTGTGCTGCGGTGATTGTTTACGTGAGAGAAGTCGGGAATCAAATCCAAACAAAAAATAGGTGATGGGGAGGCTGCACGCAAAGGGGTCTAGGTCAACCAGACAGGAGTGGCGGCGATTCTCGTGTCTGGAGACTGTGCTATTGAGGGAAATCTAAATATAATATGCTCACGAGGATTTATATTAATAAAAAACAGGAAAAAAGACGTTATGATAAAAGACGTGTCGGCACAGATATTAAAATTTGAATGTGTTTTGCCCCATTTTAAGGACGCGTAAGGGTACAAAATTCCGGAGCAACACATGAAGCAGTCAAAAAAGTGCGCGATAAAAAAAAATCGAGACAATTAGGAAGGCAAGAATGAGTAAAGTGTCCACCGGCGGCCCCCGAAAGCAACTAAAAGCGCGTTGATAATAAATCTCCCGAGGACCACGGTAAAACGGAAAAAAAAGCAGGAAGTGATCGGACAGGATAGGACATGTAACGCAAGAGGGCATAGGTTTGGGGGAAGCATTGAAATGCCTAAGCCGTTGTAACAAATATGGTCACTGCGCGACGGAAAAATCCAAGGTAACAAAATGTGTCTTATTATAATAACACTAATGGATACGAATAGTGTTAATTATGGCAAAATAACACGGTTAAAGGTGATTGGATTATAATAAGGTGGCGGAATAACGTAGCGGGTCGGACTTTGTGGTTTATTACCAGGGGGATAACATAGTGGTAAAGGTTGTTATTATGCAAACTCAACAGGGTATGTTGTGGGTTTTATTATCATAAGACTACAGATAAGGGGTGTTTTCTAATCTGCATGGCATAGATGGTGGTAATGGGATAAAGTTTAGTTATCATACAAACATAGGACCTACGGGTAGAGGTGGGGAAAAAGTTTTTAGTATCGCAGGCTGGCTACGGCAAGGCTATGGAAAAAATGTTTTTCTAAGAACCATAAACCTATGGTAATGATAATTTAATAAATGATCATAAAAACTACAAGTAAACTGAAGAAAAGAAAAAAGGAAAAAAAAGTGTTAATTTAAAATTAGTCATACCATAACAAACCAGTCATGTATAGTTTAAATGGATCACCCGGTAAACTAGAAAAGCCTACAAAGTAATGTGTTTGTGATTAGGGGGGTCATGACAATACGGGAAAGTGTTTGGATAAATAATAATCAATAAAAAACAAGAAAAAGTACGGACACAAAACTGATGTATTGAGTTAGATACATAACAATAGATAACCAAGTATGAGTTGGTAATGATTAAAGACACATAGACAATACAAAGTCGCAAGGGGAAGTGTGATAATAGTTACATCAAAATAAGCTACAATAATTGGTGTTTTGGGTCACATGAAAAAACTAAACGGAAATAAAAGTGTTTAATTAAAGAGTACTACATTAAAATGTAGTTTATTATCGGAGTGTCAGACAACATTAAAGATGAATGATATTATAAATACCATACCTGACAAGTCAAATTTGGGGTTAATGGGTAATATTCATAAAAAAAACGTAAACGGTAAGTAAGGTTATTACAATGGTATAGCACAAAAATAACGCTAGGCTGGGTACGTGAGATGGTATGAAGATATTAAAGGGTCATAAAGCTACAGTAATGGGATATGTTTATTATCATAACTACCGGGGAAAATAAAGGGTGCTATGTGTGTGAAATGGGGTAGTCAAAAATAAGGACGACTAAGTTTGGTGTTTATTATACTAACTACAGAATAGGAGAGGGTTGTTATTACAAAATAACTCACAAGTAACAAATGTGGTTTATTACGCCATACAAAAAGCTGAGGAACAGGTAGATAATGTTTTAAGTTAATAATAACGCGACGATACCGTACGGTACTTGGGAAAGTAAAGTTTAATAGGTAGCTAAAACTACAGGAGATATAGTGATTATTTTAGTTATCTCTAAAACTACGGTAATAGAAATGGAGGGATTAATATTCAGGGGAAAGGAATCCATAAAAAGATACGGTACTGTTGTTTATTTCAATACACTATACAAGGTCATGTGTGGAATTACTTATAAAACACGTACGTCGAGGAACAGGGAAAACTTAATAGTTGGTAATATTATAATATCCATAACTACTCCGGGGGTAGTGTAAGTTAAATTAGGTTATCACTCGGGACATAAACCTGGTACTAAAGAGAAAGATTGATAGTTGGTGTTATTATCATACTACAAATACAATGTGATAAATAATTAAAATCATAAAAAAGCTACAGTATAGTAAATAGTGAATTTATTTACTAGGGGCGTACAGATAATGTGTATATAAAGTGAACATACAATCTACTACAGGGTCATGTGTATTTATTGCACAAAAGGGGATAGAGTCACTGGACAAGTAAAAATAAGGAGGGGAATAAGTGAATTGTAAAATAGATTCCCCACAAAAAATAGAACTAAGGGTGGTATGGGGTGTTGGTTGGATTATACAACGCCATACACGTAAAGGGGGTGTTTGGGTATTCTGCATAAACTACATAAATGTGTTTGAGGTTACATCACTACGGTAATGTGTAATTGGCTAATTCTCATAAAACATCAGACAAAAAAAAAGGCTAACGCGGGGGGAAATACATGTGATGTAATAAATACATAAACTACAGTTGAATAAGTGTTATTATAAGATAAAAACTCCCAGTAGCAATGAGTTTGGAATTTATTGACATGCATAACAACTGCCCATCCAAATAGGTGTTGTGACTTACCCGCAATACTCAGAATAGAATATGTGTTTATTACGCAAAAAAAGAAGACTAATATGTAAAAATGATAGTGTTATTCTCTACCTCAGTAAGCGGAGTGTTTTAGTAGGTCAACAATAACTACAGTATGTGTTGTGTCATCTATCATAACTACGGTCAAAAAGGGGGGAAAAAATGGTAGGAAAAATTTTATAAGTCATCACATAAAAAAAGCGGGTGAGCATAAGTTGTGTATAATAGCTATACAATAAGCCTAACGGGGTAATAAATGTTGGGTGGGGCGAGTAATCGTCTCAATGCCCATTAGTCAATGTGGTTTCTTATCACTCAGAAAGGGCGGGGAAGGGTGCGCGGTGGGAAACTGGGCGGAGGTGCAGTATGATTTCAGAAATAACATAACTACGGGTAATGCGTTTTTTGGATAATAGCCAGAGCAAGAAAGATAACTAGCGGGTAATGCAACGTAGGTAAAGGTTCTGTCATGAGGGGGAGGAGGAAGCTACAGTAATGTGTGTTTTTTAGTCGGGAAAAAGCAATAAAAGAAAAAGAAGGGGAAAACAGAATAAAGGGGACAAAACAATAAAGCGGATGGAAAAAAACTAAAGTGGAATGTAAAATTAGAATTACAATAAAGCATAAACTAGGCTGGTAGGGGATGTGGTATTAAACTGGATTAGGGGTAACTCGCGACGTCTGGGCCCTGGCTTTTGGAGATCCTTAGGGTGTTATAGGGAAGACAAAAATCCCAGATTGATAGCTGTAGTGATACATAAAGTAACATAGAAACCATCAGTAAAACGGATGACAGTAAATTGAAATGTAACCAAACTTCATTTAGGAAGTATGGATTGGACGAGAACGTCACAAAAATCAATCCAACAACAAAGAAGTTGGGGTGCAAGTAACCCTGAAGGGTTATATAAAGAAGATCTGTCCGAAAACGTTAAACATAGGAAACGTAGTGTTGGATGTTGAATAAAGACAGATACGAATCCGATGGGGGCTAGGGGGTCCAAAGACAAACGGTTTGAGACCCGTCAACCCATAATGTCAAGTGTCTAAGGGAACGGCATAATTTAAATCACAATAGATAAAAGACATAGGGTAAGTATGGAAGGTTTATAAGACTACGTGAACCAGTCAATACAAAGATCCAAACCTTGGTACCCCGAGGCCGATAGAATAAGGTACGGGTATAAGCAGGTGTTAGGGCTATTAAAACCGCGAGTAGAAAAAAAAATGATTAAGGAGGTAATGTGGAAGAATAAAAAACGAAAGAAAACAGAAAAATACTATCCATAGCTAGTCCAAAAGAGCCTAATAAGAATATCGGAAGGGGGAAAGGGGAAAAGGGAAAAAAGAAAAAAAAGAAGACGGTAAAACCATAGAGGTGTCTGTAAGTAAACAGTTACTAGTAAACGGCGGTAGGATTATTGGAGGTTGTAATGGAAGAGAGCATAGCGTCCCATAAGGAGTAATAGTCCCACACACGTATGATCCCCTACCCAAATTTCCGTGATAAGAGCCAGTGTGAGCAAAAATAAGTAAACAAGGGAAAAGAACAAATATATTAAAAAGGAGAGTATGTGTACAAAGAACAAAGGATACGTGCCAGGTCAAAGTCCAAAAACCTTTATACCCCTAGCCGCTATGTCTGTATAACGTTGCATAGTAATCAGAATATATGTAGGTTATTGTATAACGACAAAGAGGTAGGGGGGGGTAAATACGGTGGCGCATATGAGTCAGCAACCGGTTTATACGGCCTCGTCGCATAAATGTCTACTAACAGTTAGGCGAGAAATGGTAGAGCATGTGTGAGTGATTGGAGATTATATATAAAGGGACAAATAGTACCATAATCTGTCACAACCTGTTATACCCACCCATAATGGGGGGGGGGGTGCCATTATATAACGTTACATAGTAACGGGGGATGTATTGGGTTAGGATAAAAAAAAGAGGAGACCAAAGTCAACGGCCCGATACTAGTCCAAAACCATAATTAGGAAAAGAAAAGGATGACGTTATATACGCCTACAAAACCCTCCTGTCTGTAGGTGAAACCATTACGGATAATACGGAACTAAAAGAAGAAAAAATAGAAGGATATGGAGGTTGTGGAATAGGGAAAAAGGAGAAGAAGGGAAAGAAAAAAAAGACAAGAACATACGCCCGCTAGCTGGGAGTCCGAACCTGTTATAACCCGGGGGTAGCCCATAATGGCCTGTATAGAACACAGGTTTACATAGTGTAAACAGGCTAGAAATAATAAGATAAGAAGAAAAAAGTGGGATGTTGTAAAATAAAAGGGAAGGAACAGTAGAAACTCGCATGGCGAGTACTACACTTAAAGTGGGTAAGTCAATTGTAATAAAAAACAGTGGGTGAAGTCGCGATGTACAACCTCAGATAGTATGGATGGTTAAGAATATATAACAGAAAAGAGCCAAACTGGGGTCCAAAATGGCATGAAGAATCCCCAAAAACGACCTTGGGTAGGGATACCCTAAACCTGGATGTGCGGTGTATAAGGACAGTTGAAAACGATACGAATCCCCAGAAAGATTGACAAGCATATGGAGTAGGTTGTTATACAGACAGACATGAAACGTCGCAATCCAGCAGGTGGGGGAAGAAGTACCGAAGCTTAAGATCCACCATAGACGGGGGCAGACTGGAAGGAATATGAGTGCTAGATAAATACACATTTAACATAAGTAACATATTATGGCAAAATGTTGTGTATAAGGAGACAATCAGGGAAAAATCACAAATCATAGAAGGTCTGCGAACCTGTGTAAATACAAACCTGGGGGGGACCCCTAAAAAAAATTAACTTGGCCATCCAGGGACAATAAGGGGACAGTTTCCATGTAAGCATAGGTAAGGGGTAGGAGATTGTAAGATAAAGAGAAACGATAAGCGGAAAAAAAATCGCAAAATAACTAGGGAAAAATAACCAAAAAAAAGAAGGGGGAAAAACAAGGGGGCCTTTAATAAGTAAAGAGCACGCCTAAACCAAAGAAAACACACCGGCATAATGGTCTGTATAAAAAAAAAGGAAGAGCGCACGTTTTACACAGTAGTAAATAGTACATTAGGGAGGTTGATATAAAGACATATGGAATCCAATAGGGCAAGGCTCCAAGAAAAAGGACCAGGGTTTCCGGACTCTAAAAACGCTACGTCCTTTATTAAAATATAATCCTACGGTACAATTACAAAATGCGGAGGACCACCGATTTAATCAGCAATTGGTATTCCCCATTCTTATAACCAGTTAGGATCGATGGTCAAGAGCACGTTGACAATGGAAGGGAAAAAAGGAGAAACCAGTTAGGTAGGGGGGAGTTTGATCGCTCGAGTTGTACCGGAGTTGTAACCGGAGTAATTGAAATACCGCGTATCTCTGGGGCAGGTGGTAGACCATTGTGAACAAGTATAGCTATAATAAAATAGGCAAAGGATATGTAGAACGGTTATACCGATTTTGGTAAATTAGTACACATGGTGTTACAGAAACCAGTAATGTACCCAGGTATGTACCAGTGGAATCTAGGCAGAGGGTTAAAATAGATACACCACTAGGTGTGGTATCCACAATTTAGTAGCAGTTGAAATCACTGGCAAGGTTGGTACCAGTTTTAAACCAGTATGGTAAAACACAATTAGAAATGGATCAGTTTTTACAAACGAGTTAATGGTTACCAGGTTGGGTACCAGTTCTAGCAGTATTATAACCGAGTTGTAACCAGTTATGAGCAGTGATATAAGTAGCCATGGGTAAACCAGTATTTGGATAGCAAAACGGTTAAGGAGTACAGGTATGTACTGGTTTGTGTACCGAGGTTTTGTAGGCCAGTGTTTAATAAACCATGTTGAGACTCAGAAATTGATTACGGCATGGTGTGTAAAAATCCAGTTAATAGCATTGGTACGCAAGTGGTGTACCAGTAATATTACGCAAGTTTATGCAGTTATCACCAGTTGTACAGAAATTAGTAGGCAGTTATAGTGTAGCTGTTAGGTACCGGAGAGGGGGACAGGAAAGGAGTTGTACCAGTGATTGTCCCAGGTGTGTACCAGATGGTACCAGGGGATAAGCAAGATATAGCCAGATTGTGAAAAAGCAGATTGTATACCAGGGATTGGGGTACCAAACCGACATTTGGGTAGGCCAGTGGTTTTATAATGGATACGGCAAATAAGAAAAAGTATGGTTTCCAGTGTTGATAATCAGTATGTACCAAAGGTGGTATAACAAGGTTAGTAAAAACCATTGGTGTTACCATGTAAGTTGAGATAGAGTATAATACGCAAATTATAGATAACCATTGTAGGCAGGTGTGTGGGAAGAGCTTGGAGTCGCAGGGTAGTTATGTAAAAACCGGAGTTTATACTACAAGATGGTTCTCAGTTGTACCGAATGTGTACCGAAGTATAGGTAAGGTGACAGAATAATATAACCAATATTGTACCATTATATTAACGCATTATAATCAAAATAACAGGTTTACCAGGAGTAGTGTACCAAGTTATAGCGATTGTAGGGCTGATTGTAACGCGTTGGGTAAAGCCGAGTTTGTAGCCAAAGATTGTAAAGCCCAATATGTAAACCAGTTAGACGCAGTGTTAAATACCGGGTATGATGGGGTACGCGTAATGAAGTGACCATAATTATGAGCAGTATAACAAGGGTTTGAAGTAAAGATAAGCCGGAAGAAATATTGTAAACCAGGAATTATGAAAGCAGTTGTAGACATTTGGGGTCAACTAGTGTTGTACAGTAAAAAATAGATTGTACCAGTTGTAACCAAGAGTGATGGTATATGCACAGAGATTCTGGGGGGGGACCATTTTGTACCAAAAAAAGGATGGTTAATATAGCATTTATACGAAGGGTTTAGGTTGTACAGGACGGACGGAAATTTTTAGTTAAAAACCAGGTTATAGCAGAATTTACCAAATGTGTACAGCGGTAGGTGGGGAACGCATTTTTAAAAAACGGAACGAGATAGGTGAATTGTACCATAATAGGGCAAAGGGCAGTTATAGCATTATATAGCCATGTGGTGTGTGGACCAAATAGCAGTTGTGACACAGAGTTAATAACCATTAGTAGCAGTTAGTACCAGTATAAATTTCAACGATGATGTGTTCCATTAATAAGCACGAGACCAGATAATTTTACGAAGATTGTAGGAAAGGCCATTTTTCCCAGTATTAAGACCCCAAAGTAAATGAGTACCAGTTTTCCAAGCGGGTATAAAAAATGTACGGCAAGTATAGCGGAGGTTTACCAGGTGGATGTTTATATGCAATAGTGGTATAGCGGAGGGTGGGTTGAATTGAAAGCAGGAAAGTGTGATGACCAAAGTTGAACCATGTATGTATGTAAAAGCAGTTATCAATAAAAAACGGGCAGGTTTGTTCGCCGCAAAAAGGGCTTGTAAACCAGAGTGTTACCAAGAAAAAAAGTATGTACCAAGATAGTGATCCCAAAACGAAATTAATGTCGCCAGGGTAAAAGCAAGTGGTTTACCGGGTTGGTGGAGAAGTACCCAGGTTAAGTACCATGTATCCGGAAATTGTAAACCAAAGGAGTTGATAAACCGATTGTGAAAAAGCATATATTTAGGGCGTTGTCGCAAACGTTTTAAGATAGGCGCATTGTAAATGTATACCGAGGTTGATACGCGGAAAGGAGGAAATGTATCATTAAATAAGGCAGGGTTTGAAATACGGCAGGAAATATGGGGGTAACCGGGTATGTACCAGATAGGGTGGGGGATAGCCTATGGGTGGTGGCAGTGTATACCAGTGTTAGGAGAAATAAAAAAGGGCAGTTGTAGCAAGAAAAATTGTAAAACCAGAAGGAAATTAATGTAATGAACCAGTTGGTAGCCAGTTGTAAAAGCAATCAAAATGTATAGAAATAACGCAGTAATGTACCAAAGTAATAAAATAGCAGTTAAAATAACACAAGGAAATATGTAACACACAGATTAGTAGGGACCGGAGTGTTTAAGGGGAAGGCATTGGGAATAACGAACATGGATGTGCCATGTGTAATACAACCAACAAGTAGATATTTAGTACCAGGTTGTAACCGAGAAATTAAGTACCGGTTGGATCAGCAAATAAAGTTAGATGAGAAAGCACGAAGTTAGTTCCCAGTAATAGCAAGAAATAAGGGGGTAATGTACCAAGGGAGTAATAATTGAAACAAATATGAGGTAAAGCAGTTGATACAACAAGAAGAAGCATGGTTGGATCAACACGTGTTGTGGTCCAGTAAGGAGTACCACGGGACGGTTATTTTTGAGCAGCGTCAAGGTGTACCAGTTTGGGAATTGTTAAACACAGTTGTATCCCAGTAATATGAAAGACGAAGGTTAAATTAAATAGCACGACGTTGTACCGTAGTAAAGATCGAGTTGGGTGCCACGGGTGTAAATAAGGGCAGTTATAGCACAAACCGAGTATGTAACCAAGTTGTAACCAAGTATGGTACCGTTAGGTAGCGAAATTTTGATACCAGTTGAATACACAAAACATTGTGTCGAACCAGTTAAAGTAGCCCGTTGTACAGAAGAGAATTGATAACAGCCACGGGGTGTGTAGCATTAAAGAAAAATACCAGTTGTATGCATTATAAAACCCGTTGTGAGCAGGGTGTAAAATTACCAAGTTGTGTAGCATTGTAAGTAGCAGTTGTAGCGGTTATAAGCAGCGGGAGTGGAATGAGGTGAATACAAACGCCGAGGGTTGGGTATCAATATTTAAAAAAAAAATACACGGGGTTTTGTACGGGGCAGTGGGGTTGTACCAGTTGTGTGGGTAAATGTACCAAAGGGTATGTAAGCAGTATAATACGGGGGCAGGTAATGGGGTAGCAAAAGGGTTGGTAGCCATTGTGTACCCAATTTAATAAAAAAAAACACCAGTTGTACCAAAGGGGTTAGTAGCACAAAGCAAAAAAAGGGTTCTACCACAGTTAATAGATCGAAAAACCAAATTTGTAGCAGTGTTAGGTAGGATGGGAGGGACCAGATTAGGGTGAAAAAACCAACCATGGGGGTGTACCAGTGTGTGTACGCAGGATTGTACCGTTTATCCGAGGAAAAATTAAAATACCGCATATGATAGTACAGCACGAGTTAGTAAAAGCCAGTTGTAGACCAGTTGTGACACAACGAGTTGTAGCCGTTTGCCAATAGAAAAGGGACAGAACCAAGTTGTTACCAGTTATTGGGAACCAGATCTACCAGTTAGTGTGTTACCATTGTACCGTTTGTAGCAGATTGTCCCAAAATTGTATGGCAAGGATTAAGATACGAACCAAGTGAAATGTAAAGCAGTGATACAAAAAAAAGTTGTACCATATGGTACCCGGTTATACACACGAATATAGTAACGACGGAGATTATAACAGCAGTTGTGTACCAGGTTTACTACCATGTTGTAGTAAGACCCAAAGTGTGTGAAAGTACCATTATAAACCAAAAAAATGGTTTTGGACCAGTATAGTAAGCGAATTAATAGACCAGGAGAATTAATGTAAAGGGGCAGGTTGTACACAGTGTAGACAAACAAGGTTAGTAACATTTTGGTAACGACACAAAGTTAATTATACAATAGAGCCAGGGAATTGTAGCGTTGTACAAGCAGTTGAATAGCTGGTTGGACACGAGTTTAAAGGGTGTACCGTAAAAAAATGGAAAAAATAACACAGTCTAAATGGAGGTGGCAAGTTAGTACCAGGTGTACCAGATTATAAAGGCGCAAAGTATATAACCAGTTGTAACCAAATGATTGTCCGCAACATTTGATGCGGCAGTGGAAAGATGAGCAGCAGTTTATAAACACAGTAAAAATGAGTGGACCAACTTGGGTGATACAAACAGTTAAAATTACCAGTTAGTAAACCAAAACAGTTGGTAAAACCATAAAAATTATGAAGTGTATAAACGGGCAGTGTACGTTTATAAAGGGCAGTTTGAATATGAAGGAAGGAAAAAAAAAGGGGGACCGAGAAATGGGGTAGTCAAAACCACAGTTTTAAATACCGATTAAGTATCCAGGGGTTATTGGCGGCGCATAGTTGTTCACCGTTATACCGGATATTGAAATACGACAAAAAAGTTGTAAACCTTTTTAAGGCGGGGGAGGGATAACTTAGGTGAAAATTAAAAAAAATTACGGACAGGTTATAAGACCGGAAAAGAAGGAACGGGAGTTTATGAAGGGACGGCAGGATTTAAAATACCGGAGGGGTTTAGTGAAAAGAAAGGAAAAATACAGTAAAAATAATATCGTGGGTTGTGGGGATGACCGGGGTTAAATAAGCCATATGAAAGGGGATCTATGGCATGTAATGGGGGTGGGGTGGGAACCACATTGTAGGTACGCAAGATTGAGACCAGTTATGTGGATAAAAGCAGTTATGGAGGCCACGTTATGATACCAGATAAATATAGCCAAGGATTTGGTTTACCAAAGGAATGTTAATATGCAACCAGGGGGAAAAAATATTTTGTACCATTAATGTGAGCAGAATAATATAAACCGAATAATATTGGTAACCAATTATTTAAACCAATTTTTACCGTTGTACCAAAGGAGTGTATAGCATTTTAAAACGAATAAAACCAGACTAAGTAACCAAAAAGTTTGTACGGGGGTTATAAATATAGGGGAACACGAAGGTTAGGTACCGAAAAAGTTAATAGCCAGTGAAATAAAGGCCAAAAAAAGGGTGTTTGTTAAGCCAAAATATATGCGCATATTAGAATAGACCAGTTGATACCAAATAAATGAAATGTCCGGCAAGTTGTAAAAGACAGGTTGAATCCGCAGTTTGTACCAGTTAATACCAGTTTATACCAGTTAAAGAATGGCAAAACGGGCAGTTGTAGGAAAACAGTTTTAGCAAGTTTAATACCAAGTGAATAGACGGCAAAAACGTGATTATTGGGGCAGGAAATTATGGCAAGTTGGGTGAAAAAAATCCCAAAAGAATGTTATAGCACGTTATAGCAGGTTTGGTAAAAAACCAGTGGACTTGAAAAACCAAGGTTATAGAAGCACAGTAAATTAAAAAGGTAACCAAAAAATATGGTTACCAGTTTAGTACCACGTTGTAAACCATTTGATTACCAAGTTGGTGACGCAAGTTGTGCAGTTGTGTAGGAACCCGTTTGTAGCAAGTTAGAAAGAAACCGAAAAAGAGAAAAGGGAAGGAAATTGTAAACACGATTTGTTTAGTGAGGACACCAGATTTGATGGAACAGGAATGGAAATGAGGCAATGGGGTTGGTAACAGGAGTGGTTTAGAACGTAATAGTAGGGTAACAAGTATATAGACAGTGAAATCATCCCTGTTACAACCCAGTTGTAAAGCGTGGGTAAAATAAAAGGAGGGGCGCATTAGTAAGCACACAGGGTGGGAAAGTGGTACCATTGATCGCAGGTTGTATGCCGTTGGAATATCTGTTAAGTACCATTTTGTACCAGTAATATAAAAAAAAGGGGGAAGACCATTGGGTATAAGAGAGCCATTTTGTAGACAAACAGATGGTTTGTAGCAGTTTACCAAATTTGTAACCAGTTGTGTGGAGTCAGGGGTAGTATAGGGAAAAACCAATACCGGAGTTGTAAAAAACCAGGGTGGGATGGGGCAGAAGAGAAACCAAGTTAAGGGGTAAAAAAAGCCAAAGTTGTAAGCAGTTTTCAGGAGAAAAAGAAAAACCAGTATATACCAAAGTGGTTGTGATAACCAGGGGGACGTGGTGTACAAAAACAGTAAAATGTAGCAAAACGTTTGTACAGCGTAAATTGGATAACCAGTGTATGGAAACCAGTTAAATAAAAAACCAGTATAAGTCAAAAAAAGGGGGGGGGGAACACACAACTATATAAAGGTAAGGGGCAGTATAGTGAAAGCCTTGTAAAACTTATCGCGTTGGTGATATACCATAATAAAAATAAATAGACCTTTAGGGAAGCAAAAAAAAGAAAGGGGGTGGGATTGTATACCAGCGTCAAATATCGGACAGTTATATGCAAAGATTAATGAAATAAAAACCAAAGAATTGAGTTGCCTCGAGGTGGGGTGATGAAAAAAAATGCGCAAAGAAATGAATTTAGGACCAGATTGTAACCAATTTAATAAACCAGTTTTTTGTAAACGAGAAACTAATGATGGGGTACCCAGTTGTACCAGTTTACCATTTGTGCATTTGTACCAGTTTTGTAGCCGTATAAACTTTATTTGTAACCAGTTTATACCAGTTGTACCAGTTGTAGCAATTGTAGCGTGTAGCTTTGTAGAGCCGTTTGTAGCATTATAAAACCATTGTGTAACCAGTTTTTAGGGCAGTTTATACCAAGTTGTACCAGTTTGTTCCAAGTCTGTAACCAGTTGTTTCCAGTGTAGCAGTTATATCAGTTGTACCAGTTATACCAGTTTTGTACCAGTTGTACCAGTTACCAGTTAGCGCATTTTATACCAGTTGTACCAGTTTATTCCAGTTATAAACCAGTTGTACCGAGTTGTAGCATGTTGTAGACAGTTTTTGTACCATTATACCAGTTGTACCAGTTGAAGCGTTATACCAGTTGTCCAGTTTACAGGTATACCAGGTTGTACCAGTTTATAGCAGTTGTACCAGTTATGAACAACCTGTTTGTACCAATTGTACCCATTTATACCAGGTTTACACCATTTTTTACCAGTTAAGCAGTTATACCAGTTGTTACCCGTTTATACGTTATACCAGTTGTACCAGTTGTCCAGTTGTACCATTGTACCATTTGTCCCAGTTTGTACCAGTTTTAAGCAGTTTTGTCAGTTGTACGTTATAACCAGTTAGACCAGTTGTTCATGTGTATTCAGTTGTAGCAGTTGTAGCAGGTTGTAGGCAGTTTGATACCGTTGTACCAGTTGTCCATTGTGAGCAGTTTGTTGCAGTTTTGTAGCAGTGTGTAAGCAGTGGTACAGCCGGTTGTCCAGTTGTAAAAACCATACAATGTTATACCAGTATTGTACCAGTTTGTATTCAGTTTTGTACAATTTGTAAGCAGATTTACCAGTTGGAACCAGTTGTAGCAGTTTTATACCGAGTTGTAACCATTATAGCAGTTTATACAGTTGTACAGTTTGTACCAGTTGTACCAGTTGTACCAGTTTTACCAGTTGTAGCAGTTATACCAGTTTACCAGTTGTACCAGTTATACCAGTTGTACCAGCATGTTTTTGGTAGCAGTATACCAGTTGTACCAGTTATACCATTTTGTAACCAGTTGTACCAGTTGTAGCAGTTATACCAGTTGTACCAGTTAAAACCAGTTGTACCAGTTGTAGCAGTTATACCAGTTTGTAACCAGTTTTGTAGCAGTTATACCAGTTGTAACCAGTTACTAGCAGTTTACCAGTATAATACCTGGTGTTGACCAGTTTGTACCAGTTATACCAGGTTTACCAGTTTTACCAGTTATACCTGTTGTACCAGTTGTACCAGTTATACCGTTTGAACCAGTTGTACCAGTTATACCAGGTTTACCATTTTTAACCAGTTTTATACCTGTTGTACCAGTTGTACCAGTTGTACCAGTTATACCAGTTGTACCATTTTGTCCAATTTGTCACCAGTTTTATCGCAGTTTATACCTTGTACCAGTTGTAACCAGTATAGGGCGTTATTACCAGTTGTACCAGTTGTACCAGTTGTAACCAGTTATAAGCAGTTATACAATTGTACCAGTTTTAACCAGTTAAAGCAGTTTTACCAGTTGTAACCAGTTGTGCCAGTTGTAGCAGTTGTAGCAGTTGTAGCAGTTGTACCAGTTGTACCCGTTTGTGACCAGTGGTGCCAGTTGTAGCAGTTGTAGCAGTTGTACCAGTTGTACCCGTTGGCCAGTTGTAGCAGTTGTACCCTTGTAGCAGTTGTAGCAGTTTGTACCAGTTGTAGCAGTTGTACCAGTTGTACCAGTTATACCAGTTCTATCAGTGGTACCATTGTGTACCAGTTGTACCAGTTATACCAGTTATACCAGTTGTACCAGTTGTACCGCAAGTTATAGGCAGTTTGTACCAGTTTTAACCAGTTTTTGCCATTTGAGTACCAGTTGTACCAGTGTACCAGTTGGTGCCAGTTGGTAGCATTTGTAGCAGTTTTGGTCACCAGTTATAGCAGTTGTGACATTCTAACCAGTTTGTTCCAGTTTCGTAGCAGTTGTACCATTGTAGCAGTATAAAGCGTTGTACCAGTGTAGCAGTTGTACCAGTTGTACCAGTTATACCAGTTTTATATCAGTGGGGTACCAGTGTGTCCAGTTCTCCCATTTACCCGTCATACACCAGGTCCGTTACCAAGTTATACCAGTATTGTACCATTTGTAAAAAAAAAAGCCATTTAGGTCCAGCAGTTAGACCAGTTGTACCAGGCTTCCAGTCTTACCATTGTAGTCCCAGTTGTACCAGTTATTAGCATTATACCAGGTTGTACCAGTTGTATACCAGTTTCCATTTATACCATTTAATACCCATTTGTACCAGTTTGTACCAGTTGTAACCAGTTGTTCCAGTCTTAAACAGTTTGTACCAGTTTGTACAGGTACCAGTGTACCAGTTTGTAAAACCATTTTTATACCAGTTGTACGCAGTTTGTACCATTCTTGCTTACCAGTTGTAACCATTTTGTACCTCCAGTTTGACCATTTGTAACCAGTTTGGTACCATTTATTACCAGTTGTACCAGTTGAACCCAGTTGATACAGTTATCCCAGTTTGTACCATTTTTAAGCCAAGTCTTACCCTTGTTACCATTTGTACCAGTTGTACCAGTTGTACCAGTTGTACCAGTTGTACCAGTTATACCAGTTGTACCAGTTGTACCAGTCTTACCAGTTGTACCAGTTGTACCAGTTTATAGATTTGTACCTTTTCTTGTTGCAGGTTGTTTGGTGTCACTGGAAATTGCGCCGCCTGCAGCAAACTTATCCCAGCGTTCGAAATGGTGATGCGCGCCAAGGAGAACGTCTACCACCTGGACTGTTTTGCTTGTCAGCTTTGCAATCAGAGGTGAGGGAGGGTGGACAGTCTGGGGACTCCCATAGTGTAAGGAGGTCTAATTACCATGTTACACACACACACACAACCTGTCAATCTCCTCGCAGATGTGTCCCAAGGTGGATTTGAACCCAGTGACCCGCTGTACTGCTCAGTAGGACCCTCCACTATCTGGATGTTATTATCAGTTTATTATCAGTTTATTATCAGTTTATTATCAGTTTATTATCAGTTTTCACACACAACCCAACCAACCACCACAACTGAAAGTCCGGAAAGTCGCCAAATGTTTTAACTGCTTTTTGAACATCGTAATTTCTACAATCAAAATAGTTTATATAATGTAAAATAAATATATAATTATATATGTGGCTCTAATTTCCTCCCCGGTTATTACTGGGCCATTTTAGGGCAGAACCTGATCCATGTTTGTGATTTGTCAAGTTTGTTCATCTGCCCATCATGCCCTGAGTTGTATTTGGCCGCGGCAGCTTTTATTATTGGACACATAAAACCTGCTCCCACCTCCCAAATAAATTCCCCACAGTATACATACTCCTACCTCCCACATAACCTCTCCCCTGTACACCTTCTCCAAAACACCGCACAAACTTCATCACCAGCACTTCTGCTCCAACCTCCCACATAACTTCCCCACAGTATACATACTCCAACCTCCCACATAACCTCTCCCCGTACACCTAACCAACCTCCCACATAATTCCCCACAGTATACATACTCCAACCTCCCACATAACCTCTCCCCTGTACACCTACTCCAACCTCCCACATAACTTCCCCACAGTATACATACTCCAACCTCCCCACATAACCTCAATCCCCTGTACACCTTCTCCAAGCCCCCACATAAACTTCCTCCCCAGCAGTTCTGCTCCAACATCCCACATAAACTCCCCAAAGTATACATACTCACAACCTCCCACATAACCTCTCCCCTGTACACCTACTCCAACCTCCCAAATAACTTCCCACAGATACATATCCAACCTCCCACATAACCTCTCCCCGTACACCTACTCCAACCTCCCACATTAACTTCCCCAAGTATACATACTCCAAAACCCTCCCAGTATAACCTCTCCCCTGTACAACCGACTCCAACCTCCCACATAACTTCCCCACAGTATACATACTCCAACCTCCCACATAACCTCTCCCCTGTACACCTACTCCAACCTCCCACACATAACTTCCACCTTGTACACGTACTCCAACCTCCCACATTACACACAGATGCTGGACTGCTCTGTCTATAGCCCTCCCTGAATGCTGCAAAGATTCAGGGCCCATTACAGAAAGTGGCAAACAGTCCCCATAAGGACAAGTAACACAAATCATTTCTCAGTATATTGTGACCTTTCGGTGTTGTGTTGTTCGGGAGTCTCACAAAGAAATTCTATCTCCTTTCATTGCCTCCTGCTTTGTGCTGAACGTTCCTATTATCCAGATCCCATTAGAAATGGAACGAGCTGAAATAATCACCACCCACCGGTTTCCCTCCCAAACACCCACATTTGCCTTTAAGAGCAAAACAAATTCCTTCCTTTTTATTGCCCCATTTTCATTCTATGGGTTTCACTGGCAGAAGGATAAATTTCCCAAGTTCCCCAGTTAGAAAATTAAATGCCTCTTGTGTTTGTGTGACATTCCTCTCCTTACAAATGGAAATCATCCCCAGCGCTTCTCATTTCAGATCTGCCACAAAACATTAAAGGTTCTTCTTCCAGCTCTCGCCTTTATCTATCCGGCGATATGGAGGTTTCTGCCTAAACATTCCGCATTGACTGCGTGTTACAGAGGAAGGTCGCGATAACCAACGTGTGTAATTACCAGGCCCGGCCGTAGCCAACATAACTATTCCGAGGTTAAACTGTTACAATTAATCCATCGGTTTAATCACCCGTGAACACGGCTATTTATTTCTTCCTCCTAATGGTGTCCACAATTGTCACTGCTAGAGTCTCAGAACCCTGCTGAATGTATTTTTAATGCTGTTCCCGTCGCACCGCAGAGACACCTCTCTATAGAGAGCGCGGAATTAGGAGCCACTAACTAGTCCCATTTATTCACGTCATTGTCAAGAGGTTCATTTGGGTGAGCTTTGTGCTTAATTGGAAATACTTGTGGAATAAATACATTTCAATATGTCTAATAGCTGGAGAATGTGACCTGCTGTGAAATCCGTCATTACTGGGCCCCCCACCCCCATCCTTAATAGTCAAAGGGAATTTCACACTCATTGGCTATAGAAAAGACATAATAACATTTATAGGAACATAAACTTTCTCCTCTCAGTTTAACAAGAAGAGAAAACTTTTCTTAAGGGTTTTAAATCACAGACTTAGAGCTAAACTTTTTCACTCTGTCTTGTTAATGGGGAAAAATAAAAATCAGATAAAACCTTCCACAAAACGGAGCATAGGGGGGAAGGTGAGATGTGTAAATGTCCCATTAAACAGTTTTAAATTTTCCATAGTAACATAGTATTGGAGGTTGTATAAAGAATATGTCCATCTGAGTCAAACCTTTACCCTACCCATAACTGTCTGTATAACAGTTACATCGTAGTAACATGGATTGGAGGTGTATTAAGACATCCGTCCATCTAGTCCAACCTTTATACCCTACCCATAATGTCTGTAAAACAGTTACATAGTAAACATAGTATTGGAGGTTAGGTTGTATAATGGACATTACGTCACCCATTCGTACACCAACCTTTATTTACCCTACACACACCATAGAATGTCTGTATAAACGAGTTCATTTCGGAACATATATTGAGGAGTGTATAAAGACATATGTCCATCTAGTCCAACCTTTATACCCTACCCATAATGTCTGTATAACAGTTACATAGTAACATAGTATTGGAGGTTGTATAAAGACATACGTCCATCTAGTCCAACCTTTATATCCTACCCATAATGTCTGTATAACAGTTACATACTAACAGAGTATTGGAATTTGTATAAAGACGTACGTCCATCAGTCCAACCTTTATACCCTACCCATAATGTCTGTATAACAGTTAATAGTATTGGAGGTTGTATGATGATATACTTCTGTCTAGTTTAACCTCTATACCCTAATCATTAACCATACCTAACAGTTGATCCAGGGGAAGGCAAAAATAATACAGAGGGGGGGGGAAGATTCCTTCCTGACTCCAAACGGCAATTGGAAAGTATCCCTGTACCAACCAGAACTACAGTATATGTGTTAATAACAGTAATTCTCAATATTATATAGTATTCCTCTACCAACCAGAACTACAGTATATGTATTAATACCAGTAATTCTCAATATTATATAGTATCACTCTACCAACCAGAACTACAGTATATGTATAAATACCAGTAATTCTCAATATTATATAGTACCCCCATACCAACCAGAACTACAGTATATGTATTAATACCAGTAATACTCAATATTATATAGTATCCCTGTACCAACCAGAACTACAGTATATTTATTAATACCAGTAATTCTCAATATTATATAGTATCCCCATACCAACCAGAACTACAGTATATGTATTAATGCCAGTAATTCTCAAATAAATAGTATCCCGTACCAACCAGAATAGAGTATATGTATTAATACCCGGGGGTAGTGAGTTTGACTCAAATTATATAGTATCCCTTGTACCAACCTAGAACTACCGTAATGTATTAATACCAGTGTATTCTCAATATAGAATAGTACCTCCCCCGTACCATACAGAACCTACAGATAGTACTAATACACACAGTAATTACTCAATTGGTATAGTATCCATGTACCAACCAGAATACCGTATACTGTTATAATACCCGTCAATTGTCGAAATATGTATATCGTAACCCATGTACTAACCCCTGAACTACTTAATATGGTATTAGTACCTGTCATTTTCAAAACACCAGGAGTCCACCCCCCCACCCCCCCCCCCCCAACCCACCCCCTACTACACCCCCTCCACCCACCCCCACGCACTTATAGCACGTTAGCCCCCCACCCCCCCACAATCCAGACACTACAGTATATGATTAATACCAGTAATTCTCAATATTATATAGTATCCCCGTGTTTACCAACCTAGACTACAGAGTAGGGTTATCCAGTAATCCCACCGTACATACCCTCAATATGTGGTATAGTATCCCCGTACCAACAGAACTACAGTATATGTATTTAATACCAGTACTTCTACAATTTATATAGTATCCCTGCTACCAACCAGAACTACAGTATATGTATACTATACAGTAATTCTCAATATGTATATAGATCCCCAGACCAAACAGAAACACAGTATATGTTATTAAAATACCAGTAATTCTCAATATTATATAGTATCCCTCGTACCAACCAGAAACTACAGTATATGTATTAATACCAGTAATTCTCAATATTTTATAGTATCCCCTATACCAACCAGAACACGTATATGTATTTATAACCAGAATTCTATATTATATATAGTTATCCCTGTACCAACCAGAACTTACAGGTATAGTATTAATCAAGTATAATTCTCAATATTATCTCATCCCGTGTACCAACCTAGAACAACAGTATATGTGATTAATACCGTAATTCTAATTATAAGATTCACAAATATAAGTAGTCCCCGTAACAACCAGGAACTTACAGTTATATTATTCAATTACAGCTCGTAATTCTCAATATTGTATAGATCCTCGTACAAAAGAATACACAGTATATGAGTATGTATACAGTACCATCAATTCTCAATATTAATGAGTCTCACTTCGTACATACATAACCACAGTAGTAGATGTATCACAAGTAATTCTCAATATTATATAGTATCCCCGTACCAACCAGAACTACAGTATATGTATAAATACCAGTAATTCTCAATATTATATAGTATCCCCGTACCAACCAGAACTACAGTATATGTATTAATACCAGTAATTCTCAATATTTTATAGTATCCCCGTACCAACCAGAACTACAGTATATGTATTAATACCAGTAATTCTCAATATTATATAGTATCCCTGTACCAACCAGAACTACAGTATATGTATTAATACAAGTAATTCTCAATATTATATAGTATCCCTGTACCAACCAGAACAACAGTATATGTATTAATACCAGTAATTCTCAATATTATAAAGTATCCCCGTACCAACCAGAATATTATATAGTATCCCCGTACCAACCAGAACTACAGTATATGTATTAATACATCTTCTCAATATTATATAGTATCCCTGTTACCAACCGAACTCGTATATGTATTAATACAAGTAATTTCAATATTAATGAGTACCCCGTACCACAAACTACAGTTATAGTTAAATACCAGTAATTCTCAATATTATATAGTATCCCCGTACCAACCAGAACTACAGTATATGTTTAATACCAGTAATTCTCATATTTTATAGTATCCTGTACCAACCAGAACTACAGTATATGTATTAATACCAGTAATTCTCATATTATATAGTATCCCTGTACCACCAGAACTACAGTATATGTATTAATACAGTAATTCTCAATATTATATAGTATCCCTGTACCAACCAGAACAACAGTAATGTATTAATACCAGTAATTCTCAATATTATAAAGTATCCCCGTACCAACCAGAATATTATATAGTATCCCCGTACCAACCAGAACTACAGTATATGTATTAATACCAGTAATTCTCAATATTTTATAGTATCCCCGTACCAACCAGAACTACAGTATATGTATTAATACCAGTAATTCTCAATATATATAGTATCCCTGTACCAACCAGAACTACAGTATATGTATTAAAAAGTAATTCTCAATATTATAGTATCCCCGTACCAACCGAACTACAGTATATGTATAATACCAGTATTCTCAATATTATATAGTATCCCCGTACCAACCAGAACTACAGTATATGTATAATACCAGTAATTCTCAATATTTTATAGTATCCCTGTACCAACCAGAACTACGTATAGTATTAATACCAGTAATTCTCATATTATATAGTATCCCCTGTACCAACCAGAACTACAGTATATGTATTAATACAGTAATTCTCAATATTTATTATCCTCCGTAACCACCAAAACACGTATATGTATTAATACCAGTAATTCTCAATATTATAAAGTATCCCCGTACCACCAGAGATTATATAGTATCCCCGTACCAACCAAACTACAGTATATGTATTAATCCAGTAATCTCAATATTATAAGTATCCCTGTACCAACCAGAACTACAGTAATGTATAATACCAGTAATCTCAATATTATATATCCGTATCCCGTACCAACCAGACTACAGAATTATTAATACCATAATTCTCAATATTATATAGTATCCCCGTACCAACCAGAACTACAGTATATGTATTAATACCAGTCATTTTAATATTTTTTTGTTTTATTAACTTATCTAGCCCACTTTTAAAGCTATTCAATGAACTTGCCATTAGAGAGGGACTAGAGCTTGAACTTGAACCTGAGTTTGAGTCGAACTTAACATGTTTGAACAGACTCGGACTTCTTGAACTATCCCGGACCCGGGTTTGTTGGACTTTTGAACTTTCCTGACTTTCGATAATTATCGAATGTTTGTCGTTGCAGTTTCGAGAATTATTGAATTTACGAGCTGCTTGCTAACCGTTGAATGTATCGTTTGCTAACCCTCGAAAGTATCGTTCGGTAACCGTCAAATTGGCCGTAACCCTCGAATGTAGCTTGCGCAAAACCCGACAATTACCCGCTCGTGTTTAAGAAGTGTTTTAACAGGTTTTGGTGACAGTGATGTGTTCCCCAGACCATTTCCCAGGTGCCACAGCCATTTACAGTAAGTGACCATTGTTAGTTTAGCTGTAAATCACCCGGACTTTTCAAACTATCACTCCCCATTGGAGTGGGTCCGAATTCGAATGTTCGAACTTTCACTGAAGATCAGCCATCTCTTTTTGCCATTACCACATCTGCTGGAAGACAGTTCCACAGTGTCACCGTTCTCACTGTAAAGAAACATTTCCTAACCTGAAGATGAAACTTCTTTTCTTCCAACCTTAAAGGATGTCCACGTGTCCTCTGATATGACCTATTAGTGATCAATGCACCAGAGAGTTTATTGTATGGCCCATAAATATATTTGTATAAGGTTATCATGTCCCCACGCAACCGCCGCTTCTCCAATTTAAACAGCCCTAACTTGTCTAATCTGCCTGCATATTCAAGCCCCTCCATTCCCCTTATTAATTTAGTTATAACTTGTCTAATCTGCCTCTAGTCAAGCCCCTCCATTCCCCTTATTATTTAGTTATAACTTGTCTATCTCCTGCATAGTCAAGCCCCCTCCATTCCCCTTATTAATTTAGTTATAACTTGTCTAATCTGCCTGCATAGTCAAGCCCCTCCATTCCCCTTATTAATTTAGTTGTCCTTCTCTGCTTCCATTTCCAAGATGTCCCTTTTGTATATGGGATTCCAAAACTGCACCACATATTCCAAATGTGGCCTTACCAGTGCCTTGTAAAGAGGGAGAATAATATTTTTCTCTCTTGATTCCATTCCCCTCTTTATACAAGACAATATCTTGTTAGCTCTAGCCGTTGCTCCCTGGCATTGTTTGCTACAGCTAAGTCTGTTATCTACCAGAACCCCCAAATCTTTTCCATTACAGATGCACTTAACACAGAGTTATTTATGGTGTAGGGGGCACAGGGATTATTAAATCCCAAATCCATCACCTTACATTTATCAACATTGAATCCCATCTGCCATTCTGCTGCCCATTGTGATAATCTATCTAGGTCTGCTTGCAGCACTTGCACATTATACATAACTGCATATAAAAGTTAACATTCGATAAGTTATTTCATATTAATAGCCCCAAGCTCATGTTTTCTATTTCTTTATGTGTGAAACCGTTTAACGGAGAATTTTGTGACGTGTGTTTGTGTGTTTATATTTTGCAGGTTTTGTGTCGGAGACAAGTTTTTCCTAAAGAACAATATGATTCTGTGCCAGACGGACTATGAGGAAGGGTTACTGAAAGAAGGATATTCCACCCAGGTCCGCTGAGCCCCTCACGTTTATTGTGAAGATAGAAAGCATTATATTATTATTATTATTATTTTGGCTCAACCTGTAAATACAAACTGACACTGGAGTCTACGGAATAGCTGAATTCTATGGACACCCTGTGGGTCGGACGTGTGTGATGAAATCCTGTACAGGCAGCTCCGTCCTTTTCTATGTATTTTGGGTTTTATTTGCCTGTTGGAATTTAGTTGTTTCTTTTCTGTCGATGGGCATGAGGAAATTGAATTCCTGCTGTACATAACGTATTGTAAAGCACAAATGGGATACAGTTTTATTGTGTTACCGTTTGTGCAGTTGTTGCTTGTTTGTAACGTTGCATTTGGTACAATCACTGTCTAAACATTGTATATTTATGATTCCCCTACTTTACGGCTATTGGAAAATAGTAAAATAATGAAAAGATTGCCAGGTCCGTAAAAGAGCAACTACTTGGACTTTAGGGAAGAAAGACGATTCGCCAGAGATCTCCGGATGGTAATTTGTACAATGGGACCTCACTGTGATTGGTTACACACTGCTATAAATTTACTGTATTACTGTAAAGGGGGTTTATCCTAAACAATGACCGAACTTTCCCTTTTGTTTTCTCCAATCAAATTATTAGTAACGGAACAGGGAAAGTTGGGTGTCGATTCTACTAAAGTTACTGGGACGTCAACCCTGAAGGTGAATTAGTCATGAGAGACAAAATGGATACGTAACTTCAGTGATATATTATATAATCTCTCAGTTCCAGAACAAAATGTCTGCCTAGAGTATAATGTCCTTAAAATAAAAACCACATATAGATAAATTACCCCCAAAAATCACAATAGTTAGCAAAGCTGAGAGATGTAGGTCTAACCTGTTATACAGCAAAATGTTCTTCTACCCCTTCCCTCTACCTCTCAAAAGGTTTCTGCCTCTCCAAGCTCTTTTACAAGCTCACACATGCTCAGAGGAGACATCTAAGGGGAATAACAATGAGTCATTGGCTGTGATGTCATCTGTTATACCCATGACTGACAGCTGATAATTGGAATAACCAGGAAGCAGAAAGAGAGGTAACAGAATATCAGGCAGCATTTCAGGTTAGTTTTACATCTCTCAGGATTTTGAACTATTGCAGTTAGGGGGTTTTAGGGGTGATTTGATTCCTGCAATTTTTCATCTGTGGGGTTGACTTGTGCTTTAAAACACAATGGAATAGTCTCAGTCACTGGTAAAACACCCAAGAGAACCATCAGCACATTGTACAGAAGAGAATCCCAGAGAGAGGGGGCTATAAAGACCCCCCATTACAGAGCAGCGAGGGCCGTTATCAGGAGGATTCTACGCTATGTTCTCCATTCACCGTCCATGCTCCGGCCTTTCTACAACGCTCTTGTTTTTATGCAGATAAATGATCTTCGATGGGTCTGTTTTATATGAAAATAAAGAGAATGTATTTCATCTAACAGAATCACAGCTGAGTTCACTCTTTGTTGTGTGTTTGGACTTAGTTTCATTTCAATCCCATTTAGGTGGGTCCAGGACTAGAGATGTTCAACACTGTTGAATTTCGTTTGGTTTTAGAATTTTCAAAATTTTTCGGAAAGTTTGAAAGTTCGAGTTTCGATTTTCGAAAAATGGATTGGGAAGTTCCGAAAGTTCGGAAACCCTCAGATTCGATTCGAAACTCGGTTCTCGAACCCACATTACATCTCTATCCAGGACACAGTAAGTATCTGCAGGGTTTGGAGATTTATTTCCATTTTGTCCCTTTTAGTTAAACCAGCAGTACGGTCCATCGCAGTACTAATGTGTTTGTGGCCCTGTAGGGACCCAGCCATGGAAAATCAGCACCTGGCACGATTCAAACTATTAACTCACATCTGATGAGGACGAAATGTCTCTCCGCCTCATTAACTGTGGTTAGTAAAGTTCCACCTTCTCTTATTTACCATTCAGACTGATGGTTTGGATTGTGCTTATCTGTGTCTCTTTGATTGGTCCGATGAAAACCATCCAATGGTAGCACCATATAGTCTATAACATGACTCGTCACTGTACTATATCCTTACACCTTGGGGACCAATAACACAAACTCTTCCCCTTCTCTGTTTCATCTTCATCGCAGTTGGTATAGTCTAGAGAACCAGGGATGTTTACAGAATCAATGTCACCCACCTCCCAGACAAACAGAGACAAAGACTATTAGTTCCTGTTGTGTAATTGGTGTGTTACAAAATGATGGAATTACACAGACAATGTACACAATGGAGATTGGATGGAAATTATCCATAATCACTAAATCAATCAAATCAAATATGGTAGGAATTGTAGAAAGAGTCAAACTCTTCCCAACGTTAATGTCTGAACCTGATAGATCTCTGCTATTCAGTTCCTCAACTAGTCTTAAACTTGAAGATGTTTGTTAGTCACCTAATGTATCTCTAAATTCCCTGAAAGCTATTTGGATGACTAGCAAAATATCCCCAAGTTCAAGTCCAGTTATGGATTCCACAGATATACCATGACATGGATGGATGAATATTACAGATATACCGTGACCTGGATGGATGAATATTACAGATATACCGTGACCTGGATGGATGAATATTACAGATATACCGTGACCTGATGGATGAATATACAGATATACCGTGACCTGGATGGATGAATATTACAGATTACCGTTGACCTGGATGGATGAATATTACAGATATACCCGGATGAGTGACCTGGATGAATGAATATTACAGATATACCATGACCTGGATGAATGAATATTACAGATATACCGTGACCTGGATGGATGAATATTACAGATACGGACCTGGATGAATGAATATTACAGATATACCGTGACCTGGATGGATGAATATTACAGATATACCGTACCTGGATGGATGAATATTACGATATACCGGACCTGGATGGATGAATATTACAGATTACCGTGACCTGGATGGATGAATATTACAGATATACCGTGACCTGGATGATGAATATTACAGATATACCGTGACCTGGATGGATGAATATTACATATTACCGTGACCTGGATGGATGAATTTACAGATATACCGACTGGATGGATGAATATTACAGTATACCGTGACCTGGATGGATGAATATTACAGATATCACGTGACCTGGATAATTAATTACAGATACCGTGACCTGGATGGTGAATATTACAGATATACCGTGACCTGGATGATAATATACAGATATACCGTACCTGGAGGATGGATATTACAGATATACCGTTGCCTGGATGGATGAATATTACAGATATACCTGACCTGGATGGATGAATATTAGATATACCGTGACCTGGATGGATGAATATTACAGATATACCGTGACCTGGATGGATGAATATTACAGATAACCTGACCTGGAGGATGATATTACAGATATACCATGACCTGGACGGATGAATATTACAGATATACCCGTGTCCAATGGATGGATGGATATGTACAGATATACCGTACCTGGATGGATGAATATTACAGATATACCATGACCTGGATGGATGAATATTACAGATATACCGTGACCTGGATGAATGATATTACAGATATACCGTGACCTGGATGATGAATATTACAGATATACCGTGACCTGGATGGTGAATATTCCAGATATACCGTGACCTGGATGGATGAATTTACAGATATACCGTGACCTGGATGGATGAATATTACAGATATACCGTGACCTGGATGGATGAATTCAGATATACCGTACCTGGATGATGTATTACAGATATACCGTGACCGGATGGTGAATATTAACGATATACCGTGACCTGGATGGATGAATATTACGATATACCGTGACCTGGATGGATGAATATTACAGATATACCGTACCTGGATGGATGAATATTAACGAATACCGTGACCTGGATGTATGAATATTACAGATATACCGTGACCTGGATGGATGTATATTACAGATATACCGTGACCTGGATGGATGAATATTACAGATATCCGTGACTTGATGGATGAATATTACAGATATACCGTGACCTGGATGGGATGAATATTACAGATATACCGTGACCTGGTGGATGAATATCAGATATACCGTGACCTGGATGGATGAATATACAGATATACCGTGACCTGGATGGATGAAATTATTACAGATATAACCGTGACCTGGATGGATGAATATTACAGATATACCGTGACCTGGATGGATGAATATTACGGATATACCGTGACCTGGATGGATGAATATTACAGATATACCGTGACCTGGATGGATGAATATTACAGATATACCGTGACCTGGATGGATGAATATTACAGATTACCGTGACCTGGATGGATGAATATTACAGATATACCGTGACCTGATGGATGAATATTCATATAACGTGACCTGGATGGATGAATATTACGAATATACCGTGACCTGGATGGATGAATATTCGATCTACCGTGACCTGGATGGAGAAATATTACAGATATACCTGAACCTGGATGGATGAATTACAGATATACCGTGACCTGGATGGATGAAATTACAGATTACCGTGACCTGGATGGATGAATATTACAGATATACCGTGACCTGATGGATGATATTACAGATTACCGTGACCTGGATGGATGAATATTACAGATATACCGTGACCTGGATGAATGAATATTACAGATATACCATGACCTGGATGGGAATATTACAGATATACCGTGACCTGGATGAATGAATATTAAGATTACCGTGACCTGGATGATGCTATTACAGATATACCGTGACGGATGGATGAATATTACAGATTATACCGTGACCTGGATGGATGAAGATTAACAGATATACCATGACCTGGATGGATTGAATATTACAGATACCATGACTGGATGGATGAATATTACAGATTACCGTGACCTGGATGGTGAATATATACAGATATACCGTGACCTGGATGGAATAATATACAGATATACCGTGACCTGGATGGATGAATATTACAGATATACCTGACCTGGATGGATGAATATTACAGATATACCGTGACCTGGATGGATGATATTACAGATATACCGTGACCTGGATGGATGAATATTAAAATATCCGTGACCTGGATGGGATAGAATATTACAGATATACCGTGACCTGGATGATGAATATTACAGATATACCGTGACCTGGATGGATAATATTAAGATATACCATGACTGGATGTGATGAATATTACAGATATACCGTGACCTGGATGGATGAATATTACAGATATACCGATGACCTGGATGAATGAATATTACAGATATACCATGACCTGGATGGATGACATATTACAGATATACCGTGACCTGATGGAGATGAATATTACAGATATACCGGCCTGGATAGAATATTACAGATATACCGTGACCTGGATGTATGAATATTACAGATATACCTGACCTGGATGATGAATATTACAGATATACCGTGACCTGGATGGGAATGAATATTACAGATATACCGTGACCTGGATGGATGAATATACAGATATACCGTGACCTGGATGGATGAATATTACAGATATACCGTGACCTGGATGGAATTGAATATTACAGATATACGTGACCTGGATGGATGAATTACAGATATACCGGACCTGGATGATGAATATTACAGATATACCGTGACCTGGATGGATGAATATTACAGATATACCGTGACCTGGATGGATGATATACAGATATACCGTGACCTGGATGGATGAATATACAGATATACCGTGACCTGGATGAATGAATATTACAGATATACCGTGACCTGGATGAATGATATTACAGATTACCTCCTGGATGGATGAATATTACAGATTATACCGTGACCTGGATGGATGAATATTAAATCAGATATACCGTGACCTGGATGGAATACTATTACAGATATATCCGTGACCGGATGAATGATATTACAGGAATAACCATGACCGGATGGATGAATATTACAGATATACCGTGACCTGGATGGATGAATATTACAGTATACCGTGACCTTGATGATGATATACAGATCCCGTGACCTGGATGAGATATTACAGATATACGTGACCTGGATGGATGAATATTACAGATATACCGTGACCTGGATGGATGAATATTAAGATATACCGTGCCTGGATGAATATCACAGATATACCGTGACTGGATGCTTAATATTACAGATATACGTGACCTGGAGGATTGAATATTACAGATTACCGTGACCTGGATGGATGACGATATACAGATATACCGTGACCTGGATGGAGAATATTACAGATATACCGGACCTGATGGATGAATATACAGATATACCGTGACCTGGATGGATGAATATGTACATATACCGTGACGTGGATGAATGAATATTACAGATATACCGTGGACCTGGATGGATGAATATTACAGATATACCGTGACCTGGATGATGAATATTACAGATATACCGTGACCTGGATGGATGAATATTACAGATATACGTACCTGGATGATGAATATTCACATATACCAACCTGGATTGATGATATTACAGATATACCGTGACCTGGATGGAATATATACCAGATATCCGTGACCTGGAGATGAATATTACAGATATACCGTGACCTGGATGGATGAATATTACACTATACCTGACCTGGATGGATATATTACAGATATACCGTGACCGGATGGATGAATATAATATTACATATATACCGTGACCTGGATGAATGAATATTACAGATATACCGTGACCTGGATGGATGAATATTACCGATATACCGTGACCTGTGATGGATGAATATTACAGATTATACCAGTGACCCTGGATGATGAATATTACATAACCGTGACCTGGATGGATAATATTACAGATATACCGTACCTGGATGGATGAATATTACACGGATATACCGTGACCTGGATGGATGAATATTACATGATATACCGTGACCTGGATGGATGAATATTAGAATATACCGTGACCTGGATGATGATATACAGATTATACCGGACCTGGATGGATGAATATTACAGATATACCGTGACCTGGATGATGAATTTACAGATATACCGTGACCTGGATGATGAATATTACGAATATACCGTGACCTGATGATGAATATTACAGATATACCGTGACCTGGATGGGATGAATATTACAGATATACCATGACCTGGATGATGAATATTACAGATTACCGTACCTGGGATGGAGAATAATTACGATATACCGACTGGATGAGATAATATCGATATACCGTGACCGGATGGATGAATATTACAGATATACCGTGACCGGGATGGATGAATAATTACAGATATACCGTGACCTGGATGGATGAATATACAGATATACCGTGACCTGGATGGATGAAATTAACGATATACCGTGACCTGGATGGATGAATATTACAGAATACCGTGACCTGGATGATGAATATTACAGATATACCGTGACTCGGATGGATGAAATATTACAGACAGGCTTTATATTTCTAAGGGCCCATGGTTAATCAGGACAGGCTTTATTATTTCCTAAGGGCCCCATGTAAGTCAGGAACAGACTTTATATTTCTCCTAAGGGCCCCAGTAAGTCAAGGACAGCTTTATATTCTAAGGGCCCCATGTAAGTCCAGACAGGCTTTATATTTCCTAAGGGCCCCATGTAAGTCAGACAGCTTTACTTCTAAGGGCCCAGTAGTCGGACAGGCCTTTCTAAGCAGACGCAGGACGTATTTCTATGCCCATGTAGTGAACGGTATATCAAGGGCCCCATCGTAGTCAGAGTTAATTGGCCAAAGTCAGGGCTTTATATTTTCCTAAGGGCCTTTAATCCAACCAAGCTTTCCACTAGCCTAAGTCAGGACAGGCTTATTTTAGTCCATGTCTAAGCGAGGCAATGTGCTAAGGGCCATCGTAAGGTCGACATGGCTTTTTATATTTCCTAAGGCCCCTAAGTCAGGTTTATCTGGTCCCCTGAAGTAGGACAGGCTTTATAATTTCTAAGGGCCCCAGTGTACGTCAGTACGACGGCTTATATTTTCCTAAGGGCCCATGTAAGTCAGGCAGGTTTTATATTTCCTAAGGGCCCCTATGTAGTCCCGAACAGGCTTTAGTATTTCCTGCAAGGGCCCCATGTAATCAGGACAGGCTTTATATTTCCAAGGCCCCATGAGTCCCCCCCCCCAGACCAGGCTTTATGATTTCCTAAGGGCCCCCATGTACGTCAGGGACAGGTTCTGTATAATCTCTCCCATTATACCGAGATCCCTTTGATCTAATCCCCCGTCACTACAGATAACATAACTAGAGAGATCTGGTGACATTCCTCCCCATATTATTGGGCAGAATTGACTCCACTTTGTCCTTTGGCAATCACATTTTGATGCTGAAGTCTCGGTGGAGGGCGGTAATCAGGAGTGTTTGTGAAGCAAGTAGCGGTCTAGTCGCGATTTGGGACAGCAGGTCATTGTCGTAGGCAGATAATTGCTTTATTGACAATGTGGATCGGTGGCAGATGTGTTGTGAGCTCTCGATTGCGGTTTTCATGTGGAGTATTGCGTTTATCTGGCTTATGTGCAGTGGAAGATTGTCAAACCTTGGTCCCTTCATTTACATGTGATTACTTCCCCTGGACTCTGGGTAAAACTCTTTACCTTAAATGATAGTAGGGAGTCTTGTTTGACACTGGGCCTGGACCCCAGGGTAATGTTATGTTACGTTCCAACATTTTCTCTTTGCTTGTGGCATAGATCGGTGTCGAGTCTCTCAGGTGTACATCATGTTACTGAACACAAGCCATTGCACTTTACACCAGCTTTAGGCTCCTCTCGCTCATACTCGACTGGGCAGGCTCGTCACCTGATTTACCAATAGTCACAACACAACAGCCACGTGAACATGCCTTCACCTTCTTTATTGAACCGTACGTAGTATACAATTTACTGGGCTGCTAGCGTCGTAGTCTCACCAAGAGGCTGTTTCAATCACAACAGAACAGAAGGGGCTGTAAACTGATATTAGCTAGTGGTCGGTGTAGATATCTTCTTCTCAGGGATAGATCGGTTAGGAGGTTAGTAAGGCGGTTGCAGCGTCTATCAGTATGAGTGGTGCTGATACGTTGTGGTGAGAGGGTAGGGGTTCGGTGGTTAGTGATTAGCGGTTAAGTATTATAGGTAGTTACGGTTGTATTAGAGGTTAGTATGTTAAGGGTACCGGTTTACAGTTTTACAGGTTACGGTCTGTATGAGGTCGCTTCGGGTATGTGTTCGCCGGTTGTGGGTTCGTCTTTAGCGGTGTTTACGCCTGTTCGGGTTACGGTGTGTAGGGTTACGTTTGCGGTTAGTTTGACAGGGTTAGTTGCTCGGTTCGTTCGTTTCGCGTTCGGCGTGTCTTACGGTCTCGTGTCAGGGTTAGTCATAGGTGTAAGGTTAGTCTCCTCACGTTATGTTGGGTTAGTATTAGTTAGGGTTGTAGTGTCAGGTTACAGTTGAGTTTTTAGGTTAGTAGGTTGTTAGTGTTAGAGTTTACAGTTAGTTAGAGGATAGTAGTGTTAGAGGTCCATTTAGGGTGAGAGGTATTAGGGTTGGTTTGGTTCGGTATGGGTATCGGTTGTGGTTACGTTCGTTCGAGTAGTACAGTCTTAGTGTTAGTGGTAGTAGGTTAGTGTTAGGTATTACTAGTTACTGAGCGGTTAGTATTCGGGGCTTAGTCTTACGGTAAGGTTAGTATTAGTTGTGTGAGGCTTACTGTTAGGGTCTAGTGGTTAACCTGTATGGTAGGTTAGGTTCAGTCTAGGGTGTCTCACGCATTAGAGTGTTAGTATATTAGGGTAGTGTCGATTAGGGTTATGTGTTAGAGAGTTAGGGTTAGTGGTTTAGCGTTAATAGAGAGTTCGAGGCTAGGTAGTATTAAGGTAGGGTGAAGTCTATTGGTTAGTGTTTAGTTTAGGGTTTGTTGGGTTAGTGTGAGCTGTTTCAGGGTTTAGGAGTATTTGGGTTAGTAGGGTTAGTGTTAGGTAGGTTTTAGGGTTAGTAGTTATGGGTTAGTTGTCAGAGGTAGGTAGTATTAGGGTAGTTTTAAAGAGGTTAGGGTTGAAGTAGTTATAGCGGGTTATGTTAGTAGTATTGTAGAGTTCAAGAAGTTAATGGTTGGGTTAGGGTGTCAATGATGGGGAGTGTTGTGTCAAGTATTGTGGATTAAGTGGGTTTTGGCTATTAGGGTTTAGTGTTTCAGGTTAGGTGGGTAGGGTTAGGTTCAGAGGTTAGGGGGTTTAGGGTTAGTGTTCGTTGGGTTTGGGTTAGGTTAGTGTTCAGGTTCAGGGTTGGGGTTTGGGGTTAGGTTAGTGTTCAAGTTTAGGGTTAGGGTGGTTAGGGTTAGTGTTCAGGTTAGGTTTGGGTTAGTTTCAGAGGTTTGGTAGGTTAGTATGTGGTAGGTTTGGTTAGTGTTCGTGGGTTTGGGTTTAGGTGTTTCAGGTTGGGTTCGTAGGGTTAGTGTTTGGTTGGATGGTTATGTGGTTCAGGTAGTCGTCTGAGGTGGTTGGGTTGGGTCAAGGTGGTGTGGGTTAGGGTTATTGTTCAAGGTAGGGTTTGGTTTGGGTTAGGGTAAGGTTCAAGTAGGTTAGGGTAGGGTAGGTTAGGCAGGTTAGGGTTTGGGCTTAGTGTTCAGGTTATGGTTGTGGTTAGTGTTAGGAGGTTGGTGGGTTTTTTGGGTTAGGGAAGGTTAGTTTGGGTTTGTTCAGTAGGGTTTTTAGGTGTGTTTCAATTAGTGGTAGTGTTAGTCGGGTGTATAGTTGTGTTCAAAGGTTAGGGTTGGGTTGGCGGTTGGGTTAGTGTTCAGAGGAGGTTAGGGGGTTAGTGTTCCTTGAGGTTTATGTTCAAGGTGGGTGGGTTGTGTCAAGTGGGTGTTGGGTGGTTTAGTGTTCTGGTTTAGGTGTGTGTCAGGTTAGGTTGGGTTAGTGAAGGTTATTGGTTAGTGTTCAAGGTTAGGGTTGGTTAGGTATAGGGTTAGTGTCAGGTGGTTGGTTAGGATAGGTTGGGTGTTTTGGATTTAGTTGTTAATGTCATTCCAGTAAATTGTTTTGTCTGCCCGTCATTCCCACTCTACACATTCCCACATCTAACTCAGTTTTAGTTCAGCGATTTCCCAATAACATTCCGATATTTTGTAAATACACAGATGCTCTAGTAGTGTTTAATAATCACTATAAAGGGAAACTCTCATTGTCCAGTGGTTACTATTATGTGGTGTTTCTTACTCTTTGTAACGCAACATGTGACATCTTTCTCTTCCCACCCATTTTACCATCCAAACTGGCAGGTCCTGTCCCAACGAAAAGAGGAAATCCATATCCCATTATGAAAAAGCACATTAGATGACCCTGAGTTTAAGACAAGGCTCCATGGTCTGCTGACACTGGGTGGATCTTGATAAAAACAGGGATGATTGCAAGAGAAGTAAAGTAATGAGACTATATTTAAGTGCCCTGCACAAGTATCAATCATTTGTTGCAACCTTAAATAGAATAAAATGAACTTGAAAGGAAATGAATTCATCAGACTTGAGCTAAATATTCTTGATGTGCAGCTTTCCCCCCGTTTCACCAAGATGTATCACACTCTTTAAAAATTTCGTTTCATTATGTGCAGAAAGGGACTATTCTTCTTATCTGGCATCACCATCAGGAAAAAGTCCTCCTGTAAAAGCTTCGATAAACCACTCATTCAGAGCGTACACAAGTCCCACAAGTGATGTTTCTGGAACAAGGAGCCCTGCCAAGGAAAACTAAGGAAAGGGATTGAACCTTTCTCATCTTACACTTGATACCCGGCTCAACTTGTGTTCAAAGTATCCTCAACTCTCATTATTCCTTCCCTTCTCTCTGTGAAAATAAACAGAAAGGGACATTAAATAGAGATGGTGTTTAGAAGTGTCTGGATGTGGGTCCAGCTCAACGCTTCCAGTCCCCACCTTAAAAAATACTCTTACGGGTTTGTCTGTGTGCATGGCTCACTATGTGTGCGGTTATAGGCAAAGGTCTTGGATCACTCATCAGCGGGTCTGGGAGTAATTAGGTCTCAAACGTTTTTTAGACCAGCACACTTGGGCAATTAAAATTTTCTTGAGGCACACCGTGTTCACTACACTGGGTGTACACTGAAATAATATCTTTGCCTCATGTTATCTATAATAAATTACAGGTAGTAGCACTTACTCTGATGGTGTGTTGCTGTTGCTGCATGACTTTTTTTTCCAATATACAATACTTGTTTTGTTCGGTTTCACCATGACCTGACTGTGTTCCCACATACCAACTGTCAAATATTACATATACAGACACCAACTGTCAAACCATTCCGCACCGCACACTGCTTAGAAATTGTAAAACATAAGATTTTCAAGATGGAATAAAGAAATGCTGGGAGGGCAGATCACAAAAAAAACAGTACAGTGATTAGTTGGGATGGAATTATAGTTTCCACTACATAGCAATTTAAAAAAAAACACATTTTCCAGTGTATTTAACCCTTTAAAAGTGGGACGTGAAGTGTATGACCCTATTTTATGCACTACATGACTGGTTCATTTTATCCAAAAAGAGTAAAAAAAATAACAATTTAATGAAATTGTTAAAATTTCCACTACCAAATTCGGACACACACCTCTCGGTCTCTGTGAATTTACACCCGGTCTATGGGGGTTTTAACAAACCGTTTTAAACCAAATTGACATGTTTAATACTCCCCCGGAAATTTCCGGGAATTGCGTGGTTATTTTGGGGGGTTTTATTGACACTCACGGTGTTCTACCGATTGGCTTGGGATTTCAGATAGTCATGCTGTTTTTAACTTCTCCGTAGATTAAAAGGGAGGGGGGGGGGATGTGACGCAGTGGTGGAAGGGTCACGGGTCCATCTGCTTTTTATTTCCCCATTGAAAAGCCATTTGGAAGCGAAATTTACGGGTAAAGATGAGTCTCAGCTAGATGGGGGTTGGGGGGTTAGAAAAGAACACAGTAGATTAAATTCATTGCTATTAGACCAATTGACCACCAGTGGCTCCTTGTGTGGCTTAAAGACACCCATCGGAGAATTTACCTAGGGGCATATTTATAAAGTGTCGTTAACTTTTCGCGGCCGTTCTCGCGGCAATTAAGCATGAATCCGTTACCGCGATTTATAAAGCACCCGAAAACGGCCGCGAAAAGTTAACGAAGTGGTAACCTTCGCGCAGATATTACACGCGTACCGGTACCCCGCTTCTATTTTTAAAGCGGCCTGGTAACTGGTTTCGCTCGCTAGGTATCGGTGTTTGTACTTCGCACCTTGATGTGGCGAATGTTAGCACGATACTAACCGTTCCGCGGCGGGCTGGGCAGGCAACCCCGCGGCGGTGGTCCAACGCCTCCCCGGGGACACGCCCACCACGCCCACACCCCCCGGCGCGCAGCGGCGACACCCGCCGCCGCCGCCCTTCATCCCAGCAGCCCTCCACCCGTTCCGTTCGGGACAATCTCGAACGGAGGCTAGAAGGGCTGGCCGGGAAGGGCCGCTCAGCAGTGGGTCGCAGACACCCGCCGCGCACCCCCCTCCTGCAACCCTCAAGCCCCCCGCCCGTTGCGCTCACGGGAGGGAGACGGAGGGAGCCGCTGGGGGGTTGAGGCTCCCTCCAGCGGGGCCTAGGAGAAGGGCCTTTTGGGGTTAGGGGCCCGCGTCTCGAACGGGACCCCCCCTCCCCGGCCCTTAAGGGCCACTGCGGCACTGAAACAGTGCCTTTAGGCGGGGGTCACCGCATCTGAAACCGCGGGCCCCCAGTGCGGCGCTTAAAAGAGCCTTGGGCGACGTTTCTTTCTTCCAGTCCGGCGACACCAGCTCCGCCGAGGAGCCGCCGACACCCACGAGAGGTACCCCCCGGGCCGCCATGGGGTACCACCCGGCGGGCGCCGGCGACACTCAACGAGGCCGATGTGCCGGGTCTTGATCCGACGCGAACTCTTTCGGGCTGGCGACAACCAAACCCCACTCAGGTCGCCGATGCCAGGCAGGCTCACTGCGGCCGCCATGTGAGCCCGCTGGCACCGCGGCCCTCAGCGAGACGATTTGCCAGCTGCTTCTTTCTTCTTTTCTTCAGCCATCTACTGCGATGGCTCTGAGTCCGCGGCGGAAAACTCCTCTTTATATAAGGTTTTGCAGAAAATCCCATAATCCGTTTTCTGATTGTCAATTTTAATATTGACTTTACATAACCAATAGATTTCCGGAAATCTGATTGTTAATGTAAAGCCAAGTATTAAACATATTGAAAATTAAAAATTCCGGACATCTGATTGGTTATAGGTAAAGCCAAGTATTAAAATTGACCAATCAGAAAGGTTATGGATTTCTGCAAACCTATATAAAGAGGAGGCTTTCCCCGGGAAATCAGATGCACATCGCAGTAGATGGCTGAAGAAAGAAGAAAGAAGCGGCTGGCAACATCGGCTCCGCCTGAGGCCGGGCTGGTTGCCAGCGGGGCCTCACTGGCGGCCGCAGTGAGCCTGCCTGGCATCGGTCGACCTGAGTGTGGGTTGGTGTCGCCAGACCCGAGACGTCGCGGTTTCGGATCAGACGCCGGGCAAATCGGCCTCCAGTATGAGGTCCGCGGCGTCCCGCCGGGCGGTACCCCTGGCGGCCGCGGGGTACCTCTCGGGCGGTCGGCGGGCCGCGGCGGAGTGTGTGTCGCCGGGACGTGGAAGAAAGAAGACGTCGCCCAAGGGATCTCTTAGAAGTCCGCACCTGGGGGGACCCGTTCGGTTTTAGCTGCGGAGACCCCCGCCAAACGGACACTTTTTTTTTTTTTTTTTTTTTTTTTTTTTTTGTCAGTGTAGCCGCAAGGCCCCTTGTAGGCCGGAGGGGGGGTCCCGGTTCGAGCTGCGGGACCCCTAGGCCCCAAAAGCCCTTCTCAGGGCACCCGCTGGAAGGGAGCCTCCACCCCCCAGCGGCTCCTCCCCCCCCACAGTCCCCTCCCCGGAGCGGACGGGGCGGGGGGTCTTGGAGGAGGTTGACGCGGGGGGGGGTGCGCGGACGTGGGTGGTCGCGACCACCTGCTGCGGCCCTTCCGCAGCCCCTTCTAGCCTTCCCTTCCGAGATTGCCGCGAACGGGGACGGTTGGGAGGGGCGCTGGGATTAGTGGCGGCGGCGGGGGGTGGTCGCCGCTGCCGCCCGGGGGGGTGTGGTGGGGCGGCGGCGGCGGGTGGTCTCCTGCGCCGCGGGGGGGGGTGGGCGTGTGCCCGACCACCCTTAAGGAGCGGCGTCGGGAAGGGATTTTAAGAGTCCCTTCGCGGCGATAACTATATAGTATGCGCTGAAGGGGCTTAAAATTACCGCAAGCACATCGCGGTCCGCGGATAGGTATCGCGGAAGTAGCGCTCGCCGTTTATAAATTACAGGGATAGAGCGGCTATCCTTTTAACAGCGCTGCGGCCGCGATGTGCGGCGTGAGGTAATGTTTTTTGCGCTAACATCGTTCCTGTATAAATCATGCCCCCGTGGCACCAAATACAAGTTTTCCCCTTTTAAGTCACAGTAACCCATTTATAAAGGGTTTTTCTTAGACTATAGACAGAATTAGTTTCCCACAAGAATAAATCTTCTAACTGGTGAATTGCCCCATTCTCATCCCATCTCGCCCCTTCTCGCCCATTCTCGTCCATCTCGCCCCATTCCTCGTCCCATTCTCTCACACATTCTGGTGCATTGGGGTCGTTACATGGCCCTAACTCACTAAACACGACTTGTCTCTACGGTTGCCACTTAGGTCTATTACATGACACCTGATGTAGGGTCTAGTACATGACACCCTGATGTACGGGGCTATTACATACACCCTGATTTGGATCTATACATGCACACCCTGATGTGGGATCTATTACATGACACCCTTGATGTATGGGGATCTATTAATGACCACCCTGTATGTATGGGGCATATATTTACACATGGACACCCCTGATGTATGGGGATCTTAAACAATGACACCCTGTGTATGGGGATTAGTTACATGCAAACCCCTGATGTATGGGGGATCTACTGACCCCTGATGTATTGGGACTTATTACATGCCACCTGCTGTCATGGGTATCTATTACATGACACTCGATATGTATGGGGATCTATTACATGACCCCTGATGTATGGGGATCTATTACAATGACAGCCTTGATGTATGGGATCTATTCAGAGCAGGATGGATCTACGACACCCTGATGTAGGGTGACTATTTATTTTCAATGTCAAGACTTTCCATGTAATAGGAACTTACTACCCGAGGTCTAGTAGGGATGGCTGGTTTCGCGATCCGAACCGGAAAAAAATCCGCCGCGATTTATCCCGATTCGGCGAATGGGATTGCTTTTCGAATTTTCCGCCTTTCCAATCTCGAACCACGGTATTTCTCGTATTTTCGAGGATTTTTTTCATTTTAAGGGTCCCGCTCGCGGATTTCAGTTTTTCGAAAATTCAGGACCCGGGTTTTGCGAAGTTCGGACACTTCTAGTGGTTAGTAACAATAATGAGATTCCACAGGTATGACAGCTGAGCTGTAATGGAATCTAAAGACGTAAAACGACTCAACCTTCCGACCACGGGTAAAACACGAAGGAAACAGTCAATAAATAAATGTCCAGGTCCTACTGCGACATCATGGGGGTCCTACTGCGACACTGGCGGGTCTATAGGGACCAAGGAATCGAATTACACAGGGGACAATAAAAAATTGAAGGGGAAATAGCTGTAGCTAATCGCTATTGATATTGGGATAGAGCAGGATTACGCACTGTACTGAAAAGAACCTGGGCAAGAGGTAGGTCTTAATTTTTGCCTGACGCTCCAAAATATATCTTATTGATGACGCTAGTGTGTTAGATCTGTCAACGGCCGTTAGTATCGTATTGAATAGGATAGTGCTGAAGATTGAGGTGCTGGGTAGAAGCATTTCCTTAAATCTAGCGTTCCTCACCAAACAGCCTTGGAGTGTAGGGGATAATCAATCCTACTTCCCTGCCCCAGGTACTTTCATGTTTAATGTTTTTTTTTTATTAAAAAAGTTTCTATGAACTTGTTATCTTAAAATATGCTACTGTAAATAGAGTTACTGAGTGATAATATATGATAAGTATATTTTAAGGGTGGGCGCATGGGCGGCATGAGTTACCTCTATGGGAAAAGCACCTAATTAAGGGGCAAGCATGGCAGTGCCATATTATCCTGTATTGAGAAGAAGCACCTGTTAAAGGGCGCATTGAGCAGTGGCCATAGTAATCCTGTTGGAGAAAAGGCACCTAGTTAAAGGGGCACAGGCTAGTGCCATAGTTATCTGTGAGAAAGAGGACCCTAGTTTAAAGGGGCAGTCATGGCAGTGCCATATTATCCTGTATGGGGAAAGCACCTAGTTTTAAAGGTGCAGCCATGGCAGTGCCCATAGTATCTCCTTATGGAGAAAAGACCTAGTTAAGGGGCAGCATGGCAGTAGCATATTTTCCTGTCTGGGGAAAAGGACCTAGTTAAAGGGGCAGCAGGTGCAAGTGCCATAGTGTATCCTATGGAGAAAAGGCACCTAGTAAAGGGGCAGCATGGCAGTGCCCAAGTATCCTGTATGGAGAAAGGCAACCTAGTAAGGGGGCGCGCATGGCAGTGCACATAGTTATCCGTATATGGGGAAAGGCACCTAGTGTTAAGGGGCAGCAGGCAGTGCCATAGTTCATCCTGTATGGAGAAAAGGCACCTAGTTAAAGGGCAGCAGGGCAGGGCATAGTTATCCTCTATGGGGAAAAAAGGCCACCTAGTTTAAAGGCAAGCATGGCAGTGCCATAGTTATCCTGTATGGGGAAAAGGGCCCTAGTTAAAGAGGCAGCATGGCAGTGCCCTAGATTATCCGTATATGGGGAAAAGGCACCTAGTTTAAAGGGGCAGCATGGCAGTGCCATAATTATCCTCCTATGGGGAAAAGGCACCAGTAAAGGGGCCAAGCCATGGCAGTGCATAGTATCCTGTATGGAGAAGAGGCCCTAGTTTAAACGGGGCAGCATGGCAGTGGTCATAGTTATACCTATAGGGGAAAGGCACCTAGTTAAAGGGGCAGCATGGCAGTGCCATTAGTTATCTCTATGGGGAAAGGAACCTGTAAAGGGGCAGCATGGCAGTGCCATAGTTATCCTGTTGGTACAAAGGCAACCTAGTTAGAAGGGCAGCATGGACAGTGCATAGGATATCCATGGTATGGGAAAAGGTACCTAGTTTAAAGGGGCAGCATGGCAGTGCCATAGTTTATCCTATAGGGGAAAAGGCACCTAGTTAAAGGGCAGAATGGCAGTGCCATAGGTATCCCTCTATGGAAAAAGGCCCCTAGTTTAAAGGGCAGCATGGCAAGTGCCATAGTTCTCCTCTATGGGGAAAGCACCTATGTAAAGGGGCAGCATGGCAGTGCCATAGTGTATCCTGTATGGAGAAAAGGCACTAGTAAGGGGTCAGCATGGCAGTCCTAGTTACTCCTCTATGGGGAAAAGCACCTAGTTAAAGGGGCAGCATGGCAGTTGCCATAGTGTATCTGTAATGCGAGAAAAGGCACCTGTTAAAGGGGCAGCACGGGCAGTGCCATAGTATTCCTAGTATGGAGAAAAGGCACCTAGTTAAAGGGGCATGCATGGCGTGCCATAGTTTATCCTGTATGAGAAAAGGCACCTAGTTTAAAGGGGCAGCATGGCGTGCCCATAGTTCCTGTTGGGGAAAAGGCACCTAGTTAAAGGGGGCGCATGGCAGTGCATAGTTTATCATGTATGGGAAAAGGCACCTAGTTAAGGGGCAGCATGGCAGTGCCATAGTATCCTCTATGGGGAAAAGGCACCGTAGTTAAAGGGCAGCATGGCAGGCCCATAGTTACACGCCGGCTGCTCCAATCACGGAACACGGTTTTTAATCCCGGTACTGGGGCAGTTCATCATTCTTCAGGAACCCTATAAACGTATTATAATTCCTTTAAGGGTTTCCTAATGAAAAACAATTTTAATTTCCACGACGTGTAATTGGAAACACCTGTTCGGTGTTATTGGCGCATGTTCATTACCACGGGAGGGATCAGTTCTAATTACAGTGGAAGCTTATTGGCGTGGCATTTCACCAGGATAGCGTGGTAATTTTACATTCTGTATTCTATGGCACGGCTCACAAGTTACAATTAATACGGCAACATTCACTTTCTAATTCTCTTTTAAAAATAAATTACTTTATAGAAGGAGCCAAATGTCATCTGTGCGGTAGAGTTTCTGAACTAAAAGTTGTGTATGGGAGTCAAATGTTCTCCAATGGGATGGTAGGTCCTACTGATCATTACTTCTTCCAGAACCTGTGCGTTGGTTTAACTACATAGGTATGTTTGGGAAGGTCTTCATAACTATGGCACTGCCATGCTGCCCCTTTAACTAGGTGCCTTTTCTCCATACAGGATAACTATGGCACTGCCATGCTGCCCCTTTAACTAGGTGCCTCTTCTCCATACAGGATAAATATGGCACTGCCATGCTGCCCCTTTAACTAGGTGCCTTTTCCCATAGAGGATAACTATGGCACTCCCATGCTGCCCCTTTAACAATATATATTATATATATTATCACTAGTAACGCTATTTACAGTAGCTATTCTTTTAAAGGATAACTAAAGTTCATATAAACTTTTTTATATAAAAAAAAACATATACAATGAAAAGTACCTGGGGCAGGGAAGTAGGATTGATTATCCCTACCTCCCAAGGCTGTGTCTGTGAGGAACGCTAGTAAGGAAACTGCTTCTACCAGGCACCTCAATGCTTCAGCACTATCTTTAATACAGGATACTAACCTGGCCGTTGAAAGATCTACACACTAGCGCTCCTCAATAAGATTATATTTGGAGGTAGGAATAATTAATCCTACCTCCTTGCCCCAGGTTCTTTTCAGTACAGTGCAGTAATCCTGCTCTATCCCAATAATAAGATTAGCTACAGCTATTTCCCCTTCATTTGTTTATTTTCCCCTGGTATATGATTCCTGGTCCCTATAGACCCCATGTGTCGGCAGTAGGACCCCCATGTGTCGGCAGTAGGACCTGGGACATTATTTATTGATCTGTTTCCTTCTGTTTTTACCCCGTGCGGAAGTTGAGTCGTTTTACGTCTTTAGATTCCATTACAGCTCAGCTGTCACCTGTGGAATCTCATTATTGTTACTAGACACTAGAAGTGTCCGAACTTCGCAAAACCCGAGGATCCATGAATTTTCGAAAAACTCGAAAATCCGCGAGCGGACCCATTAAAATGAAAAAAATCCTCGAAAATACGAGAAATCCGTGGTTCGGAAATTTGGAAGGCGGAAAATTCGGAAAAATCCGCCATTCGCGAAAGGGATAAATCCGCGGCGGATCCGGGTTCGGATCCGCGAAACCAGCCATCCCTACTAGACACTACTAGACACTGGGTAGTAAGTCCCTAATTACATGGAAAGTCTGACATAATCTGAAATAAATAGATCCCCATACATCAGGGTGTCATGTAATAGATCCCCATACATCAAGGCGTCATGTAATAGATCCCCATACATCAGGGTGTCATGTAATAGACCCTAAGTGGCCAACAGAGAGACAGTCCGATGTTTAGTGAGTTTAAGGGCCATGTAACACCCCCAAATGCACACAGAATGGGACGAGAATGGGACGAGAATGGGGCGAGAATGGGACGAGAATGGGGCGAGAATGGGGCGAGAATGGGATGAGAATGGGGCAATTAAAACAAGTCTGAAGATTTATCATTGTGGAAACTAATCTGCTATAGTCTAAATAAAACCCTTTATAAATGGGTTACTGTGACTTTAAAAGGGGAAACTTGTATTTGTGCCACTAGGTAAATTCCCAGATGGTGTCTTTAAAGCCACACAAGGAGCCATGGTGGTCAATTGGTCTAAATAGCAATGAATTTAATCTCTGTGTCTCCTTTATCTAACCCCCCAACCCCCATCTAGCTGAGATCATCTTTACCCAGTATTTCAGCTTCCAAATGGCTTTGTCAATGGGGAAATAAAAGCAGATGGACCCGCTGACCCTTCCACCACTGGTCACATCCCCCCACCCTCCCTTTTACTCTACTGAGAAGTATAAAAACAGACAATGACATCTGAAATCCCAGCCAATCGGTAGAACAACCGTAGTGTCAATCAAACCCCCCAAAATACCCACAATTCCCGGAAATTTCCGGGAGTAATTAAAAATGTCAATTTGGTTTAAAAACGGTTTGTTAAAACCCCCATAGACCGGGTGTAAATTCACAGAGACAGAGGTGTGTGTCCGAATTTTGGTAGTGGAAATATTTTTACCAATTTCATTTAAATTGTTATTTTTTACTCTTTTTGAGATAAAATTGCAACACAGTCAATGTAGTGCATAAAATATGGGTCATTACACTTCACGTCCCACTTTAAAGGGTAAATACACTGGAAAATGTGTTTTTTTAAATTGCCTATTAGTGGAAACTATAATTCATCCCAACTATCACTGTACTGTTTTTTTTGTTGATCTGCCCCCGATTTCTTTAGATATCCAATCTGAAACATCTTATGTTTTACAATTTCTATAAGCAGTGTTGCTGTTGCTGGAATGGTTTGACAGTTGGTGTGCTGTATACTGTATATAGTTTTGACAGTTGGTATGTGGGAAAACAGTCAGGTCAGTGGTGAAACCTGAACAAAACAAGTATTGTATTGAAGTCATGCAGCAACACACACACCTCAGAGTAAGTGCTACTTACATGTATTTATTTATAGATTAACATGAGGCAAAGACATTATTTCAGTGTACACACAGTTTAGGAACACAGGTGTGCCTCAAGAAAATTTTGAATTGCCAAGTGTGCCATGGTCTAAAAACGTTTGAGAACCAATTCTCCAGACCCGCTGATGATGGATCCAAGGACCTTTTGGCCATAACCGCACAATGTGACCATGGGCACAAGACAAACCCGTAAGAGTATTTTTTAAGGTGGACATGGAAGCGTTGAGCTGGACCCACATCCAGACACTTCTAACCATCTCTATTTAATTCCCTTTCTGTTTATTTTCCCAGAGAGAAGGGAAGAGAATTGAAGAGTTGAGGAGACTTTGAACACAAGTTGAGCCGGTATCAAGTGTAAGAGAGAAAGGTCAATCCTTTCCTTAGTTTCCATTGGCAGGGATCCTTGTGCCAGAAACATCACTTGAGGCTTTGTGTTCCGCTCTGAATGAGTGTTTTATGAAGCTTTTACAGGAGACTTTTCCTGATGGTGATGCCAGAGAAGAAGAATAGTCTTTCTGCACATAATGAACATTTTTAAAGAGTGTGATTACATCTGGTGAAACGGGGGGAAAGCTGCAATCAAAGAATATTTAGCTCAAGTCTGATGAATCATTTCCCTTTCAAGTTCATTTTATTCTATTTTAATGTTGCAACAAAATGATTGATACTTGTGCAGGCACTTAAAATATAATTCTCTTACTTTACTTCTCCTTGCAATCATCCCTGTTATTCAAGATCCCCCAGCTGTCAGCAGACCATGGAGACTTGTCTTAAACCAAGGCATCTAATGTGCTTTCATAATGGGAATATGGAGTCATCTTTTCGTTGGGGATGGATCCTGCCAGTTTGGATGGTAATGGGTGGGAGAGAATGTGCACATTGTGCGGTACAAAGAGTAGAAACACACATAATAGTTAACTCACTGGACAATGAGACGATTCCCTTTATAGTGATTATAACAAATACTAGAGATCTGGATAGTTTTACAAAATATGGGAATGTTATTGGGAAATCGCTGAACTAAAACTAGAGTTAGAATGTGGGAATGTGTAGAGTGGGAATGAGAGGCAGACAAACAATTTTACTGGACTGACATTAACACTAAATCCAAAACACTAACCCAAACCCTTATCCTAAACCATACCCTAACCTTGAACACTAACCCTAACCCTAACCCAAACCCTAACCTTGAACACTAACCCAAACCCTAACCTTGAACACTAACCCTAACCCTAACCTTGAACACTAACCCAAACCCTAACCTTGAACACTAACTCTAACCCAAACCCAAACCCTAACCTTGAACACTAACCCTAACCCAAACCCCAACCTTGAACACTAACCCAAACCCTAACCTTGAACACTAACCCTAACCCTAACCCTAACCTTGAACACTAACCCTAAGCCAAACCCAAACCCTAACCTTGAACACTAACCCTAACCCAAACCCCAAGCCCTAACCTTGAACACTAACCCTAACCCAAACCCTAACCTTGACACTAACCTAACCGCTAAACCTAACCTTGACACTAACCTAAACCCAACTCTTGAACCTAACCCAAACCCTAACCAAACCCTACAACCGTTGAACACTACCAAACCCTAACCTTGAAACATCAACCCTAAACCCTAACCTGAAACACTAACCCTAACCCTAACCCTAACCCTAACCTTGAACACTAACCCTAACCCAAACCCTAAAACTCCAACCCTAAGCGTCTTGAACACTAACCGCTAAACCCAAACCCATACCATTGAAGCACTACCCAAACCCTAACCTTGAACACTAACCCTAACCGCATAACAACAAACCTTGAACACTAACCCTCTAACCCAAACGTCCAAACACTAAACTTTGAACACTAACCCTACCTAACCTCCTAACCAAACCCCAACCTTGAACACTACCCAAACCCTAACCTTGACACTAACTCCTAACCCTAGAACCCAAAACCTCTGAACACTACCTAACCAAACCCAAACCTAACCTTGAACACTAACCCTAACCCAAACCCTAAACTTGAACACTAACCCTAACCCAAACCCTAACCTTGAACACTAACCCTAGACCCCTAAACTGCCTAACCTAGAACACTAACCCTAATATGTACTTCAACCCTTACCTTTAATACAAACCCTAATACTAACCTCTCATATTAACCTCTAACACTAACCCTTATACTATCATCTAACTCTAACATAAACCCTACCTCGACATTAGTAACCCTAATACGTAACTTCACAAACCCTAATCTTTAAAAACTAACCCTAATACTACCTAACCTCTGACATTAACCTAATACCTAACCCTAACACTAGCCTCTAACACTAACCCTAATACTAACCCTAATATAAACCCTAATACTAGCCCTAACACTACCTCTAACAGTAACCATAATACTAACACTAACAATCCCTCTCACCCTAACACTAATACTGTATCTAGCCTCTAACCTAACTGTAAAACACTAACCTACCTTCTAACACTAACCCTAACACCACCCTAATTCTAACCTCTAACCCTAACTGTAACCTCTAACACTAACCCTAATTCTAACTTCTAAACCCTAACTGTACCTCTAACACTAATACTAACCTCTAATACTAACCCTAATACTAACGCTCAAACTGTAACCCTTACACTAATACTACACACTAACACTATATACTAACCTCAACCATAACCTGTAATACTAACCCTAATACTTACCCTAATACTAACCTCTAACACTAACCCTAATACTAACTTCTTCATAACCTCTAACACTAACTGTAATATCACCTATAATACTAACCCTAATACTAACCTCAAACTGTAACCACCTTACACTAATACTACCACTAACACTAATACTAACCTCTAACCGTAACCTGTAATACACCCTAATACTTAACCTCTAACACTAACCCTAATACTTACCCTAATACTAACCACTAACTACTAAACTCTCTAACCGTACCTGATTAACTAACTATACCCGTAATCCTAGACCTCTATAACACTAACCCGCTAATACTAAAACAACCTAATTACTAACGACACTTACCTCAACACCCTAGATACTAACCTCTAACCATAACCATAACCTCTAACTGTAACCTGTAATACTAACCCTAATACTAACCTCTAACACTATCCCTTATACTGACCCTTATCCTACTCCTGACACTAACCTTAGTAGGTAAGTTCTGTCCCCCTGTATGTCTGGTTGTGATTGGTAAATGGTGTCTGAGCCCCAGTAATTAGAGGGTTAAATAAAACAAGTTGAAGATGTTCAGTGTTTGGTTTTCACTTTATCCAGCAGCTGCCAAGGCGAGTCGGCGCGAGAGGAGCCGCTAATGATGGGAAGTAATGATTTCCCTGGAGATCGGCTGATCTATGGCCACAAGCAAAGAGAAAATGTTGGAAAGTAACATAACATTACCCTGGGGGTCCCTGCCCCAGTGTCACAACAAGCTTCTCCTACTGATCATTTAAGGTAAAGAGTTTTACCAGAGTCCAAGAGGGGGAAGTAAAATTCCCATTGTAAATGAAAGAGCTGAAAGGTTTGATTTAATAATTCTCCAAACTCAATAAGCCAAAGATAAACAGCAAATTACACGACTCAATGTCGAGAGGAAAAACATCTTCCATCGATCCCATTGTCAAACATTAATCTGCCTCGCAATGACCTCTGCACCAATCCGATAGACTAACCGGTCTACTTGGCTTCACCTTCAGACGAGTCCTGATTACCGTCTCCACCGAGACCTTTCAGCATCAAAATGGAATTGCAAAAGGAAAGTGGAATCAATTCTGCCCAATAATAATTGGGGGGAATGTTCACAAGTCGGATGATGACAAAGTCTCTCTAGTTATTTATCTGTATGAAGGGGGATTAGATCAAAGGGATCTCGGTATAATGGGAGAGAGATTATACAGAACCTGTCCTGACTTACATGGGGCCCTTAGGAAATATAAAGCCTGTCAATATAAAGCCTGTCTGGACTTACATGGGGCCCTTAGGAAATATAAAACCTGTCCTGACTTACATGGGGCCCTTAGGAAATATAAAACCTGTCCTGACTTACATGGGGCCTATTCTATTAATTCTATTAATTAGAAGGCAAATCAGTTTTTAGTCCTTGATGATGTAGGTTTGGTTAATTCCCAGGTGAAATGCATTGTGGGCGACGTCTGCATAGAACAGCTGGCGCAGGATTGGGCCTTATGGTAATTTTTAGTGAGACTAAAGCATTGTGGGAGGTGTGATAGCGCTAACACACAATCCACTCTGGGGGATGTTCCAGTCACTGCCAGATGTTCTAGAATCCCCCAGAGGTGCGATTAACTCACAAGGGCTCCGCTGATTGCGATACCTTGATTCTTCTCTTCATTATGTGAGAAACGTAATATTATTTCGCCTGCGGTGAGGAGCCAAGTTGGAAGAAAGAAATTCTGAGAGGTCGGAACATAAATAATTTGTTTAAAACTGTAAAGATAAGATAAGATTCTTACATTTCTTATCCCTTAGGATAATAGGAGATTAGTCTTACTAAAGGCCAACTTAGACGGTAATGAGATTTATCACTTGCTGATCGAAATTACATAGGAACAAAGTGATTTCGTGTGGAGATCCATTGGCACAATTCTCCGTGTGGCTCGCGTGGGATATTTTCTCTTCCATTGGGAGATACAAATTCTATTTCCTGGCCTGACGTCCCATTGGATCCGGGATCTCGTTTGGTCTGTTCCCTATTGGACGGTATGGTGATACATCATATGAATGGACAGGCAGTTCCCTGACCCGATTCTAGAGACCGTGCCGGGGGAGTGAATGGTGTAAGATCCATCGCCAAGTCTTCTACATAATGATCATCACTGTAAAATGAATGAATGAAATTCACTAACCACAAACTTAAAGGGCAACTAAATCCTCAAAACAACAATGAATCAGAAGTCATGGCGCCTTGATAAAAAAGCAGTAATCGGTGGCTCAATTATCATTTTGATGTGGGTGCAATTTCCCAGCATTCTAGTGTTGCACAGTGTGGTCGCTGACCAATGTGTTCTTTGCACATGCTCATAAGGAAACTACTGCAGGTCACGCCTACTAGTAATCTCTAGCCAATCCTGTTACAGTCCTTTTTAGCAGAGGAGCATGTGACTGAAGACAGGAGGTGCAGCCAGAGAAAGTACATACAGTTATCTTAATCTGGGTACACACAGTACTAATCTGCAAGGAATGTGTGACGGAAACAATCATCTCAGTATATACTACACAGACCAAGGGCCAATTCTGTCCAGAATGTGTGCATTTACATTTATTTAGCAATTTTACAGTGGTAATTTACAGTTTATTGCTGTTCTTTCTTTCAGATTATAAATATTTAGGCTTAGTTCTACTTTAATTTTGTTTCTATCGTTTAGGAACTGGAGGAAATTTGACAAACAAAAATAGATTTTGATTTAAAAAATAAGGATTTTGATATCACAATCAGTGTACGAGATCCATATAAACAAATCTACAACTTATAATAAATCAATATTATGACATCACACTCAGTGTATGAGATAGCAGTTAATATGTCATATACACAAATCTCTACACCTTATAATAAACAATATTATGACATC
>CM033471.1:3069657-3264121 GCA_019447015.1 Hymenochirus boettgeri | reverse complement strand
CAGTTAATATGTCATATACACAAATCTACACCTTATAATAAACAATATTATGACATCACAGTCAGTGTACGAAAGTGCAGACAATATGCCATATACACAAATCTGCACATATTAATTAGAACGATGACATCACAGTCAGTGCAGTTAATATTCCATCATCTACACAGGGACAGTAACAGTGAATATTCCTTAGAGGAATCTTTATTTTCTCAGTTGAGTTTCTGTTCTGTTTTCTTCCTTTACAGGATCATTTCCTCTGAAGCGGACACCATTGGTGATAAGAGACATGGCTGCTGGCTGGACTCCTTGAAATGTCTCCCCATGATAAGGTTCAGATGGGGGGGAGATGGATCCTTTCCCCATTACCAGTTGCCTCCATGAATGGTTTCCAGTTAACGTGTGAAAGGAAACTCTGTAGAAATGGACGTAATCAGAGGGACAGGAGATCAGATGGTTTTCTCCTTTCAGTAATGGTGTAAAAACACGTCCACTCACTTCCATTTCTACCTGATCAAATCTCCTGCCGGTCCGACAGCCAAAGTCCCTACAACAAAAGCTTCTTTATTCTCTATAAAAACCATTGGCGGACCGGACGGTCTAATATAATAAATAGAATCCACATTGATATTGTGGAGTCCTAGTGGTCACATCAGCAAAAGTCTCACCACTCAAAGATTCGCAAACGTAACAAACCTGAATGGGATTAATTCTCTCAAATAAAATCATCTTTACGGGTGATAATATAATGTCCCGCCCTATAAAGGACTTAAAACGATGATCATTAGTGGAAGTGGGTCTCGTGCTCAGATCTTCCTATTTAGGGGCAATGCGATCTACTGCTGTGTATGGGGTCTACATTGAACCAACCTTCCCAAGTCCCCAATCACCTCTTTACTATCCCATAAAACCTGTAAGGGACTGAGACCCTCCCTTAGTGAACCAGAAAATCTGTGGGGATCTGAGATTTAGTTTGTGAAGACGTTTCGCTAGTCATCCGACTAGAAAACCACATGGCAACTCCCACCCATATGTATAAATATAAATATACAGAGAAGGAATGTTCTGTACAAACAATAAGCTATACCCTCATACTGTACTGTCTAAGGGAATCAATATGGCAGCTCCCACCCATATGTATAAGGTGTTGGCTTGTGGAGGTGGGGTGGTGATTTGCTGACTACAGTCGTACGGGTTGGATCTGGTTTATGGATGACCCCACACAAGGTTTTATTGGGCGCCCTGGGCCCCTGAAATACAGTATTGCTGAGGGAAGGGGCTTCTTCTCTCTACACATTTTATTCACGGCCGCCTTTTAAGTGTTCGCTTTTTTCCAGGGACTACCGCCCTGAGCAAATGTTTCTAGTTTTGATCAGGTAGGGGCAAAATACTGTCTGAACAACCAAGCAGATGATATATACTAACTAAACCCCCCCCCCTTTCCCTTTGCTAACACATTAGCAAGCTAACCGGTGATGGTGTGTTTTTGACAATATTTGCCCGTCGAACATTCGCACCTCTTCATTGTCTCAATCCCCAGGTTTTTCCTCCTTTTATGTGCTCCCAGTTTACATCTCGTTGGGGGATCTCGATTCAAATTCCGTCTACCCACGAGCAAGTTGAATCTGCTAAACATGAAACCGTCTTCCATAGTTGTATTGTGACAAAACCGACACAGAAACCTTGTCGATTCGCTCCAATGGCAGTTTTGTCACTCCCTTAAAACACAAATTCCCAACCACATTTTAATAATACACTTGTACAATTTCCTGACTTCTACACGTCCAAGACAGTATGCAAAAACGATCTGACCCTCTAGGTGCACTTCACGCCGTGCACCACGGAGAAAGGTGGAGCTTATTATAAAAGGGTTCTTGTGAGATCATCCGCTCAGTTGTTCACCCGGTACCTTATACTAAGGAGAAACTTTACATGTAACACGTTTACTACCGTAATGAAACCAGCAAACAACACAAAACGCAAGCAGCTAACCCATTGTCCAGTCTAAAGTCACATATTGTGTTGTAAATAACAGCGAAAACGAAATGTCATCATCACCCTCCACCGAGGTCTCGCTCACTAAATTACGAAAACACAAAGCCACACACCAGCACTCTTATACAAATATAGGTTCAATTCCCTTCTTTATTGCAAGAAATGAACTTGTGAGAAGAGCTGCCCTATGCTTCCACTAGACGGCTAGTATATGTACGGAGTATGAGCTAACTGTATGTACAGAACATTCTTCTCTGCACACTTAGATTTATATTAATATAACATAGGGGTGGGAGAGCCAATTGGTTCCCTTATGACAGTAACAGAAACTACGTGAGGGTATGGCTGGAATAGGTGTGGGTAGAATCTCATCACCTTATCTGTATAGTTGTTATTCTCATCATAGGTGGGAGCTGCCATAGTTGTTTCCCGTAGACAGTTACAGTATGAGGGATTTATAGTTATAGTGTGGTAACAGAACAGTCCTTTCTGTACATTTCAATCATTATAGCCTAGTGGATGGAGAGGAGCGCATGTGTTTCCGTTAGACAGTTACAGTATGAGGGTATAGCTATTGTCTGTAAAGAAACATTCCTTCTCTGTATATTTATATTCTTACAGCTACCATAAGTGGGGGAGGAGCTGTGCCATTATGTTTCCAGTAGACAGTCTACCCAGTATGAGGTGGTGTAGCTTATGTATGATACCGACATCCTTCTCTGTATATATATTTATACAATGGGTGGGGAATGCTGCCATAGTTTTTCCCTTTAGACAGTAACAGTATGAAGGGGGGGGGTTAGACTATGATGTATGACAGAAAGAACATCCCACATTTATATTTATACTCTGGTTGGAGCTGCCCATATGTGTTCCCTTAGACAGTACAGTATGGGGTTTAGTGTATGTTAGGCACAGATTGCAGTCCTTCTCTGTGGTATATTTATAGTTCTAACATATGAGTGGGGCTGCCATATGGTCACCTTAGACAGTACAGTATGAGGGTATAGCTAATGTAGTGTTACAGAACATTCCTTCTCTGTCTATTTATACATTATGGTTGGAGCTGCCATATGTGTTTACCTTAGACAGAAGTATGGAGGGTTTAGCTTATTGGGTGTAAGACATTCCTGCTCTGTATATTATATATTTATACAGATGGAGGGGGAGGTGCCATAGGTTTCCTCATTAGAACAGCAGTTACAGTAGGTGGAGGGTATAGCTTATGTGTGTACAGAACATTCCTTTCTGCTGTATATTTATATATTATACTATACATAGGATTTGGAGCTGCCAGAGTGTTTCTACGTAGGGACAGTACAGTAGGCTAGGAGTATAGTATTGTGTACAGACATTCCTTCTCTGTATATTTTACATATGGGTGGGAGCTGCCATATTGTTTCCTAGAACAGTACAGTATGAGGGTAGAGCTTATTGTGTGTACAGAACATTCCGTTCTCGTATATGTAGTAAACATTATGGGTGGGGAGGAGGCCCACTAGTTGTTTCCCTTAGACAAGTTACAGTATGAGGGGATAGCTGATGGTATGTACACGAACATTCCTTTCTCTGTATAGTTATTATTTATACCAATATGACGGTGGTGAGCTGCCATCTTGTTCTCCCTTAGACAGTACAGTATAGTGAGCGGAGATGCTTATTAGTATGTACAGAACATTCCTTCTCTGTAATATTTATATTTATACATATGTGTGGGAGCTGCACATATTGTTTTCCTCTTTCAAGACAGTACAGTATGAGGAGGATAGCTTATTGTTGTGGGTACAGAACATTCCTTCTCTGTATATTTATATTTAGACATATGGGTTGGGAGCATGACATAGTTTCCCTTAGACAGTTACAATAGGAGGGCGGTATAGCTTATCGTTATGTACAGATAACATTCCTTCTATGGATATTTAACATAGGGTGGGAGCTGCCATATGTTCCCTAGAATACAGTATGAGTGTATAGATTATTGTATGTACAGAACATTCCTTCTTCTGTATATTTATATTTATACCATAGGGTGGGAGCTAGACATATTGTTTCCATTTAGACAGTACAATAGGAGGGTATAGCTATGCCTGACAGAACAATTCCTTCTCGGTATTATTTAGAAACATATGGGTGGGAACAGCTGCCATATTGGGTCCCTTAGACAGTACAGTAGTGACGGGGTATAGCTTATTGTATGTACAGAACATTTCTTATCTGGATATTAGTATTATAACATATGGGTTGGGAGAGGAGGGGGGGGGCTGCATATTGTTTCCTTAGACAGTACAGTATGAGGGTATATAGCTTATTGTGTGTACAGAAAATTCCTTTCTGTATATTTATAATATGGGTGGGGCGGCCATATTGTTTCCTTAGACAGTACGGTATTTTGAAGGTTAGCTTATTGTATGTACGAAAACATTCCTTCTCTGTATATGATATTTATACAATGGGTGGGAGTGCCATATTGTTTCCGGAGGACAGACAGTATGAGGGAATAGTTATGTATATGTACAGAACATTCCTTCTGTATTATTCCTATTATTTATACATATGGGGGGAGCTGCTATTGTTTCCCTTAGACAGTACAGTATGGAGGGTATAGCGATTGTTTGTGTACAGAACATACTATCATCTGTATATGTATATTTATAATTTGGGTGGGAGCTGCCATATGTCCACTCCATTTAGACAGTACAGTCTGAGGGTACTCTTCTTGTTGGTACAGAAACACATTCTTCTCGGTATTATTTATTGCATTACATATAAACATTGTAACGACATCTGCATTACATATAAACAGTGTAACGACATCTGCATTACATATAAACAGTGTAACAACATCTGCATTACATATAAACATTGTAACGACATCTGCATTACATATAAACAGTGTAACGACATCTGCATTACTTATAAACAGTGTAACGACATCTGCATTACATATAAACAGTGTAACGACATCTGCATTACATATAAACAGTATAACAACATCTGCATTACATATAAACATTGTAACGACATCTGCATTACATATAAACATTGTAACAACATCTGCATTACTTATAAACAGTGTAACGACATCTGCATTACATATAAACAGTGTAACAATATCTATTCCATCCACATGGGCACCTTATTGGCATTGATGGATATACAGGGCAAGGTTTACAATTTACAAATATTCTAGTGACACTAGCAAAACATTACAACTTAACTGAAACAATATGGCAGCTCCCACCCATATGTATGAATATAAATATACAGAGAAGGAATGTTCTCTACATACAATAAGCTATACCCCTCATACTGTACTGTCTAAGGGAAACAATATGGCAGCTCCCACCCATATGTATAATATAAATATACAGAGAAGGAATGTTCTGTACATACAATAAGCTATACCCTCATACTGTACTGTCTAAGGGAAACTATATGGCAGCTCCCACCCATATGTATAAATATACAGAGAAGGAATGTTCTGTACATACAAGAAGCTATACCCTCATACTGTACTGTCTAAGGGAAACACTATGGCAGCTCCCACCCATATGTATAAATATAAATATACAGAGAAGGAATGTTCTGTACATACAATAAGCTATACCCTCATACTGTACTGTCTAAGGGAAACAATATGGCAGCTCCCACACATATGTATAAATATACAGAGAAGGAATGTTCTGTACACACAATAAGGTTTAATTAAGTTCCCATGTGAATTACAGAGACATTCCCCTTTCATCCATTGATGGTCTGTATTGTCCCAGTAGCTACATCACTGCCATGGGACATTGTTACATTGTATCCATCCCGGGGGTTCTACATCAGAGACTGAGTCAGACATGAACCTTATGACATCATGGCCCTTCTGGGTGCCACATTGCCAGTCAGTTGGGGGGTGGGGGTGTGGCCGGTGCCAGGCTGTCCTATAGGCTGTGACACAATCTCACTGACAGATTCACCGGTTTGTACAGGGAGTGACACTATTTAAGGTGGTCCAGATACTTGAAGTGTTTTTGTCCCGTTAACCCGATACAGATGAGATATTTCGGACCTTATGGCAAGACAAGTTTTTATATGTCCTGTCTATTTCCTCCTGGTAAGAAGTCGGTTTGATTTACCATCATTACGATGTTCTTCCCGGTCTACCTTAACAGCAGTGTCGCCTGGGCAGAGCCGATGGAATAGTCCATTGTGCGGTGCAGGGGGGATTCGGTTTCAAGAATAAAATGTGGAAGTGGAACCGCCCGATACAGGACACCGAGAGTCGGTACCGAGCAGAGGAAGATAGAAATACCGACAAGGGGGTGAGGAAAACCGGAAACTTCTTCACAAACCCCCGGGATCTGCTGTGTGAACGGATCGACCTACCCGTAGGATCTATTGATAGTAGCAGCTGTTCCAATATAAAGAGATGGGAGAGGAGGGAGAAGAAGTGAGGAGGTGCCCAGCTGGTACCTGGTAGGAGCCGCCCTGGCACTGCCAGTCTCCTGCCTGCTCCCCACTAAAGGTAAGTACCCATTAAACCTTATCAGTAAGGGGGCACCATTGGGTCAGGGGGCAACTGCACAGCTGGTACCAGGGCTCCTAGTGTAATATCTAATCCCCCAATGTGTACCCAGTGTAATATCTAATCCCCCAATGTGTACCCAGTGTAATATCTAATCCCCCAACGTGTACCCAGTGTAATATCTAATACCCCAATGTGTACCCCGTCTAATATATAATCCCATATAAACACCCAGTGTATACCCAGTGTAATATATAATCCCATATAAACACCCAGTGTGTACCCAGTGTAATATATAATCCCATATAAACACCCAGTGTGTACCCAGTGTAATATATAATCCCATATAAACACCCAGTGTGTACCCAGTGTAATATATAATCCCATATAAACCTCCAGTGTGTACCCAATGTAATATATAATCCCATATAAACCTCCAGTGTGTACCCAGTGTAATATATAATCCCATATAAACCTCCAGTGTGTACCCAGTGTAATATATAATCCCATATAAACACCCAGTGTGTAAGAGCGTATCGTGCCCTACAGAGCGTATCGTGCCCTACAGAGCGTATCGTGCCCTACACCTGCAGAGCGTATCGTGCCCTACAGAGCGTATCGTGCCCTACACCTGCAGAGCGTATCGTGCCCTACAGAGCGTATCGTGCCCTACAGAGCGTATCGTGCCCTACAGAGCGTATCGTGCCCTACAGAGCGTATCGTGCCCTACAGAGCGTATCGTGCCCTACAGAGCGTATTGTAACCCATCACTTTATCCCACAATTACAACTGGAATCCAAGTGTAAATTGCTGCTGTGGTTGGGAAACCATGAGATTCACTACACATGACATTGGCCCCTGATACAAATGTAAACACTTACCTGTGGCTCTGTACAGAGGGGGCGTTGCTATTCTCCAGCTCTGCTTGGAATAACTTCCCCTTTAAAGTTCTAGGAGTAGATATGGTGTTGGATACAGTCATCAGGGAAACATGCCAGTGTGTGAGACCACGAGGGGACGGTGCGTGATATGGGCGTGTTACCAAACCTGCCAATTATGTGAGATAGGGACAGGAGCCCATGTGGTCACAGACCAGGTAACATGACGGACATTTATCAGACCTGGACACGGGCAAAATGGAGTTGATGTCTGTGTGTCTGGCGCTGATCAATGGCAGGTTGGTCTGTTCACCGTACACACGTGGTCTATAGAGATTGGCTGCTAGTCCTTATTCTGCGCCTATGGCAAATCCATTTGTTGGTGTTTCCGTTTTGTGATTTTGACTGCTCCTGGTGTAAACGTGCCAGGCTAATATTCTATAATCAAATTATTGTTTTATCGACGCATTGCCGTGTTCTTCACCTTGTGCTGCCCCCTATTGGGCGATTTCTGCCGCACTGTTCCCCAGTTTATTCACCCTCCAAGGGGAGGAGACTGTCGGATGTTCACTAAACTATGGGGTGTCCCTTTGGGATCCTCGTAACTTTGGTGTTAAAATGGCTCCAGAATTGATCTGAAAATGATCCCACAAACAGGCTCCTTTCCCATAATTCATCACTGGGGTTGGAATTTGTGTAAGGGGATTAGAGAACATGTGAGTGAAGCAGAACCTCCTAATCTCTGGCCATGTTAATTGTTATTCACTACTGGTCGCACCCTATACACTGGGGTAATAAATTCAAATCAATGGAACCAAATGAATATAATGGGCAGTACGGTGGCTCAGTGGTTAGACTGATCCCTTGCAGCGCTGAGGCCCTGAGTTCGATTCCACCCTTGGACACATCTGTAAGGAGTTTGTATGTTCTCCCCGTGCCTGCGTGTGTTTCCTCCGGGCACTCCGGTTTCCCCCACAATCATAAAGACATACTGATAGGTTGTATGTGTCATATATGTGATTAGATTGTAAGCTCTTCAGGGAAGGGCCTGATGTGAATGTATCCATGTCATTGTAAAGCGCTACGGAAGATGTTGGCGCTATATAAATCCACAATAATAATATAACAATCCCTAGTTGGTTCCTTGCCATGTGAGCTGACACTCTCCTGCCTCTCTCTCTTGGTAAAGGGCGTGTTTGAGGGTGAAGGGCGAGTGCCCTGTGTTCCCTCTATTTCAATATCGTTTACAGCTGGTGACGTGTGAATTGTTTTCTAACACTCGTGCCCTTTGGTTTGTCACTAAAAAGCCTTCTCTGTATTTAGCAAGAGGTTTGGTTCCTTCCTGTGTGTGCAGCAAAGCGAGGTTTTTATTATGACACCACTACCATCCATCATATTATTTGCAACCTCACCACAGGATCTTTATGGCCCTGGTGTATTATAAGGTTATAATGCACTGGGTTATTTTCAGATTTTGACAGTATTGTTACGTTCCCTCTCGTTGGTTCAGGTTAGAGTCGGTGTAGCCAGTTCTCTGCCAATGGACCGGCTGTCACTGTTTGTGTATGACATTTAACATCGTGTTTCAATCCTGAGTTCACCTGTGGAGTAAAGGGCAAGTTCACCCCTCAAATGAAAAAGTAATTATAGAAAGCTGACAGATGTAGGATTAACTTGTTCTTTTCCCTCTGCCTCCCAAAGATTGAGCTTGAGCATGCTCAGAAGGGCAGCAAAGGGAATAGAAGTCATTGGCTGTGATGTCATCTGTTACATCCATGACTGACAGCTGCTAACTTGAAGAAAGCAGAAAGAGAGGCAAGAGAACATTAGGGAACATTTCAGGTTAGTCTTACATCTCTTAATTTTCCATTATTTAAATAAATGAATTGTCTTCCATTTTATCTCTTATTAAGGCTGTACCAACACTAAAACGTATTCTTTCCCAATATATACAACTGTTCCCATAAATATACGCTGGAGGGCTGTTAATGTACTAAAACCACTACCAAAGCCCATATAATGGCCATACATTAGGTCAGCAGGTAATGCAGCTGCTCTTCTCGACATGATCAGTTTGATGTTCTTGTTTCACCAGCAGGAAGTAGAGAGAATTGGATCTCTTTACAAGGGTGAGTGCAATAAGTTCCCATTATCTCATTGAAGCAATATCTCAGAATTATTTATTAATATTGTGGGTGGAGTTAAAACCGAACAGCAGCCAATCAAGACAAGATGAAAATTGGCTTTGCCTTTTGCAAAAAGCCTTTTTAAAACGGGTGGAAATTAGAAATTCACAGAATAAAAGGCTATTAACGTCTTAATGTCTCCTTTAACGCAGAAGGATCCATTAGGATTCCCATATTTCTCCCTTTAGAGCTTCTCCTGCCGCATAGGGAATCGACAGGGATTATTGGAATATTTCTTGTTCGTAAAGTGGCAAAGCGCCATTTGAATAATTTAGTGGATTGACCCATCTCTCCCCTTGTACATTTCCCTGGTGTGAATTTATGGTGATGTTCAGAATGTGAGAAAAACAGTCAAACCGACTATAGATTGTTCTATGGCGTTAATAGGTATTAAATACAGCGTCAATAGTGTTTCCCTTAGACAGTACAGTATGAGGGAAACACTATGGCAGCTCCCATCCATATGTATAAATATAAATATACAGAGAAGGAATGTTCTGTACACACAATAAGCTAAACCCTCATACTGTACTGTCTAAGGGAAACAATATGGCAGCTCCCACCCATATGTATAAATATACAGAGAAGGAATGTTCTGTACATACAATAAGCTATACCCTCATACTGTACTGTCTAAGGGACACAATATGGCAGCTCCCACTCATATGTAGAAATATAAATATACAGAGAAGGAATGATCTGTGCATACAATAAAATAAACCCCCATACTGTACTGTCTAAGGGAAACAATATGGCAGCTCCCACCCATATGTATAAATATACAGAGAGGGAATGTTCTGTACATACAATAAGCTATACCCTCATACTGTACTGTCTAAGGGAAACACTATGGCAGCTCCCACCCATATGTATAAATATAAATATACAGAGAAGGAATGTTCTGTACACACAATAAGCTATACCCTCATACTGTACTGTCTAAGGGAAACAATATGGCAGCTCCCACCCATATGTATAAATATAAATATACAGAGAAGGAATGTTCTGTACATACAATAAGCTATACCCTCATACTGTACTGTCTAAGGGAAACACTATGGCAGCTCCCATCCATATGTATAAATATAAATATACAGAGAAGGAATGTTCTGTACACACTATAAGCTATACCCTCATACTGTACTGTCTAAGGGAAACACTATGGCAGCTCCCACCCATATGTATAAATATAAATATACAGAGAAGGAATGTTCTGTACACACTATAAGCTATACCCTCATACTGTACTGTCTAAGGGAAACAATATGGCAGCTCCCACCCATATGTATAAATATAAATATACAGAGAAGGAATGTTCTGTACATACAGTAAGCTATACCCTCATACTATACTGTCTATGGGAATCAATATGGCAGCTCCCCATTACATTCTTGAAATAAAAAGGGAATGAACCATATTTAGAGTCTTTGCTTTGTGTTGTACTGATACAATGACCCGGGGAGGGTGAGGATGACATTTCGCTGTTACACACAATATGTGACTTGTAGACTGACAATGGCGTTGTTGTTGCGGTTTCATTACGGTAGTAAACGGTTATTTCTTATTATACCGGTGAAAACGATGAAACACAAAGAACCTTTAAATAAATCTCCACCTGCTCCGCGCGGCGGTGAAGGCACCAGATGGCAGATGTTGACGTTGGAAGAAGCAGAAATTAAGTGGATTTTAAAAGTTAATTGTTTTAGTGAAAAACTCCATTGAGCGAGGACAATTTCTTTGTCACAATAACTATGGAAACGGGTTCATGTTTAGCAGATTAACTGGCTCGGGGGGAGACGGAATTTTATCGAATCCCCAACGAGATGTAACTGGGGAGACACTGGGGATTGAGACAATAAGAGGTGAGAATGTTCACAAATTAATTTCCAACCAATCACACGTTAGCTTGCTAATGGGTTACTTTAGTTAGATTACATCTGATTGGTTGTTGCAGACAGAGGTGCCCCTACCATGAAGCAAACTGAAACATTTGCTCAGGGCGTATCCCTGCGAAACACTTAAAAGGCGGCAGTTAAAAAAAATCCTCCTTCCTGCAATACTGTATTTCAGCACCAGCCACCAATCATTGTTAAGTCATCCATCCAGTCCACCAGTACGAACCTTTAGTCAGCTCACCACACCCACCTCCACAAGCCACACCTATGTTCCCTGGTGAAGCCACGCCCACTTACCGTGCTGGCACCTGTCTGCCAATAGGCGGCATTTAAAGGTTGTTTCAGGTGTCAGTAACCCTAGGAACACCCCTTGTGGATATATACAGCATGGTACTTATTACATCCGCTCCAATGTTCCGCCATTGAACAGAATTATCTAAACAGCCAGGCAGGTAGGTCGGAACCAACAGTCCTTAGGGTAAGTCCCGGTTTATAGAAAATACCCACTGGGTAACGCCTGGATTTAGAGGTTATAAAGTCCCAGCAGCCTTTCATTCATAATTACATATTAAATGTCCCGTTATGGGTCACACAATGAAACTGCTTATCAAGGCCAAGTACAAACTGCCTGATACGAAGTTAGTCCCAGGTGTGGGATGTTTTCTCCGCAGCCCCTGATGGTGCGGATGATAGAGGCAGATCAGAGAGCGGTGCCAGTACATTGTGGAGTGTCTCTCAATACGAACAATGGTCCAGGGGGATGTAAGACTATTTTCCATAATTTACTGTAATACAATCTGCGATTTCCGGTTACACCGGGATCATTATTTTCTCTTTTCACTGCGATACAGGACGAGGCGCAATATCGCCATATTCATTGTCCCGTATGATGGAAAGTCTGGTATTGCGGTGATAAGAGAACAAACAGCCAGAGCCTTGGCAATACTTTACACGGCTGCGTTATAAATACGGCAAAAATTACGATCTTTGCTATTGAAATGTCCTGTGAATATGCCCCTATGTGACTGTTATACATTATACACGGGGTGTGTTCTATCTGACCAATAACTTCCTCTGGAAACCAGGAGTCTAATGATGTCTACGGCCTCCTATAGGCCAAAGGTGCCTTCCTATTGGCTGGTAAGCACAGTCCATAGCCGGTCATGTCTATCCTTGGGGTGATATTGGGGAATAAACCCAAGAGGATTAACCCCAGTTCTGGGGTCTACTAGACATTGATGACATCAAAGATACTGAACTAAAGCATCAGAAATACAAAAATGAACTGTTCCCATTGATGGACATTTTAACCCTTTAGATCATTAATGTCAATTTATTCCAATAAAAGTCCCATTATATACACAGGACACAGCAAATACCTTGGACATTAAAACCTTCCAGCCAAGTCCTCTAAACATCTCTCCAGTTTGTTCTGGTCCCAGCTGAGCTGGTTTTTAATCTGTTCATGATAGAACGAATTTCTATTGAAGGAGAAAATAGTCCTTTCTGGAAATTCACGGATGACCACACTACATTTTGTGCTTGGACAATTGACAGCGACGGAAGAAACTTAACTCCGAATGTTCACAAATAAAAGACAATGAAATAATACGAGGAAAAGACTGGAAGGACGTCAGGGACTGAATCAATGAGTGTTAATAGAACCGAGAGGATTTGACTTTTACGGAAGGAAAAAGAAACTAAAAAATGGAAGAAGATAAATAGACCCGAGAGACGTGAACAGGACCTACTACCAATGTGCAGAATGGAACAGGCCAGAGATTAACTGTATGTGGGGATCACGGAGGCTCAGTGGTTAGAACTGATCCCTTGCAGCGATGAGGTCCTGAGTTCGATTCCACCCTTGGACACATCTGCAAGGAGTTTGTATGTTCTCCCCGTGCTTGTGTGGGTTTCCTCCACAATCATTAAGACATACTGATAGGTTGTATGTGTACATAAAGTGATTAGATTGTAAGCTCTTCAGGACGGGGCCTGATGTGAATGGAGAAAATAATTGTAAAGCGCTGCGGAAGATGTAGCGCTAATAAAATACATACATGTGGCAGCCCAGACAGCTGGAGGAACCCAGTGGGTAACAGGAAGTATGATTGGAAGGGTTAGGTTATTGCCCCACTGTATTGCCCCATTGTAAAAGCCGGGCCCAGTTTTTGGAGCTTTAGGAATGCGCGATCTTGTTAACACATTCACCTCCATTATTTATTGAAGTTGAGTTTAATGACAATCCATGTGATCGCATCCAATGTAACCGCAGTGTCTATGTGAACCGAAAAACCGAACACCTCGTCAATAGTGGAGCCTTAGCCCTGATAGTTTTAAATCAGGTAGTTGGCAAGAGAGGAAAGGGTTAAAATGTCCATAAAAAGGAAATCTGCCACCGATAACCATGTACAGGCATCCGAGGGAATCCCCGGTAACTACCCCATGTGACTCTGCACAGAGGGAATTCCAAGTGTAGTTTATACCTATATTACATCCCATTCATCTACTTTATGGTCCAGTCCTAAAAGCCATAGAAATGTGGAAGGACAAGCTCATTATTTATTATGTGTATTTAAATAGACAGCATTACAATATCAACTAGCAAATTAGAATGGGCCTCGGATACTTTGCGTTGGATAGGGCAGTTTGCCATGTGAAATCCCATTTTTACCCATAATGCCCCTAGCTGTAGGAAGGTGTTTGATTGGGCAGTTTGCCAGTTGCGTTGGACCCTGTACAATTCACACTTCACACAGCAATGTCCTGTAACTCCCTCACAAAGGGATTAGTTCCATTGCTATCTGCTTATCTCCTTCCCCAGATGGCTCTGCATATGGATTCCTAAGAGTTTCATGGCTAGAACCAGCAAGGTGAAGAAATAGAATTTCTGTCCTTCACTAAACCGACTTTCATTATCCCCAGTTCCATGTGGAGGGACTCGGTGCGTTGATGATATTCTGTCATTTTATTCAGGGAAATTAGTTTGGCCCTTTAGTAAGTTCCCTTTACCCCCCTCTGTCATTATAGTCACTAAAGTCCCCCCTGTGTACAGAGGTTATTGGTGCTTCCCATTGACTGAAGGTTGTGACTCTAAGGGGTTAAAGAGACTTTAATGACCCAGTGACCCCCCACTCACTAAGCCCCTCTCCTAAGTAAAGTTCTTCATGATTTCGTAATCGATTCCCATGCGGTCCCAGCTCCACCATCTCACTTCATTTCCAAGTCTCGGAAGGGAGATCAATACCATTGAAATTGTTTATGGTAATCGCAGCTTCAATCTCCAGCCATTGGCATTAAGGAATCTGCAGTCCCCGGGCAAGTTACTGAATTGAAACCTATAATGAGCCGTCAGTTACCATAAGGCAGGGTGACCCATTAAAAATGAGGCGCAGAGTGACGACAAACAACGATCTTCCTTATTCAACCATTTTAACGCCATTCGGTTAGCGGCTACGATATCGCTGGTTAGAGTGAACCGAGCGCAGACGTTACTTCCTATTCAGTCAGAGAGTCAGAAAGTATAACCAATTAAATTGAATCTTAATGAAAGGTCTGGGAGAACATCCGTAATGTGACTATATATAATATATTTATATCCAGAAACATTCCGATACGTTAGGATTGGATAGGGGATGGGGAATGTGACTATATATAATTATACGTTAGGATTGGATAGGGGATGGGGAATGTGACTATATATAATTATATCCAGAAAAATTCCAATACGTTAGGATTGGATAGGGGATGGGGAATGTGACTATATATAATTATATCCAGAAACATTCCAATACGTTAGGATTGGATAGGGGATGGGGAATGTGACTATATATAATTGTACCTATTTAAAGGGGAATGTTGGAGAGTATGTACCTATTTAAAGGGGAATGTTGGAGGGTACGTACCTATTTAAAGGGGAATGTTGGAGGGTACGTACCTATTTAAAGGGGAATGTTGGAGAGTATGTACCTATTTAAAGGTATCCCCTACTGTAAATTATAAGGATATTAGAAGTCACTGAGGAGTTCTGTGTCTATATAAAGGTACAAGGACACAGGCTGTGGGGATAGATACAGGGAACAGCCTTCTAGCAGAGGTGGTAGGACTAATACAGTAAAGGGATTAGAAGGAGAAGGCTTCCATACTATTCTATTAGTAAATTAGTAATTGCCCCTCACCAAGTACGAACACATTCCATTCTAGGAAACTGGCGCAATCAGTAAAGGTCTCGGGTATCGTTAATTAATTAGGCCCTGAAAGTTTACATTTTTCTTCCTCTAATTGCTAATTAATTTTCACGCATCTTGTTTTTTTTCTACTTGGGATAAAAATAACGAACGTCGTTAGGTCGGATTTTGTTGTCATTTAGTTGTTGGGTGTGTGAGGTCTCAGCTAATTTCTCTGCCAAGGGAAATCTCAGGCACATTCAGAATTCACAGTCGTGTAGGAACACGAAAACCTTTCCACCCATGTACATACAGTTAACAGGAATTCATTGGTTTTAATGGTTATTTTTTCTGTTTGCTCTTAATCCAGGAAGGTGACGCATAAAACAAGGGACATTGCTGGAGCTGTAATAAAGATTTGTATAGTTGTGACATCACTACTACTAAATTATAAAGAGAAACTTTGCACCAATGAAAAGTTTATGCATCACCGTCCTGTACAAAAGTTTGGTTCGGCTGTAGTGATTGACATTGGTGAAATATCTCAATTCCATATTGTCCGTCAGAGTCAAATTACAACTAATTAGTTTTGGGAAATATTTCTCCAAGGCTTGGAACGACATCAATGTGTGACCTGCAGTCAGAAATAGTTTTATTCCAGTGTGGAATTCCAGCTCCTTAATAAGTGGAGAGCATTAGAAAGACACGGACTGTGGCTAGTGAGAGTCCAGAACTGGACCCTGAAACCAGAGAACTTAATGATGAACCTTAAACCACAGGGGACCGGAAGACCTGAGAGACCTTTCTAGAGAAAATCCACCCCAAAAAGTCTTAGGACACTGAGACCATCGATCTGGGCAAAGTGAGACCTTCATCTTGTGACCTAGATGGTAGGACCTGGACCAAGAAACTTCAATGCTGACAAGTGAGACTTGGACAACGAGACAAGACTTAACCATAAAGACCTGGGCAGAGGACAATGAAACCCAAACTGTCATATCCACAATGGTTCTTCTTCTAGAACAGAAATACAATGCCTTTTCTGGATACAAGATCTTTTCCAAAAAAATCCTTTGGGGGTCAGTCTGTGGACGGAGAAAGTTCCAGATTTAGCATTGAAGAACCCCACCTGGAATCTTCTGCTCCTCCACCCAAAAGGAGGCTTCAGGTTATTATCTGTCGGCTTCTTGTGGAGCTTTGACGTGGAAAAGCTGATGGAAACCTATGGAATCATTCCACGGTCAGTTTAGGTCTATGAAGAGTCCAGAATAGATCCAGATCATTTAGATATTAATAATGTTCCTTAACTAGGACATCTACCAATACCATCCATCCTTATCATCTACCAATACCATCTACCAATACCATCTCTATATAGCGACCAGATGTAACCATGGGATTCGCTCATAGTGGGCACATGTAGGAAACATCTACCCCTAAATAAAGACTGTGCCCAACTGTGTCTGCTGCCTCACAAGTCCCAAACAATACGCTGCTAACCTTCAACAAACACCGAGCTACCAGGGGGAAGACCCCAGACATATTGAACCTGAGCTACCAGGGGGAAGACCCCAGACATAGGGGGAAGACCCCAGACATATTGACCCTGAGGTACGAGGGGGAAGACCCCAGACATATTGACCCTGAGCTACGATGGGGAGTAGTTGGGGTGCAGCATGGACAGGTTATTTATTTTGGGGTGGACTTACCCTTTAAAGTTATCTCCAGCTTTAATTTAACTGTAAGTCACTAATGTCTGCCAATGAAACTCCTAGTGTAGAATATAACCATCTGCTGATTAAGCTTTGCCATAGAATTAAGGTAAATAATGTAATGTCTGCTGATAAACCATTGTATCTTGCAGTTCTTGGCCATCTCTGTGCTGCCCTTTCCCTGCTGGTGGCTGGACTCTCGGAACTCCACAGGAAGTGTTTCCCCCTGGTGGAACAGACTCTATCTGGGAAGGTTCTGCTGGTCTCCTCCATGCCCTGTTACCAGCTCACCCCTCAATACGTTTTACTTGGTTTTGCAGAAGCTCTGGTTCTACCATATTGTAAGTCATAAGCCAATATTGGGGACACTGGGTCCCAACCGAGATTGACAAATTGCAAATTCTAACCGGGCGATGCAATAAACTAAGCCACGTTACTGCCTGAGATCCCATGATGTAATAATCCCTTTACGTGGTTTAGTGCATGGCGGGATCACGGTCAGGGGAGAAGTGGCTCCAATGAAAAGGCATCACGTTGCAGTGTAACACAAAACCGAACATTGGCTGTAATGGATGGGGCGATCTGCCCTATTTCTTACTAGTTTCATATTAGGCAATGTTAAACCCACGTACTAACTAGTATCATAATTGTTATACTGACTAGTATCATTATTGTTATACTGACTAGTATCATTATACTAATAGTATCTAATTGTTATACTGAACTAGTATCAGTTATGTTATACGACTAGTATCATTATACTAGTATCGTAGGTTTATACAACTAGTATCATATTGTTATACGACTAGTATAGTTATGGTTATACAAACTAGCTATAATTGTTATAGACTAGTATAGTTATGGTTATCAAACTAGTATTCATTATTGTATATGACTGTATCGTTATGGTTATACAAACTAGATCCATATTGTTATATGATAGTATAGTTATGGTTATAAAACTAGTATCATTAATTGTTATATTGACTAGTATAGTATGGTATACCAACTAGTATCATTATTGTTATATGACTAGTATAGTTATGGTTATACAACTAGATCATAATTGTAATTGACTAGTATAGTTATGGTTATACAAACTAGTATCATAATTGTTATATTGACTAGTATAGTTATGGTTTATACAAACTAGTATCATTATTGTTATATTGAAGAGTATCGTTATGGTTATACAAACTAGTATCATAATGTTATATTGACTAGTATAGTTATGGTTATAACAAACTAGTATCATTATTGTTATATTGACTAGTATAGTTATGGTTATAAACTAGTATCATATTGTTTTATCTGATAGTAGGTTGTATGGTTTATACAAACTAGTATCATAATTGTATATGACTAGTATAGTTATGAGTTATTACAAACAGTATCATAATGTGTATTGACTAGTAACGTTATGGTTATACAAACAGTATATAATTGTTATATTGACTAGTATAGTATGGTTATACAAACTAGTATCAATAATTGTTATGATATTGATAGTATAGTTATGTTTATACAAACTAGGATCATAATGTGTATATTGACTAGTATAGTTATGGTTATACAAACTAGTATCATAATTGTTATATTGACAGTATAGTATGTATAAAATAGTATCATAATGTTATATTGACAGTATAGTTATGGTTATACAAACTAGTATCATAATTGTTCTATTGACTAGTATAGTATGGTTATACAACGTATTATATATGTTATATTGACTAGTTAGTTATGGTTATACAAACTAGTTATCTAACGAATATATTGTTAATGACTAGTATAGTTATGGTTATACAAACTAGTATCATTATTGTTATATTGACTAGTATCGTTATGGTTATACAAACTAGTATCATAATTGTTATATTGACTAGTATAGTTATGGTTATACAAACTAGTATCATAATTGTTATATTGACTAGTATAGTTATGGTTATACAAAACTAGTATCATAATTGTTATATTGACTAGTATAGTTATGGTTATACAAACTGTATAATTATTGTATATGACTAGTATAGTTATGGTATAAAAACTAGTATCATAATGTTTTTGATAGTATAGTTATGGTTATAAACTAGTATATAATTGTTATATTGACTAGTATAGTTAGTGGTTATACAAACTAGATCATAATGTTTATACGACTAGGATGTATGGTTATACAAACTAGTATCATATTGTATACTTGACTTAGTATAGTTATGGTTATACACAACTAGTATCTATTGTTATATTGACTAGTATAGTATGGTATACAAACTAGTATCATAATGTTATACTGACGTATAGTTAGGTTATACAAACTAGTATCATATTGTTATACTTGACTCGTATGTTATGGTTTATCAAACTAGATATCATAATTGTTATTGATAGTATAGTATGAGTTATACAAAACTAGTATCATAATTGTATACTGACTAGTATAGTTATGGTTTATACAAACTAGTATCATATTTGTATACTGACTAGTATAGTTATGGTATACAAACTAGTATCTATAATTGTGTATATTGACTAGTATAGTTATGGTTATACAAACTAGTATCATATTGTTATATGACTAGTATAGTTATGGTTATACAAACTAGTATCATAATTGTTATATGACTAGTATAGTTATGGTTATACCAACTAGTATCATATATGTTATATTGACTAGTATAGTTATGGTATAAAACTAGTATCATAATTGTTATATGACTTAGTTATGGTACACGTATCATATTGTTATATGCTGTATAGTATATACAAACTAGTATCATAATTGTTATATTGACTAGTAGTTATGGTTATACAAACTAGTATCATTATTGTTATACTGACTAGTATAGTTAGTTATGGTTATACAAACTAGTATCATTATTGTTGTACTGACTAGTATAGTTATGGTTATACAAACTAGTATCATTATTGTTATGACTAGTATAGTTATGGTTATACAACACTAGTATCATAATTGTTATATTGACTAGTATAGTTATTGTGTATACAAACTAGTTACATTATGTCTATACTGACTAGTATAGTTATGGTTATACAAACTAGTATAATAATGTTATATTGACTCGTATAGTTATGGTTATACAAACTAGTATCATAATTGTTAATGACTAGTTATCGTTATGGTTATACAACTATCATTGTGTTTATGGACTGTATAGTTATGGTTATAAAACTAGTATCCTAATGGTATATGGACTAGTATAGTTTATGGTATACAAATAGTATCATAATTGTTATATGACTAGTATAGTTAGGGTTATACAACTAGTATCATAATTGTTATATTGACTAGTATAGTTATGTTGTATACAAACTATATCTCATAATGTTATATTGACTAGTATAGTTATGGTTTTATACAAAGTATCTAATTGTTATATTGACTAGTATAGTATGGTTTATACAAACTAGTATCATATATTGTTTACTATATGTAATGTATGTTATGCTAGTATCTTATAACTAGGAATCATTATTGTTATATTGACTAGTATCATTATGGTTTTAAAACTAGTATCATAATGTTATATTGACTAGTATCGTTATGGTTATACAACTGGTATCTTATTGTTATATTACATAAGTTAGGTTATCATAGATCATTAGTGTATGACGGTATAGTTGTATGTTATACAAACTAGTATCATTATTGTTTACGCTAGTATCATTATTTTGTTACTACTAGTATCATTATTGTGTATGCTGAGTACATTATTGTTGTACTTAGTGACATTAGTTTGTATTGACTAGTATCATTATTGTTGTACTGAGATCATTATTGTTGTATGTACAGTATCATTATTGGTAGTCTGACTAGTATATTTATTAGTTTGTTACTGACTAGTATCATTATTGTTGTAATGACTAGTATCATTATTGTTGTACTGACTGTATCATTATTGTTGTACTGACTACTATTGTATATGATGTATCATTATGGTTACTGACTAGTATCATTATTGTTGTACTGACTATATTGTTATACTGAATAGTATAATTAGTGTGTGATATGACTAGTATCAGTATGTTTACTGACTATATTCATTTATTGTTTACTGCACTAGTATATTATTGTTGTAACGACTAGTATCATTCGTTTTACTGATAGTATCGTTTGTATATGACTCCAGTATAATTGTTTATATGACTAGTATCGTATTTATACTGAACTAGTCATTATTGTTTTGTACTAGTATCGTATTGTTGTATCACTATATGTTGGGTGTACTGACTAGTATATTATTGTTTAATGACTAGTATCATTATTGTTGTACTGACTAGTATCATTATTTGTACTGACTAGTATCATATTGTTGTTACTGACTAGTATCATTATTGTTTACTGACTAGTATCATAGTTATGCTATATTGTTTTTTTATACGACTAGTATCATTATTGTAATGACTAGTTCATTATGTTTGTATGACTGTATCATTATGTTGTACTGACTAGTATCATTATGTTTTTGTACTGAATAGTATATTATGTTGTATGACTAGATCATTATTGTTACTGACTAGTATATTATTTTAATGACTAGTATCATTATTGGTTGGACTGACTAGTATCATTAGGTTTGTACTGACTAGATCATTATTGTTGTACTGACTAGTATCATATGTTGTACTGACTAGTATCATATGTTGTGACTGACTAGTATCATTATTGTTGTACTGACTAGTATATTATGGTTGTACTGACTAGTATCATATTGTTGTACTGACTAGTATCATTATTGTTTGTACTGACTAGTATGTGTATACTGACTAGTATCATTATTGTTGTACTGACTAGTTTATATATGTTTACGACTAGTATCATTATTGTTTGTACTGACTAGTATGTTATTGTTATACTGCTAGTATCATTATTGTGTACTACTCGTATTGTTTGTTTATACTGATATATCATTATTGTGTACTGAAGTAATTTATTGTTATAACTGATAGTATCATTATTGTTGTAACTGACTAGTATCATTATTGTTATATGACTAGTATCGTTATTTTTATACTGACTAGTTATCATTATTGTTATAATGACTTAAGTATCATATGTTGTACTGACATTAGTATGCTATTATTGTTATACTGACTAGTATCGTTATTGTTTATACTGACTAGTATCATTATGTGTTATACTGAATAGTATCATATTGTTATACTGACTAGGCGTTATTGTTATACTGACTAGTATATTATTGTTATACTGACTAGTATCTTATTGTTATTACTGACTAGTATCATTATTGTTGTACTGACTAGATATGTTGATACTGAATAGTATCATTATTGTTTTGTACTCTAGATGATCATTATTGATTGTACTGACTAGTATCTTATTGTTGTACTGACTGTACTATTATTATATGACTGGATAATTATTTTTATGACTAGTATCATTATTGTTGTACTGACTAGTATCAATATGTTATGTACTGACTAGTATCATTATTGTTGTACTGACTAGTATCAGATTGTTGAGACTAGTTATCATTTGTTACTGACTAGTATCAAATATTTTATTGTTTTTGTTACTGATAGTATCATTATTGTTATATGACAGTCTCATTATTTATATAGACTTGACTAGTATCATTATGTATACTGACTGATATTTTGTTGTATGACTCAGTATCATCTGTGGTACGACTAGTATCAATTATTGTTATACGACTAGTATCATTATTGTTGTACTGACTAGTATCATTATGTTACTTGACTAGTATCATTTTGTTACTGACTAGTATCTATGTATTGTTGTACTGAAGTAGCTATTGTTTGTACGACTAGATCATTATTGTTACTGACTAGTATCGTTATTGTTATGACTAGTATCATTATTGTTATACTGACTAGTTATCGTTATTGTTGTACTGACTAGTATCATTATGTTTATGTACTATAGTATCATTTATTGTTGTACTGACTAGTATCATTATTGTTATAGACCTAGTATCATATTGGTTACTGACTCGATGTTATTGTTATATGACTAGTATCATTATTGTTGTAGTGACTAGTATCATTATTGTGTTACTGACTAGTATCGTTATTGTTGGACTGACTAGTATCATTATTTATACTGAATAGTTCATTATTGTTGTACTGATGTATCTTATTGTTATAGTGACTAGTCTCATTATTGTTGTACTGACTAGTATCTATTGTTACTGACTATATCATTATTGTTTGTAGATGACTAGTATCATTATTGTTTACGACTAGTATCTTAGTTGATACTCAGTATTGTTGTACTGACTAGTATCAATTATTGTTGTATCTGACTAGTATCATTATTGTTGTACTAGACTAGTATCATCTATTGTCTGTATCTGTATGCCTAGTATTATTGTTGTACTGACTGTATCATTATTGTGTTGTACTGACTAGTATACAGTATTGTGTACTGACTAGTATCATATTGTTGTACTGACTAGTACATTTTGTATAACTGACTAGTATCATTATTGTTTTGACTGACTAGTATATTAGTATACTGTAGTCTATTATGTACTGATAGTATGCATTATGTTATTACTGACTAGTATTCATTATTGTTGTTACTGACTTAGTATCATTCATTGTTGTTATACTGACTAGTATCTTATTGTTTACTGACTAGTTCTATGTTTATACTGACTAGTATCATTATTGTTAGTACTGACTAGTATCATTATTGTTGTACTGGACTAGTATCATTATGTGATACTGACTAGTATCATTATTGTTTGGTACGACTAGTATCATTATTGTTATACTGAGACTAGTATCGTTTTATGTTGTAACTGGACTAGTATCATTATTGTTATACATGACTAGATTCATTATTGTGTACTGACTAGTATATATTGTTTATACTGACTAGTATCTATTGTTGTACTGACTAGTATCATTATTGTTATAGCTGTATCGTATTGTTGAGTATCATTATGTTGATACTGACTAGTTATCATTATTGTTGTATGAGCTAGTATATTAGTTGTTTATAATCTGACTAGTATCATATTGTGTTGTACTGAAGACTAGGATCATTATTGTTTACTGACTAGATCATTATTGTTTACGACTAGTATCATTATTGTGTTACTGACTAGTATCATTATTGTTGTACTGGACTAGTATCATTATTGTGTACTGACTAGTATCATTATTGTTGTACCTGACTAGTATCATTATTGTTGTACTGACTAGTGATAATTATTGTGTTGAATATGACTAGTATCATTATTTGTTGTACTGTACCTATTGTTATATGATATGTTATACTGACTATGTCTTCATTGTTGTTACGACTAGGATCTATTATTGTTGTACTGACTAGTATCATTATTGTGTACGACTAGTATCATATTGTTTACTGATAGTATCATTATTTTACGTTGACGAGTATCATTATGTTGTACTGACTAGTATCATTATTGTTTGTAAGACTAGATTCATTATTGTTATATGACTAGTATCATTATTGTGTATGACTTGTTATGACGTACATTATTGTACTGACTAGTATAATTAGTTGTACTGACTGTATCATATGGTGTACTGACTAGTATCATTATTGTTGTACTGACTAGTATCATTTGTTGTTACTGACTAGTATCATTATTGTTTGTATCTGACTAGTTACTAATTTGTGTACTGACTAGTATCATTATTGTTGTACTTGACTAGTATAATTATGTTATCTACTGTGACTAGTATCATTATTGTTTGTATGACTAGTATCATTAGTGTTGTACTGACTACGTATCAGTTATTGTTTATACTGACTAGTATCATTATTGTTGTACTGACTGTATCTTATTGTTTGTTAATGACTAGTATGTTCTACTGACTAGTATCATTATTGTTGTACTGACTAGTATCATTATTACGTTATATACTGTACTATGTTATGTAGTCATTATTGTTGTATACTGACTAGTATCTATTGTTGTACTGACTAGTATCATATTGTTTGTACTGACTAGTATCATTATTGTTGTACTGACTAGTATCAGTTATTTTGTTGTACTGAATAGTATCTTGTTATACTGACTAGTATATTATTGTTATTAGACTAGTATCTATTATTGTTGTACTGATTATATCATTAGTTATACTGACTAGTATCTTATTGTTGTACTGACTAGTATCGTTATACTGACTAGTATCATTATTGTTGTATGACTAGTATCATATGTGTACTGACTAGTAGGTTATTGTTGTTACTGACTAGTAGCGTTTATACTGACTAGTATCATTATGTTGTACTGACAGTATCATTTGGTTGTACTGCCTAGTTATCTTAGTGTTCTTGTACTGACTAGTATCATTATTGTGTACTGACTAGTATCATTATTGTTATGTCGTACTGGACTAGTATCATTATTGTGTACACTTAGTATTGTTATACTGACTAGATCATCTATTGTTATGTGATATAGATGGTTTATGACTAGTATCAGTATGTTATGTACGTGACTTAGTATCATTATGTTATACTGACAGTATCATATTGTTGTACTGATAGTATCGTTATAATGACTAGTATATATTGTTATATGATAGTTCATTATTGTTTACTGACTAGGTATCATTATTGTTATACTGACTAGTATCATTATGTTGTACTGACTCTAGTATCGTTATTGTTGTATGATCTATTGGTATACATTATGTTGTACTGACTAGTATATTATTGTGGTTACTGACTAGTATCATTATTGTTGTATCTGAATGTATCATTATTGTTATACTGACTAGTATCCATTATTGCTACTGATAGTATCATTATTGTTGTATGACTAGTATCATTATTGTTATAATGACTAGTATCTATTGTTGTAAGACTAGTATCGTTATACTGACTAGTCTCATTATTGTTGTACTGACTAGTACATTATTTGTACTGACTAGTATCGTTATTGTTGTACTGGACTAGTATCTATGTTATACTGACTAGTATCATTATTGTTGTACTGGATCTAGTACATTATTTGTTGTACTGACTAGTATCATTATGTTGTACTGACTAGTATCATTATTGTGGTATGGACTAGTATCATTGTCGGGTAAGTGGACTCGTATCATTATATGTTGTTGACTTAGTATCATTATTGTTGTATGACTAGTATATTTGTTATGACTAGTATCATTATTGTTGTACTGGACTAGTTATTATTGTTATACTATAGTATCATATGTTATACTGACTAGTATCATTATGTTGTACTGACTAGTATCATTATGTTGTACGAACTGTATCTATTATTGTTGATACTGACTAGGATCATATTGTTTTACTGAATAGTTATCATTATTGTCTGTACGGACTAGTATCATTATTGTTTTACTGATAGTATCTTATTGTTGTACTGACTAGTATCATTATTGTGTTACTGACTAGTACATTTTGTTATACTGACTAGTATCATTATGTTGTTACTGACTAGTTGTTATACTGAACTTAGTGTCAATTATTGTTGTACTGACTAGTATCATATGTTGTATACTGTATCAATTTGTACTGAGTGTGTTATACTGACTAGTATCATTATTTGTTTGTAATGACTAGTATCATTATTGTTATACTGACTAGTATCATTATTGTTTGTACTGACTAGTATCATATTGTTGTACTGACTAGTATCATTATTGTTATCGGACTAGGTCATTGTACTGTCATTAGTGGTTACTGACTAGTATGACGTTATTGTTTCCTGACTGTCGATACTAATTTATTGTTTACTGACTCGTATCTTATTGTACTGATAGTATTTATTGTTGTACGGACTTAGTATCGTTATACTGACTAGTATCTATATTGTTGTACTGACTAGTATCATTATTGTTGTACTGACTAGTATCATTATTGTTTGTAATTGATAGTATCATTATTGTTGTACATGTAATTGTTGTACTGACTAGTATCATTATTGTTGTACTGAATAGTATCATTATTCTGTTGTACTGACTAGTATCATTAGTGGTCTATATCGACTAGTATACATTATTGTTGTACTGATATGATACTGATGGATTCTTGTGTATACTGACTGAGTCATTATTGTATAACTGACTGTAGTATACTATTAGTTGTGTACTGACTATATAATATTGTTTTACTGACTAGTATCATTATTGGGTACTGACTAGTATCATAGTGTTTACTGACTAGATCATTAGGTTCTTTTTTACTGCTAGTATCATTATTGTTTACTGACTAGTATCATTATTGTTGTCTGATAGTATCATTATTGTGTGTACTGACTAGTATCATTATTGTTTATACTGACTAGGATCATTATTGTTGTACTGATAGTATGTTTATATCATGGAATAGTATCATTATTGTTTGTACTGATAGTCATTATGTTGTACTGATAGTTCATATGTTGTACGGACTAGTATTGTTATACTGACTGTTCGGTTATTGTTTTTGTATGATAGTATCTTATTGTTGTACTGACTAGTATCATTATTGTTGTACTGACTAGTATCATTATTGTTGTACTGACTAGTATCACTTATTGTTGTACGGATAGATTATTGTTGTTACTGACTAGTATCATTATGTTGTACTGACATATGTTGTATGACTATTATGTTTTGTACTGACTAGTATCATTATTGTTGTAATGACTAGTATCATTATTGTTGTACTGATAGTATCTATTAGGTTTATGTACGTGACTAGTATCATTATTGTTTACTGACTAGTATCATTATTGTTTATACTGTACTAGTATCATTTTTGTTGTACTGACTAGTAGCATTTGTGTAGGGACTAGTATCATTATTGTGTACGCTAGTATAATATTGTTGTACTGAATAGTATCATTATTGTTGTACTGACTAGTATCATTATTCGTATCTGATAGTATCATGTGGTACTGAATAGTATCATTATTTTGTACGACTAGCTGATCATTATTGTTCTGACTAGTATCATTATGTTATACTGACTAGTATCATTATTGTTGTACTGACTAGTATCATTATTGTTGTACTGACTGTATCGTATTGTATAATGACTAGTATCATTATTGTGTTGTACGGACTATAGTATCAGGATTGTTATACTGACTAGTATCATTATTGTTTGTACTGACTAGTATCATTATTGATATGATGATCTGTATGACTAGTATCATTATGTTTTTAGCTATGGATACTGATAGTATCATTATTGTTGTACTGATAGTATCTTGTATATGATGATTGACTATTCATTATGTGTACTGACTAGTATCATTAGTTGTTGTACTGACTAGTATCATTATTGTGGATACTGACTAGTTCATTATTGTTTACTGACTAGTATCATTATTGTTGTACTGACTAGATCATTATTGTTGTACTGACTAGCTATCATTATGTTGTGTTGTACTGACTAGTATCATTATTGTTACTGACTAGTATCATTATGTTATACTGACTAGTATCATATGTTTGTAATGACTAGGTATTATTGTTATCTGATAGTATCATTATTGTTGTATGACTAGTATTCATTATGTTATTTTATACTGACACTAGTACATTATTGTTGATACTGACTAGATCATTAGTTCTTGTAGTACTGACTAGATATCATTATTGTTATACTGACTAGGATCATTTTGTTACTGACTAGTATCATTATTGTTGATACTGGACTGTATGTTTTATACTGACTAGTATCATTATTGTTGTATCGACTAGTATCATTATGTTGTACTGAATAGTATCATTATTGTTGTAGACTAGTATCGTTATACTGATAGTATCATTATTGTTGTACTGACTAGTATGCCTTAGGTGTTATATGACTAGTATCATATTGTTGTACTGATAGTATCATTTTGTTGTTACATGACTAGTATCATATTGTTGTTACTGATAGATCATTATTGTGTACTGACTAGTATCATTATGTACTGACTAGTATCATTATTGTTGTGTACGACTAGTATCAGTTATCGTTTATACTGACTAGTATCATTTTGTTGTATGATAGAGGCGGGGGGGTTGATCTAACAGAAATAAGGGTGTAGGAGGGATATTTCATTGTAATAAATTGTTGTTTCACCTCAATCAGGACTTTCATTCTTTGTTACAGTGATTCCATGTGAGTGTGCCCTCACCACCTCCATCACCTCACACTAACTTCTCGTTATCAATGTGTTTGCAGGTTCAGTGATTACAGTAAAGTTGTCACCAGGCCGTGTAAGGGGAATCCGCAATTCACTGTTTAGACCTTTACCAGGCTGCTGGATGTTTCATAGGAGCAATAATCACCCCCAACTTGTCTTGCAGCATCACAAGGTAAGAAACTGGATACAGGTTCCATAGGCAAAGGGGGGAGAAATTCTTTGCTACATACATGGCACATGCAAACCTACGACCCACATATGGTGAGTCACATGTGCAGTATGTAGCACGTGTAACTGTATATTTAGGGTGTATGAATGTACATGGCTGAAGTGTGGTTATAATGTATTGTAGGAAATTCATGTGAGATCCAGGAGCTATTTAAAGTAAAGTTTGCTTCTGCTAAATGACATATTCCCCATAATTCAGTTGGTTCTCCCACAAACAAAATGGCGGTCATTCCAACCAGTGTCAAGCACTACAGCGATATAGAGGGGCGTAGGAAGCCACATATCACAAACCTCCTTGGGAGCCAAATATCCATTTCTTGGGGACCCCCTGACATATCAGATAATTCCCATTCTTTAAAAGCCGCCATGTTGCTCCCTATGGACGTATGTTCAATGCCATATTCAGCTCCTGTAATGGCTCCTGGTTCAGGAGACTGGTTTCCAGCCTTTCTGGCTGTGGGACACTTGGAGAGATTCTTCTTTTCTGGCCTCATTGACCATTCTAAAACCCATGGGATTCTGGAGGATTTTCACACAGGTAAGATTTCTTTTTATACATCTCATATCAACAAGCAAATCTGGAGATTTTTACATATTTAAATATAATTTATTCTATTTTCGGAACTGGCCATTCACCGAGTCAGTGATCTTGTGCTTCACGTTGATTGGTCTATCAGATCGGATCAGGTTAGCAATCCAGACGCCTTGTAAGATGCATGAATGTAGATTTGGGCACATTAACTCCTTACCCAAGGTCCAATGGGGATTGTGATGATACCGTATAGTAATAATTTGAATTGTGCCTACAGTTGACATATCCCCCCCATAACATTATTTATTACCAAGTCTTGTTAGCCCATTATTGTATTATTGTATATTCCTATCAGAGACTCGTATTTGAATAAAATGGTGATTCCAGCCCAATCTCTTACTGGCAATAAAATATCTAATGTGTTATTCTCCCCGTCCATTGCAGGTACAATAATCTGCGACAGGTACATGACATGGGGTTTAAAGGAAGCTTCCTTGAAGAAAAACTCCTACAGCAAGAGAAGTCTCTAAGTCTATGACAGCGTTCTGGACTGGACTTACCCCTTCTCTTCCTATGGAGACGCTGTATATTCTACCTGAATGCAGGTGGTTACAGGCACTACCGGCCCAGTGGGTCCTTGGCTATTTGTATCAGGAATGTTGTGAATTAACAATCCTTTTCTAAAAACATGGTCCTATTATTATTGGTAGTGTGATGTTATATTTGCAGTTTTTACACTCACTAATCCCTGCCACTAAACACGAGCTGGGAACTGGTAATTATCAAGGGAATGTGGCTACACCTTTTAACCACACTGAAGGCGGCAGTGACATAGTCGGATGAGGCAGAACCTCATTGAAGATGTAGGTAAAGAAGAGAAACCAAGTCATGTTTTCCCTTTGACCGTCAGCAGTCAAAATAATATTCTGTGCAGTCAGGCTGGAGAATGACCTTGATAATATTCATCCCTATATAATGATTCCTTCTGTAGGATTCAGTTATAGGAGATTGAAAGCCAAATAATAAATGGAACATTGTGTCCTTCATTGGGTAAACCAGGACCTAGATTATAAATATCTTTTACCTTAGAAAAAATGTTTATTGCCTTAAAAGATGTGTGTGAGGTGTGCTCCTCCTTTTATTCCCAAGATCCTCGCTTTGGTAAAACCTAGTGTAAGCCAAACTATAAAGAACCAGCCCCATAGCCTGAATTGGTCTTACTCACCAGCAGTGAAGGAACATGGGAAACAGGAAGAGACGAAGCACCAATGATATTATGGGGTTAAGGTTGTTTATATTTATAGCAATAAGTTCCTCATTACATAGAAATCACCTGGACTTGTTTATTATCAAACAGCCCACGCCTTGCTCTCCTTATAGGGATATTCACCCCAGAATAAACTTTTAAACCCCACACTATTGGGGTTGTCTTAGGGTCTGGACAGGGATCAGGTCCTTTAAATACTACAAATGTTCTCCATTTAAAACTGAATGAAAGTAACAATTCTGTCATTACCTACATATAATAGCAATGTGTGTGTGGTCTCTGGGGAATGGACAGACTAAACGAGGCTACGGTAAGTTCACGGAGAGAGAAATGCAAATCTGTAGTGGAATGAAACCTCGTGTGGCCCTTTGGAGAGTGAAACATTCATTTTTACCAGTGATGGCACCAAACCACAGCAACAAGTCCCCAGGTCTCATTGGGATCTAAGTTACATGGAGACGGGACCACTGGAAGACCCAGGACAGTCAAGGAGAAGGGAATAGGGAAGGTATCAACCTTAGAGACTAAGACAAGACCAGTTGGCCGGGAGACAAGACAGAAGAAAGGAGAAAAGGACAATCCCACAGTCTCTCAGGATAATGTAATGTGATGGGACGAATGTCTTTTAAATAGGAGGAAACTTTCCCAGACCTTTAGGAATGTCACTTGGTGCTTCACACCAACATTTCCCTTGTATATTTGTATTTGTTCTCCATTAATCATTTCAAACTTCATTAAATATGAAAATGATTAAAAAATGGAGCCAATGGACTGAGCAGGAGTTGATTTTAAACGGACAGATACCGGTAATCCATCGGCACGGATACACGGACAAAGTGGTAAAGAGGAAGAAAGGTCTTCCCCTCGAGTTAAACAATCTGCACCACTCACACTTTTATGGTTTACATGTCACGGGTAAACTTTAGTAGTAATAAATCTACCAACCAGTCTCTCCAGGGGTGAGCGCAGGAAAGGGGGGATTATCCCACCACCTTTCCACCAACACCCCCCTACAGTAGGAGTCACAGTATAACATATTATGTTTGGCCTTGTAAGGATATTAGTCACCAAGAAGCCCATGATCATATAACGGTATAATACAAACCTTAGTATAGTACATATACGCCCTGTATATGTATACTATTGCCCTATATACGTTATTACTATTGCCATGTATACGTTTACATTTGCCCTATAACGTTATTTAATATTTGACGTTAGTATTACTATTTGCCCTATACGTTTACTATTTGCCATGTATAGTATTTATTACTATTTGCCTTATACTTAGACATTTGCCTGCCGTATACGTTATTACTATTTGCCGTATACGTTATCTATTTTGCCCTCGCCTGTATACGTATTACTATTGCCCTGTATACTTATTATATTGCCCTGCCTGTATCGTTATTACTATTTGCCCTGTATACGTTATTATATTTGCCCTCGTAGACGTTATTACTATTTGTCCCTGTTCACGTTATTATATTTGCCTGTATACGTTATTACTATTTGCCCTGCCCTGTATACTTATTACTATTTGCCCTGTATACGTTATTACTATGCTGCCCTGCCCTGTCTCGTTATTACTATTTGCCCTGTATACGTTTAATGATGCCTGCCCTGTATACGTTATTACTATTTGGCCTGTTACGTTATTACTATTTGCCCTGCCCTGTATACGTTATTTACTATTTTTGAGTGCCCTGATACGTTATATGATGCAGCTATAGTTATTACATATTGCCTGTCCGATTATAGTGCCTCCTGCCTTGTATACGTTATTACTATTTGCCCGGTCTGATACGTGTCTTACTATTTTGCCCTGTTAATATACTATTTGCCCTGCCCTGTAGACGTTATGTACTATTTGCCCTGTATACGTTATTATATTTGGGCAACGTAAACATAGATGGCAGCATGCAAACACCTGATCCCAGTCTCACAGACATTACTCAGTCCTACACAACGACTCCAACTGAACAGAGGCGGAAGAGACAAACAACAGCGAACATATTCCTTCTAATAAAAGAGAAAGGAATAAATTGTTCAGACTTAAAAAGTCCATCTGCTGTTCCAATACCAGTATAAATCTCTCAGAAGTTTGCTTAATGGGGAGAAGAATTTTAAACACTTTTAATGACTCATCTTATTCATCATTAAATTCTCTCAGCGAACACTCCTAATTGCATAATAAAATAATAGTTTGGTTTTTACTTCAAAGATCTAAGCAACGTTCGGCGAAGCATAAACGGTCACATGCGAGGGAGTAATTCAGGGAGGTTCAATAAACGTTCTTATCGTTTAAAATGGTGCTAATTTTTGCCCCAACCAATCAGATGTTATTTACATTTGAAAGATAACATCTGTTGGTTGGGGCAAAATTAGCACCATTTTAACGATAAGAACGTTATTGAATCTCCCTGATAATGTGGTAGTTTTACTCTGGTCAATGGGGCAGATCGGAGGAGAGTACTAAAGATTTTGCTGGTTCAGCACAAGTTAAAGAAAGGGCCCACAACTAATAAGAGCAGAGGGCCCTTATCATCTGTGGTTTCATTGGCTGCTACACGTGTTTTATGGAGATTGAATGTGTAGGTTTTAATCTAAAGAGCCGGTATTAGGATCAATGTGGGTAGACATTTATATTGTACGTTCTCTGATCTTTTATTCCGATATTCGATAGTAAATGATCGGGAAAGATCGGTGAAATGATTGTAGTTTTCTGGATATGTAACCTCACCATAGATGACATTAGACATCAAACGCAAATGAATTGTATGTAATGTAACCTCAAATAGACGACATTACACATCAATCGCAATGAATTGAATGTCGAGACAACAGTATGGATAATCTATGTAAACATTGACATCTACGAAGTGTACGTTCGTTTTTTTACGATTGAATAAACCATTTGTAGTGTGTGGCCACCTAGAAACTACCTCCTTCCTCCTTGTCGTAAGGCTTTTTTCAGGTGAGAATTTGACAAATCTGACCACGATTTTCCATATCTCGTTATTGCCAAGAGTAGCACGTTGTAGAAAATCTATCGTTGTAAATAAATTGTTTTGACCTTGAGGTAGATTGGGGTGAGTATGAGACACTTACTATATAATATTAAATATCCTGTATAATAATAACTTTACTATATAATATTAAATATCCTGTATAATAATAACTATACTATATAATATTAAATATCCTGTATAATAATAACCTTACTATATAATATTAAATATCCTGTATAATAATAACTTTACTATATAATATTAAATATCCTGTATAATAATAACTATTCAATATAATATTAAATATCCTGTATAATAATAACCTTACTATATAATATTAAATATACCGTATACCCCACACCAATCCCCCTTACCCCATTACCATGATATCATTACATAGGTTGCTTGGCTCTTGGCCTTCCCACTGATGTCTGTTCATTGTTACAGGGGGATCCTTGCTGGTGACGTTTAGGGTCTTTCCAAACGCAATAAGAATGTACTGTATCAATTACCGTCACCTCAGGGAACGGATCACCACTTGGTTAGATTGTGCCAAAGAAAACAATGGAGGTTGTTACAGTGAATCCCACGTGGAGGACACCAAGGCTCTCGTCCGACTATTTCCACTCTTCTGTTTTCAGTTCCTCTACAGAATATGTATTATGCAGGTAAGTGGCCCTGTCTGTGTTATTCAGTCCCTATGACGGGAAAAGTGTGGAAACCTAGGGAATCATCCACGGTCAGTTTAGGTTCTAGTGAAGGTCCATAATAGATCGATCATTTGATATTACAATGTTCCTTACTAGGACATCTACCCAACTACCATCCATCCTTATCATCTACCAATACCATCTACCATACATCTACCATACACTACCAATCAACCACTACCATCTACCATCCCATCTACTCAATACACATCAACCATAACCATCACCAATACAGCTACCAATACCATCAACCAATACCATCTACCAATACCATCAAACCATACCATCTACCAATACCATTACCCATCAACCCAATACCCAATCTCATACCACTAATACCATCTACATACCTCAATACCCATCAACAAATACCAACTACCATCACCAATACCATCTACCAATCCATCTACCAATAAAACATCACACCAATACCATCAACCAACTACACATCATCCTTATCATCTACCAATACCATCAACCAATACCATCTACCAATACCATCAACCAATACCATCAACCACATACCATCTACCAAGTAACCATCTACCAATACCATCTACCACATCTACCACTACCTCACCAATACCATCACCCAATACCATCTACCAATACCATCACAATACCATCTATACCAATACCATCTATCCAATGACGCATCACCAAATACCATCATACCAATACCATCTACTCAATAATAACATACCATCACAGGAAGGGTCCATCTACCATCGCGATCTACAAGACCATCTCACACGGCCATCGACCAATGCCATCTACCAATACCATCTCACCAATACCATCACCAAAGGCCATCTACCAAGGCCATCTATCAATACCATCTACCAATACCATCTACCAAGGCCATCTACCAAGGCCATCTACCAATACCATCAACCAGGGCCTCTACCAGGCCATCTACCCAATACCATCATGACAATAGCCATCTACAAGCTCTACCATACCATCTCCATACCATCATACCAAGGGTGGCCATCTACCAAGGCCAACTCATCCACATACATCTACCATATACCGATCACCAAGGCCATCATACCAGGCCCACCATACTACCAAACATCTACCTCACACCAAGCTGCCCATCTACCTCATAGCACACCATCCATCTTACTCCTACGCAGGCGTACCAATACCATCTACCAATTAGCCATTACCAATACCATCTAACCAAGGCCCCTGACCATACTCTACCTAATACCATCACCAATACCATCACCAATACCATCTACCAATAACCATCTACCAATACCATCAACCAATACCATCTAAACCAATACCATCACCCAATCATCTAACCAATACCATCTACCAATACCATCAACCAATACCATCAACCAATACCATCCATCAATCTCAATACCATCTACAAATAACCACTACCATCACTACCCATACCATCAACCAACCCATCACCATAACCATCACCATAACATCCAGACCACTAGCCAATACCTCACCAAGCCCTCAAATAATCAATCCATCACCACCATCTACCAATCCACCATACCAAACCATCAACCTCCTACCATCTACCACTACATCAACCAATACCATCTAACCAAGGCCATCTGACCAATACCATCTACCAAGTCACATCTACCAAGTCCATCTATACCAAGCCATCTATACAACATACAACATCTACCAAGCCATTAGCATACTATCTACCAAGGTCCTTATCATACCATCTACCAATACCATCTACCAATACCACTACCAAACCATCAACACCAAGGCCATCTCCAGGCCATCTACCAATACCACATAAACAAAGTCCATCTACCAAGGCCATCTACCAATCCATCTACCAATGACCATCAACCAAGGCCATCTCCAAGGCCATCTACCAATACCATCTACCAAACCACTACCAGGCCATCTACCAAGTGCCATCTACACCAATACCATCAACCAAGGCCATCTACCATGCCATCTAACCAATACCATCTACCAATGCCATCTACGCAATACCATACTACCAATACCATCTTACACCACAGCCGCCAACTACCAATACCATCTACCAATACCGCACTAGCCAATACCATCTACCACATACCATCAACCAGGCCATCTACCAGGACATCTACCAATACCATCTACCAATCACCATTACCCAGACCATCTACCAATACCATCTCACCCATACCATCCATCCTTCATCTACCAATACCATCTACCACTACCATCTACCATGACCATCTACCATACCATCAACCAATACCACATCTACCAATACCATCCACGTACCAATACCATCTACCAATACATCACCCATACCATCACCCAATACATGTTTACCATACATCAACCAATACCATCAACCAATACCATCTACCACTACCACTCAACCCATACCATCAACCAATACCATCTACCAATACCATCCTAACCAATACATCAACCAAACCATCAACCATACCATCTACCAAGGCCATCAACCAAGTGGCCATCTACCAGGCCATCTATTAGCACCATCTACCCATACCACTCCATCCTTATCATCTACCATACCATCAACCACACCATCTACCAAGGCCATCTACCAATACCATCTACCAATACAATCTACCAATACCATCTACCCCATGCCCTCTTACACTTACACCATCTACCCGGCCATATAGTCCATACTATCTATCCATACTACCAAGACACCTTATGGGTGGGCCCCACACCATTCAATCAATAAACTGATTAAAGTAGAATCAAGTTACATATAAATGATAAATAGTTAAAAAGATTCTTGGACTTTGGCAAATAATAATATTTATTCTCTTGTATCTAAGGAGCCAGACCAGAGCACTTCTGGAGGGTACCTTGGATAATCAGTAACAGATATACTTATCTCTGCATTGTTAACATATTAATGACATTGTATTGTGCTACATGGACCCCTCCCCCCCCCCCCCCCCCCCCCCCCACCTTTGTTTCACCCACCCCCCCCCCCCCCCCCCCCCCCCCCCCCCCCCGCCCCCCCCCCCCCCCCCCCCCCCCCCCCCCCTCACATCTGAAGCCAGCCAGCATTGTGGATGTTTTGTTTAATTCTAAAGGTTCTGCCCCCCCTCCTTTTACACAGAGGGTCACTGACCCAAATACGCCATTTGCACATGGTCAGTGATTCTCTGCCCCTCCCTCTCTCCCCTACAAGCGGTCACGTGACTACTGTGTGACCTCCCTCTGTCCTCCTGTGTAGCTGTTACTTGTTACTCACTATGCGGGCAGGGGCGGGGGGGGGTGGGGGGGGGGGGGGGGGGTGACAAAATCGGAAATGCCTAGAACCTGCGTAATGACCGGGTGTTTTATTCCCACAATGCTGCTGGTTTTAGTGGGGTGCCACGGAACCGTATGGGTGGATTTATTCTATGTTAATTTTTTCCTATACAGAGTTCATCGGGACATGTTATGTCAGTCTATAAACTCAACCTGAATTGTCCATGGTTGCTTGGTTCCAATAGCGGCCTAACGTACCACTAAGCATCACCCCCCACTAATCCTGGCCTCCTGGTATCGAGTGCACAACGCACTGGTTGTTTTCCAACCGCGGATATGGTTGGGCCCCACCACCTCAATAAGTAAGATTGTGGTCTATATATCTCACTTGGTGGTATCTTTATACATCTAATATAGCGACCAGATCGTACTACCATGACGTATTCGCCACTCATAGTGTGGCACAAATTAGGAAACCAATCTACCCCTACAATAAAGGACTGTGGCCCAACTGCTGTCTGCTGCCGTCCAAGTCGCCAAACAATACGCTGTAACCTTCAACAAACACCCGTGCGAGCCATACCAGGTGGGGAAAGACCCAGACATCTTGCCCCTGAGCTACCAGGGGAAGACCCCAGACATATTGACCCTGAGCTACCAAGGGCAACGGACCCCAAGACATATTGACCCTGAGCTACCAGGAAGACCCCAGACATATTGACCTGAGCTCCAAAAAAAAAAGGGGGGGAAGACCCCAGACATATTGACCCTGAGCTACCAAGGGGACGACCCCAGGACATATTGACCTGAGCTACCAGGGGAAGCCCCAACATATGACGCTGAGTACCAAGGGAAGACCCAGACATATTGACCCTGAGTACCAGGGGAGAAGACCCCCAGACATATTGACCTGAGGCTACAAGGGGGAAGACCCCAGACATATTGACCCTGAGCTACCAGGGGGAAGACCCCAGACATATGACCCTGAGGTACCAGGGGGAAGACCCCAGACATATTGACCCTGAGCTACCAGGGGGAAGACCCCAGACATATTGACCCTGAGCTATGAGGGGGAAGACCCCAGACATATTGACCTCGAGCTACCAAGGGGAAGACCCCCGACATATTGACCGACTACCATGGAAGACCCCCAGACCCTATGACCCTGAGATACCAGGGGTGAAGACCCCAGAAATATGTGAAACCCTGAGCTACTGAGGGGGAAGACCCCAGACATATTGACCCTGAGCTACCAAGGGAGGACCCCAGACATATTGACCCCGAGCTACCAAGGGGAAGACCAGACATATTGACCCTGAGCTACCAGGGGGAAGACCACAGACATATGACCTCTGAGGCGAACCAGGGGGAAGACCCCAGACATATGACCCTGAGCATGAGGGGAAGACCCAGACATATGACCCTGAGCTACAGGGGGAAGACCCCCAGAATATTGACCCTGAGCTATGAGGGGGAAGACCCCAGACATATTGACCTGAGCTACCAAGGGGAAGACCCCAGACATATTGACCCTGAGCTACCAAGGGGAAGACCCCAGACATATTGACCCTGAGCAACCAGGGGAAAGACCCCAGACATATTGACCCTGAGCTATGAGGGGGAAGACCCCAGACATATTGACCTGAGCTACCAGGGAAGACCCAGACATATTTGACCCTGAGCTACCAAGGGGGAAGACACCCACAGATATGACCCTGAGCTACGCGACCCAGCATGGAAGACCCCAGACATATTGACCCTGAGCTACCAAGGGAAGGACCCCAGACACTTGACCCTGAGCTACCGGGGGAAGGACCCAGACATATTGACCCTGAGCTACAAGGGGAAGACCCCAGACAAGTGGCCCTGAGCACCAAGGGGAAGACCCCAACATATTGGACCTGAGCTACCATGGGGAAGACCCCAGACATATTGACCCGAGCTACCAGGGGGAAGACCCATAAATATGACCCTGAGCTACCCGGGGGAAGACCCCAGACATATTGACCTGAGCTACCAGGGGAAGACCCCAGACATATTGACCTGAGCTACCAAGGGAAGACCCCAGACAATATTGACCCTGAGCTAACCAAGGGGAAGACCCCAGACATATTGACCCTGAGCTACCAAGGGGAGACCCCAGACATATTGACCCTGAGCTACCAAGGGGAAGACCCCAGACAAATTGACCCTGAGCTACCAGGGGAAGACCCCAAACATATTGACCCTGAGCTACCAATGGGAAGACCCCAGACATATTGACCCTGAGCTACCAAGGGGAAGACCCCAGACATATTGACCCTGAGCTACCAAGGGGAAGACCCAGACATATTGACCCTGAGCTACCAAGGGGAAGACCCCAGACATATGACCCTGAGCTACCAGGGGGAAGACCCCAGACTATGACCCTTGAGCTACCAGGGGAAGACCCAGACATATTGACCCTGAGCTACCAGGGGGAAGACCCCAGACATATTGACCCGGAGATACCAGGGGGAAGACCCCAGACATATTGACCCTGAGCTACGAGGGGGAAGACCCCAGACATATGACCCTGAGCTAACAGGGGGAAGACCCCAGAACATATTGACCCTGAGCTACCAGGGGGAAGACCCCAGACATATTGACCCTGAGCTACCAGGGGGAAGACCCCAGACATATGACTGAGCTACCAGGGGGAAGGACCCCAGAGAATTATTGACCAGAGCTACCAGGGGGAAGACCCCAGACTATTGACCCATGACTGAGATACCAATGGAAGACCACCCAGACATATTGACCTGAGCTACCAGGGAAGACCCAGACATATGACCCTGTGATGAGGGGGAAGACCCCAGACATATTGACCCTGAGCTGACGAGGGGGCGAAGACCCCAGACATTTGACCCTGAGCAACAGGAGGACCCCCGACATATTGACCTGAGCTACCAATGGGAAGACCCAGACATATTGACCCTGCTTGCTACCAGGGGAAGACCCAGAACATATTGACCCTGAGGTACAGGGGAAGACCCCAGACTATTGACCCTGAGCTACAGGGGGAGACCCCGGACATATTGACCTGAGCTAAAGGGGAGACCCCAGAAACGAGACCAGGGAGACATATTGACCCTGAGCTACCAGGGGGTAAGACCCCAGACTATTGACCTGCTACCAGGGGAGACCCCAGACATATTGACCCTGAGCTACAGGGGAAGACCCCAGACATATGACCCTGAGCTACACAGATGGGAAGACCCCAGACATATTGACCCTGAGCTACCAGGGGAAGACCCCAGACATATTGACCCTGAGCTACCAATGGGAAGACCCCAGACATATTGACCCTGAGCTACCAATGGGAAGACCCCAGACATATTGACCTGAGTACAGGGGAAGACCCCAGAATATGACTGAGCTACGAGGGAGGAAGCCCCCACGACATATTGACCCTGAGCTACATGGGAAGACCCCAGACATATTGCCTGAGCTACCAAGGGGAAGATGTTTTTGGCTCTGGGGGACCCCAGACATATGACTGAGTTACCAAGGGAAGCACCCAGACATATTGACTGAGTACCAAGGGAAGACCCCAGACATATTGCACCCTGAGCTACCAGGGGGAAGACCCCAGACATATTGACCCTGAGGTACCAGGGGGAAGAAACCCAGACAATATTGACCCTGAGTACAGGGGAAGACCCCAGACATATTGACCCTGAGCTACCGGGGAAGACCACAGAATATTGACCCTGAGCTACAGGGGGAAGACCCCAGACATATTGACCCTGAGCTACGAGGGGGAAGACCCCAGGCATATTGACCCTGAGCTACCAAGGGGGAAGACCCCAGACATATTGACCCTGAGCTACCAACTGGAGAAGACACCCAGAATATTGACCCTGAGCTACCAGGGGAAGACCCCAGAAATATTGACCTGAGCTACCGAGGGGAAGACCCCAGACATATTGACCCTGAGCTACTGGGAGCCCAGACATATTGCGCTGAGTACGAGGGGAAGGACCCCGACCATATTGACCCTGAGGTTACGGGGGTAAGACCCCAGGACACCTATTGACCCTGAGCTACGAGGGAAGACCCAGACATAATTGACCTGAGCTACCAAGGGGAAGACCCCAGACATATGGACCCTGAGCTACCAAGGGGAAGACCCCAAACATATTGACGCTGAGCTACCAATGGGAAGACCCCAGACATATTGACCCTGAGCTACCAGGGGGAAGACCCCAGACATATTGACCCTGAGTACCAGGGGGAAGACCCCAGACATATTGACCCTGAGGTAAGCCAGGGGAAGACCCAGACATATTGACACCTGAGCTACGAGGGGGAAAGCCCCCAGACATATTGACCCTGAGCTACCAGGGGGAAGACCCCAGACATATTGACCCTGAGCTAAGGAGGGCAGACCCCAGACTATTGACCTGAGCTACAGGGGGAAGACCCAGCATATTGACCCTGAGCTACCCGGGGAAGACCCAGACAATATGACCCTGAGCTACCAGGGGGAAGACCCCAGACCAATTGACCCTGAGCTACAGGGGGAAGGAAGACCCCAGACATTTTGACCTGAGCTACCAGGGGGAAGACCCCAGGCATATTGACCCTGAGCTACCAGGGGGAAGACCCCAGACATATTGAACCTGAGCTACCAGGGGGAAGACCCCAGACATATTGAACCTGAGCTACCAGGGGGAAGACCCCAGAACATATTGACCCTGAGGCTACCAGGGGGAAGACCCCACATTGACTGAGCCTACCAGGGGAAGACCCCAGACATATTGTCCCTGAGCTCCAGGGGAAGGGACCCCAGACATATTGACCCTGAGCTACCAGGGGAAGACCCCAGAAATATTGACCCTGAGTACTATGGGAAGGACCCCCCAGACATATTGACCCTGAGCTACCAGGGGGAAGACCCCAGACCATATTGACCTGAGCTACAGGGGAAGACCCCCGAATATTGACCACTGAGCTAACAGGGAAGACCCCAGACATATTGACCCGAGGTACAGGGAAGAACCCAGGACATATTGACCCTGAGCTACGGGGGAAGACCCCAGACATATTGACCCTGAGCTACGAGGGGAAGACCCCAGACATATTGACCCTGAGCTACCAGGGGGAAGACCCCAGACATATTGACCCTGAGCTACGAGGGGGAAGACCCCAGACATATTTGACCTGAGCTAAGGGGGAAGACCCCAGACATATTGGACCCTGGCAGCAAGGGGAAGACCCAGACATATTGACCTGAGCTTACCGATGGGGGAGACCCCAGAATATTGACCCTGAGCTACCAGGGGGAAGACCCCAGACATATTGACCCTGAGGTACGAGCGGGGAAGACCCAGACATATTGACCCTGAGGTACGAGAGGGGAAGACCCCAGACATATTGACCCTGAGCTACGAGGGGGAAGACCCCAGACATATTGACCCTGAGCTACCAGGGGAAGACCCCAGACATATTGACCCTGAGCTAACCCGGGGGAAGACCCCAGACATATTGACCCTGAGCTACCAATGGGAAGACCCCAGACATATTGACCCTGAGGTACGAGGGGAAGACCCCAGACATATGACCCTGAGGTACAGGGGGAAGACCCCAGCTATGACTGAGCTACATGGGAAGACCCCAGACATATTGACCTGAGCTACCAGGGGGAGGACCCAGACATATTGACCACTGAGCTACCAGGGGGAAGACCCCAGACAGTATTGACCCTGAGGTCTACGCAGGGGGAAGACCCAACCCCAGCGACATATTGAACCCTGCAGGGGTACCCTGTAGGGGGAAGACCCAGAATATGACCCTGAGTCGAGGGGAAGACCCCAGGACATATTGACCCTGAGCTACGATGGGGAGTAGCCGTAAGTAGAGTGGAGGGCGGACAGTGGTAAGAGGTATTTATGGGGTGGAACACTGGTGAGCCTAGTGTATCCTCAGCTATAGTAGTCACGGGAATTCCATCCAAGGGTGAAACCTCCCCAACCAGTCCCAGTACGAATTATATAATTGCCTGATCCAAGCTACGCGGACCAATAAGAATCAAGGAAGCGGATACGAGATGATCAGTGGAATAACAATTGAATCTGCAGATCCCATACTCGTGCTGAACCCCGGCTCACCTTGCTGTCGGACTACAGCCCCCCTCCATCGATGACTAGCTACCAATGGCCACAGACTATGACCTGAGCTAGGGAGTCCAAGCACCCTGAGCTCGGGGAAACCCAGACAGTGTATCGGGTCCCGGGGCCGAAAGCTGCTCAGGGGGAGAGCCCGCTTTGGATACTCCTACGGGAGGCCCCAGTTGTACCTAGCTACGAGGAAGACCCCATGCCGATCAATGACCGTTTTGACTTAGCGGGGGGTTTGAAGACCAGACTTGCGTAGTGCCGAACTGTACACGTCAATATGAGCCGATATGAGTGGGAACCTGGTACCCTGACCTTAGCAGGCGAGAATTGCACAAAATTGCACAATATCTGGGAAGACCGACGCATGATTGCCCGCACGGAAACCCTAGCCACGATTGACTCTGAGTACCAGGTGATGATAATCCTTCAGGCATATTACCATGACGGGTACAGCAGGGGAGAAGGGCTCCCATAAAGGACATACGTTCTGAACACAAACCACCTGAGCTACGAATGGTGGGCGACTCGCCACTATTGACCTTACTGAGTCATACAGGTTAGGAATGTAAACCCACGTACAATAGTATCTAATTGTTATACCTGAATCTATATCATTATGTTATACGACTAGTATCATTAATCTAGTATCGTGAGGTTTATACAACTAGTATCATAATTGTTTACTGGACAGTATAGTATGGTTATACAAACTAGCTATAATTGTTATAGACTAGTATAGTTAGGTTACCAAACTAGTATCATATTGTATATGACTGCTATCGATTATGGTTATACAAACTAGATCATATTGATATGGATAGTATTATGGTTATAAAACTAGTATCATATTGTTATATTGACTAGTATAGTAAGGTATACACAACTAGTATCATATTGTTATATGACTAGTATAGTTATGGTTATACAACTAGATCATAATTGTAGATTGACTAGTATAGTTATGGTTATACAAACTAGTACAATTGTTATATGACTAGTTAGTTATGGTTAACAACTAGTATCATGTATTGTTATATTGAGAGTATAGTTATGGTTATACAAACTAGTATCATAATGTTATATTGACTAGTATAGTTATGGTTATAACAAACTAGTATCATTATTGTTATATGATAGTATATGTTATGGTTATAAACTAGTATCATATTGTTATATCTGATGTAGTGTATGGTTTATAACAAACTAGTATCATAATTGTATATGACTAGTATAGTTATGAGTTATTACAAACAGTATCATAATTGATATTGACAGTATACTTAGGTATACAAACAGTATAATAATTGTTTTATATGACTAGTATAGTATGGTTATACAGACTAGTATCAATAATTGTTATGATATGATAGTATAGTTATGTTATACAAAACTAGATCATAATGTTTATATTGACTAGTATAGTTATGGTTATACAAATAGTATATAATTGTATATTACATACTAGTATGATAAAGTTCATAATGTATATTGACAGTATAGTATGGTATACATAGTATCTAAGTATGACTAGTATATAGGTTATACAACTGTATTATAATGGTGTTTTGACTAGTACTAGTTAGGTTATACAAACTAGTATCACTATATTGTTATATGACTAGTATAGTTATGGTTATACAAACTAGTATCATTATTGTTATATTGACTAGTCATACGTTATGGTTTATAACAACTAGTATCATATGTTATATTGACTAGTATAGTTAGTTATACAAACTAGTATATATATTGTATATATCTGACTAGTCTTAGTTATGGTTATACAAAACTAGTATCATTATTGTTATTATGAATAGTGATAGTATGGTTATACAAACTGTATAATTATTGTTATAGTGACTAGTATAGTTATGGTATAAAAAACTGTATCATATATGTTATTTGACTTAGTATAGTTATGGTTATAAACTATGTATCATAATTGTTATATGACTAGTATAGTTATGGTTATACAAACTAGATCATATGTTTATGACTAGTGAGTATGGTTATACAAACTAGTATCATAATGTTATTGACTTAGTATAGTTATGGTTATACAAACTATATTAATTGTTATATTGACTAGTATAGTATGGTATACAAACTAGTATCATTAAGTGTTATACTGACTCGTATAGTTAGTTTACAAACTAGTATCATATTGTTATATTGACTAGTATCGTTATGGTTTATCAAACTAGATATCATATTGTAATTGAACTAGTATAGTTATGGTTATAAAAACTAGTATCATAATTTATTTGAACTAGTATAGTTATGGTCTTATACAAACTAGTATCATTATTTGTATACTGACTAGTATAGTTATGTGTTATACAAACTAGTATCTAATTAGTGTAGCTATTGACTAGTATAGTTAGTGGTTATACAAACTAGTATCATATTGTTATATTGACTAGTATAGTTAGGTTATACACTAGTTCATAATTGTTATATGACTAGTATCAGTATGGTTATTAAACTAGATCATTATATGTTATATGGACTAGTATATCATTGTGATAACTAGTATCATATGTTATATGACTGTATAGTTATGATCTATTGTTATATGCTAGTATAGTAGTATACAACTAGTATCATTATTGTTATATTGACTAGTATCGTTATTGTGTTATGACAAACTAGTATCATATTGTTTATTGACTAGTATCTTAGGTTATACACTAGTATATAATTGTTATATTGACTAGATAGTTATGTTATAAAACAGTATCATATTGTTGTACTGACTAGTATAGTATGTTATACAAACTAGTATCATAATTGTTATTGACTGGTATAGTTATGTGTATACAACTAGTATACATTATGTTATATGACTAGTATCAGTTATGGTTATACAAACTAGTATAATTAATGTTATTATTGACTCGTATAGTTATGGTTATACAAACTAGTATCATATTGTTATATTTGACTAGTACTTATGGGTATACAACTAGATCATTTGTTCTATGACTGTATAGTATGGTTATAAAACTATTGTATCATATGTGTATACTGACTAGTATAGTTATGGTGACTACGAAATAGTACTCATAATTGTTATACTGACTAGTATAGTTAGGGTTAGTATCAACTAGTATCATAAATTGTTATATTGACTAGATAGATTATGTTAGTTACAACTAGTTCTCATAATGGTTATATTGACTAGTATCATTATGGTTATACAAAAGTATCTAATTGTTATATGACTAGTATAGTATGGTTTATGACAATACTAGTATCATAATATGTTTATATTGAATGTATCGTTATGTATACAAACTAGGAATTATTGTTATATTGACTAGTATATTATGGTTATTTAAAACTAGTATCATAATGTTTATTGACTAGTATCGTTATGGTTATACAAACTGCGTATCTATTGTTATATGAATAAGTAGGTTATACATAGTATCATTAGTGTTAACTGACTAGTATAGTTAGTATGTTATACATAGTACTAGTATCATTATTGTTTGACGCTAGTATCATTATTGTTTACTGACTAGTATCATTATTGTGTAATGCTATACATTATTGTTGTACTATAGTGATTCATTATTGTTACTGACTAGTATCATTATTGTGTGTACTGAAGATCATTATTGTTGTATTGACTAGTATCATTATTGTGTCTGACTAGTATCATTATTGTTGTACTGACTAGTATCATTATTGTTGTAATTGACTAGTATTCATTATTGTTGTACTGACGTATCATTATTGTTGTACTGACTACTATTGTATACTGATGTATCATTATGTGTATGACTAGTATCATTATGTGTACTGACTAGTTTGTTATACTGAATAGTATATTATGTTGTGTATGACTAGTATCATTATGTTTACTGCTATATCATTATTGTTGTATGACTACATAGTATCATTATTGTTGTAACTGACTAGTATCATTGTATTGTACTGACTAGTATCGTTTTGTATATGACTAGTATCATTATTGTTTATACTGACTAGTATCTATGTTATACTGACTAGTATCATTATTGTGTTCTGTACTGATGACTTATTGTGTACTGACTAGTATCTTTGTGTACTGACTAGTATCATTATTGTTGTATGACTAGTATCATTATTGTTGTACTGACTAGTATCATTATTTGTACTGACTAGTATCATTATTGTTTGTACTGACTAGTATCATTATTGTTGTACTGACTAGGATCATTATTGTGATCTTTGTTACTGACTAGTATCATTATTGTACTGACTAGTATCATTATTTTGTATGACTGTTATCATTATGTTGTACTGACTAGTATCATTATGTTTTTGTACTGAATAGTATATTATGTTGTATGACTAGATCATTATTGTGTACTGACTATATTTTTTTATGACTAGTATCATTATTGGTTGGACTGACTAGTATCATTAGTTTGTACTGACTAGATCATTATTGTTGTTACTGACTAGTATCATATGTTGTACTGACTAGTATCATTATGTTGTGACTGACTAGTACATTATTGTGTACTGACTAGTATATTATGTTGTACTGACTAGTATCATATTGTTGTACTGACTAGTATCATATTGTTGTACTGACTAGTATGTGATATACTGACTAGTATCATTATTGTTGTACTGACTAGTATATTGTTTATGACTAGTATCATTATTGTTGTACTGATAGTATGTTATTGTTTATGCCTAGTATCATTATCGTGTACTGACTGTATTGTTTGTTATACTGATATATCATTATTGTTGTACTGACTAGTAACAATTTATTGTTATACTGACTAGTATCATTATTGTTGTGACTGACTAGTATCATTATTGTTATATGACTAGTATCTTATTTTTATACTGACTAGTTATCATATTGTTTAATGACTTAGTATCATATGTTGTACTGACTAGTATCATTATTGTTATATGACTAGTATCTTATTGTTTACTGACTAGTATCATTAGTGTTATACTGATAGTATCATATTGTTGTACTGACTAGCGTTATTGTTATACTGACTAGTATCATTATGTTTACTGACTAGTACAGTTATTGTTTGTACTGATAGTATCATTATTGTTATACTGACTAGTTATGTGTACTGAATAGTATCATTATTGTTGTACTCAATTATCATTATTGTATTGTACTGACTAGTATCTTATTGTTGTACTGACTAGTATCGTATATTATACTGTACTAGGATAATTATTTTTACTGACTCAGTATCATTATTGTTGTACTGATAGTATCATTAGTAGTGCATTATTGATACTGACTAGTATATTATTGTTGTACTACTACGTATCAATTGTTGTGAGACTAGTTATATTATTGTGAGACTAGTATCAAAATTATGTTTACTATAGTATTTTGTTACTGACTAGTATCATTATTGTTTACTGACTAGTCTCATTATTGTTGTACTGACTAGATTGTTACTGATGATCATATGATACTGGACTAGTCATTTGTGTTGTACTGACTAGTATCATTCTTGTGGTATCTGGACTAGTATAATTATTGTTATTACTGACTAGTATCATTATTGTTGTACTGACTAGTATCATTATGTTATATGCTAGTATCATTTTGTTACTGACTAGTATCATATTATTGTTGTACTGACAGTACTATTGTTTGTCGGACTAGTTATACATTATTGTTATACTGACTAGTATCTTATTGTGTATGGACTAGTTCATTATTGATTATACTGACTAGTATCTTATTGTTGTACTGACTAGTATGTCATTACTTTATACTTGACTATATGTAGTCATTATATATGTTGTACTGACTAGTATCATTATTGTTATATGCTAGTATCATATTGTTGGTATACTATCGGATGTTATTGTTGATAGACTAGTCATTATTGTTTGTACGGACTAGTATCATTATTGTTATACTGACTATGTATCTTATTGTTGACTGACTAGTATCATTATGGTTGTACTGATATAGCTTCATTATTGTTGTACTGACTAGTATCTTATTGTTTAATGACTAGTTCATTATTGTTGTACTGACTAGTATCATTATTGTATACTGACTGTATTCATTATTGTTTGTAATGGACTAGTATCATTATTGTTCCTAATACTAGTACTAAGTATTGTTGTACTGACTAGTATCATTATTGTTGTACTGGATAGTATCATTATTGTATGTACTAGCACTAGTATCATTATTGTTAGTACTGATGTATCATTATTGTTGTACTGACTGTATCATTATTGTTTGTACTGAGCTACGATCAGTATTGTGGTACTGACTAGTATCATATTGTTGTACTGACTAGTACATTATTGTATACTGACTAGTATCATTTTGTTTGTGACTGACTAGTATCATTATTGTTATCTGCTAGTTCATTATGTTGTACTGACTAGTAGCATTATGTTTTACTGACTAGTATCATTATTGTTGTTACTGACTTAGTATATCATTCATTGTATTTATACTGACTAGTATCATTATTGTTGTACTGATAGTTCTATGTTTATACTGACTAGTATCATTATTGTTGTACTGACTAGTATCATTATTGTTGTAACGGACTAGTATCATTATGTGATACTGACTAGTATCTTATTGTTCTGACGACTAGTATCATTAGTTGTTATACTGGATCATTAGTATCAGTTCTATTGTTGTACTGGACTAGTATCATTATTGTTATACTGACTAGTTCATTATTGTGTACTGACTAGTATCATATTGTTTATACTGACTAGTATCATTATTGTTGTACTGACTAGTATCATTATTGTTATACGGCTGTATCTTATTGTTGTAATGACTGTATCATTATGTTATACTGACTAGTTATCATTATTGTTGTACTGGCTATATATTAGTTGTTATAACTGACTAGTATCATTATTGTGCTGTATCTGACTAGTGATCATTATTGTTATACTGACTAGGATCATTATTGTTATACTGACTAGTATCATTATTGTTTACTGATAGTATCATTATTGTTTGTACTGGACTAGTATCATATTGTTGTACTGACTAGTATCATTATTGTTGTACTCTGAGATAGTATCATTATTGTTGTACTGACTAGGATCATTATTAGTGTTGTACTGACTAGTATCATTATTGTTGTACTGACTAGTATCTGATTGTTATACTGACTAGTCTTATAGTGTTGTTACGATAGATCATTATTGTTGTACTGACTAGTATCATTATTGTTGTACTGACTAGTATCATATTGTTATACTGATAGTATCATTATTTTACGGACGAGTATCATTATGTTGTTACTGACTAGTATCATTTATTGTGTTGTAACTGACATAGTATTATTATTGTTATACTGACTAGTATCATATTGTTGTACTGACTAGTGTTATATGGACTGTACATGTATTGGTACTGACTAGTATAATTAGTGTGTTACTGACTGTATATATTGGTTGTACTGACTAGTATATTATTGTTGTACTGACTAGTATCATTTGTGTACTGATAGTATCATTATTGTTTGTACTGACTAGTTATATTGTTGTTGTACTGACTAGACATTATTGTTGTACTGACTAGTATATTTTATGTTTCGTACTGACTAGTATCATTATTGTTTGTACTGACTAGTATCATTATTGTTGTACTGACTAGTATCATTATTGTTTATACTGACTAGTATCATTATTGTTGTACTGACTCGTATCTTATTGTTTGTTAATGACTAGTATGTTGTACTGACTAGTATCATTATTGTTGTACTGACTAGTATCATTATTCGTTATATACTGACTAGTAGACATTATTGTTGTACTGACTAGTATCATTATTGTTGTACTGACTAGTATCATTATTGTTGTACTGACTAGTATCATTATTGTTGTACTGACTAGTATCATTATTGTTGTTTGTACTGAATAGTATCGTTATACTGACTAGTATATTATTGTTATTACGGACTAGTATCATTATTGTTGTACTGATTATATCATTAGTTATACTGACTAGTATCGTTATTGTTGTACTGACTAGTATCAGTTATACTGACTAGTATCATTATTGTTGTATGACTAGTATCATTATTGTTGTACTGACTAGTAGCAGATATTGTTGTCTACTGACTAGTGTCGTTTTATACTGACTAGTATCATTAGTGTTGTACTGACTAGTATCATTATGTTGTACTGACCTAGTTATCTCTAGTGTTCTGTACTGACTAGTATCATTATTGTTGTACTGACTAGTATCATATTGTTTGTGTACTGATAGTATCTTATTGTGTACGACTTAGATTGTTATACTGACTAGTATCATCTATGTGTTACTGACTAGGATCATGATGTTATACTGACTAGTATCAGTATGTTATTACGTGACTTAGTATCATTTTTACTGGGTCTTATTACTGATCATATTGTACTCTATTATTGTATGTACTGATAGTATCGTTATATAGTGACTAGTATCATGATTGTTATTGACTAGTATCATTAGTTGTTATGACTGACTAGTATCATTATTGTTATACTGACTAGTATCATTATGTTGTACTAGACTAGTATCGTTATTGTTGTATGACTAGTATCATTATTGTTGTACTGACTAGTATATTATTGTTGTTACTGATACTAGTAATCATTATTGTTGTACTGAAGTATCATTATTGTTATACTGACTAGTATCATTATTGCGTACTGATAGTATCATTATTGTTGTACTGACTAGTATCATCTATTGTTTAACTGACTAGTATCTATTGTTTAGATAGTATCGTATTACTGACTAGTACTCATTATTGTTGTACTGACTAGTTATCATTATTGTTGTACTGACTAGTATCGTTATTGTTGTACTGGACTAGTATCTGTTATACTGGACTTAGTATCATTATTGTTGTACTGACTAGTATCATTATTTGTTTACTGACTAGTTATCTATTATTGTTGTACTGACTAGTATCATATTGTGTATGACTAGTACATGATTCGTGATAGTATCATTATTGTGTATACTTGTATCATTATTGTTGTAATGACTAGTATATTTGTTACTGACTAGTATCTTATTGTTGTACTGACTAGTAATATATTGTTATGTTAGTATCATTATGTTATACTGACTAGTATCGTTATGTTGTACTGACTAGTATCATTAGTGTTGTACGGTGATAGTATCATTATTGTTGTATGAACTAGTTCTATTGTTTACTGACTAGTTTATCATTATTGTTGTACTGACTAGTATCATTATTGTTTGTACTGACTAGTATCATTATTGTTGTACTGACTAGTATCATTATTGTTGTAATGACTAGTATCATTTTGTTTACTGACTAGATCATTATGTTGTTACTGACTAGTATTTATTTGTACTGACTAGTATCATTATTGTTGTACTGACTAGTATCATTAATTGTTGTACTGACTCGTATCATATTTTGTATGTAGATTGGTTACTGACTAGTATCATATTGTTGTATGACTAGTATCATTATGTTATACTGACTAGTATCATTATGTCTGTACTTTGTACTAGTATCATATTGTTGTACTGACTAGTATCATTATTGTTTCGACTAGGATCATTATGTGGTACTGATAGTATCATTATGGTTATACTGACTAGTAGCTTATTGTTGTACTGACTAGTACGTTATACTGACTAGATAATTATTGTTGTACTGACTGCGTATCATTATGCTGGTACTGATAGTATAGTTATTGTTGTACGACTTAGTATCGTTATACTGACTAGTATCATTATTGTTGTACTGACTAGTATCATTATTGTTGTACTGACTAGTATCAGTATTGTTTGTACTGATGCATATGTATCATATATTGTTGTACTGACTAGTATCATTATGTTGTACTGACTAGTATCATTATTGTATGTACTGAATGAGTATCATTATATTGTTGTACTGACTAGTATCATTATGTTATACGACTAGTATCATTATTGTTGTACTGACTAGTATCATATTCTTGTTATACTGACTAGTATCATATTGTGTAACTGACTGTAGTATCATTATGTTGTACTGACTAGTATCATATATTGTTTGTACTGACTAGTATCATTATTGGTGTACTGACTAGTATCATTAGTGTTATACTGACTAGTATCATTATGTGTTCTTTTTTATGCTAGTATCATTATTGTTTACTGACTAGTATCATTATTGTGTTACTGATAGTATCATTATTTTGTACTGACTAGTATCATTATTGTTTTACTGACTAGGATCATTATTGTTGTACTGATATTGTTTACTGATAGTATCATTATTGTTTGTACTGACTAGATCCAGTTATTGTTGTACTGACTAGTATCATTATTGTTGTACGGACTAGTATTGTTATACTGACTAGTATCATTATTGTTTTTGGTACTGATAGTATCTTATTGTTATACTGACTAGTATCATTATTGTTGTACTGTGACTAGTATCATTATTGTTGTACTGACTAGTTCATTATTGTTGTACTGGACTAGTATATGTTTGTACTGACTAGTATCATTATTGTTGTACTGACTAGTATAATTATGTTGTACTGACTAGTATCATTATTGTTGTATATGTCTACTTAGTATCATTATTGTTGTACTGATAGTATCATTATGGTATTATACGACTAGTATCATTATTGTTATACTAGTATCTTGTATGTAGATCTATTATTGTTTATACTGACTAGTATCATTTTGTTGACTGACTAGTATCATTATTGTGTATATGTGGGACTAGTATCGTTATTGTTACTGACTAGTATTATTGTTGTACTGACATAGTATCATTATTGTTGACTGACTAGTGTATCATTATTGTTATACTGTACTAGTATCCAGATGTGGTACTGACTAGTATCATTATTGTTTACGACTAGTATCATTATTGTTGTACTGACTAGTATCATTATGTTATACTGACTAGTATCATTATTGTTGTACTGTACTAGTATCATTATTGTTGTACTGACTAGTATTGTTATCTAGTTATATATGACTAGTATCATTATTGTGTGTACTGATAGTATCATATTGTTGTACTGACAGTATCATTATTGTTGTACTGACTAGTATCATTATTGATTGAATACATTTTATTGACTCGTATCATTATTTGTTGTACTGTAATAGTCATTATTGTGTCTTATACTGAATAGTATCATTATTGTTGTAGATAGTATCATATTGTTATATGTAGAATTGACTATTCATTATGTTGTACTGACTAGTATCATTATGTTGTACTGACTAGTATCATTATTGATACTGACTAGTTCATTATTGTTCTACAGACTATGTATCATTATTGTTGTACTGACTAGTATACATTATTGTTGTACTGACTAGCTATCATTATTGTGTTGTACTGACTAGTATCATTATGTTTACTGACTAGTATCATTATTGTGTACTGACTGACGTAGTATATCATTATGTTGTAATGACTAGTATATTATTGTTTACTGACTAGTATCATATTGTTGTATGATAGTATTCATTATGTTATTTTATACTGACACCTAGTACATTATTGTTATACTGACTAGTATCGTTATTGTTATACTGACTAGTATCATTATTGTTATACTGACTAGTATCGTTATTGTTATACTGACTAGTATCATTATTGTTATACTGACTAGTATCGTTATACTGACTAGTATCATTATTGTTGTACTCACTAGTATCATTATTGTTGTACTGACTAGTATCGTTATTGTTGTACTGACTAGTATCGTTATACTGACTAGTATCATTATTGTTGTACTGACTAGTATCATTATTGTTGTACTGACTAGTATCATTATTGTTATACTGACTAGTATCATTATTGTTGTACTGACTAGAGGCGGGGGGTTGATCTAACAGAAATAAGGGGTAGGAGGGAAATTTCCATTGTAATAAATGTTGTTTCACCTCCATCAGGACTTTCATTCATTTGTTACAGTGATTCCATGTGAGTGTGCCCTCACCACTCTCACTCACCTCACACTAACTCTCCGTTATCAATGTGTTTGCAGGTTCAGTGATTACAGTAAAGTTGTCACCAGGCCGTGTAAGGGGAATCGCAATTCACTGTCTTAGCCTTTCCCAGGCTGCTGGATGTTTCATAGGAGCAATAATCACCCAACTTGTCTTTGCAGCATCACAAGGTAAGAACCTGGATACAGGTTCATAGGCAAAGTGGGGAGAAATCTTCCTGCTACATACATGGCACATGCAAACCTACGACCCACATATGGTGAGTTCACATGTGCAGTATGTAGCACGTGTAACTGTATATTTAGGGTGTATGAATGTACATGGCTGACGTGTGGTTATAATGTATTTGTAGGAAATTCATGTGAGATCCAGGAGCTATTTAAAGTATAAGTTTGCCTTCTGCTAAATGACATATTCCCCATAATTCAGTTGGTTCTCCCACAAACAAAATGGCGGTCTTATCCAACCAGTTGTTCAAGCACTAACAGCGATATAGAGGGGCGTAGGAAGCCACATATCACAAACCTCCCATTGGGAGCCAATATTCCTATTTCTATGGGGATCCCCCTGACATATCAGATAATTCCCAGTTCTTTAAAAGCCGCCATGTTGCTCCCCTATGGACGTATGTTCAATGCCATATTCAGCTCCTGTAATGGCTCCTGTTTCAGGAGACTGGTTTCCAGCCTTTCTGGCTGTGGGACACTTGGAGAGATTCTTCTTCTTTCTGGCCTCATTGACCATTCTAAACACCATGGGATTCTGGAGGATTTCACACAGGTAAGATTTCTTTTTTATACATCTCATATCAACAAAGCAAATCTGGAGATTTTACATATTTAAATATAATTTATTCTATTTTCGGAACTGGCCATTCACCGAGTCAGTGATCTGTTGCTTCACGTTGATTGGTCTATCAGATCGGATCAGGTTAGCAATCCAGACGCCTTGTAAGATGAATGAATTTGTAGATTTGGGCACATTAACTCCCTTACCCAAGGTCCAATGGGGATTGTGATGATACCGTATAGTAATAATTTGAATTGCTAGCCTACAGTTGACATATCCCCCCCCATAACATTATTTATTCAAGTCTTGTTAGCCCATTATTGGTATTTATCTGTATATTCCCTATCAGAGACTCGTATTTGAATAAAATGTTGATTCCAGCCCCAATCTCTTACTGGCAATAAAATATCTAATGTGTTATTCTCCCCGTCCATTGGCAGGTACAATAATCTAGACCAGGTACATGACATGGGGTTTAAAGGAAGCTTCCTTGAAGAAAAACTCCTACAGCACGAGAAGTCTCTAAGGTTCTATGACAGCGTTCTGGACTGGACTTACCCCTTCTCTCCTATGGAGACAGCTGTATAATTCTACCTGAATGCAGGTGGTACAGGCACTACCGGACCAGTGGGTCCTTGGCTATTTGTATCAGGAATGTGTGAATTAAACAATCCTTTTCTAAAACATGGTCCTATTATTATTGGTATTAGTGTGATGTTATTGTGCAGTTCTTTACACTCACTAATCCCTGCCACTAAACACAGAGCTGGGAACTTGGTAATTATCCAAGGAATGTGGCTACACCTTTTAACCCACTGAAGGCCGAGTGACATAGTCTGGATGAGAGCAGAACCTCATTAGAAGATGTAGGTAAAGAAGAGAAACCAAGTCATGTTTTTCCCTTTGACCGTCAGCAGTCAAAATAATATTCTGTGCAGTCAGGCTGGATGAAATGACCTGATAATATTCATCCCTATTATAATGATTCCTCTGTACGTATTCAGTTATAGGAGATTGAAAGCCAAATAATAAATGAACATTGTGTCCTTCATTGGGTAACCAGGACCTAATTATAAATATCTTTTAACCTTAGAAAAAATGTTATTGCCTTAAAATGAATGTGTTTGTAGGTGTTGCTCCTCCTTTTATTCCCAAGATCCTCTGCTTCTGGTAACACCTCTGTGTAAGCCAAATCTATATAAAGAACCAGCCCCCATAGACTTGAATTGGTCTTACATCACCAGCAGTGAAGGAACATGGGAAACAGGAAGAGACGAAGCACCAATGATATTATGGGGTTAAGGTTTTTATATTTATAGCAGATAAGTTCCTCATTACATGAGAAATCACCTGGACTTGTTTTATTATCAAAAACAAGCCCAGCCTTGCTCTCCTTATAGGGAATATTCACCCCCAGAATAAACTTTTAACCCCACACTATCTTGGGGTGTCTTAGGGTCTGGCAGGGGATCAGGTCCTTTAAATACTACAAATGTTCTTCCATTTAAACCATGAATGAAAGTAACAATTCTGTCATCTCACCTACACTATAATAGCAATGTGTGTGTGGTCTCTGGGAAATGACAGACTAAACTGAGGCTACGGTAAGTTCACGGAGAAATGCAAAATCTGTCAGTGGAATGAAACCTCGTGTGGCCCTTTGGAGAGTAAACATTCATTTTTACCAGTGATGGCACCAAAATCCACAGCAACAAGTCCAAGGTCCTCATTAGGATCTAAGTTACATGGAGACGGACACACTGGAAGACCCAGGACAGTCAAGGAGAAGGGAATAGGGAAGGTATCAACCTTAGAGACTAAGACAAGACCAGTTGGCCGGAGACAAGACAGAAGAAAGGAGAATTAAGGACAATCCCACAGTCTCTCAGGATAATGTAATGTGATGGTACGAATGTCTTTTAAATGGAGGAACCTTTCCCCAGACCTTTAGGAATGTCACTTGGTGGCTTCACACCAACATTTCCCTTGTATATTTGTTATTTGTGCTCCATAAATCATTCAAAACTTCATTAAATATGAAAATGATTAAAAATGGAGCCACTTGGACTGAGCCAGGGAGTTGATTTTAAACGGACAGATACCGGTAATCCATCGTCACGGATACACGGACAAAGTGGTAAGAGGAAGAAAGCGTCTTCCCCCGAAGTTAAACAATCTGCAGCCACTCACACTTTTATGGTTACATGTCACGGGTCAACCTTTAGTAGTAATAACATCTACACAAGTCTCTCCAGGGGTGAGCGCAGGAAAGGGGGATTATCCCACCACCATTTCACCCACACAACCCCCTTACAGTAGGAGTCACAGTATAACATATTTATGTTTGGCCCTTTGTAAGGATATTAGTCACCAAGAAGCCCAATGATCATATAACGGTAATAAGGTACAAACCTTATTATAGTAACAATATACCTGCCCTGTATATGTTATTACTATTTGCCCTATATACGTTATTACTATTTGCCCTGTATACGTTATTACTATTTGCCCTATATACGTTATTACTATTTGCCCTGTATACGTTATTACTATTTGCCCTGTATACGTTATTACTATTTGCCCTGTATACGTTATTACTATTTGCCCTGCCCTGTATACGTTATTACTATTTGCCCTGTATACGTTATTACTATTTGCCCTGCCCTGTATACGTTATTACTATTTGCCCTGTATACGTTATTACTATTTGCCCTGCCCTGTATACGTTATTACTATTTGCCCTGTATACGTTATTACTATTTGCCCTGCCCTGTATACGTTATTACTATTTGCCCTGTATACGTTATTACTATTTGGGCAACGCTAAACATAGATGGCAGCATGCAAACACCTGATCCCATGTCTCACAGACATTACTCAGTCCTACCAACGACTCCAACTGAACAGAGACGGACGAGAACAAAACAAGCGAACATCTTCCTTCTAATAAAAGAGAAAGGAATAAATTGTTCAGACTTAAAATGTCCATCTGCTGTTCCAATTACCAGTAATCAATCTCTCAGAAGTTTGCCTTAATGGGAGAAGAATCTTTTAAACACTTTTTAATGACTTCATTCTTATTCATCATGTAACATTCTCTCAGCGAACACCTAATTGCATAATAAAATAATAGTTTGGTTTTACTTCAAAGATCTAAGCAACGTTCGGCGAAGCATAAACGTGTCACATGCTGGGAGTAATTCAGGGAGGTTCAATAAACGTTCTTATCGTTTAAAATGGTGCTAATTTTGCCCCAACCAATCAGATCTTATTTAACATTTGAAAGCTAACATCTGATTGGTTGGGGCAAAATTAGCACCATTTTTAACGATAAGAACGTTTATTGAATAACCCTGATAATGTGGTAGTTTTACTCTGGTCAATGGTGCAGAATGGAGAGTACTAAAGATTTTGCTGGTTCAGCACAAGCTACAGAAAGGGCCCCAAAATAATAAGAGCAGAGGGCCCTTATCATCTGTGGTTTCATTGGCTGCTACACGTGTTTTTATGTAGATTGAAATGTGTAGGTTCTTAATCTAAAGGCCGGTATTAGGATCAATGTGGGTAGACATTTCTATTGTACGTTCTCCTGATCTCTTTATTCCGATATTCGATAGTAAAATGATCGGGAAAGATCGTTGAAATGATTGTAGTATTTTCTGTAATGTAACCTCACCATAGATGACATTAGACATCAATCGCCAAATGAATTGTATGTAATGTAACCTCACCATAGACGACATTACACATCAATCGCCAAATGAATTGAATGTCGAACAACATGTATGGTACATCTATGTAACATTGTACATCTATCGAAGTACAGTTCGTTTTTTTACGATTGCAATAAACCTTCTGTAGTGTGTGGCCACCTAGAAATACCTTCCTCCTCCTCCTCTGTCGTAATGGCTTTTTTCAGAGTGAGATATTTGGACAAATCTGACCACGATCTTTCCAATCTCGTTATTGCCAAGAGTAGCAACGTTGTAGAAAATCTCGTTGTAGAATAAATTTGTTTTTGACCTTGAGGTCAGATTGGGGAGTGTTGACACGAGCGGCTGTCCTTACCAAGTGCTGCAGATAGAAGATTTTTTATTAAATAGCAATTAAAAACATTCAGCTGTGCTTAAAGTGCATTAGTGGCATCGAGAGGCCTCTTAGGTTAATTACAAAGCTGCCAAGTGCAATAAAGTTCTCAGTCTCTCCAGAATGTTCCATCCACTAAAAGCCGTGTCAGTGGCAGAGAATCTCTCGTTCCCTCTTCATTTCGAACTAAATACGGTGTCGCGTGACCTTTCAATACAGACATTTTATAGAAACACTAAGCTGGGGGGTTTTACTTTCTGGGATATTCAGGGGTTCTGTGGCCCAAACCCAATCACGTTCTGTTCTGTAACAGGTCAGGATAAGTTGAGTTACATGTATGACCATTATCCTCTTCATTGCTTCCTCCAAGGTATTTGTTATTCAGAAATACAGAGGAAACTTTTATAGTGACGGTCAAGTTACCGAATACATCCACAACATAGATCATAAGATAGATCTGTAGGTAGACTGCAGATAGATAATTAAATGTATAGATAGTTACTAATACATAGATAATAGATAGATACTAATAATCTATAGATAGATGATAGATAGATAGATAGACAGATAGATAGATGATAGATAGATAATAGCATAGATAGATAGATATATAGATAGATAATAGAGAGATAATAGATAGTAGATAGATAGATAGATAGATAGATAGTAGATGATAGATAGATAGATAGATAGAGATAGATAGATAGATAGATAGATAGATAGTATAGAATAGATAGATAGATGAAGTAGTAGATAGATAAGTAGATAGATAGATAATAATATATAGATAGATAATAGATAGGTAATAATAGATAATGATAGTCTAGATAGATTAGATAGAGAGATAGATAGATAGATATAGATAGATAGATGATAGAAATAGATAGATATGATTGACTAGAGAATAGATAGATAGATGATAGATAGATAATAGATATATAGATAGATAATAGATATGATAGATTAGATAGATAGATATATAGATAGATAGAAGAGATAGATAGATAGATAATAGATAGATAGATAGATAGGATAGATAGATAAGATAGATAGATAGATGATAGATAGATAATAGATAGATAGATCATAGATAGATGATATCGATAATAGAGTAGATAGAGAGATAGATATAGATAAGTAATAGATAGATAGATGATTAGATAATAGATAGATAGATGATTAGATAGATAATAGATATATAGATAGAGAATGATATATAGATAGATAATAGATAGATGATAGTGATAGATATATTAATAGATAGATGAGATAGATAGATAAGATAATAGATAGAGAGATCGAGATGATAGATAGATATAGATAGATAGATAATAGATATATAGATAGATAGATAGAATAGAATAGATGATAGATAGATAGATAGATAGATAGATAAAGTAGATTGATAGATAGATAGAGTAACGCTCAAGAGGTTATATAGGATAGATAGATAATAGATAGATAATAGATAGATAGATGAGTAGATAGATAGATAGAGTGACTAGATAGATAAGATATGATAGATAGATAGAGAGATAGATAGAAGTAGATAGATGATTAGATAGATAGATAGATAGATGATAGATAGATGATAGATAGATAGGTAGATAGATAGATAGAGATGATAGATGAATAGATAGAGATAGATAGAGATATTAGATAGATAGATAGATAGATGATAGAGATAGATGATAGAAGATAATAGATGATAGATAGATGATAGATAGAGGGATAGATAGATAGATGATAGATAGATAGATAGAATGATAGATAGAATAGATTAGATAGATAGAAGATATGAATATGAATGATGATTGATAGATGATAGATAGATAAGATAGATAGATAGATAGATAGATAGATAGTATAGATAATAGATAGATAGATAGATAGATAGATAGATGATAGATAGATAGATAGATAGATAGATAGATAGGTGTAGATAGATAATAGATAGATAGATAGATAGATAGATGATAGATAGATAGATAGATAGATTATGATAGATAGATAGATAATAGATAGATAGATAGATAGATAGATAGACAGATGATAGATAGATAGATAATAGATAGATAAAGAGATAGATAGATAGATAGACAGATGATAGATAGATAGATAATAGATAGATAGATAGATAGGTGATAGATAGATAATAGATGAGTAGATGATAGATGATAGATGATCAGATAGATAGAATAGATAGATAGAAAACAACTATAGATGATAGATTAGATAGATAATAGATAGATGAGATAGATAGATAGAGCAGATAGATCAGATAGATAGATAGATAGATAGATAGATAGAGATAGATGATGATAGATAGACATAGAGATAGATAGATAGATAGATAGATAGATAGATAGATAGATAGATAGATAGATAGATAGATAGATAGATAGATAGATAGATAGATATAGATATAGTAGATAGATATGATAGATAGATGATAGATAGAAGATAGATGATAGATAGACAGATAGATAGATAGATAGATAGATAGATATAGATAGATAGATGAGATAGATTAGATAGATCGATAGATAATAGATAGATAGATGATAATAGATAGATAAAGAGATAGATAGATAGATAGATAGAAGATAGATTAGAATAGATTAGATAGATAGATAGCTAGATAGATAGATTAGATAGATAGATAGGATAGATAGAATATAGAAGTAGATAGATAAAGAGATAGAGAGATAGATAGATAGATAGAAGATGATAAGAGATAGATAGATAGATAGATGATAGAAGATAGATAGAATTGCTAGATAGATAGATATAGATAGATAGATAGATAGATAGACAGATGATAGATAGATAGATGATATAGATAAAGAGATAGATAAAGATCTAGATAGGATAGATAGATTAGAGATAGATAGATAAATAGATAGATAGATAGATAGATAGATAGATAATAGAGATGATAATAGAGTAGACATAGAGTTAGACAATAGATAGAGTAGACAGATAAGATAGCTAGATAGATGACACGATGATAGATAGATAGATAGATAGATAGATAATAGATAGATAAAGAGATAGATAGATAGATAGATAGATAAAGAGATAGATGATAGATAGACAGATGATAGATAGATAGATAGATAGAGATAGATAGATAGATAATAGATACAGTAGATAGACAAATAGAAGGATAGACAAACAGATTATATTGATCGATCCTGTGCAATCTCCTCCTGCAGTGAGTGTTGATTCTTCATTCCGTGGGCTGGAGATTCCTGTTAGCTGGACCATTGGAATGGAATATTAACCATAGAGCGTATAAACCAGAAGAAAGGCCTTTACCTCTCTTCCCTTCAGCTAAATCTCCGTCCAGGTGCAGGAGATGCCCGCTTGTTCCGTTTGGTTCGTTAGCGGAGATGAAGGCCTCGGCTGCCTATTTGCTGTTTGTGGGCAGGGAAGAGAGTAGAACATAAATAAACGTCTCCCAGAAGATCGTCTCACTTCTTTCATTACTTTCACTACTAGAAAATCTAAAATATTTATCAACCCAAAGCCTCGTTTTTATCCCACAGACGTTCCCAACTTGAAACTAACCCTTCCCGGCTGGCAATCAGCCAAACGCGCTTATTCCGTCTGTGCCTGGAAAGGTTTCTCTGTCTCTCCACCAAATCCATTATTGAACAAAGAGCGAGAACGGAGCCCCCAACCTCAAACGCCATCGATTCTCAATCCAAATATTCACCTGCGCAGGAAGTGAGAACAAGTCAACCCAACAGCAACATCTCTCCCAATATTCTACATCTTCTAACATGGGACCGGGGCCTTTCCAATGGCGGAGACTCAAGATTAAACCCCTAGAGGGTTAGAAGATAGGGGGGGTAGAGGAGACAGGACCTAGATTACAGATTCATAGATAATAGCTAGACCGACTGATAGATGGATAGAGACAGACAGACAGAAGAAGAGCGATACATAGTCAGACCTAGATTAAAAAGATAGACAGACTATAGATAATAGTAGACAGACTGATAGATGGATAGAGATAGACAGTTAGAGCGATACATAGTCAGACCTAGATTAATAAAAAGATAGACAGGTTATAGATAATAGTAGACAGACTGGATAGATGGATAGAGATCGATCAGACCAATAGAGCGATAGCTACATAGTCAGACCTAGATTAAAAGATAGGACGGCATAGATAATAGCTAGAAAGATGATAGAGTGGATAAGAGATAGAAAGACAGATAGAGCGATACATAGTCAGACCTAGATTAAAAAGTAGGACAGGGTATTAGGATAAATAGCTGAAGAGACTGAAGATGGATAGAGAAGGACAGCAGACAGATAGAGCGGATCACATAGTCAGACCTAGATTACAAAAGATAGACAGACTATCAGATAAATAGCTAGATGCAGATGATAGATGGATAGAGATAGTAGAAGACAAAAGATAGACGATACATAGTCAGACTAGATTTAAAAAGGATAGACCGACATTATAGAATACTAGAACAGACTGATAGATGGGATAGAGATAGACAGTACGATAGAGATACAATCGTCAGACCTAGATTAAAAAGGGTAGACAGAGTTAGATAATAGCTAGACCAGACGAATGAGATGGACTTAGAGATAGACAGAAGACAGATAGAGCGATACATAGTCGAGACCTAGTATAAAAAAGATAGACAGAGTTATAGATAATAGATAGACCAGGACTGATAGATGGTAGAGATAAGAGACACGACAGATAGAGCGAAAGTAGGGTCAGACTCTAGATTAAAAAGATAGACAAAAGTTAGAGAATAGCTAGACAGACTGATAGATGGATAGAGATGGGACAAGTTATCAATTTAGGTCTGATTGCGTACTGAGTCAGACTAGATTAAAAGATAGACAGGTCCATTATCGATACATAGCTAGACAGACATGATAGATGGATAGAGAGACAGACACGATAGAGCGATACATAGTTCAGATCCTAGATTAAAAAGTAGACAGACAGTTATAGATAATAGCTAGACAGACTGATAGATGGATAAGCAGAAGACAGATGAGCGATACATAGTCAGCCTAGATTAAAATAGATCAGGCCAGGTATAGATATCACGCTAGACGCTGATAGATGGATAGAGATTAGATAGACAGATTAGACGCGATACTAGTCGAAGACCTAGATTAAATAAAGTGACAGGACTATAGATAATAGCTAGGACAGATGATAGATGGGATAGAGACAAGACAGCCAGATAGAGCGATTACATAGTGATCCTAGATCCTAATAAAAGATAGAAGGACTAGTTAGCTGCAGACGATGAGATAGTGCGTTAACGTACATAGCAGACTCAATTAAAGATGCAGACTAGAGCTAGTAGCACAGACGTGGTAGAGAACAGATTAGAGCAGATACATAGTCAGACTTAGATTAAAAGAGATAGACAGGTTACTAGAGAATAGCAGACAGACTGATAGATGGATAGAGATAGACCAGGATATAGAGCGATGACATAGTCAGACCTAGAATTAAAAAGTATAGACAGGTATAGATAATAGCTCGAGAGATGATAGATGGTGGATAGAGAAATGAAGACAGACAGATAGAGCCGATACACATAGGTCAGACACTATATTAAAAGATAGGAGACTAATATGAGACTGATAGAGGTTCGTAGACAGTGAGAACATTAGACCGATAAAGATGCGGATAGAATAGAGCAGACGATTGAAATAGGACAGACAGATAGAGCGATACATAGTCAGACCTAGATTAAAAGATAGCAAAAGACTATTAGATAATAGCTAGACAGACTGATAGAGGAATAGAGAAGACAGAGATAGGAGCGATACATAGTCAGACCCTAGATTAAAAAGATCGAAGATATAGATATATAGCTAGACAGATGATAGATGGGATAGAGATACGACAGAAAAGATAGAGGGATACATAGTCAGACATAGACTAAAAAGATAGGACAGGTTATAGATACATAAGTGAGACGACTGATAGAGGGATAGAGATAGACAGATAGAGCGATACATGAGTCAGACCTATGATTAAAAAGATAGACAGGAATAGATATGAGCTAGGACAGATGTGAGGATGAGATAGACGAAGACAGATTAGAAGCGATAATAGTCAGACCCTAGATAAAAAAGTTAAGACAGGACTATAGATAATAGCTCAGACCAGGCTGATAGATGGATAGAGAAGACAGCGAGATAGGAGCGATTACATAGTCAGACTAGATAAAGATAGACAGGTTATAATAAAGTAGGACAGGATGATAGATGGATAGAGATAGACCAACCTAGAGCGATACATAGTCAGACCTATGATTAAAAAAGATCGACAGTATATAATAGCTAGACAGACGATAGATGGATAGAGATTAGACAGATATAGAGCGATAAATAGTCAGACCTAGATTAAAAGCTAGGACAGGTATAGATAATAGCTAGACAGACTGATAGATGGTTAGGCGATAGACAGATAGAGCAGATACATAGTCAGACCTAGATTAAAAAGATAGACAGGTTATAGATAATAGCTAGACAGGATGATAGATGGATAGAGGACAGACAGAGACAGATAGCGGATACATAGTCAGACCTTAGATTAAAAAGATAGACAGACTATAGACTAATAGCTAGACAGACTGATAGAGAGGATAGAGATAGACAGATAGAGCGTACATAGTCAGACCTAGATTAAAAGAGTAGACAGGTTAGATAATAGTAGAAAGACTGATAGATGAGATAGAGATAGAAGGAAGATTAGAGCGATACATAGGCAGATCTAGATTGAAAATAGGATTAGACAGATATAGAGTATCAGTCTAGGGAAGACTGATAGAGGATAGGATAGAAGAAGTTAGAGCCGTACATAGTCAGAGCTAGATTAAAAGATAGACGACTATAGATAATAGCTAGCAGAATGATAGAGAGGATAGAGTAGACAGACAGATTAGAGCGTCATAGTCAGACCTAGATTAGAAAGATAGACAGGTTATAGAAAGTTGAGGACAGATGATAGAGGATAGCGATCAGATAGAGATAAGCAGACTTAGATTAGATAGAAGATATAGTATAGTAGAGATGAGTGGATAGTCGATAGAAGACAGATAGAGCGTAATTAGTCAGACTAGATTAAAAAGATAGACAGCGGTTAGATAAGCTTAGAGACTGATAGATGGATAGAAGAGATCAGCAGATAGAGCGATTACATAGTCAGGACCTAGATTAAAGATAGACAGGTTATAGATAATAGCTAGACAGACTGAGAGTGGAGTAGAGAGACTAGAGACAGATAGAGCAGATACTAGTCAAGACTAGGTAAAAGATGACAGCAGTATAAGATAATAGCTAGACAGACTGATGAGATGCGATAGGAGGATAGACAGATAGTAGCGAGTACATAGTCAGATCATAGGATTAAAATAAGAGAAGGTTATAGATCAAGCTAGACAGAATGATAGATGGATAGAGATAGACAGATAGAGGATACATAGTCGACCTTGAGATTAACAAAGATAGGATCGTTAAGATAAATAGCTAGACAGAGGATAGAGGATAGAGAAGATAAGACAGACAGATTTAGAGATTTTGATACATAGTCGACCTAGAGTGAAAAGATAGAAGGTACTATGGAGATAACTAGTATAGACAAGATGATAGAGGATAGAGATAGGACAGATAGAGCGATAATAGTCAGACCTAGATTAAAAAGATAGACAGGTTATAGATAATAGCTAGACAGACTGATAGATGGATAGAGATAGACAACAGATAGAGCGATACATAGTCAGACCTAGCTAAAAAGATAGCGAAATAGATAATAGTAGACAGACTGATAGATGGATAGAGATAGACAGACAGATAGAGTGATACATAGTCAGACCTAGATTAAAAAGATACGAAGGTTATAGATAATAGCTAGACAGACTGGATAGATAGACAGACGAGCGGATAGAGACAGACAGGCAGATATAGAAAGAAGCAAACAGACAGACCAGAGCAAATAGATAGACAGATAGAGACAGACGAAACAGATAAAGCAAATAGATCAACAGATTGATGAGACAGACAGACAGCAAGATAGGATGACAGACAGAAAGAGCGATAGTTGAACAGATAGAGACAGACAGACAGACATAGCGACTAGATTAACAAATAAGACAGGCGGATAGACAGACATAGTGATAGATTGATAGAGACAGACAGATAGAGAGATAGATAAGACAGAGAATGTACGGACAGAGACAGATGGATAGATAATAGAAGGTATAGATAGATATAGATTAGATGATAGACAGATAGGATACATACATAATGTAGATGAATGGGTGCCAGATAGATAAAAATATAGATAATAAAGATAGATTAGAAAACATAGAAAATAAATAATTGAGCGTGATTACAGTAGACAAGTAACAGTATATATATATATATAGAATATATATAGATTCAATCAGAAGATTACATAGCTAGTCAGACAAAGAGAAGTATATATAGATAGATTAGAGATATAAAAAGCTGGTCAGACGACAGATTAGATAAGACAGAGAATTAAGTATGAGAGATAATTGCAATTGGAAGGTTCTCATGGAGACAGGGGGATTGGGAACAGCAGTTCCTGGTAATTTTGAGTCTACAACTAGTACGGTAAAGATTTAACGGTCCCACTGGGCTTTCAGCCTCTAAAGCGGTTTTTCTTTTGTGCAAAAAAAGCAAATCCTGCAAATTGCACTTTTGAGCTTTAAAATGCGGCCAAATTAACTTAAACATCCAAGACGTCAGATATTCTACACAACTGAACGCCGTGTCCGCTCGTAATGACTAACCAGACATTCTCTGCATTGTCCAAAATTGGGAAAGTTTATAAATCAAAAGCCTCTTGGACTGAATTACTGCCTACGGCAATGAGGGCTCCCGCGAGCGCCAATATAAATGGAAGAGAGAAGCTGGCAAGTTTCAAGGGCACCGCTCTGTATGACAATAGTTCTTGTGTATTGAAGAGTAAGCATCTTTTTTTACAGTCATGCAGTCGATATAAAAAGGTCAGAATCGTAACAGAATCCAAGGCCCCGGATCAAATTCTCTGCTACATTTTATTCTAACTGAGCGACGCTTTATCAATGATATTCCGTCTCACGGAGGTTTTATTTTCTGAACTTACTCAGAGAGACAATAATAACCGTATTACATCCTGGAACTTCTCTCACTGGGAAAATGGTTTTACTGTTATTTAGATATTAGCCAGGAATCTCCCATCTCATAGGGCCCCTAATGATGGCAATCTCCCATAAAAATAACAAAGTGAAACCCCCAATCCCACTGCTATTAAAAGAAAACAGAGCAACAGCCAATCATAAGGAAAGGTTTCCACTAGGTCAGAGCCTTGGGCCTATCAGTAAACTAAGGCCACATCAGCCTCCTGATTCGCTAGCTATCATCATCATCACGGAAAAGCTAAACTTTTAATTGATTTGGGGGGGATATAGTAAAGATGGAAACCTTTAATGTTTTACTGTTTGTTATGTAATTAGAACACATTAGGCCCAGGTTACACAGTTATCATGGGTTCAAAAAAAAGATAAACTCCATCAAGTTGGATCAAGTCTAGTATCCACTAGATGCACAGTAAGAGTGGGGATAACTAGTATCCACTAGATGCACAGTAGGAGGAGGATAACTAGTACCCACTAGATGCACAGTAGGAGAAGGATAACTAGTATCCACTAGATGCACAGTAGGAGGAGGATAACTAGTATCCACTAGATGCACAGTAAGAGTGGGGATAACTAGTATCCACTAGATGCACAGTAGGAGGAGGATAACTAGTATCCACTAGATGCACAGTAGGAGGAGGATAACTAGTATCCACTAGATGCACAGTAGGAGGAGGATAACTGAGTCTGCATATAACGTGTGCTGAAATAAACTCACGGGTTGATCTAACAGAACAATTCTACTCACCCCTGCTTTCCCTTGTATATGAAGGGGGTAGTTAGGTTGCTTTGTTTATTAGTTTGTGGTTAGCTGTTGGGTCCCTTTTGGTAGGGGTTGTTGTGTCTTGTTGGTTTATATTTTTGGTGGTGTGTTTAGGGTGGTATTTTATGGTTTCGGTGGGTATTACGTTTTTATTAGTCGGTAGGATTGTGTAGTATTATGGTAGGTTTGGTAGGTGGTGGTTGTGTTTTTTATAGGGGTTAGGAGGGAAATTTCATTGTAATAAATGTTGTTTCACCCCATAGGACTTCATTCATTTGGTACAGTGATTCCAGGTGAGTGTGCCCTCACCACTCTCACTCACTCACACTAACTCTCAGTTATTCAATTGTGTTTGCAGGTTCAGTGAATTACAGTATATAGTTGTCACCAGGCCGTGGAAGGGGCATCGCGTGGTTTGTTGGTTGTGGTCAATTATGGTTTGTTTTGTGTTTAGCCTTTCCAGGCTGCTGGATGTTTCATAGGAGCAATAATCACCCAACTTGTCTTTCGCAGCATCACAAGGGGTAAGAACCGGATACAGTTCATAGGCAAAGTGGGGAGAAATCTCCGGCTCATACATGGCACATCAAACCTACGACACCACATAGGTGAGTTCACAGTGCCGTGGAATTGTAGCACGTTGTAACGTATATTTAGGGTGTATGATGTCATGGCTGACTTGCTTGTGGGTTATAATGTATTTGTAGGAAATTCATGTGAGATCCAGGAGCTATTGTAAAAGTATAAGTTTGCCATTCTGCCTCACAATGACATTATTCCCCTTAATTGCAGTTGGTTCTCCCACAAAACAAAAAAAAATTTTTGGCGGTCTTATCAACCAGGTGTTCAAGCACTAACAGCGATATAGAGGGGCCGGAGGAAGCCACATATCACAAAACCTCCCATTGGGAGCCAATATTCCTATTTATGGGGATCCCCCGGACATATCAGATTAATTCCCAGTTCTTTAAAAGCCGCCATGTTGCTCCCCTATGCGACGTTATCGTTCAATGCCATATTCAAGCTCCTGATAATGGCTCCTGTTAGGAGACTGGTTTTCCAGCCTTCTGGCTGGGGGACACGTCGGAGAGATTCTTCTTCTTTCTGGCCTCTGGAACAATTCTAAACACAGGGATTCTGGAGGATTTCACCCAGGTAAGATTTTCTTTTTGATCATCTCATATCAACAAAAGCAAATCTGGAGATTTTACATATTTAAATAAATTTATTCTATTTTCGGAACGGGACATTACCGAGGTCAGTGATTCTGTTGCTTCACGTTGATTGAGTTCTATCAGATCGGATCAGTTAGGCCAATCCAGACGCCTTGTTAAGTGACAGAATTTGTAATTTGGGCACATTAACCTCCCGTACCCAAGGTCCCATAACAAAAAAAAAAAAATAAAAACGGGGATTGTGATGACACGTATAGGCTACAATTTGAAGTGCAGCCGACCAGTTGACATATCACCCCCCAGAACATATTTATCAGTCTTGTTAGCACATTATTGTTATTTACTGTATATTCCCTACAGAGATCGTATTGAAGAAAATGTTGATTCCAGCCCCAACTCTTAATGGCAATAAAAATCTAATGTGTTATTATCCCCGCCATTGGCAGGTTACAATACTCTAGACAGGTACATTGACCTGGGGTTTAAGGAAGCTCCTTGAAGAAAAACCTACAGCACGAGATTGAAAGTCTCTAGGTTTATGACACGTTCGGGACTGGACTTACCCTTATCTCCTATGGAGACAGTGTATAATTCTACCTGAATGCAGGTGGTACAGGCACTACCGGCCCAGTGGGTATGGCTATTTGTTATCAGGAATGTGTGAATTAACAATCCTTTTCTAACAATGGTCCTATTATTATTGGATTAGTGGATGTTATTGTGCAGTTCGTACACTCACAATCCCTGACAATAAACACAGAGCTGGACCACCTGGTAATTATCCAAGGAAAATGTGGCTACACCTTTTAACCCACGAAGGACGAAGCCGAGAGGGATTTGGTGAGGATAGTCTGGATGAGAGCAGAACCTCATTAGAAGATGTAGGTAAAGAAGAGAAACCAGTCATGTTTTTCCCTTTGACCGTCAGCAGTCAAAATAATATTCTGGCAGTCAGGGGATGAAATGGACTGATAATATCATACCTAGTATAATGAGTCCTCTGTACGTATTCAGTTATAGGAAGATTGAAAGCCAAAATAAATGAACATGGTGGTCCTTCATAGGTAACCAGGACTAATTATAAATAATCTTTTAACCTTAGAAAAAATGTTATGCCTTAAAATGAATGTGTTTGGAGGTGTTGCTCTCCTTTTATTCCAAGATCCTCTGCTTGGGGAAACACATCTGCTGTAGCCAAATCTTATAAAGAAACCAGCCCCCATAGACTGAATTGGTCTTACATCACCAGCAGTGAGGAAATGGGAAACGGAAGAGCGACAGCACCAATGATATTATGGGGTTAAGGTTTTTAGTATGTATAGCAGATAGTTACTCATTACATGAGAGAATCAACTGGACTTGTTTTATTATCAAAAAACAAGCCCAGCCTGGCTCCCATTATAGGGAATATCCAAGAATAATCTTTTAACCCCACCACTATCTTGGGGTTGGTGTTTAGGGTCTGGCCAGGGTGATCAGGTCCTTTAAATACTACAAATGTGCGTGCATTTTAACATGAATGAATAGTAACAATTATGTCATCTCACTACACTGCTAATAGGCAATGTGTGTTGTGTGGTCTCTGGGGAAATGACACAGACTAAACTGGGGCTACGCGTGGAAGTTCACGGGAAATGCCAAATCTGTCAGTGGAATGAACCTCGTGTGGCCTTTGGAGAGGGTGTAAACATTACATTTTTACCAGTGATGCACCCAAAATCACAGCACAAGCCAAGGTCCTCAGTGGATCTAAGTTACATGGAGACGGGGACCACTGGAAGACCAGGACAGTCACGGATAAGAAGGGAATAGGGAAGGTATCAACCTAGAGACTAAGACCAAGACCAGTTGGCCGGAGACAAGACGAAGAAAGGAGGATCATTAAGGGACAATCCCACAGTCTCTCAGGATTAAGGTATTGATGGTACGAATGTTTTTAAATGGAGGAACTTTCCCCAGACCTTTAGGAAGTCACTTGGTGGCTTCCACACCAACATTTCCCTTGTATGATTTGTTTTATTGGTGCCCATAAATCATTCAAAACTTCATTAATTGAAAATGATTAAAAAATGGATGGATGCCACTTGGATGAGCCAGGGAGTTGATTTTAAATCGGACAGATACCGGTAGGGTTAATCCTGTTCACGGAACACGGCAAAGTGGAAGAGGAAAGAAAGGTGCTTCCCGAAGTTAAACAATATGCAGCCACTCACACTTTTATGTTACATGTCCGGGTCAACCTTTAGTAGTAATCACATCTACACAGTTCCAGGGCGTGATGCGCAGGAAGGAAAGGGGGATTATCCACCACCCTTTCACCCAACAAACCCCCTTACAGTAGGAGTCACAGTATACCATATTTCATGTTTGGCCCTTTGAAGGATATAGTCACCCAGGAAGCCCAATGATCCATATAACGGTTAATAAGGTACAAACCGTATTTAGTAACAATATACCTGCCCTTGTATAGTGTTATTACTATTTGCCATATATTACGTTTATACTATTTGCCCTGTATACGTTATTACTATTTGCCTCATATAGTTATTACTATTTGCCCTGTATACTGGTATTACTATTTGCCCTGTATACGTTATACTATTTGCCCTGGATAGGTTATTACATTTGTCTCGTATACGTTATACTATTTGCCCTGCCCTGTATACGTTATTACATTTGCCCTGTATACGTTATTACGATTTTGCCCTGCACCTGTATACGTTATAATTGCCTGTTATACGTTAGTACTATTTGACTGCCCTGTATACTTATTTACTGATTTGCCCTGTATACGTATTAATATTTGCCCGCCCTGTATACGTTATTATATTTGCCCTGTATACGTTATTTATTATGTGCCCCGGTATACGTTATTACTATTTGCCCTCCCTGTATAGTTACTTACTATTTGCCCCTGTAAACGTTATTACTATTGTGCCCGCCCTGTATACGTTATTACATTTGCCCTGTATACGGTATTACTATTTGCCCCCTGCCCTGATATACGTATAGTACTTATGCTCCTGTATACGGTATTAATATTTGCCCCTGCCCTGGTATACGTTATTACTATTTGCCTGTATACGTATACTATTGGCCCTGCCCCCCTGACCTGTTACGTATTTATATTGCCCTGTATACGTTTATTAATATTTGCCCTGCCTCTGATACGTTATTTTACTATTTGCCCTGTATACGTTATTACTATTTGCCCTGTCTAGTTATTACTATTTGCCCTCCTGTAATACGTTATTACATTTGCCCTTATACGTTATTACTATTGGGCACACGATAACTTTTAAACATAGATGGCAGGCATTGCAAACACCTGATCCCATGTCTCACAGACATTAACAAAAAAACCCAAAAAACTCAGTCCTACCAACGACATCCAACTCTGGAACAGACGACGGACGAGAACAAAACAAGGCGAACATCTTCCTTCTAATAAAAGAGAAAGGAAGAAATTGTTCAGACTTCAAATGTCCATCTGCTGTTCCAAATTACCAGTAATCAATCTATCAGAAATTTTGGCCTTAATGGGAGAAGAATCTTTTTTAAACACTTTTCGGACATCATTCTTATTCATCATGTAAACATTCTATCAGCGAACACTAATTGCATAATAAAATAATAGGTTGGTTTTATTCAAAGATCTTAAGCAACGGTTCGGCGAAGCATAAAGGCACATCTGGAGTAATTCAGGGAGGTTGCAATAACGTTCGTATGTTTAAAATGGTGCTAATTTTGCCCCAACCAATCGATGTTATTTAACATTTGAAAGATTAACATAATGACTTGGTTGGGCAAAATTTAGCACCATTTTAAACGATAAGAAGTTATTGAATCTCCCTGACTAATGTGGTAGTTTTATCGGTCCAATTGTGCAGAACGGAGAGTACTTAAAGATTTTGCTGTCAGCACAAGCTAAAGAAAGGGCCCCAAAACTAATAAGAGCAGAGGGCCTTATCATATGTGGTTTCATTGGTGCTACACGTGTTTTATGTCGATTGCAATGTGTAGGTTCTTAATCTAAAGGCCGGTATTAGGATCATGTGGGGAGACATTTCTATTGTACGTCTCCGATCTCTTATTCCGATATTCGATAGTAAAATGGATAGGGAAAAGATCGGGTTGTGTGAAAATGTTGTAGTATTTTCTGTAATGTACAACCTCACCATAGATGACATTAGACATCAAGCGCCAAATGATTGGTATGTAATGTAACTCACCATAGACGACATTACACATTCAATCGCCAACTGAATTGAATGTCGAACAACATGTATGGTACATCTAGAACATTGCTACATCTATCGAAGTACAGTTGCGTTTTTTACGGGATTGAATAAACCTATGTAGGTGTGGCACCTAGAAATACCTTCACTCCTCCTTCCTATGGCGTAATGGCTTTTTCAGAGTGAGATATTTGGACAAATTGACCACGATCTTTCCAATATCGTTATTGCCAAGAAGTAGCAACGTTGTAGAAAAATCTCGTTGTGAGCTAAATTTGTTTTTGACCTTGAGGGCAGATGGGGGTGACGTGTTTGTTTGACACGAGGCGGCTTGTCCTACCAAGTGATGCGATAGGAAGATTTTTTATTAAATAGCAATTAAAAAAACATTCAGCTGTGCTTAAAGTGCTGTAGTGGCATCGAAGGGCCCTTAGGTTAATTACAAAGCTGCCAAGTGCAAAAAGTTCTCAGTCTCTCCAGAATGTTTCCAATCCACTCAAAGCAGTGTCCAGTGCAGAGAGAAATCTCTCGTTCCTCTTCATGTCGAATACATACGGTGTCGCGTGACTTTCAATACAGACATTTGAATAGAAAAACTAAGATGGGGGTTTTACTTTCTGGATATTGCAGGGTTCTGTGGCCAAAACCAATCACGTTCTGTTCTGTAAAAGGTCAGGGATAAGTGAGGTCTACATGTATGACCATATCCTCTCATTGATTCCTCCAATGGTAATTGTTATTCAGAAAACAGAGGAGGAAACTTTTTATAGTGACGGTCAAGTTACCGAATATCATCCACAACATAAGATCATAAGAAGATCTGTAGGTAGACTGCGATAGATAAGATAGATAAGTAAAGATAGATAGTTACTAATACATAGATAATAGATAGATACTAATAATCTATAGATAGATGATAGATAGATAGATAGACAGATAGATAGATGATAGATAGATAATAGATAGATACTAATAATCTATAGATAGATAATAGATAGATAGATAGACAGATAGATAGATGATAGATAGATAATAGATAGATACTAATAATCTATAGATAGATGATAGAATAGATAGATAGATAGATAGATAATAGCATAGATAGATAGATAATAGAAGATAGAAGATAATAGAAGAGATAGATAGATAGTGATAGATAGTAGATGATAGATAGATAATAGATAGAGATAGATAGATAGATAGATAGATAGATAGATAGATGATAGATAGCATGGTAGTGATAGATAAGAGATAGATAGATAATAATATATAGGATAGATAATAGATAGGTAATAATAGATAATGATAGATAGATAGATGATAGATAGAGAGATAGATAGATAGATATAGAAGATAGATGATAGATAATAGATAGATAGATGATTGATAGATAATAGATAGATAGATGATAGATAGATAATAGATATATAGATAGATAATAGATATATAGATAGATAATAGATATATAGATAGATAATAGATAGATAGATGATAGATACATAATAGATAGATAGTAGGATAGATAGATAAGTAGATAGATAGATGGATAGATAGATAATAGATAGATAGATAATAGATAGATGAAGTCGATAATAGATAGATAGAGAGATAGATTAGATAGAGTAATAGATAGATAGATGATAGATAATAGATAGATAGATGATAGATAGATAATAGATATATAGATAGATAATAGATATATAGATAGATAATAGATAGATAGATAGGTGATAGATATATAATAGATAGATAGATAGATGATAAGATAGATAGATAGATAGATGATAGATAGATATAGATAGATAGTAAAGATAATAGATAGATAGATAGAATAGAAAGATGATAGATAGATAGATAATAGTAGATAAACGAGACCCTTCGATAGGATAGATAGAGTCAACGCTCACAGACGGTTTTATATAGGATAGATAGATAAATAGATAGATAATAGATACGATAGATGAGTAGATAGATAATAGAGGATAATAGATAAGATTGATAGATAGATGAGAGATAGATAGAAGTAGATAGATGATAGATAGATGATAGATAGATGATAGATAGATGATAGATAGAGGTAGATAGATAGATGAAGATAGATGATAGAAGAGAGATAGAATATTAGATGATAGATAGATAGATGAAGATAGATCGATAGAAGATAATAGATGATAGCATAGATGATAGATAGAGGGATAGATAGATAGATGATAGATAGATGATAGAATGATAGTAGAATTAGATAGATAGATAGGACAGCGGATATTGAATATGAAGTGATGTTGATAGATCGATAGGATAGATAGATGTAGATACGATGAAGATAGATAGATAGATAGATAATAGATGATAGATAGATAGATAATTAGATTAGATAGATAGATAGATAGATAGATAGCTAGGTGTAGATAGATATAGATAGATAGATGATAGATAGATGAATAGATAGAAGATAGATAGATTATGATAGCTAGATAGATATAGATAGATAGATTAGATAGATAGATAGATAGACAGATGCAGAGATAGTAGATATAGATAAATAGATAGATAAAGAGATAGATAGATAGATAGACAGATGATAGATAGCTAGAAATAGATGATAGATAGATTAGGTGATAGATAGATAATAGATGAGTAGATGATAGATGATAGATGATCGATAGATAGAATAGATAGGATAGAAAACAACTTATGATAGATAGATAGATAATAGATAGATAGATAGATAGATAGACAGATGATACATAGATAGATAATAGATAGATAAAGAGATAGATAGATAGATAGACAGATGATAGATAGATAGATGATAGATAGATAGATAGATAGATAGATAGATAGATAGATAGATAGATGGATAGATAGATAGGATGATTCGATAGATAGATGATAGATGACAGATGATAGATAGACAGATGATAGATAGATAGATAGATAATTAGATAGATAGATGGATAGATAATTAGATAGATAGATAGATAATAGATAGATAGATAGATAATAGATAGATAAAGAGATAGATAGATAGATAGATAGACAGATGATAGATAGATAGATAGATGATAGATAGATAGATAGATAGATAGATAGATAGGATAGATAAATATGAGAAGAGATGAATAAAAGATAGAGAGATAGATAGATAGGATAGACAGATGATAAGAGATAGATAGATAGATAGATGATAGAAGATAGATAGAATCTGCTAGATAATAGATTAGATAGATAGATAGATAGATAGACAGATGATAGATAGATAGATATATAGATAAAGAGATAGATAGATCGATAGGACTAGATGATTAGGATAGATAGATAATAGATAGATAGATAGATCGATAGATAGATAATAGAGATGATAAAGAGTAGAATAGAGAGAATAGATAGAGTAGACAGATAAGATAGCTAGATAGATGACACGATGATAGATAGATAGATTAATAGTAGATAAAGAGAAGATAGATGATAACAGATGATCGATAGATAGATAAATAGTAGATAGATAAAGAGATAGAAGATAGATAGATGCTAAGATAGACAGAGATAGAGAGATAGATAGATAGATAGATAGATAGATAATAGATAGCATAAAGAGAAGTAGAACTAGATAGCTAGGAGATAAAGAGGATAGATGAGAGATAGGACATATGATAGATGATAGATAGATAGATAGAGATAGATAGATAGATAATAGATACAGTAGATAGACAAATAGAAGGATAGGACAAACAGATATATTGATCGATCATGGTGAATCTCCTCCCTCCCATGCAGTGAGTGTTGATTCTTCATCCGTGGGGCTGGAGATTCCGTTAGCTGGACAATTGGAATGGAATATTAACCATAGAGGTATAAACCAGAAAGAGAAAGAAGCCTTTACCCTCTTCCCTTCAGCTAAAATCTCCGTCCAGGTTGCAGGAGATTGCCGCTTGTCCGTTTGGTTCGTTAAGCGGAGATGAAGGCCTCTGGATGACATATTTGCTGTTTGTGGGCAGGGAAGAGAGTAGTAGAACATAAATAAACGTCTCAGAAGTCGTCTCACTCTTTAATTACTCTTTCAACTACTAGAAAATCTAAAATATTACAAACCCAAAGCCTCGTTTTATCCCACAGACTTCCTCCCAAAGTGAAAACTACCCTTCACGGTGGCAATCAGCCAAACGCGCTGATTCCGTCTGTGCCTGGAAAGCGTTGTCTCTGTCTCTCCAACCATCTAAATCCATAGCTGAACAAAGAGCTGAGAACGGAGCCCCCAAACCTCAAACGCCATCGATTCTCAATCCAAATATTCAACTGCGCAGGAAGTGAGACAAGTCAACCAACAGCAACTCTCTCCCAATATTCTACATCTTCGAACACCGGGACCGGGCCTTTCCAATGGCGGAGACTCAAGATAAAACCCTAGAGGGTTAGAAGATATGGGGGGTAGAGAACAGGACTAGATTAGTTAAGATAAATAGTAGACCGACTTATTAGCTGGATAGAGACAGACAGACAGACAGCTTAGACCTGGAGATAATAGTCAGACCCTAGATTAAAAGATAGACAGACTATAGCTAATACTAGACCGACTGTAGATGGATAGAGTAGACAGATAAGCGATACATAGTCAGACCCTAGATTAAAAAAGGATAGACAGGTTATAGATAATAGCTAGACAGACTAGATCGTGGTAGAGATAGACAGAATATAGAGCGATACATAGTCCGACCTAGATTAACTAAAAAGAGAGACAGGACTATAGATACTAGCTAGACAGACTGATAGATGGAGAGAGATAGACAGAAGATAGGCGATACATAGTCAGACCCTAGATTAAAAAGATAGAAGGTTATGGCTAATAGCTAGACAGATGAAGGATGGATTAGGAGATAACAGACAGAGAGAGCCGATAACTAGTCAGACCTAGCGATTAAAAAGATAGACAGACATAGATAATAGCTAGACAGACTGATAGAGGAAGAGAATAGACAGACAGATAGAGCGATACATAGTTAGACCTAGATTAAAAAGATAGACCAGGTTATAGATAATAGCTGACAGAATGATAGTGGATAGGAGAGAGACAGACAGATTTAGAGCGTACATAGTCAGTACCTAGATTAAAATAGATAGGACAGGTTATAGATAATAAGGCTAGGACCAGACTGATAGATGGATAGAGAAGACAGGAAGATAGAGCGATACATAGTCAGACCCTAGGATTAAAAGAGAGACAGGTTATAGATAAAGCTAGACAGGATCTGATAGATGGATAGAGATAGACAGACAGATAGAGCGATACATAGTCAGACCGAGATTAAAACACCCATAGCACAGGTTATAGATAATAGCAGACCGACTGATAGATGGATAGAGATAGACAGGACAGAGAGAGTGATACTAGTCAGACCTAATTAAAAAGATAGACAGGTTATAGATAATAGCTAGACAGACTGATAGATGATTAGAGATAGACAGAAGATTAGAGCGAGACATAGTCGACCTAGATATTAAAAAGATAGACAGGTTATAGATAATAGTAGACAACTGGATAGAGGATAGAGTAGATAGACCAGATAGAGCGATACTACATAGTCAGACCTAGATTAAAAGATAGACAGGTTATAGATAATAGCTAGAAAGACTGATAGAGGGATAAGAGATAGGACAGACATATAGAGCGGATACATAGTCAGACCTAGATTAAAAAGATAGGACAGGGTATTAGATAAATAGCTAGACAGAATGAAGATGGATAGAGACAGGACAGTCAGACAGATAGAGCGGGATACATAGTCAGACCTAGATTACAAAGATAGACAAGACTATCAGATAATAGCTAGATGTGTCGATGATAGATGGATAGAGATAGCTAGACAGAACACAGACAGATAGACGATACATAGTCAGACATAGATTAAAAAGGATACGACCCGACATATAGATAATAGCTAGAACAGACTGATAGATGGATAGAGATAGACAGATAGGCGATGTAAAGCATCGTCACAGGACCGAGATTAAAAAGGGTAGACAGAATATATAGAAATAGCTAGACCAGACTGAATAGATGGACTAGAGATAGACAGACAGACAGATGAGAGCGATACATAGTCGGACCTAGTATAAAAAGATAGACACAGACTATAGATAATAGCTAGACCAGGGACTGATAGATGGATAGAGTACAGATACTACGGACTAGATAGAGCGATAACATAGGGTCAGAACTCTAGATTAAAAAGATAGACAAAAATCTTAGAGAATGCTAGACAGCACTTGATAGATGGATAGAGATAGGGACAAGATTTATTTTTTAATTTTTTTTAGATGTCTGATATTTTTGGCGATTACATAGTCAGAACTAGATTAAAAGATAGACAGGTTTATCGATACTAGCTAGACAGACTGATAGATGGATAGAGAAGACAGTACAGATAGCGCGATACATAGTTCAGATCCAGATTAAAAAAGATAGACAGACAATAGATATAGCTAGACAGACTGATAGATGGATAGAGACAGACAGACAGACTATGAGCGATACATAGTCAGACCTAGATTAAAAAGCTAGACAGCCTATATATCAAGCTAGACAGCCTGATAGATGGATAGAGAGATAGACAGATTAGAGCGAGACCCTAGTCGAAGACCTAGATTAAATAAATAGACAGGACTATAGATAATAGCTAGGACAGACTGATAGATGGATAGAGACAGACAGCCAGATAGAGCGATACATAGTGGACCTAGATTATTATAAAAAGAAGACAGACTATAAGATATAGCTAGACAGACGATAGATGGATAGAGATAGCAGATTAGAGCGATACATAGTCAGACTTCAGATTAAAAAGATAGACAGACTAGTAGATCAATAGCTAGCACAGACTGAAATGGATAGAGAGAAACAGATTAGAGCAGATACATAGTCAGACTAGATTAAAAGAGAGGACAGGTTCTAGAGAATAAGCTAGACGACTGAATAGATGGATAGAGATAGACCAGGATATGAGCGATGACATAGTCAGACCTAGAATTAAAAAGATAGACAGGTATAGATAATAGCTCGAGCAGACTGATAGATGGTGGATAGAGAAAGAAGACAGACAGATAGAGCGATACACATTAGGGTCAGACCTAGATTAAAAGATAGGGAAAGACTATAGATAATAGCTAGACAGACTGATAGATGGATTCGAGATAGACAGATAGAGCGATACATAGTCAGACCAGATTAAAAAGATAGACAGGTATAGACATAGCTAGACAGACTGATGATGGATAGAGATAGGACAGACAGAAGAGCGATACATAGTCAGACCTAGATTAAAAAGATAGAAGACTATAGATAAGTAGCTAGACAGACTGATAGAGGAATAGAGATAGGACAGACAGATAGGAGCAACATAGTCAGACCCTAGATTAAAAAATCGACAGACTATAGATATAAGATAGACAGAATGGATAGATGGATAGAGATAGACAGAAAAGATAGAGGCGATACATAGTCAGACTAGATAAAAAGATAGGACAGGTTATAGATAATAGCTAGACAGACCTGATAGATGGGATAGAGATAGACAGATAGAGCGATACATAGTCTGAGACCTAGATTAAAAAGATAGACAGATATAGATAATAGCTAGACAGACTGATGACGGATAGAGATAGACAGACAGGATAGAAGCGATATAGTCAGACCTAGATTAAAAAAGATTTTAAGACAGGACTATAGATATAGCTCGACCAGGGACTGATAGATGGATAGAGATAGACAGCAGATAGGAGGATACATAGCAGACTAGATAAAGATAGACAGGTTATAGATAATAGCTTAGGACAGACTGATAGATGGATGAGATAGACCAGACCCTAGAGCGATACATAGTAGACCTATATAAAAAAGATCGACAGGTATGATAATGCTAGACAGATGATAGATGGATAGAGATTAGACAGATTAGAGCGATACATAGTCAGCCTAGATTAAAAAGATCGGCAGGTTCAGGTTATAGATAATAGCTAGACAGACTGATAGATTGGATAAGAGATAGACGATAGAGCGATACATAGTCAGACCTAGATTAAAAAGAAGACAGGTTATAGATAATAGCTAGACAGGATGATAGATGGATAGAGGACAGACAGCAGACAGATAGAGCGGTACATAGTCGACCTAGAGTAAAAAGATAGCAGACTATAGATGAATAGCTAGACAGACGGGATAGATGGATAGAGATTTTTCCTAGTAGAGATAGAGAGTTTAGAGTTAGAGGATATGTTTAGAGTTTAGAGATTAGTATTAGTCATTTTAGAGAATAGAGATTAGAGGTTTAGATTAATTTAGAGATTAGAGTTTTAGAGATTAGAGATTAGAGAGAGATTAGAGAATGGGTTAGAGTTTTAGGATAGAGATAGATATGAGATTTAGAGAATAGAGAATAGTAGAGATAGAGTTTTATTTAGAGTTATAGTTTATAGTAGAGCGAGATAGAGTAGCTTTTTAGGAATAGAATATTTTTAGAGAAGGATTATATAGAGGATTAGAGAATTAGAGAATAGAGATTTTTAGAATACGATAGTAGATAGAGATAGTATAGGAGAGAGTTTAGAGGTATTCTAGAGGATAGTAGAGAGAAGGTTTATAGTTTATTTAGAGAATAAGGAGTTTAGATATGAGATAGAGAGTTTAGCTATGAGTTTAGTTAGAGATGGTAGTAGAGATTTAGGTGTAGTTAGAGGATTTTAGAGTAGGAGTAGAGTGTTTCTTTTTGGATTGGTGAATAGGAAATTATTTTAAGAGATAGACTGATAGGAGATTATAGGGAGTAGTGAGGATAGAGATAGGCTGTTAGTTTTTAATATAGAGATTTAGAGAGTAGAGCAAGAGAATTAGAGATAGAATATTTAATAGAGATGGATAGTTTTTATAGAGTAATCAGAGTTAGTTAGTATTTTAGATTAGGGATAGAGATGTTAGTAGAGATTAGTTTTACGAGTTAGAGATAGAGTGAGTATTTAGAGTACATAGTTGATAGAGCATAGAGATAGATTAGAGAGATAGAATATTAGAGATAGGACAGATTAGTAGAGAAAAATTAGAGTAGTTTATGATAGAGCCTATAGATGTAATTAGAGTATAGAGATAGGTAGAAGCATTAGGTAGTTTAGAGGATGATTAGAGATTAATTTTTATAGAGATAGAGATAGATTATTATTTAGTAGGTAGATGTAGATTTAGGATAGAGATTTAGAGCTAGAGATTAGAAGTTAGAGTTAGTTTCGAGATAGAGTAGAGATTTAGAAGTAATATTACGAATTTAGATGATTTAGATTTAGAGTATAAATAGAGATTAGAGAGAATAATAGAGTATATATTTAGGATCTAAGTTAGAGAGAGTTTAGAGATATAGAGTTAGAGAAGTTAAGATAGAGAATTTAGTTTTAGGAGTAGAGTAGATTTTTATAGAGTAGTTTAGATGTAGAGATTTAATACAACATATCTATTAGAGATAGACAGATTAGAGTTTAGTTATATTTGTTAGGAGTTATTTAGAGATTAGAATTAGTATATTAGAGATAGAGTGATAGACAGAGTAGAGCAGATAATGTCAGACTCTAGATTAAAAGAAGACAGGTTATAGATAAATAGCTAGACAGACTGAAGATGGATAGGAGATAGACAGACAGATAGAGCGATACATAGCAGACCTAGATTTAAACAAGATAGACAGGACTATAGATAATTAGCTAGACAGACTGATAGATGGATAGAGATAGACAGACAGGAGAGGTTTTGATACATAGTCAGGCCTAGATTAAAAAGATAGGACAGTTATAGATATAGCTAGACAGACTGATAGATAGACCGACAGAGGATGAGATAGAGACAGACAGGCAGATAGAAAGACAGCAAACAGACACACAGAGCAATAGATAGACAGTAGAGACAGAGACAGAGAAACAGATAAAGCAATTAGATAAACAGATTGATGGCGACAGACAGACAGATAGGATGACAGCAGAACGAGCGATAGTTGAACAGATAGAGGACAGACAGACCAGACATACGATTAGATTAAAAAAATAGACAGGCGGATAGACAGGACATAGTGATAGATTGATTAGAGGACAGACAGATAGACGAGATAGATAAAGACAGTTAAGATGTACCGGACAGAGACAGATGGATAGATAAATAGAAAGTATAGATAGATAATAGATTAGATGATAGACAGATAGGATACATACATACTGTAGATGAATGGGATGCCAGATAGATAAAATATAGATAATAAAAGAAGATTAGAAATATAGATAAAATACATAATTAGCGCCGATTACAAGTAGACAATACAGTATAATATATATATATATATATATTATATTCAATCAGAAAGATTACATAGCTCGTTCAGAAAAAGAGATAGTATATTAGATAGATTAGAGAATATAAAAAGCTGTCGAACGACAGATTAGATAAGACAGAGAATTAAGTATGAGAGATAATTGCATGGAAGGTTCTTTCATGGAGACAGGGGGATAGGGGAATAGACAGTTCCTGGTAGATTTCTGCGTCTTACACTGGTTACGGTAAAGATTTAACGGTTCCCACTGGGCTTTCAGACCTCTAAAGCGGTTTTTATTTTGTCAAAAAAAGCCAAATCCTGAAAATGCACTTTTGAGCTTTAAAATGCGTGCCCAAATTAACTTAAACATCCAACGACGTCAGATTATTCTACACAACTGAAACGCCGTGGCTCCGGCTCGTAAGGACTAAAAACCAGACATTCTCTGCATTGTTACAAAAAATGCGGAAGTTTATAAATAAAGCCTCTTGGACTGAATTACTGCCTCCGAGCAATGAGGGCTCCCGCGAGCCGCAATATAAATGGAAGAGCGAAGCTGGCAAGGTTTCAAGGGGCCACCGCGCTGTATGACAATAGTTCTTGTGTATTGAAGAGTAAGAATCTTTTTTACAGTCATGCAGTCGAGATAAAAAGGTCAGAAGCGTAACAGCATCCAAGGCCCCGGATCACAAATTTCTGTACATTTGATTCTAACTGAGCGACGCTTTGATCAATGATTATTCCGTTCACGGAGGTTTTTATTTCTGAACTACTCAGAGGACAATTCATAACGATTACATCCTGGAACTTCTCTCACTGGGAAAATGGTTTTTTATGTATTTAGATATTAGCCAGGAATCTCCCATCTCATAGGGCCCCTAATGATGGCAATCTCCCATAAAAATAACAAAGTGAAACCCCCAATCCCACTGCTATTAAAAGAAAACAGAGCAACAGCCAATCATAAGGAAAGGTTTCCACTAGGTCAGAGCCTTGGGCCTATCAGTAAACTAAGGCCACATCAGCCTCCTGATCATCATCACGGAAAAGCTAAACTTTTAATTGATTTGGGGGGGATATAGTAAAGATGGAAACCTTTTATGTTTTACTGTTTGTTATGTAATTAGAACACATTAGGCCCAGGTTACACAGTTATCATGGGTTCAAAAAAAAGATAAACTCCATCAAGTTGGATCAAGTCTAGTATCCACTAGATGCACAGTAGGAGAAGGATAACTAGTATCCACTAGATGCACAGTAGGAGGAGGATAACTAGTATCCACTAGATGCACAGTAGGAGGAGGATAACTAGTATCCACTAGATGCACAGTAGGAGGAGGATAACTAGTATCCACTAGATGCACAGTAGGAGAAGGATAACTAGTATCCACTAGATGCACAGTAGAAGGAGGATAACTGAGTCTGCATATAACGTGTGCTGAAATAAACTCACTGTAGGTACTATATAGGGGAGCCAAGCTGTAGGACATATGAGGGGGAGCCAGGGCCTGTAGGTCATATAAGGGAGCCATGCCTGTAGTAACTATGAGCGGGGAGCCATGCCGTAGGTACATATGAGGGGGAGCCAGGCCTGTAGTTCCATATGAGTGGGAGCCCGTCCTGTATGTACATTGAGGGTAGCCAGGCCTGTAGGTGCATATAGGGGAGCAGGCCTGTAAGTACATATGAGGGGGAGCCAGGCTGTAGGTACATACCATGCGTGATCCAGCCTGTCCGGTACATATGAGGGGGAGCCATGCCTGTTGGTACATACCAGGGGGAGCCAGGCCTGTAGGTACATATAGGGGGAGCCAGGCCTGTAGGTACATATGATTGTGGAGCCAGGCCGTAGGTACAGTATTGGAGGGAGCCAAGGCCTGGTAGGTAACCTCTATGGGGGAGCCAGGCTGTAGGTGACAATACCAGGGGGAGCCAGGCCGTGTAAGGTACATAATGAAGGGGCGCCAGGCCTGTAGGTAACATACCGAGGGGGATCCATGCCTGTAAGGTACATATTAGGGGGGGCAGTCCTGTAGGTACATATGAGGGGGGAGCCAGTGCCTGTAATGGTAAATCCTATGGAGGGTGGAGCCGAAGGCCTGTAGTTGGACAAAAAAATATTATGTGGAGTGCCGGGGGCGCTGTAGTTACAAATAATGGGGTGGGTTGCCAGGGGGTGCCTTTATGTAATACCTAGTGCACAGGAAGGGAGGTGAGCCAAGGCCTGTAGGTACAATATTGGAGTGGGGAGGGAGCCCGCCTGTAGGTACATAGTGGGAGGGGAGGAGCGCAGGCGCTGTATGTGTAGGCATATGTGAGGGGGAAGCGCAGGCCCTGTAGGTGACATATATGAGGGAGGATCCATGAGCCGGGTGGGGTAGGGGGGTAGGCATACGTCAGGTGGGAGCGCAAGGCCTGTAAGGGGGGGAAAGATATACAATGAATGATGGGGGGGAAAAGGAGTATCCGGGGCCTTTAGGGTACATATGGGAGGGGATAACATGCCTGTAGGTATCATATGAGGGGTGAGCCAGGCCTGTAGGTACATATAGGGGGAGCGCAGGCCTGTAGTACCTAGGGTGAGGGGGGAGCCAAGGGCCTGTAGGTAGCAGGTATGCGGGGGAGGCCCAACAGGGGCCCTGTAGGGGTGAGGCTATGAAGGGTAGCCAGGGGCCTGTAGTTACCGTATGAGGGGTAAACCAGGTGGCCTGGTAAAGAAATAAGTACACAAGGTATGCAGGGAGGAGCCAGGCTAGTAGAGGTACTATCTCAGGAGGAGCCAGGCCGTGTAGGTTACGAATTGAGGGGGAGCGCGAGGCCTGTAGGTGGACAATATGGGGGGTGGAGCCCAGGGCCTTAGGTAACATATGATGGGGGACGCATGCCTGGTAGGTACTATGGAAGGGAGCAAGAGCCTGTAGGTTAGGCAAAAAAAGTCACCAAAGGGAGCCAGGCCTGGCCGACATATGTGGGGGAAGCCCTCCGTGTAGGATCCAAATAAGGATGGGATAGAGGACAGACCCGGCCTGTGAGGTACATCTGATGGGGAGCCAGTGCCTGAGTAGTGTAGCATATGAGGGGGAAGCCAGGCCCGGGGTACCAAATAGGTGTGAGTTGAGCCAAGGCCGTGGAAGGTGACCCTATGAGGTGTGGTGGAGCCAGGACCTGTTGTAAACCATACAATGAGGGTGGAAGCCAGGTGCCGTGTAGGTAGCTTATGAGGGGGAAGTCGCGAGGCCTAATAGGATACCGTATGGGACAGGGAGACCGAGGCCGTTTAGGGGGTCCCGTATGAGGGTGGGTAGCCCAATGGCCTGTAAGGATACGGTATGGGAGGTGGTAAGCCATTCCGGATGGGGGTGCATGATCGAGGTGGGGGGGAGGGATGCGCGGCGGTAAACGCTGTAGTAAGTACCATGAGTTCGAGAGGAGCCAGGGCCTGTGACAGGTGGTCAGTAGGGAGGGTCTAGAGGGTGAAAGGGGAGGCGGGGGGGTAGGCAGGCCTGATAGGGTAGCGATACTGAAGGGGAGCAGTGCTCGTAGGTAACAGGGATGGAACTATGTGTCTTCCAGCCTGATCTGTTGACCTATAGGGGGGAGCCGAGGCCTGTAGGTAACGTATTAGAGTGGGAGCCAGTCTGTAGAAGTACAAATATGAGAGTGGAGAGCCGCGGCCATGGATAGGTTACCCTACCATAGAGGTATGCCGTGTGCCATTATATGATACCTCATGAGGGGGAAGCCGTCAGGCATTATAGGTACATATGATGGGGATCCACGGTACCATAGCAAGGGTACCTAGTGAAGGGGGGAGCCAGGCGGCTGTAGTACACGATATGGAAGGGATGGAGCCGGAGTCCTAGAAGTAGGTACATCAGTTGATGGGAGACCAGGTTCCTGTAGGGAATACATACCAGAAAGGGATGAGGGCTGCGCAGGCCGTATATATGGGGGTACAATATGACGGAAGGAGTCCATAGGCAATGTAAGGTTAATATGAGTGGGTGATGGTCCAAGGCCGGGTATGTCTACGTATGAGGTGTGAAATGGAGTCCCAGGTGCCTGTAGGATACAGACTTGAGTAGTTGAGAGCCATGGCCTGTAGGTACAATAACGGGGTGGTTGTGGTTGGGTGGCGCGGAGGCCTGTAGTAAGCCTGATTCGTGGGGTTAACGCAGAGCCTGTAGGTAGCAAAGGTAGAGGTGGAAGCAGGCCCTGTAGGGTGTACTATATGAGGTGGGATCCAGGGCGCTGTAGTACATAGGAGTGGGAGCCAGGCCTGTAGGGTACATATAAATAGGGGGAGCCAGGCCTGTAGGTGTAATGGATGAGGGGGAGCAAGGCACTGGTAGGTACATATTAGGGGATCCAGGCCTGTAGTTAAACATGATGGGGGGAGCCAGGCCTGTAGGTACATATGAGGGGGGAGCCAGGCCTGTAGGTACATATGAGGGGGAGCCAGCCTATTAGGTGACAGTATCAGGAGATCCAGGCCTGTAGTACAATACAGAGGAAGGAAGCCCAGGCCGTAGGTACATATGATGGGGAGCCAGGCCTGTGTACATATGATGGGAGCCATTCCTTGTAGGTACATATTAGTAGGAGAGCCAGGCCTGTAGGTACATGAGGAGGAAGCCATGCCGTAGGTACAATATAGGGGGGCCATGGCCTGTAGGTATCTCTGAGTAGGAGCCAAGGCCTGTAGGTACATATTAGGGGAGCCAGCCTGTAGGTACATATGAGGGATCGCAGGCCTGTAGTACTATATGAGGGGGAGCCAGGCCGCAGTAACATATGAGGGGGAGCCAGGCCTGTAGGTACATACCAGGGAAGAGGCAGGCTGTAGGTACATATGAGGGGGAGCCAGGCCTGGAGGACATATGAGGGGGAGCCAGGCCTGTAGGTTACATATGAGGGGGAGCCAGGCCTGTCAGGTACATAATGAGGGGGAGCCCAGGCTGTAGGTACATATGAGGGGGAGCCAGGCCTGTAGGTACATACTCAGGGGGAGCCAGGCCTGTGGTACCTATGAGATGAGTCCAGGCCTGTGGTAATATTAGGGGGAGCCAGGCCTGTGGAATATAAGGGGGAGCCAGCCTGTCGGTACATATGTTGGGAGCCAGTCCTTAGGTACATAGGAGGGGGAGCCGGCCTTAGGTACATATGAATGGGGAGCCAGGCCTGTAGTACATATGAGGGGACCGGCCTGTAGGTACATATGAGGAGGAGCCAGGCCTGTAGGTACATAAGGGGGATCCAGGCCTGTAGGTTCATATGAGGGGAGCCCAGCCTGGTAGGTACATATGAGGGGGAGCCAGGCCTGTAGGTACATATGAGGGGGAGCCAGGGGCCTGTAGGTACTATGAGGGGGAGCCAGGCCGTAGGTACATTGAGGGGAGCCAGGCCTGTAGGTACATATCAGGATGAAGCCAGGCCTGTAGGTACATATCAGTATTAGCCAGGCCTGTAGTCATATGAGGGGAGCCAGGCCTTAGGTACTATGAGGGGAGCAGCCTGTAGGTACATATGAGGGGAGCCAGGGCCTGTAGGTACATATGAGGGGGAGCCAGGCCTGTAGGTACATATGGGGGTGACCAGGCCTTGTAGGTACATATGATGGGAGCCGCATGCCTGTGTAACATATGAGGGGAGCCGGCCTGGAGGTAACATATAGGAGGAGCCAGGCCTGTAGGTACATATGAGGGGGAGCCAGGCCTGTAGGTACATATGAGGTGTTTGTTAAGTCTGTATATATTACATGAATAACCATTGAATAAAGGTTTCATATTATTTTATTATAACCAGGAACTAACTGGGATCCACATACAGGACACGGGGGATTCCTCTCATCACTGTAATATCAAACGGGCACTACCAACCCCAGGGGGGATCTGGGTGGGGGGGGGTGTTCTGATGGAACCAATCGCCATTTAGGATTCCATGTTTGGAGATGAGCCTTCCCTATTATGGAACATCACTACCTAAGTCATCGGAATTATATTGTCCCCATCAATCGTCCTTTCCTCATCGGTGGATCTGGCTGCCATTAATAAAATCTATTTCTTATCTTGTATGGTTCATGAGGAAGTCCGTCTGGGGTCAGACCATTGGTAAGTCATGGTGGGCTGCGTATCTCCCCGTCACGTGGTGGTAAATCTGTGGAAACAAACAGTCAGTCACACTTCCTGCTGATCACATGGGGCTCATTGGCTGATCACATGTTGCCTCATTGGGCTGATCACATGGGGCTCCTTGGCTGATCACATTGGGCTCATTGCTGGGGATCTGCTGATCACATGGGGCTCTTGGCTGGGAGATTCTGCTGATCAAATGGGCTCATTGTCTGGGATATTCGGCTGCTCACATGGGGCTCATTGGGCTGAATCACATGGGCCTCATTGTCTGGGAGATTCTGCTGATGCACATGGGGCTCATTGGCTGATCACATGGGCTCATTGGCGGGTGGGAGATTCTGCTGATCACATGGGGCTCATTGGCTGGGAGATTCGCTGATCACATGGGGCTCCATTCTTGGCTGATCACCTGGGGCTCATTGGGCTGGGAGTTCTGTGCTGATCACATTGGGCTCATTTCTGGGAGATTCTGCGATCACATGGGGCTCCTTTGGCTGGGAGATTCTGCTGATCACATGGGGCTCATTGGCTGGGAGTATTCTGCTGATCACATGGGGCTCATTGGCTGATCACATGGGGCTCATTGGCTGGGAGATTCTGCTGATCACATGGGGCTCATTGGCTGGGAGATTCTGCTGATCACATGGGGCTCATTGGCTGATCACATGGGGCTCATTGGCTGGGAGATTCTGCTGATCAATGGGCATTGGTAGATTGCTGATCATCATTGGCTGATCACATGGGGCTCATTGGCTGGGAGATTCTGCTGATCACATGGGGCTCATTGGCTGATCACATGGGCTGATAGTTCGAGCCATAGAAGATTTTATTAAATTAATATAAAGAACAATGAATACCCCCAGAAACAGAACTAAGCTGGACCCTGTCGCTATGCGCAGGACACGGAAATAACAGCCATAGGTTTAATTGGGTACTACCCTGCGATCCCTGTTCATTTGATAATTTGCTAACATGCTCAATGAAAGAATTATTACCCAGAAAACCCTCGATTAATTGCCACCGTGACACTTACCGTGCCTCTCGTATCTCCCAGCAAAGAGCTTGTCACCACAGGCGAAACAAATCAGAGTTCAACCATTCGTCCCCCACTCCTCCTATAATGAGAGAGCCACACGAGAGCTTCCTTGGCACTGCGGATCCTCCACCACTGGTTTGAAGCCCCACCTACAGGTGAATAACCAAACACAACGGGGAGACTTTAGGATTACAGACAAGGATGAAGCAATTGAACAGAAATAAGTGGACGAGTCTCCAAGGACAGAAACAAAAATTTACCGTCACCAAATCCAAATCGAAGGGTCCGGAAATTATTTATTTTTAGTCATAAACAGGGAAATTCAATAAAAGTTCTTATCGTTTAAAATGGTGCTAATTTTGCCCCAACCAATCAGATCTTATTTAACATTTGAAAGCTAACATCTGATTGGTTAGGGCAAAATTAGCACCATTTTAAATGATAAGAACTTTTATTGAATCTCCCTGAGTGTGTGTTGTATACAGAGACAGTGTGTTATATTGATACAGTGATATATATAGAGACATTCAGGGAGATTCAATAAAAGTTCTTATCGTTTAAAATGGTGCTAAGTTTTGCCCCAACCAATCAGATGTTAGCTTTCAAATGTTAAATGAGATCTGATTGGTTGGGGCAAAATTAGCTCCATTTTAAACGATAAGAACTTTTATTGAATCTCCCTGATAGTAATTTAACTTTAGAAGCAGGTTAGACCATTCACAGCCGATCTTAGCCCAGAACTTCCAACCCTACAACATTGATCGTATCAATAAACTTTATTATGCTGCATCATTAACATCATTTTGATTTCTGGGTTATAAGTCAGTGAAACGTGTTCGTCTATAGATTTACTTTAACCCCTAACTAGCAGAGAAAGAGTAACAGGGTCTGATCACTGGCAATCCCCCATAATTCCACAGGCTATGGAATCCAGAGATCCAATATATTCTACTACAGGGGATTCCAATGTGTTTCATATCAAGCTGACATCTCACTAGATCGAGGGGGCAGATACACAGGTAGATCGAGGGGCATTCAGTAGAGTCAGACGTGAGGGCAGATACACGTGAGTGGGGGCAGATACACGGGTAGATCGAGGGGGCAGATACACGGGTAGATCGAGGGGGCAGATACACGGGTAGATCGAGGGGGCAGATACACGGGAATCGAGGGGAGATACACGGGTAATCGAGGGGGCAGATACACGGTAGATCGAGGGGGGCAGATACACGGGTATCGAGGGGGCAATACACGTGATCGAGGTGGCAGATACACGGGTAGATCGGGGGCAGATACAAGGGTAGATCGAGGGGGCAGATACACGGGTAGATCGAGGGGGCAGATACACGGTAGATAGAGGGGGCAGATACACGGGTAGATAGAGGGGGCAGATACACAGGTGATAGAGGGGCAGATAACAGTAGACGAGGGGGGCAGATACACGGTAGCATCGATGGGCGATCACGTGAGAGCGATACACGTAGCTAGGGGGCAGATACACAGTAGATAGAGGGGGCATATACACGGTAGATCGAGGGGCAGATACCAGGTAATCGAGGGGGCAGATACACAGGTAGATCGAGGGGGCAGATACACAGGTAGTGATAGGGGGCAGATACACAGGTAGATCGAGGGGGCAGATACCAGGTAATATGAGGGGGCAGATACACGGTAGATCGAGGGGGCAGATACACAGGTAGATCGAGGGGGCAGATACACAGGTAGATCGAGGGGCAGATACACAGGTAGATCGAGGGCCGATACACAGGTAGATCAGGGGGCAGATACACAGGTAGATAGAGGGGCGATACCAGTAGATCGAGGGGCAGATACACAGTAGATCGAGGGGGCAGATACCAGGTAGATCGTGGGGCAGATACACAGGTAGATCAGGGGCATATAACACAGGTAGATCGAGTGCAGATACAGTAACGAGGGCATACGCAGGTAATCGAGGGCAGATACGCAGTAGATCGAGGGGGCAGATACGCAGTAGAATCGAGGGGGCAGATCGCAGTATAATCGCCGATACGCAGTAGATGAGGGGTCAGATCGCAGTTAGATCATGGGGCAATCGCAGTATATCGGCAAACCAGTAGATAGGGGGCAGATACACGTAGATAGAGGGGGGCAGATACCAGGTAGATCGAGGGCAGATCCAACATCATTGTTTTACCTTGTACAGTTTCCAGTAAAAGTCTCGGATTGCTCGCACCATTACGAGGGCAACAGGGTAGGTGGCATTAACCGACTCCTTTCCAGTGGACGTCTTAATAAAATCTGAGCCTGCAAAGAAAAGTATCACAATAAGGAAATGGTGGCGACTGTTACACAAGGTTTATAGCAATGTGTTTACTGTCGCATCACACAAATGTTATTGATGTCAATATTGTGTCACGTGTGTGGCATCAGATTGTGTCAGCAATGCCCAGTCACATCAATGGCAGCATGTCTGTATCCGTGGCGTAGGCCGAAGCTTACACTATAGGTATCGCCATGTTAACTACCATGGGAACAACTGCAGGGGGGCCAGGGAGCCAAGGGGGCCCCATCTTCTTATTTTTCCTATGATAGATAAATCCTCCAGAAAAACACTGTGGATGAAGCACGGATGGGGCCCCATCTCCTTTATTTCCTGTATCTGTAATCAACGTCTCCCGGAACGGCTTCATTAAAAACATCTGCCCCCAGGACCCGCGCACTAATCAATTTGGTCAAACCGAATACTTTTAATCAGCTGTTGATAAAAATAGAAGATGAAATTTTAATTCTAATAGATTAACCACAAACTGAAGACCATCTTTAAAATCCATCTCGCCCCCTATCCTCCTGTGGATTTAATGACTATTCAGCAAGTCATTACTAACTAGACCAAGATGAACATTTTCCAGTTCATTAAGAAATGTACTATGTATTTTTGCATTGTCCTCATGATTCGTACAGGGAGTCTTAATTACAAGATAATGGATAATGGTTATTAAATGCGGAACGCTATAATGAAGCTCTATTCATTTGCGAGCCGCAGAGACAGCGAAGAGGGCAACGGTAAATTACTACCTTACAAAAGATTAACGGATCAAATTATTATTCAATTTGAAAAAATCTTTTTTAGACTTTGTGGTATCAAGAGGAGATTAAAAACTTGTATTTTAAATAAAGAAAACTCATTCCCGAGGAGCAATGGCCTAAAAGGTATTACTAACAGAAATAGCTCCGATTATTAGCCAAATATTAAACCGCATGAACATAATCCCCTAATGGACGATATAATCCGGTAAATTCTACCCTGGGCCCCCCACGATGAAATAACTTTGGATTTTCTGAGAAACGTCCCTGGATACTGAGGAACAAGCACAGCTACATCCAATGGACATTTGGGGTTTACAGAGCAGTTAAAGAAACAGTAAATAGGTTTCCATATGGCAGGAATGAGAACGTTCTCCAATGTTATACATTATACAAGATCTCATTGATCGCTTTGGTTAAAATATTGGTGGTACCTCTTTAATTTGCAACCAGCAGGCTAATAATCAGTTTACTGATTGGTATGTCTTTCATTGGCAGTATCAGGTCCTGGTCGACCCGTGTGTACTGTTTTACATGGAAGTGGAATGTAACATGTATGAGACAGTGCTTCCTCTCCTGTTTGTATCATTTTTAAAGGGAAAACAGATTTAACATGAAATTAAACTAGAACCACCTGGAAGATTCATGAAACAATGTAGCAAACATTGAGGATGTAGACAAGAGCAGCAGTGCAGGATGGGTAACTGGAATAGGGCAGCCCCTGTGACAAGACTGCTGGGCTCCATTCATTAGTTGGACTGTCAATGTTTCATGTCCTTTCACGGGTTGGGTGATGACAATGTCATTCTGTGTATTATTGTTATTGTTTAACAAGGACGAAGAAATTTACCTGATCCCTCAGAGAAAAGGCTAATAATGCAATAAAAAGCTTGTGTCCCTGTTCCAAGTTACTGGGATCCATAGTGATATATACAGAAGGTTGCTAGAAGGATTGTTAGTATAGAATGTATTCCGTAACATGAACATTCAAATACTTTCTACACCGCCTACTTGTATGACATAGACTGGCAAAGGAAAAGCGTGTTCTTATTGTTCCAAATGATATTGGCAGTAAATCTTCAACACAGGGTCAGGGAAATATGAAGACATCCTAACCAAATCCTAACCAATCAAAATCAAGAAAGACATTAGAAATTCAAAAACATGTGACTTCCAGTAGAACAGGACATTTTAACCAAAAAATCACAGAACTGTACTGGATACATTGTGGCCACAGAAATCACAGAACAGGACATTACTGGATACAGTGTAACAAAATCACAGGACAAACATTACTGGATACATTGTATCACAGAAATCACAAACAGGATATTACTGGAAACATTGTAACAAAATCACAGAACATTACAGCCACAGAAATCACAGAACAGGGCATTACTGGATACATTGGAGCCACAGAAATCACAGAACAGAACATTACTGGATACATTGGAGCCACAGAAATCACAGAACAGAACATTACTGATACATTGGGAGCCACAGAAATCACAGAACAGAACATTACTGGATACATTGGAGCCACAGAAATCACAGAACAGAACATTACTGGATACATTGGAGCCACAGAAATCACAGAACAGAACATTACTGGATACATTGGAGCCACAGAAATCACAGAACAGAACATTACTGGATACAATGTAATCCCAGAAATCACAGGACATAAATGGCAGTACGGTGGCTCAGTGGTTAGCACTGATGCCTTGCTGAACTGAAGTCCTGAGTTCGATTCCACCCTTGGACACATCTGCAAGTTTTGTATTTTCTCCCCGTGCTTGCGTGGGTTTCCTCCGGGAACTTCGGTTTCCCCCACAATCATAAAGACCTACTGATAGGTTGTATGTGTCAAATAAATGTGCTTAGATTGTAAGCTCTTGGGGGCAGGGCCTGATGTGAATGTATACATGGAATTGTAAAGCGCTACGGAAGATGTTGGCGCTATATAAATTCACAATAATATTAATATTAGATACAGTGTAACCACATAAATCACAGAACAATATACTATTGGATACATTGTAAACACAGTAATCCTGTAATAGATTCCTTTAGTCTAATGCTGAGAGATTTTGTAATTAATACATTTATATGCAGCTAAAAATGTTTATAACCACAGACCCATTAATAAGAATTAACCAATTTCTAAACACTGCAAACAATCATGTGTAGATGCAACAGTCATTACCCAGGATGCATTAAAAACCCAATGGGCCTCACTGAAGGAGCAGAACTAAAGAACACGATCATCTGTATTCAGTAACAGGAGGAATTAAGCCTCTGGCTGAACATTATAGAAGGGAATGTTGTAGATCACTGGTCTAATTGGGCAGATTTAACAAACATACAGCCCAGTCCAGGAACAAGAGCTCCACCTACTGCCAGCAACTGAATTCTGCAACAGGAACCTTTCTGAACTGTAACTACATTTAATTGTTTCCTTTCAAACAGATTTAAACGATGAAACACTGCTACAGGGAAATCTATCTGCTCCAGTAAGACTAAAATGATACCCCCAGTATATATAGCCACGTTATAATCCAATATAGGCTATCAGTTACAATACAAAACTCCAACGTAGACTTTCACAACACAACACATTAGTCTGGTGCATTTATTTAAATAACATTTCCAACAGATAAAAGAAAAGAAACCCTACCCATAATGTCTGTATAACAGTTACATAGTACAGTATTGGAGGTTGTATAAAGACATACGTCCATCTAGTCCAACCTTTATACCCTACCCATAATGTCTGTATAACAGTTACATAGTAACATAGTATTGGAGGTTGTATAAAGACATACGTCCATCTAGTCCAACCTTTATACCCTACCCATAATGTCTGTATAACATTTACATAGTAACATGTATTGGGGGTTGTATAAAGACATACGTCCACTCGTCCAACCTTTATACCCTACCCATAATGTTGTAATCAACAGTTACATAGTAACATAGTATTGGAGGTTGTATAAAGACATACACCATCTAGTCAACCTTTTACCCTACCCCATAATGTCTGTATAACAGTTACATAGTAACATAGTATTGGGAGGTTGTATAAAGACATACGTCCATCTAGTCCAACCTTTATACCCTACCCATAATGTCTGTATAACAGTTACATAGTAACATAGTATTGGAGGTTGTATAAAGACATACGTCCTCTAGTCCACAACCTTTATACCCTCCCATAATGTCTGTATAACATTTACATAGTAACATAGTATTGGAGGTTTGTATAAAGACATACGTCCATCATTCAACCTTTTACCCTACCCTAATGTCTGTATAACAGTTACATATAAACATAGTATTGGAGGTTGTATAAAACATACGTCCATCTAGTCCAACCTTTATACCCTACCCATAATGTCTGTATAACAGTTACATAGTAACATAGTATGGGAGGTTGTATAAAGACATACGTCCATCTAGTCCAACCTTTATACCCTACCCATAATGTGTCTGTATAACAGTTACATAGTAACTAGTATTGGAGGTTGTATAAAGACATACGTCCATCTAGTCCAACCTTATACCCTACCCTAATGTCTGTATAAAGTTACATGTAACATAGTATTGGAGGTTGTTTAAAGACATACATCTCCACTCTACATCACATACCTGTCATACTCTATCCTTTCCCACCTACCATTGTCTGTATCAACCAGTTACATAGTAAGTATTGGAGGTTGTATAAAGACATACGTCCATCTAGTCCAACCTTTATACCCATCCCATAATGTTCTGTATAACAGTTACAGTAACATAGTATTGGAGGTTGTATAAAGACATACGTCCATCTAGTCCAACCTTTATACCCTACCCATATGTCTGTATAAACAGTTACACGTAACATAGTATTGGAGGTTTTATAAAGACATACGTCCATCTAGTCCAACCTTATACCCTACCCATAATGTCTTTATAACGTACATAGTAACATAGTATTGGAGTTGTATAAAGACATACGTCCATCTAGTCCAACCTTTATACCCTACCCCATAATGTCTGTATAACAGTTACATAGTAACATAGTATTGGAGGTTGTTATAAAGACATACGTCATCTAGTCCAACCTTTATACCCACCCATAATGTCTGTATAACAGTTACATAGTAACATAGTATTGGAGGTTGTGTATAAAGACATACGTCCATTAGTCCAACCTTTATACCCTACCCATAATGTCTGTATAACAGTTACATAGTAACATAGTATTGGAGGTTGTATAAAGACATACGTCCATCTAGTCCAACCTTTATACCCATACCCTACCCATATGTCGTATAACAGTTACATAGTACACTAGTATTGGAGGTTGTATAAAGACATACGTCCTCTAGTCCAACCTTTATACCCTAACCCATAATGTCTGTATACACAGTTACATAGTAACATAGTATTGGAGGTTTGATAAGACATACGTCCATCTAGTCCAACCTTTATACCTACCCATATGTCTTGTAACAGTTACATAGTAACATACGTATATTGGAGGTTGTATAAGCACATACGTCCATCTAGTCAACCTTATACCCTACCCATAATGTTCTGTATAACGTTACATAGTAACATTAGTATTGGAGGTTTGTATAAAGACCTACTTCCATCTAGTCCAACCTTTATATACCCTACCCATAATGTCTGTATAACAGTTACATGTAACATAGTATTGTGGTTGTATAAAGACTACGTCCATCTAGTCCAACCTTATACCCTAACCCATAATGTCTGTATAACAGTTACATAGTAACATAGTATTGGAGGTTGTATAAAGACATACGTCCATCTAGTCCAACCTTTATACCCTACCACAATGTCTGTAAAGTCCATAGTAACATAGTATTGGGAGTTGTATAAAGACATCCGTCCTACTATCCAACCTTTATACCCTACCCATAATGTCTGTATAACAGTTACATGTTCATAAGTATTGGAGGTTGTATAAAGACATCGTCCATCTAGTCCAACTTGTAAACCCTACCCATAATGTCTGTAAAACAGTTACATAGTACATAGTATTGGGTGTATAAAGACATACGTCCATCTAGTCCAACCTTTATACCCTACCCATAATGTCTTTATAACAGTTACATAGTAACATGTATTGGAGGTTGTATAAAGACATACGTCCATCTAGTCCAACCTTTATACCCTACCCATAATGTCTGTATAACAGTTACTATAGTAACATAGTATTGGAGGTTGTATAAAGACTACGTCCATCTAGTCCAACCTTATACCCTACCCTATAATGTCTGTATAACAGTTTACATAGTAACATAGTATTGAGGTTGGTATAAACATCGTCCCATCTAGTCCAACCCTTTATACCCTCCCAAATGTCTGTATAACATGTTACATAGTAACATAGTATTGGAGGTTGTATAAAGACATACGTCCATCTAGTCCAAACTTTATACCCTACCCATAATGTCTGTATAACAGTTACATAGTAACATAGTATTGGAGGTTGTATAAAGACATACGTCCATCTAGTCCAACCTTTATTCCCTACCTATAATGTCTGTCTAAAAGCTGCATAGAAAAATAGTAATTGGGGTTGAATAAATACATATGTCCATCTAGTCCAAACTTTATACCCTCTGCTTTAACCCTACCTAACAGTTGATAAAGAGTAAGGCAAAAAAAAAAAGATAGAACTTCTTTTCTTCCAACCTTAAAGGATGTCCACGTGTCCTCTGATATGACCTATTAGTGAACAATGCACCAGAGAGTTTATTACGTGGCACATTACTATATATGTATAAAGGGACATACTCGTGCAATTATTACTTCTCCAAACAGCCCTAACTTGTGTAATCTGCTTGCATAGTCAAGCTCCTCCATTCCCCAAATCTTTTTCAAAAAACAGAAATTCACTTAGCACAAGGATTGTAAAACCCAGGGCCGGATTATGGGCCAGGCAACCAAGACAAGTGCCTGGGGCCTGGTCCAGCTCTGGCCTCACCCTGCCCGAGCCCAGCATTTTTACCTTAAAAGGGGCTAGACTTCCAGTGTGATAGTTCAGCGATGCACAGCAGGCATCGCACATATCCTCCTAAAGCCAGACGTTGCATGCGACACATGGTGCCCTGCTTGGTGAAGCTGCGATACAGAGACTGACACCTTCCCCACAGTCAGGTAGAGTTTAAGTTTCAAAAGTAAATTTCAACTGGGCCAAATGTGATGTGGGCAAACAAGGGGTGTGTGTGCTGCTGGATTTGTCTGGTGATGTGTGCCAAGGGTGTGTGTGTGCTCCAAATCTGTTGGGATGGACTTGATGGGAAGAAGTGACCCTACTCTTCAGACCCATACATAACTACCATCCTTCACCACATTATCTGCCCCATCTCCACTCTCCAGTTTACTGCCCCCTGCCAGTACCTGCATTCCCCCCAGGTTTGCCAAGCCCTACAATGCTGCAAGATTCTGGACCTCAGATTCCAAATGGGCAACACACTCACATCTGACACATACATAGGTCCCTTGGAACGTTTGCTCCGGGGTCTCATACATGTGCCAGGATGCACATTGCACGGCCCCAACACAACTGTCCATACTACACAGCAATAAACCACAATAGCAATACACAGCACAGCAATACACAACAACAACAATACACAACAACAGCAATATACAGCAATACACAACAACAGCAATACACAGCACAGCAATATACAACAACAACAATACACAACAACAGCAATATACAGCAATACACAACAACAGCAATACACAGCACAGCAATATACAACAATACACAACAACAGCAATACACAGCAATACACAACAACAGCAATACACAGCACAGCAATACACAGCACAGCAATACACAGCACAGCAATACACCACAACAGCAATAACACAGCACAGCAATACACAATAACAGACCAACAGCAAACTTGTTGTAAATCTTTTTTTTGGCTTTAAAAAAACTTTTGTTCTTTAACATTTTATCGCCCACAAATACGCACAAAATAGATCACAAACTTGTTCTGCAAATGTTCTCCCAGGAAATGCCTGTTTGTCCTTTAAATTTGAACGTTCTCTTTGGGCTAGTGGGGGTTTCCGCTAAGTTTATATGTTCTCCCTGGGGTTGGGGGGGTTTCCGCTAAGTTTATATGTTCTCCCTGGGGTTGGGGGGGTTTCCGCTAGGGGGGGTTTACGGTAAGTTTATATGTTCTCCCTGGGGTTGCTCCTACATGTGTGGAGAATGAAAGTCCATACAATGAAGGAAGAAAGAGGGTCACACATAAAAATAAGGAGTAATCTGGAAAAAAACAGAGGATATTACCAGGAAGCCGACTGCTTACCTGCCATCATAGCGACCAGGCTGGCCCTGTAGACATTGGTGAAAGACCCGAGCTCTCCCGTAGCCAGGATGGCTTTCATGTGCACATCACCACAGGCTTTGCGGAACTGACAAATCTCTTTATACAAAGCTGAAATATAGTTCAGAGCAACGTCACCAACATCAACTATGATTCCTGTGACTGTGACAATGTTATTGATCTGGGGAATCAGACAGGGGATGGATTATTGGGAACAATACTGAACAACTGTCCCCATTCCTGCCCAGAGATCTGGAGGATTTCAGTGGAATAAAGTGATGATACAAAACTATAAAAAGCAGTTCAATTCCTTCCCCTGACCGAGTATGAACCTGCTCCCCATTTACCTTCCCATTGGCCAGTGAGAACTAACGTTCGGTTAATTACAATGTCGATCTCAGATGCTCCATCTTCCACAGCCAACCGGACCTCTTCCAGGCGGGTTTTTAGAGGGGTTTGCCCAGCAGGAAATCCGGTCGCCACTGTAACAATAACATGAAATTATTAAAGGGTAACAAAATTCCGCATCCAAAATCCATTTCTAACTGCAGCTTGTCAGAAGTTATGGTGTCAAAAAGATGAACATTTCCAGTAGCTTGAGTGACATCACTGGCCCACTCTGTTCCTCCCCGGTCCCTGAAGTCATGCTCACTGAAGACTTAATGATGGGAAAATAGGAAGTCTCTGCACTGACAAACGATGAGTGATGTCATCAGTGCTTGTCCCCCCCAAGCTTTAGGGAAAAGGGAGAGAGATGGACCCCGTTCCTTTACTGAATATAACAAACTATAATATGATGAAAACTTGCCTGAAGCCACTGGAATACTGCAGCCAGCCTCCTTCAGAGCACAGACAGCATCGTGCACACGTGCTGGGTACACGCACACAGCCCCAGTTGTGATACCTGCAAACGGAGACCATTTTTAATTGGTATCAGGATAATAACAAATCGGATGAGAATTATCCAGTGGTTAAGTTTCGGTTTGTTAGAAGTTTTTCACTCACATTCTAAGAGTCAGAAGAAATTGAAAGATCAATCTGGGCTCATTTCATTATCGCAATTCATTCATTGCCATAAAGGGATCGAGAAGTTTTGTGTAGCCAGAAAAATAATTCCTAACCAATAGGAGGAGACGAACCTTATGTACCCCATTAGCCATCAGCCAGATCCCCCACAAAGAAACCCAGAATGGGAAAGGTCTAATGCCCACCAGCCCTTAATATGTGTCAATTACAACCCTGCCTGACAGAGGTGCCTACTATATAGCAGGGCAGGATTATAGAATACTATACAGTAAACAAATCCCGCTATATCATCCCTTAGCAGTCATTTATTATGAAATATAACTGGATTCTGTATGGGGAACAGTAAATAAAATGTATTACCCAGGTCTTTAACGTTCAGTCTTTGCAGCAGGTCGTCCCTGATTGGCTGCTTGGCCTTATAGCAGAGGCGGTGAATGTTGGATGGGGTGTCATCACCTGAGAGGGTGGTCAGATCGATGCAGGTGACGGCTCTGAGTAACCAGGCAGCCTGTAAACACAGTGTTACACTCACTGATAGAAAGGAGAACGTTTGTAGCTCTGTCCCAATGCAGCTGCTAGTTTTAGGATAGTTTTAAATAAGCTAAATGGCAGATACAGGGAACCTTTCCCTCGTATAAGTTTCCCTTACACGCTACAACAATCTGAGCTCCTCTGTGATGCTCGAGTCACCTTTATCATTGCCGTAGGGAGGCCACATTCCCTGATCATGGTCTCATTTCCAGGACGGATCAACGTATAACTGCCGACCATCTGGCCCAAGGAAAATGTGCCGTGTGCACGAGCCGGAGGTCTGGTGATTATTTTTGTTGTCTTTGCTGTAAGCCAAGGGATCAATGCCTGTTTTTTTATAGTGTAGACTATATAAACTAATAATATACACACATTATATTATAAATGTTATGGAATTGGGCGGTCACTACTGCTTGTGTTCTCCTCGCACTCCTGTACGGATTCTAGGGGCTGCAGTGTGAACCACAAACAGTGTAATATATAAATGAGGAACGCTCACACTTTGTTCAGACTGTTTTATTGTGATAGTAGTGCACCTGATAAAGGGGGTTATCCCCCCGAAACATTTTGCACTATTATCACAATAAAACAGTTTGAACAAAGTGTGAGCGTTCCTCATTTATATATTACACTGTTTGTGGTTCACACTGCAGCCCCTAGAATCCGTACAGGAGTGCGAGGAGAACAAGACAATACGGCCCACAATTGACTCCCACCAGATAACATGTTACAAGGGGTCACCAATGTCCCAATACAAAGTCCGGCATTATCTCCCTATCACTCCCTCCATCCTCCATCACTATTGTTAAAGAACAATTATACTCGCTTTATCCCTGTTCCATAGCTGCATATTACCCAGGATCAGGATCTAAATCCCTAAGTCCTCACCTGGCTCCTTTATAAAACAGCTGATCGATATACTTACCTGATGGGTATGTCCACCCTAAGAAAATGAAAATGTTATTCAATTAAATTTTTCTTAAAAGTTTTAATAATAATCCCAGAGTGAGATATTTTACTTACAACTCCACCATCCACCACTGGGGCTCCCTGCTACTTACAGTCACAGCCAATACAGAGCCTCCTCTGCTGCTGCACGTAAACCGAAAAGGCACATAGCAAGCGGCGGTGGATTGTGCAGGTTGTAAGTATAATTCCTCACTCTATCTATATTATTAAAACTTTTAGGAAAACTGTAACTGGGGTTTTGGGGGGTCCTGAAAAAAACATTAAAAGAATTTTATTAGGGGTGGACATACCCTTTAAAGTTTCTGGGTCCGTTCCTCCCCTCTGCCACTGTCAGTGACCAGTCCACGATGTAGCCAATGGGAAAACATGTCTTCCCATTGGCTACATCGCAGACAGAGAAAGAGGGCTGGAACGCAGTGGGAAAATTAGTGTAAGTTAAGCTGTTAGGTAAAGAGCTGAGAGGTGAAGACTTAGTGTTTTAGGTCCTTACCCTGTGTACTACTAAAGGGAGGAGAGTATAATTGTCCTGGTTAATCTTTGTTTGAATACAGCCAATCTTTATTTGTCCTTCATTTCAATCTATTTTTTCTTTTTCCACCATGCCGGACATTTCTCTACGTTCCCTCATTTCTTTCATTCTAATTCCAAAATATTGTGTCCTTATAGTTCTTTCTTTCCATCTTCGAACTTCCTGTTCTTCTCCCACCTTCCTCTCCTTTTTTATATGTTTCTCATTTTCCTCTTGCATTTCTCCCCCCTGTGGTTCATCAGTCTCTTGTAATGTTTGTGAAAAGTTTCATTCATCCAGGTCAAGGTATACCTGCAGAACTCATCCACAGGGCCGGATTATGGGCAAGGCAACCAAAGCAAGTGCCTGGGGCCCGGTCCAGTTGCTTGACTAAAATCCAGCTCTGGCCTCACTCTGTTTGGGCTCGGCATTTACTTTACAAATACTTCATCTGCGGCCTTACAATAAACTGACCTGCCATTCCTTTTTAACTGTCCTGCGGGTCTGGATTTGGTCTGCTCGCCTTAAGACTGCTGGCTGATTCACATTGACTTTTAAGATCCATCCTACGTCTGCAAAAAAGAACAGAAAACAAACAGAATCTGCAGAAGGCATCTGACAAGGAGTAACCAGAAAATAGTTATATCCTTGGGAAATGTTCTAAATGTGTAAGACCAAAATGTGGATAGGAAGGTTAACTTTACAACCCAGAGTGTACCCAATGCTACCCAATGGGTTATTCAGTGCCTACCTCCTATATATATTATCCTAATGGCGTCTATAGAACATCAACAATGTAAAGTATTAAAGAACTTTTGACCAGCTTGTGTAAAAACACAGTGCCAATGAACAACAAATATGTTACTGTCAGGGTTAATGTAATCCATTCCTTTAATAACTGCTGGTAAACAGAGAGTTAACATGTAATCACCTTAAGTTGCATTCTTCCTGTTACTGTAAATGGCCTCTAGCTCTAAAATCCACACATTTTTATCTCTGTACTTCCACACACACCAGTCTCTCCCCAAAGAAAACATGCACAGGTCAAAAAGCTAAACAAACTCCCTCTGACACAGAATGGAAAATCAATGGTTCCAGCAGGTAGAAATCAGCTAAAGAACTGGGCATCATCTGTTTACAAAGGCATTAGGGATATACAGTTGGGTTCTAATTGCCATGAAGGCACAGGACTGAATGGAATAATATCTGCCACATGTGTAAGGGGGCACTATATTATTTAGGACATTAGGAGTCAGTCACAATCAGAAGTCAATGTGTACCTGTGTCTGTGTGGGGGTTGGGGGTATCACCATTGATTATGACCATTGAACAAACTGTTTTGAAATATCCACATTTGAGGATTGTTACCATTATAGTCTATGGGAAAAAAAAATGTCCGGAAATTCCACGATAAAGCCCGTACAGTTCGTAACGCTTCCGCGGATTCCTTAGCTAGAAGACAGCACACTGCTCCTATATGCCCCGCCACGTCTGTACCGATGTCATGTCTCTAGCTCAAAACTGTGGGAGAGGTACGGTCCAACAAGGGAAGAAATAACAAGGAAGAAGAAAAAAGAAGAAGAAATAGAAAAAGAACAGGGAATTTGGCCTTCCTGTTCAAGCCAAATCAATATAATAATAATAATGATGATGATGATGATTGATGATGATGATAAATCATAATAATAATAATAATCGGTGATATAATGATTGATGATGATGATTGATAATAATAAGATAATAATATAATAATGATAACAATTATAATGATGATTGATAATAATGAAAATAATAATAAAATAACAGTGATAATAATTAATAATAATAATAATAATAGTAAAATGAAAAATTTAATAATAAAATAACGGTGATAATAATAAAATGATATAAATAATAATACTGTTAAATCTAATAATAATGATTATAATAATAATAATATAATAGTAATAATGATAATTATATTAATAATATAATAATAATATAATAGTAATAATGATAATAACAATGATAATAAGAGAATAATAATAATAATGATAATAATAATCATAAGAATATATATAATAAGAGAATCTAAGAATAAGGAGAAGAAGAGAAGAGGAAGAAAGGAGAAGAACAAGGAGATAGAAGGAGAAGAGGGGAAGAAGGCGAACAAGAGAAGAAGAGAACTCGAAGGAAGAGAAAGGAAGAAGGAGAAAGAACAAGGAGAAGACAGGAGATAGAGAAGAGGAAGAGGAGAAGGAGAAGAAGGAGAAGAAGGGAAGAAGAAGAGGAAGAGGAAGAAGGAGAAGAGAAGAGGAAAGGAAAGAAGGAAAAAGAAGAAAGAAGAAGCATAAGAGAAACAGGCAAGAAGGAGAAGATAGAAGAAAGAAGAAGGGAATAAGAATAAGAGACAGGAAGAAGGAGAAGAAGAGAGGAAGAAAGAAGAATAAGAAGAGCAGAAGAAGGGGAAGAATAATAATAGTAATAATGATAAATAATAATATAATAATAATAATATGATAATAACAATGATAATAACTATTTTTTTTAAATTAATAATGTAATAAAAATAATAATAATAACGAAATAATGATAATATATAGTAATAATGATATTAATAATATTTTGTTTTGTGACAAAATGTCCGCAAGGTGAGGCAATTACCCCAATCCTCTCAGCAAACATAATTTTTCTGCCCCTTGTGTACCATGATCTCCCCTGGTAATATAGAGCAACAGTCTCCCCCTTTTTTTCTCCTGGGAACAGTTATTAACCCGACATCTCCCCTCTGTCTGATGGTACCAGTCGGTTTCCCACCCGCCCTAATCCGATTGGCCGGTTGCGGTACAGGCGGGGTGGAGACAAAACAGGAAGTGGTGAGTGTAGTGTGAGAGAGATGAGAGTGAACATGTACAGAGAGAAACGCGGCACCGAACTGGGGTAAGAGTGGAAGGAAAAAGTCCTGGAACTGCCACACTGACACCCCAAATTATATATATACACCCCATATTATATAATACACCCGAAATTATATATCATACACCCCCATATTGTAATTATACACCTCCCCGATTATATATAGATATATATTATATATACACCTACCCCATTTATAATACCACACATATTGTATATTAACACCTCCCCTATTTTATATATATAACTCATATTGTATATATACACCTCCCTATTATATTATATCCCCCCCATATTATACATATACACTCATGTTGTATTTACAGACATATATATATAGACTCATACTGTATGTATATATATATATACACCTCCCCTATGATATAATTACACCGCATATTGTATATATACCACCTACCCTTATTTATATAATATATATATAACCACCTCCCCTATTATCTATATACAACCTCCCCTATTATATTATACAGCCCATATTGTATATATATATATATATACACCTCCCCTATTATATTATATACAAATCAATTGTTATATTATACACCTCCCCTATTATTATATATATATAATAATATTACACCTTCCCCTATTATATATATGACACCTCAGATGTATAGATACACCTCACATATTATTACATATATATAATATATATATATACACTCCACCTATTATATATATACGCCTCATATTGATATATATACAACTACCCTATATATATATATATATATATATATATACACCTCCCCTAGTATATATATACACCCCATATTATATAGATACACTCATAGTGTATATATATATATGTATTATATACACCCCCCGAAATTAATATATACACCTCATATTGTATATAGACACCTCCCCTATTGATATATATTATATATATTATATATTATACACCTCCCCTATTATATAATACCTGGGTTATACAACATCATATTTGTATATATACACCTCCCCTTATTATATATATATATATATATATATACACCTCCCGATTATAGATGATAACCCCATATTTATAGATATACACCTCAGTGGAGTGGTATCCCGTATCATAGACGCGTACCAGATATATTAAATATAGACACGCAACTCCCCCTATCTATATAGATACCACACCTCAGAGGGGGATAGGACACCCGGTCCCTGGAGGTATATAGGATAGGATATATATATATATATTACACCTTCCCGATTATATATCTACCACCCCATATTATATATATACACCTCATAGTGTATATATATATATATATAGATATATACACTCCCCCTATTATATAGATACACCTCATATTTGTATATATATATATATATATTACCACCTCCCCTATTATATATATATACTCATATTGTATATCTACACCTCCCTATTATATATATACACCCCATATTTATATATATACACTCTGTTGTATATATATATATATATATATATACACGCCCCTTATTATATATATACACCTCTATTGATATATACACCTCCTATTTATATATAATATACACCTCCCCTATTATATATATACACCCATATTATATATATACACCTATATTGTATATATATATATATATATATATACACCTCCCCGATATATATATACACCTCATATTGTATATTTATTACACCTCCCCTTGTATATATTAATATAGATATATATACACTCCCCTATTATATCTATACACCCCATATTATATATATAACCTTCATTTGTATATATATATATATTATATGATGACACCTCCCCCTCTTATATATATATAACTCATATTGTATATATAAACCTCCCCTTATTATATATTATATAGATATATACACCTCCCCATTATATATGACACCCCCATCTTATATACTACACCTCATATGTGTATCTATTATATATATATAATACACCCCCTATATTATATATATATAACTCATATTGTTAATACACCTTCCTATTATATATATATAACTTCATATTATCTATATATAGTAAACCTCCCCTATTATTATATATTTACACCCCATAGCATATTATATATATACACCTCATAATATGTATAATTAATATATATATACACCTCCCTATTATATATATTAACAACTTTACAATATCTGAGAAAAACTAGTAGTATCAACACCTCCCCTATATATAATATATATACTGTATAGTATAATATATAGACACATCCTATTTATATATACACCCCATATTAATATATACACCTCATAGTGTATATATAATATATATTATATACACCTCCCCCTTATTATAATATATTAACTCATATGTATATATACACCTCCCCTATATATAATTATATATATATATACACCTCCCCTCTGAGCAGATAGAGATACACCCCAATTATAACATACACCTAACCTCATGATGTACCTCATATAATATATATACATTACACTCCCCTATTTATATATATTATAACTCCTCTTGGATATATACACCTCCCCTATATATAATATATAAATCATATATTATATATAATACACCATCCTATTATCTCAGCTGCGCTATATACACCCCATATTATATATATTACACCTCCAATGGTATATAATATATATATACACCTCCCCTATTATATATATACACTCATATTGTATAATATACACCTTCCCCTATTATCTATATATATGTTAATACACCTCCCCATTATTATATACACCCCATTTATATAATTTACACCTCATATTGTATATATATATATATCACCCTCCCCTTATTATATATATTAACTAATGATTGTATCTATACCCTCCCATATTATCTAATATAACTCATATTATATATATATACACCCCCTATTATATATAGATAACTCATATGGTATTATATACACCTCCCTATATAAGTACACCTTCATATTGTATATATACACCTCCCCGTATTATATATTATAACTAATATGGGTATATAGACCCTCTCCCTGATATATATTATAATGGGATATATATAGATTAATATACCACCTTCCCCAGTATATTATATACCCCAAAGTTTATCTATTACACCTCATATTGTGTATATATATTATATATATACACCTCCTATTTATCTATATATAATCATATTGTATATATACAACCTCCCCTATTTTATATATTATATATATATATATATATACACCTCCCCTATAATATATATATACCCAAATTATATATATTTACACCCCTAGTTATATATATACCACCTCCCCTCTTATATATATATACCCCAAATTATATATTTACACCTCATATGTTATATATATATATCCCCCTCCCCTATATATTATATAAAAACTCATCTGGTATATATACACCTCCCCTATTATAATATACTATATATAACATCTATATATATACACCTCCCCTATTATATATATAATCTACCCCACATTATATATATACACCACATAAGGGTATATAACTCACACCTCCCACCATATCTATAAGATATATTAATATATTATATATATAATATATATATGATATATATACACCTCCCCTATTATATAATATACCCCAAATTATAGTATACACCCATATTGTCTCGATATATATACACCTCCCTATATAAGATACACCTCATATTGTCATATATACACCTCCCCTATTATATATATATATATATATAATCAGAGAGGAGAGACACCGCCCCGAGGAGAGAGAGAGCACCCCAAAGGAGGAGAGACAACACCCCAGAGGGAGAGAGAGAGAAAGACAGCCGCCACGAGGAGAGAGAAGACACGCGCCAGAGGGGAGAGAGACCGCCCCGAGGAGATAGAGAGATATACTAATATATATTACACCTCCCTATTATATATATCCCCCAATTATATATATACAACCCCATTGTATATATATATATACACATCCCTATTTATAAATATATACACCCATATTGTACTATACACCTCCCTGATTATTATAACACCCCATATTGTATAGATATATATAAACCGCCCTATTATTATATACACCTCCCCTATTATATATATACACCTCCCCTATCATATATATACACCTCCCCTATTATATATATACACCTCCCGATCATAGATATACACATACCCTATATATATATACACACCCATATGTATTATATATATATATATATATATACACCTCCCTATTATATATATAACACCTCTCCCTGATCATATATATACACCTCCCCTTATTGATTATATACAACCAATAGTGTATATGATATATTATATATATATCCACCTCCCCTATTATTATATACACCTAGACATTTATTGTATATATACACCTCCCCGATTATATATACACCCCATATTGTATATATATATATATATACACCTACCCTTTATATAATTACACCCCGCCCCTATTATATATCATACACCTCCCTATCATATATATACAACTCCCCTATTATAATATATACACTCCCCGATCTATATTATATACACCTCCCCTATTAATATATACACCCCATATGATATATATATTATATATATATCTACATACACCTCCCTGATTATATATATATACGACCTCCCATCATATCTATATACACCTCCCCTAGTATATATTACACCCCATATGTATATATATATTATATTATGACACCTCCCCTATATAATATACACCCTCATATTGCATATATACACCTCCCCTATTAAATTATTCAAAGTCGACCCCTTATTCACCTATATATAACACCTCCCTTATTATATATATACACCTCCCATTAACTTATAAATATACACCCCATCATTGTATATATACACCTCACTAGTTAATATATACACCCTACCCTATTAGAATATACCCACACCCCATAGTTCTATCACTAGATATATACACCCCATATTGTATAATGAACCTCCCCCTATTAGATATGTGATATATTTCAACCCCCAAATTAATATATACAACCCATATTGTCCATACACGCTCCCCCTCACTCTAATATCTATATGACCACCCCAAAAGTATCATATATACACCTAAATATTGCTAGGATATACACCTCCCGACCTATTATATATATTCCCTCATATTGTATATCATACACCTCCCCGATTATATATATCTAGTATAAAATATATACACTCCCCTATCTATATTATTACCACCCCCCATTTATCTTATACCCTTGTATACGGAACACGTCCTCTCACTTATGGTGAATGAGATTCATCGACTTCTACGTTCCCCAAACATTCATTATATATATAACGAGCCCATATTGTATATATGCACCTCCCCCTAATATTTATATTATTATACCCCTTGATATATGAGTATATCAGAATCCGGATACACCTCCCCTTTAATAATATTCATACACACCATATGTATTATATAAACCTCCCCATATATTATATACACCCCTCATTTATAGATACTATGATATATATACCACCCCCATCAGTCTATATATATATAACACCTCCCTCTTTATTATACACTCTCCTCCCCTATTAATTATATACACCCCAGATATAATATATCACCTCCCCCCATGCTATATAGGTATACAACCGCATATTATACATATAACCCTCCCCTATATATATATATACCCTCAGATTATTAATCACACTATATATATATATAACTCTATATAAGACACCCCATTTATATATATATATTACCTCCCCATTATATATATTTACACCCTTATTTTATATATATATATACAGCCCATATTTATTATATTCACCCCATATTATATTAATTATAATATAGTAATACTACTATATATCTATATATATACCCCAAAGTTATATATATATATAAACCCCATATTACTTGCCGCGCTATCGTGTATAGATACATAACCTTACCAACTATATATACATATAATATACACTACCGCACCCACCCAATAACTTAATATATATACCCCCTAGCACCCCCATAGTACTATATATTATATATATATATATAATAACTAAGGCCCAACGGTAGAACCTCTAGTTCCGACCCTCACACCCGGTAATATATATAAAAACGCTAATGCCCCCCATACCTATAACTGATATATAGACACTCCCCAGATAAACGAGCACCCACACCGATGTATATGCTCGATTTAATTGACGCATTGATCGTCCACACGCACCGCAGCGCTGCACATAGGTTACTCCCATGACCTATTGGGCAAGACCACCCCGCAAGTTAGGGTAGCACAGCTGATATGAATCACGGCACACATACTCTTGTTGTCTATACCACACTGTATGGAAAGACCCCCCCCATATTAGGTACCAATATGTGATATGACAATATACAATCGAGGGCCTATTCCACTGTATTGTAAGACCCCCAAGAGGGTACATTATATCCAATATACATATCTGGGTCTATAATGATGGAAGACCCCCCCTAGGTTACATTATATTAATATTACATATCACGCGTGTAGTATCCACTACTTCCCCATTCTGCGGTTCTGCTCCGGCCTCCGGTGTGGTGATACAACAGACCCCTAGTTACATTATATTCAATGAACAATCTGTGTCTATATCCTCCCTGACCCATCAATTGTATTTGTAAGACCCCCCCATAGGTTCATTATATTAATATTACTATCGGTGCCTATTCACTGTATTGTAAGACCCCCCATAGTTACAGTTATATTAATATACACTATCTGTGTCATTCATGTATGGTAAGACCCTCAAACTCCTACTGTCTAGCCTGATTGACATTAGTATTTAATATTACATATCTGGTCTTTCACTGTATTGTAGACCCCACTAAGTTTACATTAATTAAATTACTATCTGTGTCTTACCCCTGTATTGTAAGACCCCCCTAGGTTAAGTTATATTAATATTGACAGTATCTGTGTCTATTCATCTATTGTACGAACCCCCCATAGGTTACATTATAGTTTAATATTACATAGACGTGGTCTATTCCCTGTATTGTACGAAAAACCCCCCATAGGTGTACATTATATTAATTTTACATATCGGTCGGGCATGATTCACTTGTATGTCATTATGTGGTTAAACCCCACCTAGGTTACATATCATTCAATTACATATCTGTGTTCTATCACTGTATTGTAAGACCCCCATACAGTTTACTAGTATATTAATTACATATCTGTGTCGTATTCACTGTATTGTAAGACCCCCATAGTTTTACATTATATTAATATTACATATCTGGGTCTATTCCGCTATTGTAGACCCCATAGGTATACATTATATTAATATTTTTTTTACCTAATCTGTGTCTATTCCGACTCATTGTAAGACCTCCCACAGTTACATATATTAATATACAATATTGTGTATATGTCACTTGATTGGTCAAGACCCCCCATAGGTACATTATATATATTAACATATGCTGTGTTCATTCACTGTATTGTGAAGACCCCAATAGGTTACATTAGATTTATAGTAACAGATCTATTGGTGATCCCTTGTCCCCTATTGTAGCACCACACAAAGGTTAACACTTTATTATATAGTTACAATCTGTGTCATTACTGCTATGTGGGTAAGACCCCCACAGTGTTACATTTTCGTATATTACATGATCGTTGTCTATCCTGTCTATTTAAGACCCCCACGCGTTATGTAATATAGTATATACAATATCTGTGTATTCCCCTATTGTAAAGACCCCATAGGTCATCTTAATTCACATATCTAGTTTCTATCCCCTTGTAACCACGAGGTATATTATATCTATCTGGTTGTATTCATGTATTTGCCCTGGTTAATTTTTTTTTACTAAAGTATTTCTGTGTGTTTGCCCGTTTTTTTGGTGGGGGGAAACCCATAGGTGACATAATTCACGATACGTTCTTATGTGCCCATTAGAGGCATGGTAAGGCCGAAGGTATTATATAAGACTTGAGGTACGTTGGAGATTGTTTTATTAGGAGAATGAATGATCCACTACAGGGTTGTTTGTGTTCCATGATAATTCACCAGGCAAAACCTTTACCTTTAAACAGGATAATGGAATGGAGTCCATCTCAGGTCAATTGTTTTTAATTGCAAAACCGCATTATACAGAACGTTTCCAGGAGCTCAGTGCCCCTTCCTCGTGTGCCCACCACATGGTAATACGGTAACGCTGAAATAGGGGGCAGAGAATTCTCTAACATTTTCTGATGTTGATTTTGCAATAAACCTAAAGGGCATATCACACTAATGCTATGTTAGAAATTGTTTCTTATTTCAGTCACCTCTTGTATATAATAATAATCCTTATAAGTACTGACTTCCTTTTTGCTTGACCCCTAATAGTGTTACAGTCTCAGTCCTGGGTGATTCAGTTGCTCAGTGAGATCTGGCATGTTTGACCCCTCTAACAGCCATCAGGAGAGATTAACGTTAGTACATTCCAAGGAAGGGTTTTGAACCACTCCTGCTTGCGAGTCAAACGGCCTTCTCTTTTTAGGGGTGGACCTTGGTGCGTTGCATAAATTATAAAGCGTTTAGTAACATGTGGTTTGCCGTCAGGGTGAATGTACTAAACAATCACTATTTTATTTCGGGAGGTGTCTGAGTGTAAGGCAAATAAAATCACTTTCTTCTTATGCTGGGATAAGTTGGTGAAGGTTATTTAGTTAAACTTATAGGCCCTGGGTTATTTGTTGGCTAACATCTGTACTCGATAGAGCCGAACGTGGGGGCTGGAAGTAGAAACACGAGAAACTGATAAATACGGTATTGAGGCTGTGTAGTCAATTGGTTTTGTGGGGGGTGTTGTTTTCGCTCCGTCTATTGGTGGGACTGTTTTTGAAAGGACTCACCATTGATGGAACAAGCAAGTTGTGTTTCCTGTTCTTTTTTTTTGAACTATGAGGTGCCGAGTGGCATCTGTTGAAAGGGAACAGTGGCCATAGCCATGGGTCTACACAACAACTGAAGATATCCGTGCATGCCCATTGCTGTCGTGTTAGGTGTAAGACACCCCATGACGCGATTCCAGTCAGTTGTTGGGGTACGCATGTGCCCTGCACATGTATGGATGTTGAGCAAGTGGTCCAGGGACCTTTGGTTGGTCAGATGTGGAGGTGCAGAATCTGAAGGGAGAACGTGCAGCATTGACAGGGCTGGGGAAAACATGGGGGAAATGCAGGTTACTGGCATGGGTCCAGTAAATGAGGGTGGCGCAGGGGCAGACGTTAAGGGGGGGAAGGAGAGTTGTTTGGGATCCACGTGTTGTGTGTGTGGGGGGGGGAGTCGGAAGGTAGCCCATTACGTGCCAAACAATGTGTTGCCGCCTGGTGCTGGTTAACATGGATGGCAGATTACTTGAGTAGGCTGCGAGTATCTACAGTTTGTTCACATGGTGCCAAAACAAGTTAAAGGGAAGGAGAGGTCCTTAAAAGGACTGCCAGATTAGGGCAAGTAAAAATAGTATAATAATGATTATTTTAGAAATACTACTTTAGCCATGTTGAGCGAGGCAACGGAGTTGGCGTATAATGTGTGCTGAGAGGTTGGTGTAAGGAGATGGGTTGGGTGTTTTGTAGAGACAGAGACTTTTCTGTTGGCTACAGTCTCTTTAATAGGACATGGGTTGCACCTCACTGAGATGGCTCAGCTGTTTATGGAGGATAGATGGCTAGAGATTTGGAGGAGATTTTAATTACACTGGGGTAGATAGAGAGAGGTAAGGAATCAGAGGGCTAATAGACAATGGAGGGATGGGATGGAGGAGCATCGTGGAAAGGGTAGCATGTACGTCAAAGTGGAGATAAATGATAATCTAAATGCAAGAAGTCTGATTGGATAAACTGGGAACTAGAACTAATAGCTTTCAAAGAAAAGTAGTTATGTGAATCGTATATCAGAAACATGATTCACGTGACTGGTGGTAAAATTTGGAAGGATTACTCCTTGTTAAGACATGATAGAGTTAATAAGAAGGAGGGGAGGAGTAGATGTATCTATGTTAACAAGGAAAAGATTTGGGGGTTCTGATAGATAACAGACTTAGCTGTGCAAACAAGCCAGGAGCAACCGCTAGAGCTAGCAAGAATATTGTCTTGTATAAAGAGGGAAAATTCAAGGGAGAAAAAATTATTCTCCCTCTTTACAGGCACTGTAAGGCCTCATTGGAATATGCGGTGCAGTTTTGGAATCCATATACAAAAGGGACATCTTGGAAATTGAGGCAGTTCAGAGAAGGGCAATAAATTAATAAGGGGAATGGATGGGGCTTGGATATGCAGGCAATTAGACAAGGGGTGATACACTGGAGAAGCAGGACTTGTACTGTGCGGGTATTATACCTCATACAATATATAATGGGCCTTATAATAAATTCCCGGTTTATTGTTCACCCATAATAAATTTCAGAGGACAGTAGATATTTAAGATTAGATGACACTTCATGTTAGAAAGGGTTTTTACAGTGAGAGCTGTGAAACTGTCTATCACACATGTGGTAAGTGGCAAGTTTAAGTAGGGTATAAAGTTTATTAATTCGGGTAAAGGATTGGATTAGATTCCTGATTGTCTTATACAACCTGCAATCTATGTTACTAGTAACTTTTATACAGCACTTTGGGTAGGCGTATAAAGTTGGATTCAGATGGACGTAGTCTTTATACAACACTGCAATACTATGTTACTTATGAACTTTTACAGAAACATTAGGTGTAGGGTATAAAGGGTGGACTAGATGGACGTATGTCTTTATACAACCTCCAATACTGTGTACTATGTTAACTGTTTACAGACATTGTGGTAGGGTATTAAGTTTGGACTAGATAGGCGTATGTCATTATACAACCTCCAATTACTTATGTCCTATGTAAACTGTTATACAGAGCATGTGTATGGGTATGGGTCTTAAAGGGTTAACAAATTGATGACGTATGTCTTTATCAAACACCTCAATACTATGTACTATGTAACTTTTATACGACATTATGGGTAGGGTATAAACGTTGGACTGATGGGAACGTATGTCTTTAATACAACCTCGCAATACTATGTACTAGTAACTTTTATACAGACATTATGGGTAGGGTATAAAAGGTTGGACTAGATGGACGTATGTCTTTATACAACCTCCAATACTATGTTACTATGTAAATGTTATACAGACTTATGGGTAGGGTATAAAAGGTTGGACTAAGACGTATGTCTTTATAACAACCTCCAATACTATGTTGACTATGTAACGTTATACAGAACATTATGGGTATGGGTTTAAAGGTTGGACTAGATGGACGTATGTCTTATACAACCTCCAATATATGTTACTATGTACTGTTATACAGACATAGGGTAGTGGTAAAAGGTTGGACTAGATGGACGTATGTCTTATACAACCTCAATACTATGTACTATGTAACTGTTTATACAGACCATTATGGGTAGGTATACAAGGTTGGACTAGATGGACGTAGTCTTTATATAAACCTCCAATACTGTTACTTATGTACACGTTTATACAGACATTATGGGTAGGGTATAAAGGTGGACTAGATGGACGTAATGATCTTATACAACCCTCCAATACTATGTTACTATGTAACTGTTATACAGACATTATGGGTAGGGTATAAGGTTGGACTAGATGGACGTATGTCTTTATACAACCTCCAATACTAGTTACTATGTAACGGTTTATACAGAACATTATGGGTAGGGTTCAATAAAGGTGGACTAGAGGGACGTATGTCTTTATTACAACCTCCAATACTAGGTTACTATGTAACTGTTATACAGACATTATGGGTAGGTATATAAAGGTTTGGACTAGAGGGACGTATGTCTTTATTACACACCTCCAATACTGTGTTACTATGTAATGTTATACAGACATTATGGTAGGTATAAAGGTTGAACTAGACGGACGTATGTACTTTATACAACCTCCAATTACTGTTACATGTACTGTTATACGACATTGGGTAGGGTATAAAGGTTGGACTAGATGGACGTAGTCTTTATAACTCCAATACTATGTTACTATGAACTTTTATACAGACATTATGTGTAGGGTTAAAGGTTGGACTAGATGGACGTATGTCTTATACAACCTCCAATACTATGTTTATGTAACTGGTTATACAGACATTATGGGTAGGGGTATAAAGTTGGACTAGATGGACGTACGTCTTTATAACAACCTCCAATACTATGTTACTATGTAACTGTTATACCAGACATTATAGGTGAGGGTATACAAGGTTGGACTAGATGGACGGTATGTCTTTATCAACCTCAATACTATGTTACTAGTAACTGTTTATACAGACATTATGTGGTAGGTAATAAATGTTGGACTAGATGGACGTACGTCTTTATACAACCTCCAATACTATGTTATATGTAACTGTTAGCCAGACATCATGTAACTGTTGTAAATCCACGAGACCCTATAAGTATCTATAGGATAAAAATGCCCAAAGCCCGGTAGTGCTCTGTAACGTTATTGTTATGTAAGGAGTATGATCTTCTGGCTACTCAAACATTTCCCATTCACTGTCATGTAAGACCCCACTAGGTACTTATTCTAATAACGTATCGGCGTCTATTTGCCCCATTGGACAGGACGGATAGATTACACTTCATTACATATAATGGCATCTGCCTGGAGGAATGGTGGACGTTGTTTTCTTGGGAGACCATTGAAATGATCCATACAGGGTTCTGTTGTGTTACCATGAATAATCACCCAGCGCAAAACCTTATACACTTAACAGGATAAGGAATGGCCCCCCAGTCCATCTCAGGTCAATTGTTTATTGCAAAACACCGATATACAGAAACGTTCCAGGAGCCTCAGTGCCCCTTGCCTCCGTGCTGCCCCCACCCACATGTACAATACCCGTTGCGAACGCATGGACAAATCGAGGGGGCAGGGAGATTCTCTAAAAATTTCTGGTGACTGTGATTTTGCAATAACACCTTAAGGGGCATATCAGCACTAATGCATATGTTACGAAATGTTTTCTTATTCACGTACCTCTTGTAATAACTAAATCCTTCTAAGCAAGTACCTGACTGCACTGTTTGCTTTGACCCCTACATAGTGTTTACAGTCTCCCGTCCCTGGGTGGACGCTCAGTTGCTCAGTGAGATCTGAGCATGTCCTTGCCATCTACACAGCAATCAGGAGAGATTAACGTTCCAGTAAACATTCCAAGGAACGGGCGTTTGAAAACACCTCGCTTCGACAGAGCAAACGGCTGCCTTCTCTTTGTTAGGGGTGACCTTGGTGCGTTGCATAACATTAAAGCGTGTAGATAATGTGGTTGGCCGTCAGGTGGCAATGAACTAAACCATCACTATTTATTCTGGGAGGTCGTGTCTGAGTGAAGGAAATAAAAATCACGTTTCTTCCTTACCTCGCGGGATAAGTGGGCAGGTTATTTTTGTTTATTAGGTAAACTTATAGGCCGGGATGTTGGATACATCTGTACTGATACTGATACTGTAACGTGGGGGCGGGAGAGGAGAGAGAAACGAAAATATATTGGGTATGGCTGTGTAGTCAATGGTTGGGGGGGGGGGGTTGGTATTAACTCACCGTATGAACCTGCAAGTGTGTGAAACTATGAGCGAGTGGCATTTGTTGAAAAAGGGAACATTGAATGAGGTTTTTAAAACTGGATGTTGTTGTCCTTGATGTCTGTTAGTGTTTAGAATGGGCAGTTTGTTGGGTCACGCCATGTGCACCGCACATGTATGGGATGTGGAGCAGCAGATGGTCAAGGGACCTTTGGTTTGTGTCAGATGTGGGGGCAGAACGAAGGGGAACTTTGACAGCATTGCAGGGCTGGAAAAACATGGGGGAAATGCAGGTACTGGCAGGGTCCAGTAAAATGGAGGGTGGAGTGGGGGGAGATGGGGCAGTTAGGGTGGTGAAGGAGAGTTGTTCTGTTGGGATCGCGTGTTGTGTGTGGTGTGTCGGGGGGGGGAGTCGGAAGAGTAGACCCTACGTGCCAAACAATTGTGGTTGCCTGCTGAGTGCTTGGGTTCAACATGTGATGGCCAGTTATTGAGTGGGATGGGAGTCATCTAAAAGTTCTTGAGTTCAAATGGTTGCCAAAGACCAAGTGCAAGGGAAGGAGAGGTCCTTACAAGACTGCGAGATTTGGGGCAAAGTTAAAAATAAGTTTAAGTAATGATTTATTTAAGAAATACCTTTAGCCAGTGTGAGCGATGCGAGGCAACAAGGAGGTTAGAGATATATGTGTGGTGAGAGGTGGGGTAAGAGATGGGGTTTGGGTTTTTAGCGAAGAGACTTTTCTGGTGTTGGGTACAAGTCTCTTAATAGGAAGGGTTGCACTCAATGATGATGGCCTCAGCTGTTAGGAGGAATAGATGGCTAGAGATTTGGAGGAGATTTAATTACACTGGGGTAGGTAGATTCGCGAGGGTAAGGAATCAGAGGGGCTAATAAGACAATGGAGGGAGGGGATGGAGGAAGCATCGTGTGGGGAAGGGTAGCATGTACGTCAAAGTGGAGAAAATAATAATCTAAAATGAAGAAGTCTGAGTGGATAAACTGGGAAAGGGAAACTAGAACTGTCATAGCTTCAAGAAAGTATAGGTGATCGGTATATCAGAAAACATGATTCACGTGAACTTGGGTGGTAAAATGGAAGGATTTACTCCTTGTTTAAGACATGATAGAGTTTAATAGAAAGGAGGAGGGAGGATATGCTCTATGTTAAAACAAGGAAAAGGAAAAAGATTGGGGGTTCTGATAGATACAGAACTAGCTTGTAGCAAACAATGCCGGGAGCAACGGCCTAGCGGTAGCAAGATATTGTCTGTATAACGAGGGGAACTGATAGATTCAAGGAGAAAAAAATTATTCTCCCTCTTTACAAGGCACGCTAAGGCCTCATTTGGAATATGCGGTGCAGTTTTGGAATTCCATATACATAAAAGGGACATCTTGGGAAATTGAGGCAGTTCAGAGAAGGGCAATCTAAATTAATAAGGGGAATGGAGGGGCTTTTGAATATGAGGACAGATTAGGACAAGTTGGCGGTGTTACACTGGAGAAGCAGGACTGTACTGTGCAGGGAATGATGACCTCATACAATATATTAAGGGCCTTTAATAAAATTCCCGGTTTATGTTCACCAAAAGTAATTTCAGAGACCCGTAGATATTAAGATTAGATGAAACTTCATGTTAGGAAAGGGTTGTATATTTACAGTGAGAGCTGGATGAAAAACAGCTATCAGCACATGTGGTAATAGGCAAGTTTAAGTTAGGGTAGAAAGGTTATAATTCGCAGGTATAAGGTTGGATTAGATCCTGGATGTCTTTATCAACCTGCGAATAGATGTTACTATTTAAACTTTTATACAGACATTAGCGTGGGTATAAAAGTTGGAATAGATGGAACGTATGTCTTATACAACCTGCCCAGAACTAGTTACTAGTAACTGTATACAGACATTAGGGCTAGGGTTATTAAGGTTGGACTAGAGGGACGTAGGTCTTTATACAACACTCCAATACCAATGTTACTATGTAATGTTTATAAAAGACATTATGGGGTTAGGGATTAATGTGGGACAGATAGGCGATGTCATTATACAACCTCCAATATATGTACTATGTAATGTTATAAGTGAGAGCTTTTGTGAAAACTGTCTATCAGAAATGTGGAATGGGCAAGTTTAAGAGGTATTAAAGGGTTATAATTCGGGGTGATAAAGGTTGGATTAGATCCTGATGTGCTTTATACAACTGTCAATACTATGTTACTATGTAACTTTTCTACAGACATTATGGGTTTAGGGTATCAAAGTTGGATAGATGGAGTAGGTCTTTATAAAACCTGCAATACTTTGTACTATGTAACTTTCTATCAGCATTATGGGTTAGGGTATAAAAGTTGGACTAGATGCCGTAGTCTTATACAACCTCCATACTATGATATGTAACTGTATACAGACATTATGGGTAGGGTATAAAGTTGGACTAGAGGACGTATTCTTTTATTTTTTTTGGACAACCTCCAATACTATGTTAATATGAAAATGTATACAGCATTAGTGGGTAGGGGTTAAAGGTTGGACTAATGGACGTATGTTCTTATACAACCTCCAATACTATGTTACTCTGTAACGGTTATACAGACATTAGGGAGGGTATAAAGTTGGACTAGATGGACGTATGTCTTGATACAAACCTCCAATACTATGTTACTATGTAACTTTTATTACGACATTAGGGTAGGGTAAAAGGTTGGATAGATGGACGTTCTGTCTTATAGAACCTCCAAGACTATGTTACTATGTAACTTTTATCAGACATTATGGGTAGGGGAAAATGGTGGACTCGATGGAAACATATGTCTTTATACAACCTCAATACTATGTTCTATGTAACTGTTAGACAGACATTATGGTAGGATAAGGTTGGATGAGATAGACTGTATGTCTTATTACAACCTGCAATACTATGTTACTATGTAACTTTTATACAGACATTATGGGTAGGGTTATAAAGTGTGGATTAGGGACGTATGTCTTTATACAAAACTGCAATACTATTTACTATGTAACTTGTATACAGACATTATGGGTAGGGTATAAAGGTTGGACTAGATGGACGTATGTCTTTATACAACCTCCAAATACTATGTACTATGTAACTGTTATACAGACATTAGGGTAGGGTATTAAGTTTGGACTAGATAGCGTATGTCATTATACAACCTCCAATACTATGCTACTAGTAGAACTGTTATACAGACATTATGTGGTAGGGTATAAAGGTGGACTTGATGGACGTATGTCTTTATACAACCTCCAATACTATGCTACTATGTAACTGTTATACAGACATTATGGTGTAGGGTATAAAGGTTGGACTTGATGGACGTATGTCTTATACAACCTCCAATACTATGTACTATGTAACTGTTATACAGACATTATGGTAGGGTAAAAGGTTGGACTAGATGGACGTATGTCTTTATACAACCTCCAATACTATGTACTATGTAATGTTATACAGACATTATGGGTAGAGTATAAAGGTTGGACACAGACATATGTCTTTATACAACCTCAATACTATGTTACTATGTAACTGTTATACAGACATTATGGGTATGGTATAAAGTTGGACTAGATGGACGTATGTCTTTATACAACCTCAATACTATGTTACTATGTAACTGTTACAGACATTATGGGTAGGGTATAAAGGTTGACTAGACGGACGTATGTCTTATACAACCTCAATACTATGTACTATGTAACTGTTATACAGACATTATGGGTTAGGGTATAAGGTTGGACTAGATGGACGTACGTCTTTATACAACCTCCAATACTATGTTACTATGTACACGGTTATACAGGACATTAGGGTAGGGTATAAAGGTTGGACTAGATGGAGCGTATGTCTTTATACAACCTCCAATACTATGTTACTATGTAACTGTTATACAGACATTATGGGTAGGGTATAAAGGTTGGACTAGAGGCGTACGTCTTTATACAACCTCCAATACTATGTTACTATGTAACTGTTATACAGACATTATGGGTAGGGTATAAAGGTGGACTAGATGGACGTAGTCTTTATACAACTCCAATACTAGTTACTATGGTAACTGTTATACAGACATTATGGGTAGGGTATAAAGGTTGGACTAGATGGACGTATGTCTTTATACAACCTCCAATACTTGTTACTATGTAACGTTATACAGACATTATGGGTAGGGTATAAAGGTGGACTAGAGGACGTATGTCTTTATACAACCTCCAATTAAATGTTACTATGTAAATGTTACACAACATTAGGTAGGGTATAAAGGTTGGACTAGATGGACGTATGTTTTATATAACCTCCAATACTATGTTACTATGTAACTGTTATACAGACATTATGGGTAGGGTATAAAGGTGTGGACTAGAGGGTATGTCTTATACAACCTCCAATACTATGTTATATGTAAATGTTATACAGACATTATGGGTAGGGTATAAAGGTTGGACTAGATGGACGTATGTCTTTATACAACCTCCAATACTATGTTTACTATGTAACTGTTATACAGACTTATGGGTAGGGTATAAAGGTTGGACTAGATGGACGTATGTCTTTATAACCTCCAATACTATGTTACTATGTAACTGTTATACAGACATTATGGTAGGATATAAAGGTTGGGATAGATGGACGTATGTCTTATATAACTCAATACTATGTTACTATGTAAATGTTAGACAGACATCATGTAACTGTGTAAATCCTCTAGACCCTATAAAGTATCTATTAGGATAAAAATGCCCAAAGCCCGTAGGCTCTGTAACCGTTATTGATATGTAAGGACGTCCTGATTCTTGGCTACTCAAACATTCCATTGACTTCTGATTGTGAATGACTCCTAAGTCCTAAATAATATAGTGCCCCTTACACATGTGGCAGATATAGTCCATTCAATCCTGTGCTCGTGGCAATTAGAACCCAACTGTATATCCCTAATGCCTTTTAAACAGATGATGCCAGTTCTTTAGCTGATTTCTACCTGCTGGAACCATTGATTTTCCATTCTGTCAGAGGAGGAGTTTGTTTAGCTTTTTGACCTGTGCATGTTTTCTTGTGGGAGAGCGGGTGTGTGTGTGGAAGTACAGAGATAAAAATGTGTGGATTTTAGAGCTAGAGGCCATTTACAGTAACAGGAAGAATGCAACTTAAGGTGATACATGTTAAACTCTCTGTTACCAGCAGTTATTAAAGGAATGGATTACATTAACCCTGACAGTAACGTATTTGTTGTTCATTGGCAACTGTGTTTTTACACAAGCTGGTCAAAAGTCTTTAATACTTTACATTGTGATGTTTATAGCGCATTAGGATAATATATATAGGAGGTAGGCAACTGAATAACCATTGGGAAGCATTGGGTACACTCTGGGTTGTAAAGTTAACCTTCCTATCCACATTTTGGTCTTACACATTTGAAACATTTCCCAGGATTATACTATTTTTGGTAATTGTCAGATGCGTTCTGCAGACTGTTTGTTTCTGTTCTTTTTTGCAGACGTAGGATGGATCTTAAAAGTCATGTGAATTCAGCCAGCAGTCTTAAGGCGAGCAGACCAAATCCAGACCCGCAGGACAGTAAAAAGGATGGCAGGTCAGTTTATTGTAAGGCCGCAGATGAAGTATTTGTAAAGTAAATGCCGAGCCCAAACAGAGTGAGGCCAGAGCTGGATTTAGTCAAGCAACGGGACCGGGCCCCAGGCACTTGCTTGGGTGTGCCTTGCCCATAATCCGGGCCTGTGGATGAGTTCTGCAGGTATACCTTGACCTGGATGTAATGAAACTTTTCACAAACTTAGAAGAGAATGATGAAACCACAGGGGGGAGAAATGCAAGAGGAAAATGGAGAAACATATAAAAAAGGAGAGGAAGGTGGGGGAGAAGAACAGGAAGTTCGAACATGGAAAGAAAAGAAATATAAGGACCACAATATTTTGGAATAGAATGAAAAGAAATGAGAGGGAAAGTAGAGAAATGTCCGGCATGGTGAAAACGAAAAAGAAAAAATAGATGTAAGAAATGAAGGACAAAATAAAGATTGGCTGTATTCAAACAAAGATTAACGAGAACAATTAACTCTCCTCCCTTGTAGTACACAGGGTAAGGACCTAAAAAACTAAGTCTTCACCTCTCAGCTCTTTACTAACAGCTAATCCACCTAATTTTCCCACTGCGTTCCAGCCTCTTTCTCGTCTGCGATGTAGCCAATGGGAAGACATGTTTTCCCATTGGATACGTGTGGACTGTCACTGACAGTGGCAGAGGGGAGGAAGGACCCAGAAACTTAAAGGGTATGTCCACCCCTAATAAAATTCTTTTAATTTTCAGGACACCCCCAAACCCCAGTTACAGTTTTCTTAAAAGTTTAATAATATAGATAGAGTGAGGAATATACTTACAACCTGCACAATCCCGCCGCTTGCTATGTGCCTTTTCGGTTACAGTGCAGCAGCAGAGGAGGCTCTGTATTGGCTGTGAAGGTAAAGTGCAGGGAGCCCCAGTGGTGGATGGGGGAGTTGTAAGTAAAAATATCTCACTCTGGGATATTATTAAAACTTTAAGAAAAATTTAATTGAATAACATTTTCATTTTCTAGGGTGAAATACCCATCAGGTAAGTATATCGATCAGCTGGTTTATAAAGGACCAGGTGAGGACTTAGGATTTAGATCCTGATCCTGGGTAATTGCAGCTAGGAACAGGGATAAGGAGTACACAGATATGTAATATTAATATAATGTAACCTATTGGGTTTACAATCGGGGAATAGACACAGATCTGTTTATTAATATATGTAACCTATGGGGTCTTACAATAGGGGAATACACAGTATGTAATATTAATATAATGTAACCTATGGGGGTCTTACAATACAGTGAATAGACACAGATATGTAATATTAATATAATGTAACCTATTGGGTTCTACAATAGGGGAATAGACACAGATATGTTATATTAATATAATGTAACCTATGGGGGTCTTACAATAGGGGAATAGACACAGATATGTAATATTAATATAATGTAACCTATGGGGGTCTTACAATACAGTGAATAGACACAGATATGTAATATTATATAATGTAACCTGTGGGGTCTTACAATAGGGGAATAGACACAGATATGTAATATTAATATAATGTAACCTATGGGGGTCTTACAATACAGTGAATAGACACAGATATGTAATATTAATATAATGTAACCTATGGGGGTCTTACAACGTGAATAGACACAGAATTGTAATATTAATATATGTAACCTATGGGGGTCTTACAATAAGTGAATAGACACAGAAATTAATTAATATAGTAACCTATGGGGGTCTACAATACAGTGAATAGACACAGATATGTTATATTAATAAATGTAACCTATGGGGGTCTTACAATACGGATAATAGACACAGATATGTAATATTAATATAATGTAACCTATGGGGGTCTTACAATACAGTGAATAGACACAGATATGTAATATTAATATAATGTAACCTGTGGGGGTCTTACAATAGGGGAATAGACACAGATATGTAATATTAATATATGTAACTATGGGGTCTTACAATACAGTGAATAGACACAGATATGTAATATTAATATAATGTAACCTATGGGGGTCTTACAATACAGTGAATAGACACAGATATGTAATATTAATATAATGTAACCTATGGGGGGTCTTACAATACAGTGAATAGCACCGATATTAATATTATATAATGTACCTATGGGGGTTTACATACAATTTAAGACACCAGATATGTTCTATTAATATAATGAACCGATGGGGGGTCTTACATACGTGAATAGGCACCGAATGTATATTAATTAATGTAACCTATGGGGGGTCGTTCCAATACATTAATAGACACAGGATATGTAATATTAATATAATGTAACCTATGGGGGGGTCTTACAATACAGTGAATAGCACCGATATGTAATATTAATATAATGTAACCTAGGGGGGGGTCTTCAATAACAGTGGATAGACCCAGATATGTGTATATAATATAATGTAACCTATGGGGGGTCTTACAATAGGGGAATAGACAACAGATAGTAAAGTATAGATTGTACCTTGGGGTTACATTATGTAATATAATAATAACTGGGTGTGTTAGCAGGGTTTATATATATAATATAGTAATGGGGGCTTAGGGTTTTATATATATAATAGCCATATATGAATAATATTAATATAATATATAATATGGGGGTCTTACACCGATGACAGAAGTTCATAATATATTCATGTGGTCAAATACGGGATGTAGTGCCGTATGTATATACTATAATTACCTAGGGGTCTTTCATCGTGGAAGACACATCATCTATAAAAGAACCTATGGGGTTACCTAGGGAATACAATATATATTAATTACCTTTGGGTACCATTATTAAATACTGGGGTGTCTTATCTACCGGTCTCTATATATTCAATAGTATGGCATTCGGTTTTATATATATTGATATAATTGTGGGGTGCAGGGTTCTCCATATTAATGGAGTGTCTCGTTCTTACCACCTATCTGATTATCTCTCTATCATCGAGGGCGTGTCTATATTCTCTCTATAAACTTGGGGTATTCCTACTCTATCTATCTCCTCTTCGTCTCTCTCTACATCTCTCATCCTGGGTGTCCCTCTCTCTCATCTGGCGTGTTTTTCATAAGCCTCTGGGTGTCTCTCTTACTCTGCCTGGGTTGGGCATCTTCTCCCTAGGCGGGTGTCTACATATCGTCGCTAGCGTTCTCTCTCTCTGTTGTCTCTCTCATCCTCGGGCGGTGTCTCTCTTTCTCTGTTCCCTCCTTCCTGGGGCTGTCTCTCTCCTCTGGGTCCTCCTCTCTCGGGTGTCTCTCGGCGTGTTTCTCTCATCTCCTCGGCTTGTGCGGTTGTCCTCTACCCTCGGGGATCTACTCTCTCTCCTCGGGTCTCTTCTCTCTCTCTCTCTCCGTCTCATCTCTCTTCTCCTCTTTTGGGGGCTTCCGGGGCGTGTCTCTCTCCCATCTGGGGTGTCTCCTCTCCCCATTCTCGGGGCGGTCCTCTCCTCTTCTCTCCTCTCTATCTCTCTACCTACTCTCTCCTTCCGGTGCGGTGTGCGCCCATCTGGGCTCATCTCTATGGGGGTGCCTTCTCTCTCGGGGTTCTCTTCTCCGGCGGTGTCTTCTCCCTCGGGGTCTCTCTCCCTCTCTCCTCGGGGCGGGTCTCTCTCCCCTCTGGGTGCCTCTACTTCTCCTCGGGGCGGTGTCCTTCTCCCCTCACGAGTGCGTCTCTCTCCTTGTTGTGGTGTCTCGCTCTCTCTCGGGGCGGTGTCTTCTCCCATCTGGGTGTCGTCTCCTACTTTGGGGTGCACTCTCTCCTCTCCTCGGGGGCGGATTCATCTCTCCCTCTGGGGGTGTCTCCTCTCCTCTGGGGTTCTCTCCCTTCTCGGGGGATGTCTCTCTCTCTCATCGTGGCGGGTCTCTCTCCCTACGTGGCCGTGTCTCTCTCCCTCTGGGGGTGTCTCTCCTCTCCTCTGGGCGGTTTTTAGGGGTATCTCAATAGTGCGTGCATCTAATATCGGGGGGTGTTATGCCTTGTTCTCTCTCCTCGGGGCGGTTCTCCTGTCCTCTGGCGGTGTCTCTCTCTCTCCGCGGGGACGTTGTCTCTCTCTCTCTCTCTCTTCTCTCTCCCCTCTGGGGTGATCCTCTACCCTGGGGCGGTGTCTCTCTTCATGCTCGCAGGCGGTGTTCCTCATTCTCTCCTCGGGGCGGTGTCTCTCGCTCTCCTCTCTCTTCGTCTTCTCTCGTCTCTCCCTCTGGGGTGTCTCTCTATCATCGGGGCGGTGTCTCTCTCTCTGCCTCGGGGCGGTGTTTCTCTCTCCTCGGGTCGGTGTCTCTCTCTGTCGGGCGTTGTCTCTCTCTCCTCGGGGCGGTGTCTACTCTCTCCGTCGGCGGCGGTGTCCCTCTCTCTCTCTCTCTCCCTCTGGGTGTCCTCGCTCTCCTCGGGGCGGTGTCTCTCTCCCCTCTGCGGTGTCTCTTCTCCTTCGGGGCGGTGTCCTCTTCTCTCTCTCTCTCTCCCCTCTGGGTGTCTCCGCTCTCCTCGGGGCGGTGTCTCTCTCTGCTCGGGCGGTGTCTCTCTCTTCCTAGGGGGCGGTGCCCTCTCTCTCTCTCTCTCTCTCTCTCCCCTCTGGGGGTGTCCTCTCTCTCCTCGGGGCGTGTCTCCTCTGCTCGGGCGGTGTCTTCTCTCCTCGGGCGGTTGTCTCTCGCTGCTCGGGGCGGTGTCTCTCTTCCTCGGGGCGTTCTCTCTCTCCTCGGGGCGAGGGGGTTCTCTCTCTCTCCCCTCTGGGGTGTCTACTCTCTCCTCGGGCGTGTCTCTCTCCCCTCCTGCGGTGTCTCTCTTCCTCGGGCGGTGTCTCTCTCTCCCTCTCCCCTCATGGGGTGTCTCTCTCTCCTTTTGGGGTCTCATCTCTCCTCGGCGGGGCGGTGTCCTCTCTCTCTCTACCTCTATTATCTTAATCCTAGGGCGGTGATCTCTCCAATATGAGGTGTATCTATATAAATAGGGGAGGTGTATTTATCTCGTACAATATTGGGTGTTTTCTATATACATTGGGGTCCTATATCATATCTCGTGTGCGGTGTCTCTCTCTCCTCTCTCTTCTCTCTATAATACCGGTGCGGTGTCTCTATCCCCTCTGCGAGTGTACTCTCTGCCTCGGGGCGGTGTCTCTCTCGCTCTCCCCTCTGGGGTGTCTCTCTCCTTGGGGTCTCTCTCTCTCCTCGGGCGGTGTCTCTCTCTCTATCCTTCATCTCTCTCTCTCTCTCTCTCTCCTCTCGCCTCGTGCGTTTTCTCTCTCCCCTATGGGGTGTCTCTCTCTCCTTTGGAGGGGGGGGGGGGAGGTCTCTCTCGCTCTCCTCGGGCGGTGTCTTCCCTCTCTAGCTCTCTCTCCTCGGGGCGGTGTCCTCCTCCCTCTGCGTTCTCTCTCTCTCCCTCGGGGCGTGGCTCTCTCTACTCTCTCCCCTCTGCGGTTCTCTCTCTCCTTTGGGGTCTCTCTCCTCCTCCGGGGCGGTGTCTCCTCCCTCTGGGGGTGTCCCCTCTCCCTCCTTTGGGGTCTCTCTCTCCTCTCCTCTGGGGCGGTGTCTCTCTCTCTCTCATCTCGCGCCCTCTCCTCGGGGCGTTTATATATCAAATTGATGTATAATATATAATAGGGGAGTGTATATTAATATTATACACAATATGAGGTGTATATATATAAATTTGGGGTATATTATATAATTGGGGCGTGATATATAATAATTATATCTATATATATAATTATAGGGGAGGTTATATATACAATAATGAAAAGTTATCTCTATATAATAGGGGAGGTGTATATTACATTGAGGTGTAAATAATAGGGGGAGGTGTATATATACAATATGAGTTATAATATAAAATAATCGGGGCGTGTATATATAGTAAATTGAGTTATCTATATATAATAGGGGATGTTTATATATACAATTGAGTTAATATATATATAATAGGGAGGTGTATATATATTATAGACAATATGAGGTGTAAATATATAATATGGGGTGTATATATATAATAAGGGGAGGTGTATATACTATATATATATACTAGGGGAGTTGTATATATCAATATGAGGTGATATATATAAGGTGCGGTGTAAAATATATATATATATATACAATATGAGGTGTATATATATACTATGGGTTGTATAGCTCTCCTCGGGGAGGGTCTCTATCTATAATCTGCAGTTCTATATATAGAATAGGGGAGGTGTATCTATACCCTCTGCGTTATCTTATCTCTACTCGGGGAGGGGTCTGTCTCTCTCTCTATCTCTCCCCTCTGCGGTGTTGTCTCTCCTCTCGTGGTGTATCTCCTCCCGGGGGAGGTGTCTCATCTATCTATCTCTCTCCTCGGGGCGGTGTCTCTCTCCCTCTGACGTTTCTCTCTCTCCCGCCACGGTGCGGTGTCTCTCTCTCTCTATCTCTCCACTCTGGGTGTCTATCTCTCATATGGGGTGTATATCGCTCCTAGGGGAGGTTTCTCTCTCTACTATCTCTCTATCTCCCTCGGGGCTGTGTCTCTCTCCCCTCTGCGGTGGGTCTTTCTCCCTCGGGGCGGTGTCTCTCTCTCTTCTCTCCCATAATGCAGGTGTCTCTCTATCTCTGGGTGTCCTCTCGCTCCTCGGGGCGGTGTCTCTCTCTCTCTCCTCTGCGTTCTCTCTCTCTCCTCGGGGGCGGTGTTATAATATCCAATATGATTTCGATATCTAATGGGAGGTGTATGTGATATATATATATATATACATCAATATGAGTGTGTATGTATTAATATGGGTGTATCTCTCTAATCGGGCGGTGCCTCTATATCTCTCTATATATCATAGGGGCGGTGAGATATACCAATATGCGTTTTCTATATCTCTACTCAGGGGCAGGTGTCCTATCTCTCTCTATATACTCTCTCTATCCCCCTCCTGCGGTGTCTCTTCTCCTCTTGGGTTCTTCTCTCCTCGGGGCGGTGTCTCTCTATCTCTATCGCTCTCTCCTAGGGGCGGTGGTCTCTCTCCCCTCTGCCGGTGTCTCTCTCTCCTCGGGCGGTGTCCTATCTCTCTCTCTCTTTCTCTCCCCTCCTGCGGTAGTCTTCTCTCCTCATGGGGTGTCTCTCTTCTAGGGGCGGGTTATCATCTATATATATAATAGGGAGGTGTATATATACTATGCAGGTGTATCTATAGCATAGGGGAGGTGTAATATATATCTATATAACTATATATCCAACATGAGGTGTTATCTCTATCTATGGGTTTTCCTCTCTCTCATCGGGGCGGTTGTCATATATACAATATGAGTTTATATAGTATCATAGGGGCGGTGTCCTCATCTCTCTTCTCTCCCCCCTCTCGGTGTCATCTCTCCCTCGGGGCGGTGTCTCTCTCTCTCTCTCTCTCTCTCTCCCTCTGTCGGTGTCTCTCTCTAATCTGGGTGTCATCTCCTCTCCTCGGCGTGTCTCTCGCTCTCTCCTCTCTCTCATATCTCCATCGGGGCGGGTGTCTCTCGCCCCATTGCGGTGTCTCTCTCTCCATCTGGGCGGTGTCTCTCTCTCCTCTCTCTCTCTCTCTCCACTCTGCGGTGTCTCTATCTACTAGGCTGGGGTGGTAAATATCATATAATATAGGGTATGTGATATATTTATTTCATATATATAGGGGAGGATGTATATACATCCAATATGAGGTGGTGCATATATCTATAATAGGGCTGTGTACTCTCTATATATATATATATCTATCTAATAGGGAGGTGTTATATAACAAGAGGTGATATTATCCATACGGGGAGTGTATCGCTCCTCGCCTCGTATCGCCTCCTGCGTGTATCCTCTCTCCTCGGGGGTGTCTTCCCTCCTCGGGCGGTGTCTCTCTCTCTCTCTTATATCTATAATAGGGGAGGTGTATATAATACAATATGAGGCGTATATATCTTGCAGGGGAGTGTATATATATCTATATCTTCTCGATATAATAGGGGAGGTGTATATATACAAATATGAGAGTGTATATATATAAATATGGGAGGTGTATATATTATATCTATATCTATATATCAAGGGGCTGGTTTCTCTCTTCCATATGAGGTGTCCTCTCTCCTCTCGGGGAGGGGTATATATATATCATCTATTACACGATGGCGGTGTCTCTCTATCATCGGGACGTGTATCATCCCTCCTCTGGGCGGTGTACTCTCTCTCTCATCTCTCCTCGGGGCTGTGCCTCTCTCCCCTCTCGCGTGTATACTCTCATCGGGGCGGTGTCTCTCTCTCTCTCATAGCTCTCTTACTCTCTCCTCTCCATCCCCCCTGCGGCTGTCTCGGTCTCCTCTGGGGTGTCTCTCTCTCCTCGGGGCGGTTGTCTCCTCTCCCCTCTGCGTTCTCTCTCTCTCTCTCGAGGGCGGTGTCCTCTCTACCATCGCGGTGTCCTCTCTCCTCGGGCAGGTGTCATTCTCTCTACATCCTCCTCTCCCTCGCGGGCGGTGTCTCTCTCCCCTCATGGGGGGTCTCTCCTCCTTTGGTGTGTCCTCTCCTGGCGTTCCTCGGGTGTCTCTCTCTCCTTTGGGGTGTCGTGTGGCCGTTCCAGGCCTTTTCCCTCTTCCCCTTTTCTGCCCGGTTTCTCTCTGCCTGTTCTCCTCTCTCTCCCCCCTAACCCTACCACTTCCTGTTTGTCTCCACCCCTTACCCAACCGGCCAATCGGATGAGGGCGGTGGGAACCGGACTGTACCATTCAGACAGAGGGGGAGATGTCGGGTTAATAACTGTCCCAGAGAGAGGGGGAGACTGGGTGCTCTATAGGACACAGGGGGAGATCAGGGTACACAGGGGCAGAAAATGATTGTGTTGGCTGAGAGGGGATGTGGGTAAATTGGCCTCACCTTGCTGGAGCATTTTGTCACAAAAAATATTATTAATATCATTATTACTATTATATTATCATATTATCGTTATATTATTATTTTATTATCATTATTATTAATTATTTATCATTGTTATTATCATTATTATTATTATATTATTATTATATCATTATACTATTATTATTATTACTATTTATTATTATATATTATTATTATATTATTATATTTATTATCATATTACTGTTATATTATATTATTATATTATTATTATATATTTATCATTATTACTGTTATTATTATTTTATATTATTATTTTTATTATTACTATATATATTATTATCATTATTACTATTATATTATTATTATCATTATTATCATATTATCATTATTACTATTATATTATTATTATCATTATTACATTGTTATATCATTATTACTATTATCTTATTATTCTCATTATTATCATTGTTATCATTATTACTAAATTATATCATTGTTATTATAATTATTTATATTATTATCATTATTATTATTATTCTCTATTATTTTTATATTATATTATTATTTTATTATATTATTATTTTATTATCATTTTATTATCATTATTCCTATTATATTATTATTATATATTATAATTACATTATTACTATATTATTATTATTATTCATTATTTTATTTATCATTATTATATTATACATTATTATTATTATCACCGTTATTTTATTATATTTCATTATTATATTATTTATTATTATTATTATTATCACTGTTATTTTATTATTATTTTCATTATTATCATCATCATATATATTGTTATCATTATTATTATTATTATTATTATTTTATCATCATCATCATCATCATTATTATCACCATTTTATTATTATTATTATATAATCATCATCTCACATTCATCTTATATTATTATTGATTTGGCTTGAAAAGCCAATTCCTGTTCTTTCTATTTCTTCTTCTTCTCTTTTTCTCCGTTTTATTCTTCCCCTTTGTTGCGCCGTATCTCCTCCCACAGTTTTTGAGCTAGAGACATGAAATTCGGTACAGACGGTGCGGGCATATAGGAGAAGTGTGCTGTCTTCTAGCTAAGGAATCCGCGGAAGCGTTACGGCGTTATCGGGGAATTTCCGACATTTTTTCCCATAGACTATAATGGTAACATCCTCAAATGTGGATATTTCAAGTTTGTTTCATGGTCATAAATACAATGGTGATACCCCCAACCCCCACACAGACACAGGTACACCCACCTACTGACCTACCTTTCCATTCCCATGGAAGCCATATTTAAAGGGTACTAAAGTCAAAAAAACTAATTTAGTTTATCCTCATAAAATCTAGTTTTATGGTTGTAAATACAAAAAAGATATACCCCCTCAACCAGACCCAGGAACATACACCTACGATTTACTATGCATTATGGTGCAGCCATATTTAAAGGGTAACTAAAGTCAAAAAACTAATTTGATTTATCCTCATAAAATCTAGTTTTATGGTTTTAAATACAAAAAAGATATACCCCCTCAACCAGACCCAGGTACACACACCTACTGATTTACTTATCCATTACTGTGGCAGCCATACTTAAAGGGTAACTAAAGTAAAAAAAATTAATTTTGATTAATAATAAAAAAGGTTTGTTTTTTTAACCCCCATGTGGCACAGTTACATACACCTACGTACTGACCTACCCTCCATTACTGTTTGCAGCCAACCTAAAGGTAACTAAAGTAAAAAAAACAATTTTGACCAATCATCAAAAAAGTTATTTTTTTACCCCCACCCGACACGGTACACACACCTACTGATCTACTTATCCATTACTGTGGCAGCCATACTAAGGAACTAAAGTAAAAAAAAATGTTTTGACCAATCATCAAAAAAGTTATTTTTTTAATACCCCACGTGGTACAGGTACATACACCTACTGACCTATCCCTCCACTACTGTGCAGCCATATTTTAGGGTACTAATTAAAAAACTAATTTTTGACCAATCATCTAAAAGTTGTTTTTTTTACCCCCAACCCAACCCAGTGTACACACACCTACTGATCTCTTATCCATTACTGTGGCCAGCCATACTTAAAGGGTAACTAAAGTAAAAAAAATAATTTTGATCAAATCAAAAAAGTTGTTTTTTAACTCCCACGTGGCACAGGTACTAACCTACTAACCTACTACCTACCCCTCCATTACTTGTTGCAGCCATACCTAAAGGGTAACTAAAGTCAAAAAAATGTTTTGACCAATCATCAAAAAATTTTTTTTTAAACCCCCAACCTGATCCAGGTACACATGCTTACTGACCTACCCTTCCATTTTCATGGCAACCATATTTAAAAGGTAACTATAGTCAAAATACAAATTTGACTAATCATGAACAAAGTTTGTTTTTTTAACCCCCAACCCAACACAGGTACACACACCTACTGATCTACTTATCCATTCGTGGCAGCCATACTTAAAGGGTAACTAAGTCAAAAAAATAATTTTGATCAATAATCAAAAAGTTTTTTTTAAACCCCCACGTGGCACAGGCACATACACCTACTGACTACCTCTCCATTACTGTTGGATCAATACTAAAAAGGTAACTAAAGTAAAAAAAACTAATTTTGACCAATCATCAAAAATTTGGATTTTTTAACCCCCACGTGGCACAGGTACATACATCTACTGACCTACCCCTCCATTACTGTTGCAGCCATACCTAAAGGTAACTAAAGTCAAAAATGTTTTTGACCATTATCAAAGTTTTTTTAACCCCCACCTGACACAGGTACACAACCTACTGATCTACTTATCCATTACTACTGTGGCAGACATACTTAAAGGGTAACTAAGTAAAAAAAATACATTTTGATCAAAATCATTATCATTGAAAATGCCGCTAATTTTGCCCTAACACCATCAGATGTTAGCTTCTGATTGATTGGATCAAAATTAGCACCACTTTGGGCTGGGTACACACAAAAGTTTTTTTTGTCCCAAACAACGTTCACTACAAACTCATCATTCCCATTATTGAGTTTTAAGATCTGCAGCAAACACACTATTCCCTTCCAAATGCAGCCCTTCAAGCCAAATTCAAAGTTTATACTTTAACTTTCCTTTCTAGTTTATTATATTACATCATTATTATTATTTCATTATTATTATTATCATCATCGTTATTTATTATTATCATTATTATTATTTTATTATATTATCTTATTTTATTATTTATTATTATATCATTATTATTATATTAATTTGGCTTGAAAAAGCCAAATTCCTGTTTTTTTTATTTCTTTCTTCTTCTTCTTCCTCCTTTTATTCTTCCCCTTTTTTGGACCGTTCTCCTCCCACAGTTTTTGAGCTAGAGACATGAAATTCGGTACAGACGTGCGGGGCATATGGAGAAGTGTGCTACTCTAGCTAGGAATCCGCGGAAGCGTTACGGCGTTATCTGCGAATTTCCGGACATTTTTTTCCCATAGGCTATAATGGTAACAATCCTCAAAGTGGATATTTCAAAACAGTTTGTTTCATGGTCATAAGTAACAATGGTGATACCCCCAACCCCCACACAGACCCAGGTACACCCACCTACTGACCTACCTTTCCATTCCCATGGAAGCCATACTTAAAGGGTAAGTATTTCAAAAACCTAATTTTGATCAATCATCAATAAAAGTTAGTTATATGGTCATACATGCAAAAACACATACCCCCAACCTCATTGGGTACATACACCTACTGACCTACCCTTCATTTTCCATGGCAGCCATACTTTTTTTAACCCCCAATGTGACACAGGTAACCCACCTACTGACCTACCCCTCCATTGCTGTGGCACCTACTTAAGGGTAACTAAAGTAAAAAATCAAAAAAGTTTTTTTTTTTTTAACCCCCACCCTGACATAGGTGTGTACCTACTGACCTACCCTTCCATTTCTGTGGAAGCCATATTTAAAGGTTAACTATAGTAAAAAAATTGATATAATCAAAACAGTTTGTTTTTTTTAACTTCCAACCTGACACGGTACACACCCCAAATGAGCTTCCCATTCATTCATGTGGCAACCATATTTAAAGGTAAGTATAGTCAAAAAACACATTTTGACCAATTATCAATAATGTTAGTTTTTTTATCCCCCAACCTGCCACAAGTACACACCAACTGACATACCCCATCATTCCTGTGACAGCTATATTTAAAGGGTAAGTAAAAAAACAACAATGTCCTCAACATTGGCATTATTGAGTTTTTACAATCTGCAGCACAAACCACACATTCCCCTCCAAAATGCAGCCTTTCAAGGCAAATTCAAAGTTTATACTTAAACTTTCCCTTTCTAGTTAATTATTATTGAAAAGTCAGGTCAGATGGAATTGGAGTGGTTAAAAGAGGGATACTGCTCCTGAGCAAAACATGTGCTGGATTGAAAACATGCAGCACACACACCTACTACACACATTTATTTATAGATTAAGATGAGGAAAAGTCATTTTTTCATTATAGTGTCATAAGGGTATCTAAACTGGAAAAAATATATTTTTTTATGTCCTATTACTGGAAACTACAACTCTTTATAACTATCACTGTACGTTTTTTATTTTTTTTTAATTGATCTGTCTCCTTATTTCTACCCAATCTACCCATCTTACATTTCAGCTGTCAATCAAGTGCCTTGTTATCATAAACTATTCTGCTGTATGTAGTTAGGGTAACATTTGGAATGTGTGAAATGCTTGTGGGAAATTCCCTCTCCCAGTGCTACCTTAGTGATTTCTGTGCATGCTTGCCTCACAGAGAGTCATGTTCTATAAAGGGTGGTTGGTTAGATTGGGTGGAGGAATGCTTAACTTGGCTAAACATACTACTGGAAAAAAAGGCAACACACCCCCTAGAAATATGCTCCTAACATGTACTCATTTATAGATTAATCTACATTTATAATAGCTCGTCTCATAAAGGTTTGAAAAGTTCAGTCTGCATCATTTCCAATACCAATGGTCAGTGTGTCTATATAAAGGTATCTTATACACAGTAATCTGTTGTATTCAATTAGATCAACTGGACTTGAAGTTTAGTTCTTGAAAGTTTCAATAGTTAGGGATTATAAGGGATAATGTATCCCCTACTGTAAATTATAAGGCTATTAGAAGTCACTGAGGAGTTCTGTGTCCATAAAAAGTACAAGGACACAGACTGAGTTATACAGGGAACTCTGGGTACCACTCATGTATTATAAGGGATAATGTATCCCCTACTGTAAATTATAAGGTATTAGAAGTCCACTGAGAGTTTCTGTGTCTATATAAAGGTCAAGACACAGACTGTGTTATACAGGGAACTCTGGGTACCACTCATGTATTATAAGGGATAATGTACCCCCTACTGTAAATTATAAGGATATTACAACGTCACTGAGATTTCTGTTACTAAAGATTTAAAAGCCTCTACAATAACATTGATTGACAATCCAGTATTGTACGATTGAAATTGTCCAATAAGTTTGTAGCTGGTCCGTTAGGGAAACAATCGTAAGGTCCTTGGCTGATGGACCATACCATGGTCCGACATTGTTCGGTGTCTAGTAATGGGCGCGGTCACAGATTTAGCCCAGGGACTGGTAATGGGCGAGATAAAAACACCTGGTGGGTTTACAGAAGAAACTCAGTTCCTTGTTGGTAGTGGTAAGAACTTTCTATCACTGCAAATATGGAAAGAATTAAAGTGACGGCAGAGAATTTATAAACAGGAAGTATTTTATTAAAGGTGAAAGGGAACATGTGCTGCAGGTTTTTCTAACTCGAGTCTTGCATGGATATGAAAGAATAATTTCATTATCCAATCTGACAAACACATGAAAACATGCGTGTTTCCATTCTTTTCGATGCGATCAGCGCAATTGTCCGTTTTGGAGCACATGCGATACTCAAGAAAAATGGAGACTGCGTGCTTTCCGAAAACAAACCACGCGCTGCGAATGCAATGTCCTTATCCACATGCTGCAATTCCCACTCCCTAACACCCACAAGCGCAATTGTTGCGTGTGAGAAATCTCGTTGGTGTGGCCCTGCAGATGTTTGATAACTACAATTCTCACCATTCACAAACAGCAGATGGCACCCGGGAACACTGGGAGTTGTAGTTTGCAACATATGGGAGACCCCGGATGAAGATCCGTGCTTACGAAACGATGCTAGAACTCCACATGGTGGGAGGGAGGAGCATGTGGACAGGTAGGCGGGTTCGCACAGTAGGAATTTCTAGAGTCCGGCAGCCTTACATTACATTGATATAGAATTACCCGGGAAAGGACTTTGATTTGTTTTTTTTAAATTGTAATATCCTAAATAAATCTAAACTTCATTGTATTTCCTTTTAATAAATGTATTTATTGATATGCAGACTGTTTAATGAAAATAAGTAAACCCCACTGACCCTCTGTCACAATGACCCACCCCATCTGTCTATTATATGTATCCTGTGCCCCAAATTCTCTACAATCTGTAATAAGCACGTCATCCATTGGCAGGTCTGGAAGAAGGTAAGTACCCAACATACCACTATCTCCCCAGGGGTTGAAAACCTGAATGTTGTTAGGGTCCTTACTCTAGGTACCATATATACTCGAGTATAAATCGCCCCGAGTATAAACCGAGGTACCTAGTTTTAGCTTAAAAAGGAAAAAGGATATTGACTCGAGTATAAACCGAGGGGTTGTATTTGCCACTTAAGAATTTTGGAAACTACAACTCCCAGCATGCTTTATTGCTGGGAGTTGTAGTTTTTCAAACATCTTAAGTGCAAATAGGGGTAATTCCTCCTTTATTTGTGCATACAGTATGCACAAATAAAGAAGGTTTTACTCTATTTTGTAAATATTTGCCCCTTAATGTTGCCCTGGTGTCCGTGGTATTCTCCTACCTTGTCCAGCGGCCGCTCGCTCCTCATCCTCAGTGCGCATCCGGATGATGTCACTAGTGCCATCCGGATGAATGTCACTACTCGGCGCCGCAAAGTGAAAGGTGCCGGGTAGTGACATCATCCGAATGCGCACTGAGGATGCGGATCGCGCGGCCGCCGGACAAGGTAGGAGAAAGGTTGACTCGAGTATAACCGAGGTAAGATTTTCAGGCTTTTTTTTAAAGCCTGAAAACATCGTTTTTACTCGAGTATAATACGGTACCTTTAACTTTACTGTAAATATTAGTTTCTCTTATAATAGAATCAATGTAGTATAATTAATTTGTTACAATTTGTTCCCTATGAGACACTATAATGTACATTAGGGGCACAGGACCAAATACCTCTACAAAGTAATGGACACGACACTTACTGACCAACCCTGAATTGTCAGACTACCCAACAAACTGCTCATTCGTCAGAATTAAAGTGTAGCGCTGATATTTCAGCATAGCGGCGTATTGAGGTTTTCAGTCAAATTTAGCCAACGTGTCAAGAAATCAGGTGTGCAGTCAAGCGGAAAAGTACCAACCCTGAGACATGCTGGAGGAGGGATCTCAACATTTCCTGTAAGTGAGGACAGCGCAGTTTGTGTACACAGACTTTATCATATAACTGAAAATACAATGTGCACAGTGGAGAGTTATAAAGTAACGGTGACTGGGCAGGGGAGTTACAAGACCAACGAAAGACTTTAAGATCCACCCCTGGTTTTAATGAAAGCCCAGCTTCCTCCATTCCCAAACATAAAAATAAACCGTTGGAGGGAGAGAACAGAAAATCCTGGACAAATTCACCACACTCCTTCCTGCCTCATAGACAATGTGTCAGATAACATCCTCCAGCTCCGGTTCTCAAAACAACCCGCCATGTTGCCTTCAGGTAGAGACCGCTGGAGAAGTTCCATTGCCGGCAGTCACGCAGTCCAGATGCCTGGTTTTCATTGCATCCCGGAAGTTTCAGGATTCAAGCCTTGATCTCTGGGGTTGTGTTGTAAATAGCGTCTGCGTTTTCAGAAACCAGCTCCTCTGCCAAGGGAAACAGAACAAACGTTAACCATGGAAACTGATACTAAATCTTAATGTCTACCTGGGGCCGTGAGATTTCCCTCTGATCTACACGCAACTAGGAAAGGTCCAAACTTTGTTTGTATTAGACTTGTATTGTCCAATAAAGGGCAACTGTGGTTTCAGACAAAGGTAGGGTAATATATTCGCCCTTCTGTCATACCATTAAAAGGAATCCTGGACCACATTTCTGAATGGTTAATCAATATGCCTTCCAGACACTTCCTGCTTTCAGCAGCTTGGAGCCACGTAAACAGTCTCTGCGTGCAGATACTTCCCATCTTTCCCAGCATTAGTGAGCATGCTCAGACCCCAGGGGTCAGGGAATGTCTCGCAAGCACTGAAGTCAAAAGTTTCAAATTATTCAAATACTGTATATACTTGAGTGCAAGCAGATTCGAGTATAAGCCGAGGTACTTATTTACCTGAAAAATGAATAAAACTGATTGACTAGTATAAGATAAGGGGTGACTTTATCCCATACATAGCCCCATAGATAGTTTCCACAGACAGTCCCATAGAAAGTCTAATAACACCCTACAGGAAGTCCCATACACAAATGGTGCCGGCATACTTGTCTGTGCAACTGAATATGAATGATCCTCCTTTAGAGAAGTTTGTTGAATTCTGTTTCTTCTCCCTATTGTTTTTCCTTCCTTGCAGTCTGGGCTGATCTATGAGTGGAGCTATCACATACCTAACCCCACCGAAATCAAGAGGATTCTGTGTGTTACAGGGTACAGCTTATGTTTTCCCAGAGCTATGGGATTTTGTCCATCTGCTCCCTCAGCTTCCAGATCAGCCAGCTCGAGTATAAGCCATGAGGAGACTTTCAGGATGATTTTAAAGGTCACATTTCTTGGCTTATACTCGAGTAATATATGGTAAAATTTCCCTTAGGATGTTTAAAGGAAAGATTTTTACAACACACAGACTGTTCTACCTGGAAGGACCACTTCCATTCCGTATGTCTTCCAACCGCAGTCTGCCACGACTAGTTTTCCGTCCTCAGAGCCCTAGCGTACAGTTCTCCGTCAGGACTGAAGCGCACACAGTGAACGGGACCGAAGGCCCTTTGTAGGATTCTACAAGAACGAGATGAAAGACGTACATGAAACTGATTACAGAAACTTACAGGAACGAGGCCTTGGAATGTTATTATAAGAACATCTGTACTATTATTCTATTATTACTACTATTACTACTATTACTATTATTACTATTAACATGCTACATCCCCCCCCCCATCACTTCACCTGGGAAAACATGGTACGTCCACCCCCCAAAGTCATTTAACATGTGGCTGGAATGGCCATAAACCAAGTACATCTGGGGGAACCTGTCATTGCTATAACATCTCGAGGTCGAGGTCTATAGCTTTTTCCAGCCACATATAAATTGAACTTTGGGGGGGGGATGGAACCTTCACGTTTATTTACCCCAACCCCAATCATTTAACCAGAAAACACCAAGAAACTAGAGAGACCCCATTAGGATAAAAAGACAAACGGTAAATTAACAAAACCCACCCAGTTCTTCTCCTGTAGTTAATCAATTTATAGATTTTAAAATCGTCCCCGCCAGCACAATACATTCCCTATCGGGGTGCAGAGAAGCAGAGTTGATGCGAGCTTGGAGCCTCGTACGACTTGATCAGTTCAAAACTAACGATAAAAGGAGAGACGTGTCAGTCATTTCATTCTAGACTTGGAGGAAACATGGAAATCAATTAGGATTTACTAAAGATTCTCAGTCCATTCAGGTATTGGGGGTCTTTGGGTTTAATTCCCTGGATGTTGTCATAAATTCAAGGACAAATTAACTTCAGAACGACACTGGACCAGAAGCAGGGCACCTGGATATAAAAGCAGTAATCAGTGTTTATCATCTTCATACGGTTGTTGGGAAATTTTCCTTCCTATTATGGGCTTTGTGTTTTATTTTCCAAGCGTTTCGGCGAAGTTTGGTCACTGTGTTCATTGCACACGCCCAGTCCAAACTATTCCTGGAACTAGTTTACAGCAGGTCACGCCTACAAGAATCTCTAGCCAATCCTGTTACAGTACATATAAGGCAGGGGCATGTGACTGAAGTCAGGAGGTGTGGCTAGACAGTTCTCTCCTTCTCAGTTCTTTAAGGATTCCATTTACTTCAGGGCTATTCGGAGTGGTAATTTACAGTTTATTGGTGTTCTTGGAGGGAAGCGTTCAGATTATGGAGTTAAAAATGTTACTTAGTAACTCCTTAAAACACAGAGTTTCACAGCCTTTTCATAACTATAAACACAATAGAAAAGCAAATCCCTTGGAAGATTGTAGGGAAACTTGGAACATTTCCACAAACTGATCCCCTTTCATCCCTCAGGGAACCTGTGGGGTTCACATGTGTGCAGTAAAGGATTCTGGGAGACTGTCATTTACACAACACTAACCTTGACGTGTATAAAAGGGCTATAGTATTTCCATAGGTGAGCAGCAGGGTCTCTACTTCTGGAATATAATCCATCTGCTCACAGACATCCAAATTGCAGAGTCTTCACCTCAGTCCATGCTCACCCTGTCCCCAGACACTCGCGAAGGGAGCCAGAAAGAAAGAAATCATTTAGAATCAAACTAATCTCATCAGTGGAACATTCCACCAACAAGGAATATAAAATCTTAACAGTATAAATCACAGATATTCCAAATAAGGGGGTGAGTAAAAGAAAACGGATATAATCATGTTAATTCTACACTCATAGAGAGTGGACCTCATAAAATAACTCCTTTTCTGGCCCATTACGGACTTGGGGTGTGGGCCAAGTGTATGAAACCTGTGTTAAAAGGGAACGTTGGTCTCCATATAAGTTCCCTCTATTATAAAGATCTCACTACTACATTTAAATGACTCTGCAATATAATATGTTTTCTTCCCCCATGGCTTGAGCATGCCCATTTGCATCCTACTGCTGGGGAAAAAAAATCACAAGCTGCATCATACGCCCAAATATTATTGTTTTAAAAAACTAGCCACAAGCCTGAAAATAACTCTCTCCCTAAGGTGTCCATAGGAAGAGGAAATCCCAGATATTGATAGCAAAACTAGCTTCAAAAAGATTGATTTTTGGGGTGAGACATAATTATAATGTGCAATGTAGGAAAGAGACTTTACAAGCCATAACTTTATTTCACAACAGCTTAAGAGAACAACCGTCCTAGACTTGTTTAAAAAGATATGACTTTCTTCTCAGCCTTCAGGTCTACAACCTGGCCACATATAAAGGGGAAGATCCTAGCATTATAGCTGTAAAATTCTAGAAATAACAATGTCCTTGAGGTTAAATTCACACAAACATTTTGTGTTCGTTTGTGCTGGCATTTTAATGTCATTTGTCCTTCCCAGCACTCTCTAGTAGCAAACGTCGGTCCTGAACAAAATGTCCCCCCGTGTTCAGCCAAACTCCCATACACAAACTGGACAATTTTAACCAACTGCATAGTTTAGTTATATTCAACACCATTCTGCAATATGCACACTGGCAGCAGGGGAGACCAAAATGAATCGAACAGCTACAGAATCTTAGCACAAGCCAGGGAGCCCTCTGCAATGCAGTTTACAGAGTGGAACACAAAGCGTCTTCTTACCGTACGGTTTTATCATCTGAGGCAGATATTATCTGCTTGTCGTTATTGTACCATAAAGCCTTCTTGATGGCAACGAGTGACACTAATCTCGCCCGGTTCTGCATGAAAAAAACAGTGAATCTAAGTTATACATTGTTAGAACCTTACCAGACACCATATAATAATACTACAATATGATGAAAGCTACGTTACTAGCAGTGAGATAATAACCAACACCATATATAATATTCAATAATGAGGAAGCTACGTTACTAGCAGTGAGTATATAACCAACACCTTATAATAATATTACATATATGAGGAGCTACGTTACTAGCATTGTGTATAATAACCAGACCCATATAATAATATTACAATATGAGGAAGCTACGTTACTAGCAGTGAGTATATAACCAAACAACCATATAATAATATTACAATAATGAGGAAGCTACGTTACTAGCATGAGTATAATAACCGACACCATATAATAATACTACAATAATGAGGAAGCTACGTTACTAGCAGTGAGTATAATAACCAGACACCATAATAATAATATTACAATAATGAGGAAGCTACGTTACTACTAGCAGTGAGTATAATAACCAGACACCATATAATAATATTACAATAAGAGGAAGCTACGTTACTACAGTGAGTATAATACCAGACACCATAATAATAATATTACAATAATGAGGAAGCTACGTTACTAGCAGTGAGTATAAAATACCATACACCATATAAATACTACAATAATGAGGAAGCTACGTTACTAGCAGTGAGTATAATAACCAGACACCTTATAATAATATTACAATAATGAGGAGCTACGTTACTAGCAGTGAGTTAATAACCAGACACCATATAATAATATTACAATAATGAGGAAGCTACGTTACTAGCAGTGAGTATATAAAACCAGACACCATATAATAATATTACAATAATGAGGAAGCTACGTTACTAGCAGTGAGTATAATACCAGACACCATATAATATATTACAATAAGAGGAAGCACGTTACTAGCAGTGAGTATAATACACCAGACCCATATAATAATATTACAATAATGAGGAAGCTACGTTACTAGCATTGAGTATAATAACCATACACCATTAATAATTTAATACCAGACACCATATAATAATATTACAATAATGAGAAGCTCCGTTACTACAGTGGAGTATAATAACCAGACACCATATATAATATTACAACAATGAGGAAGCTACGGTTACTAGCAGTGAGTATAATAACCAGACACCATATATAATACTACATAATGAAAGCGACTTTTACTAGCAGTGAGTATAATAACCAGACCCATATAATAAACTACAAATGAGAAGCTACGTTACTAGCAGTGAGTAAATAACCAGACACCATATAATAATATTACAATAATGAGGAAGCTACGTTACTAGCAGTGAGTATAATAACCAGCCGCCTTATAATAATATTACAATAATGAGGAAGCTACGTTACTAGCAGTGAGTATAATAACCAGACACCATATAATAATATTACAATAATGAGGAAGCTACGTTACTAGCAGTGAGTATAATAACCAGACACCTTATAATAATATTACAATAATGAGGAAGCTACGTTACTAGCAGTGAGTATAATAACCAGACACCATATAATAATATTACAATAATGAGGAAGCTACGTTACTAGCAGTGAGTATAATAACCAGACACCATATAATAATATTACAATAATGAGGAAGCTACGTTACTAGCAGTGAGTTAATAACCAGACACCATATAATAATATACATAATGAGGAAGCTACGTTACTAGCAGTGAGTATAATAACCAGACACCATATAATAATATACAATAATGAGGAAGCTACGTTACTAGCAGTGAGTATAATAACCAGACACCAATAAAAATATAATACTACAATAATGAGGAAGCTTACTTTACTAAGCAGTGTATAATAACCAGACACCTTATAATAAATTACAATAATGAGGAAGCTACGTTACTAGCAGTGAGTATAATAACCAGACCCTTATAATAATATTACAATAATGAGGAAGCTACGTTACTAGCAGTGAGTATAATAACCAGACACCATATAATAATATTACAATAATGAGGAAGCTACGTTACTAGCATGAGTATAATAACCAGACACCATATAATAATATTAACCACATAATGAGGAGCTACGTTACTAGCAGTGAGTTAATACCAGACACATATAATAATTATATAACCACCCCATATAATAATATTACAATAATGAGGAAGCTACGTTAACTAGCAGGTGAGTAATAATAACCAGCCCTTATAATATATTAACAAATGAGGAAGCTACTTACTAGCAGTGAGTAAATAACCAACACCATAATAAATATACAATAAGAGGAAGCTACGTTTACTAGCAGTGAGTATAATAACCAGACACCATATAATAATACTACAATAATGAGGAAGCTACGTTACTAGCAGTGAGTATAATAACCAGACACCATATAATAATATTACAATAATGAGGAAGCTACGTTACTAGCAGTGAGTATAATAACCAGCCGCCTTATAATAATATTACAATAATGAGGAAGCTACGTTACTAGCAGTGAGTATAATAACCCAGACACCAATATAATAATATTACAATAATGAGGAAGCTACGTTACTAGCAGTGAGTATAATAACCAGACACCATATAATAATATTACAATAATGAGAAGCTACGTCTAGCAGTGAGTATAATAACCAACACCATATAATAATATTACAATAATGAGGAAGCTACGTTACTAGCATGGTATAATACCAACACCATATAATAATATTCCAATATGAGGAAGCTACGTTACTACAGTGAGTATAATAACCAACACCATATAATAATATTACAATATGAGGGAGCACGTTACTACAGTGAGTATAATACCAGACACCATATAAATATATAAATAAATAATGAGGAAGCTACGTTACTAGCATGTAGTAATCATAACCAGACACCTTATAATAATATTACAATAATGAGGAAGCTACGTTACTAGCAGTGAGTATAATAACCAGGACACCCTATAATATATAATAATATTAATGAGGAAGCTACGTTACTAGCAGTGAGTATAATAAACCAAACACCATATATAATATTACAATAAGAGGAAGCTACGTTACTAGCAGTGAGTATAATAAACCAGACACCACACATTAATAATATTACACTATGATGGAAGCTACGTTACTAGCAGTGAGTAAATAACCACCACCATATAATAATCTATTCACTGTATTGTAAGACCCCCATAGGTTACATTATATTAATATAACGTATCTGTGTCTATTTGCCCCATTGGAGGACCGTGATAGATTACACTATATTCATATAATGCATCTGTGGAGGGTAATGTTGGAGATTGTTTTATTAGGGAGAATGAATGATCCACTACAGGGTTGTTTGTGTTCCATGAATAATTCACCAGGCAAAACCTTTTACCTTTAACAGGATAATGGAATGGAGTCCATCTCAGGTCAATTGTTTTATTGCAAACACCGCATTATACAGAACGTTTCCAGGAGCTCAGTGCCCCTTCCTCGTGTGCCCCACCACATGGTAAATACGGTAACGCTGAAAATAGGGGGCAGGGAGATTCTCTAAACATTTTCTGTGATGTGATTTTTGCAATAAACCTAAAGGGGCATATCAGCACTAATGCATATGTTAGAAATTGTTTTCTTATTTCAGTCACCTCTTTGTATATAAATAAATCCTTATAAAGTACTGACTTCCTGTTTGCTTGACCCCTAATAGTGTTACAGTCTCAGTCCCTGGGTGGATTCAGTTGCTCAGTAGAGATCTGAGCATGTTTGACCCATCTAACAGCCAATCAGGAGAGATTAACGTTAGTAACATTCCAAGGAAGGGTTTTGAACCACTCCTGCTTGCAGAGCAAACGGCCTTCTCTTTTTAGGGGTGACCTTGGTGCGTTGATAAATTAAAGCGTTTAGTAAATGTGGTTTGCCGTCAGGGTGAATGTACTAAACAATCACTATTTTATTTCTGGGAGTGTGTCTGAGTGTAAGGAAATAAAATCACTTTCTTCTTACTGCTGGGATAAGTTGGTGAAGGTTATTTAGTAAAACATTATAGGCCCTGGGTTATTTGTTGGCTACATCTGTACTGATACCTGTAACGTGGGGGCTGGGAGAGAGAAACGAAAATATGTTAGTAAGGCTGTGTAGTCAATTGGTTTGTGGTGGTGGTTTGGTTTAAACCTCACCGTATGAACCTGCAAGTGTGTGAACTATGAGCGAGTGGGCATTCTGTTTGAAAGGGTAACATTGAATGAGGTTAAAACTAGATTGTTGTTTGTCCCTTGCTGTCTATTAGTGTTTAGAATGGGCAGTTTTGTTGGGGTCACGCAATGTGCACCCTGCCACATGTATGGGATGTTGGAGCAGCTGGTCCAAGGGACCTTTGGTTGTGTCAGATGTGAGGTGCAGAATCTGAAGGGGAAACTTGCAGCATTGCAGGGCTTGGAAAACATGGGGGAAATGCAGGTACTGGCAGGGTCCAGTAAACTGGAGGGTGGAGATGGGGCAGTTAGGGTGGTGAAGGAGAGTTTTGTTGGGATCGCCGTGTGTGTGTGTGTGTGGGGGGGGGAGTCGGAAGAGTAGACCCTACGTGCCAAACAATGTGTTGCCTGCCTGGTGCTTGGGTTTAACATGTGATGGACAGATTATTGAGTAGGGCTGGGAGTTATCTAACAGTCTTGGTTCACATTGGTGCCAAAGACAAGTTAAAGGGGAAGGAGAGGTCCTTAAAAAGGACTGCCGAGATTTAGGGGCAAAGTTAAAAATAAGTATTAAGTAATGATTATTTTAAGAAATACTACTTTAGCCATGTGTGAGCGAGGCAACAGGAGGTTAGGAGTATAAATGTGTGGCTGAGAGGTTGGTGTAAGGAGATGGGGTTTGGGTTTTTAGAGACAGAGACTTTTCTGTTGGCTACAGTCTCTTTAATAGGAATGGGTTGCACCTCACTGATGATGGCTCAGCTGTTATGGAGGAATAGATGGCTAGAGATTTGGAGGAGATTTTAATTACACTGGGGTAGATAGAGAGGGGTAAGGAATCAGAGGGGCTAATAAGACAATGGAGGGAGGGGATGGAGGAGCATCGTGGAAAGGGTAGCATGTACGTCAAAGTGGAGATAAATGATAATCTAAAATGCAAGAAGTCTGATTGGATAAACTGGGAAACTAGAACTAATAGCTTTCAAAGAAAGTATTATGTGATCGGTATATCAGAAACATGATTCACGTGACTGGGTGGTAAATTTGGAAGGATACTCCTTGTTAAGACATGATAGAGTTAATAAGAAAGGAGGAGGAGGAGTATGTATCTATGTTAAACAAGGAAAAAGATTTGGGGGTTCTGATAGATAACAGACTTAGCTGTAGCAAACAATGCCAGGTAGCAACAGCTAGAGCTAGCAAGATATTGTCTTGTATAAAGAGGGGAATAGATTCAAGGGAGAAAAATATTATTCTCCCTCTTTACAAGGCACTGGTAAGGCCTCATTTGGAATATGCGGTGCAGTTTTGGAATCCCATATACAAAAGGGACATCTTGGAAATTGAGGCAGTTCAGAGAAGGGCAATTAAATTAATAAGGGGAATGGAGGGGCTTGAATATGCAGGCAGATTAGACAAGTTGGGTGATACACTGGAGAAGCAGGACTTGTACTGTGCAGGGATATTATGACCTCATACAAATATATTAATGGGCCTTATAATAAATTCCCTGGTTTATTGTTCACCAATAAGTAATTTCAGAGGACATGTAGATATTTAAGATTAGATGAAACTTCATGTTAGGAAAGGGTTATTTACAGTGAGAGCTGTGAAACTGTCTATCAGCACATGTGGTAAGTGAGCAAGTTTAAGTAGGGTATAAAGTTTATTAATTCGGGTTAAAGGTTGGATTAGATTCCTGATTGTCTTTATACAACCTGCAATACTATGTTACTATGTAACTTTTATACAGACATTATGGGTAGGGTATAAAGTTGGATTAGATGGACGTAGTCTTTATACAACACTGCAATACTATGTTACTATGTAACTTTTACAGACATTAGGGTAGGGTATAAAGGTTGGACTAGATGGACGTATGTCTTTATACAACCTCCAATACTGTGTACTATGTAACTGTTATACAGACATTTGGTAGGGTATTAAGTTTGGACTAGATAGGCGTATGTCATTATACAACCTCCAATACTTATGTCCTATGTAACTGTTATACAGACATTATGGGTAGGGTTAAAGGTTGAACTTGATGGACGTATGTCTTTATCAAACCTCCAATACTATGCTACTATGTAACTGTTTATACAGACATTATGGGTAGGGTATAAAGGTTGGACTTGATGGACGTATGTCTTTATACAACCTCCAATACTATGTACTATGTAACTTTTATACAGACATTATGGTAGGGTATAAAGGTTGGACTAGATGGACGTATGTCTTTATACAACCTCCAATACTATGTTACTATGTAACGTTATACAGACATTATGGGTAGAGTATAAAAGGTTGGACTACACAGACATATGTCTTTATAACACCTCCAATACTATGTTACTATGTAACGTTATCACAGAACATTATGGGTATGGTATAAAGGTTGGACTAGATGGACGTATGTCTTTATACAACCTCCAATACTATGTTACTATGTAACTGTTATACAGACATTATGGGTAGGGTATAAAGGTTGGACATCTAGAGGCGTATGTCTTATACAACCTCCAATACTATGTTACTATGTAACTGTTTATACAGACATTATGGGTAGGGTATAAAGGTTGGACTAGATGGACGTAGTCTTTATACAACCTCCAATACTATGTTACTATGTACATGTTTATACAGACATTATGGGTGGGTATAAAGGTTGGACTAGATGGACGTATGTCTTTATACAACCTCCAATACTATGTTACTATGTAACTGTTATACAGACATTATGGGTAGGGTATAAAGGTTGGACTAGATGGACGTAGTCTTTATACAACCTCCAATACTATGTTACTATGTAACGTGTTATACAGAACATTATGGGTAGGGTTAATAAAGGTGGACTAGATGGACGTATGTCTTTATTACAACCTCCAATACTAGGGTTACTATGTAACTGTTATACAGACATTATGGGAGGGTATATAAAGGTTGGATTAGATTCCTGTATGTCTTTATACAACCTGCAATACTATGTTACTATGTAACTTTTATACAGACATTATGGGTAGGGTATAAAAGTTGGACTAGATGGACGTATGTCTTTATACAACCTGCAATACTATGTTACTATGTAACTTTTATACAGACATTATGGGTAGGGTATAAAGGTTGGACTAGATGGACGTATGTCTTTATACAACCTCCAATACAATGTTACTATGTAACTGTTATACAGACATTATGGGTAGGGTATTAAGTTTGGACTAGATAGGCGTATGTCATTATACAACCTCCAATACTATGCTACTATGTAACTGTTATACAGACCTTATGGGTGGGTATAAAAGGTTGGACTTGATGGAGTATGTCTTTATACAACCTCACACTACTATCGTACTATGTCACGTTTACTACAGAATTATGGGGTAGGGTATTAAAAGGTGGACTAACTGAGACATATGTCTTTAACACCTCCATACTATGTACATGTAACTGTTTATACAGACATTTGGTGGGTATAAAGGTTGGACAGATGGACGTATGTTCTTTATACAACCTCCAATACTATGTTACTATGTAACTGTTATACAGACATTAGGGTAGGTATAAAGCGGTTGGACGAACAGACTCGTTCTTTATCAAAACTCCAATACTATTGTACTATGTAACTGTTTATACAGACCTTATGGTATGTATAAAGTTGGACTAGTTGGACGTAGGTCTTTATACCCCCTCAATCCTATGTTACTATGTACTGTATAACAGGACATTATGGGTAGGGTATAAAGGTTGGACTAGATCGGCATGTCTTTATACAACCCTCCAATCTATTTACTATGTACTGTGTTATCAGACATTATGGGTAGGGTATAAAGTTGGACTAATGGACGTATGTCTTTATCCAACCTCCAATACTATGTTACTATGTAACTGTTATACAGACATTATGGGTAGGTAATAAAGGTGGACTAGCGATGGACGTATGTCTTTATACAACCTCCAATACTAGTTACGATGTAACTGTTATAACAGACATTATGGGTAGGTATAAAGGTTTGGACTAGATGGACGTACGCTTTATACAACCTCCAATACTATGTTACATGTAACTGTTTATACGACATTATGGTAGGGTATAAAGGTTGGACTAGATGGACGTATGTCTTTAACAACCCTCAATATCTATGTTACTATGTACCTGTATACAACATTATGGGTAGGGTAGAAAGGTTGGACTAGATGGACGTATGTCTTTATACCCTCCAATACTTGTGTACTATGTACACTTGGTTATACAGACATTATGGGTAGGGTATAAGGTTGGACTAGATGGCGTTGTCTTTATACAACCTCCAATACTATGTTACTATGTACAGCGTTATACACATTAGGGGTAGGTATAAAGGTTGGACTAGTGGACGTATGTCTTTATAAACCTCATCTATGTTCTATGTAACTGTTACAGACATTATGGGTAGGGTAACAAGGTTGGACTAGATGGACGTATTTCTTTATACACACCTCCAATATGTTATTATGTAACTGTTATTCAGACATTAGGGGTAGGAGTATAAGGTTGTGACTAGATGGACGTATGTCTTTATACACCTCCAATCGATGTTACTATGTAACTGTTATAGACCTCAGACAGTATGTTAGGGTATAAAGGTGGACTAGATGGACGTATTCTTTAATACCCTCCAATACTATGTTTACTATGTAACTGTTATACAGACATTATGGGTAGGATATAAAGGTTGGACTAGATGGACGTATGTCTTTATATAACCTCCAATACTATGTTACTATGTAACTGTTAGACAGACATCATGTAACTGTGTAAATCCACTCTAGACCCTATAAAGTATCTATTAGGATAAAAATGCCCAAAGCCCGGTAGTGCTCTGTAACCGTTATTGATTATGTAAGGACGTCCTGATTCTCTGGCTAGTCAAACATTCCCATTGACTTCTGATTGTGACTGACTCCTAATGTCCTAAATAATATAGTAATATGGGGTGTATATATATAATTTGGGGTGTCAGTGTGGCAGTTCCAGGACTTTTCCCTCTTACCCAGTTCGGTGCCCGAGTTTCTCTCTGACATGTTCTCTCTCTCTCTCACACTAACCCTCACCACTTCCTGGTTTGTCTCCACCCCCTTACCACAACCGGCCAATCGGATGAGGGCGGGTGGGAACCGGACTGTACCATTCAGACAGAGGGGGAGATGTCGGGTTAAATAACTGTCCCAGAGAGAGGGTGAGACTGGGTGCTCTATAGGATACAGGGGGAGATCAATGGTACACAGGGGCAGAAAATGATGTGTTGGCTGAGAGGGGATTGTGGGTAAATTGGCCTCACCTTGCTGGAGCATTTTGTCACAAAAAAATATTATTAATATCATTATTACTATTATATTATCATTATTATCGTTATTATTATTTTTATTATCATTATTATTATATTATTATCATTGTTATTATCATTATTATTATTATATTATTATTATTATCATTATTACTATTATTATTATTATTATTTATTATTATATTACTATTATTTATTCATTATTATCATATATATTTTTATTATTATATTATTATTTTTATTATTATATTATTATTATCATTATTACTGTTATATTATTATTATTATTATTATTATTATCATTATTACTATTATATTATTATTATCATTATTATCATTGTTATCATTATTACTATTATATTATTATCATTGTTATTAATCATTATTACTATTATCTTATTATTATCATTATTATCATTGTTATCATTATTACTATTATAATTATTATCATTGTTATTATCATTATTACTATTATATTATTATCATTATTATTATTATTCTCTTATTATCATTTATTATCATTATACTATTATATTTTATTATTATTAATTATATATTATTATCTTATTACTATTATTATTATATTATATATCATTATTATTATTTTCATTATTATTATTATTATTATTATTATTATTATTATCACTGTTATTTTATTATTATTTTCATTATTATTATCATCATCATTATAATTGTTATCATTATTATTATTATTATATTATTATTATCATCATCATCATTATTATCACCATTATTATTATTATTATTGATTTGGCTTGAAAAAGCCAAATTCCTGTTCTTTCTATTTCTTCTTCTTCTTCTTCCGTTTTATTCTTCCGCTTTTTTGGACCGTATCTCCTCCCACAGTTTTTGAGCTAGAGACATGAAATTCGGTACAGACGTGCGGGGCATATTGGAGAAGTGTGCTATCTTCTAGCTAAGGAATCCGCGGAAGCGTTACGGCGTTATCGGCGAATTTCAGGGCATTTTTTCCCATAGACTATAATGGTAACCATCCTCAAATGTGGATATTTCAACAGTTTGTTTCATGGTCATAAATACAAATGGTGATACCCCCAACCCCCCACACAGACTCAGGTACACCCACCTACAGACCTACCTTTCCATTCCCATGGAAGCCATATTTAAAGGGTAACTAAAGTCAAAAAAACTAATTTAGATTTATCCTCAATAAAATCTAGTTTTATGGTTGTAAATACAAAAAAGATATACCCCCTCAACCAGACCCAGGTACACACACCTACTGATCTACTTATGCATTATGGTGGCAGCCATATTTAAAGGGTAACTAAAGTCAAAAAAACTAATTTAGATTTATCCTCAATTAAAATCTAGTTTATGGTTGTAAATACAAAAAAGAATACACCCCTCAACCAGACCCAGGTAACAACACCTACTGATTTACTTATCATTATGTGGCACGCCATATTAAAGGGTAACTAAAGTAAAAAAAAATAATTTGATTAATACATAAAAAAGGTTTGTTTTTTTAACCCCACACCAACCCAGGTACCACACACCTACTGATTTACTTATCCATTACTGTTGCAGCCAACCCTAAAGGTAACTAAAGTAAAAAACATTAATTTGAAATATCAAAAAAGGTTTGTTTTTTTAACCCCCAAGGACAGTACATACACCTACTGACTACTTATACATTTATGTGGAGCCATACCTAAAGGGTAACTAAAGTAAAAAAAAAAATTTTGACAATCATCAAAAAAGTTTATTTTTTTAACCCCAACCGACACAGGTACACACCTACTGATCTATATCCATTACTGTGGCAGCCATACTTAAGGGTAACTAAAGTAAAAAAAAATGTTTTGACCAATCATCAAAAAAGTTTATTTTTTTAATACCCCACGTGGTACAGGTACATACACCTACTGACCTATCCCTCCACTACTGTGGCAGCCATATTTTAAGGGTAACTAAATTAAAAAAAACTAATTTTGACCAATCATCTAAAAAGTTTGTTTTTTTAACCCCCAACCCAACCCAGGTACACACACCTACTGATCTACTTATCCATACTGTGCAGCCATACTTAAAGGGTAACTAAAGTAAAAAAATAATTTTGATCAATAATCAAAAAGTTAGTTTTTTTAATCTCCCACGTGGCACAGGTACATAAACCTACTAACCTACCCCTCCATTACTGTTGCAGCCATACCTAAAGGGTAACTAAAGTCAAAAAAATGTTTTGACCAATCATCAAAAAAAATTGTTTTTTTAACCCCCAACCTGATCCAGGTACACATGCTTACTGACCTACCCTTCCATTTTCATGGCAACCATATTTAAAAGGTAACTATAGTCAAAATACAAATTTGACTAATCATGAACAAAGTTTGTTTTTTTAACCCCCAACCCAACACAGGTACACACACCTACTGATCTACTTATCCATTACTGTGGCAGCCATACTTAAAGGGTAACTAAAGTCAAAAAAATAATTTTGATCAATAATCAAAAAAGTTTTTTTTTAAACCCCCACGTGGCACAGGCACATACACCTACTGACCTACCTCTCCATTACTGTTGGATCAATACTAAAAAGGTAACTAAAGTAAAAAAAACTAATTTTGACCAATCATCAAAAAAGTTTGGATTTTTTAACCCCCACGTGGCACAGGTACATACATCTACTGACCTACCCCTCCATTACTGTTGCAGCCATACCTAAAGGGTAACTAAAGTCAAAAATGTTTTTTGACCAATTATCAAAAGTTTTTTTAACCCCCAACCTGACACAGGTACACAAACCTACTGATCTACTTATCCATTACTGTGGCAGACATACTTAAAGGGTAACTAAAGTAAAAAAAATACATTTTGATCAAAAATCATTATCATTGAAAATGCCGCTAATTTTGCCCTAACCAATCAGATGTTAGCTTTCTGATTGATTGGATCAAAATTAGCACACATTTGGGGGGTACACACAAAATTTTTTTTGTCCCAAACAAGGTTCACTACAAACTCATCATTCCCATTATTGAGTTTTAAGATCTGCAGCAAACACACATATTCCCTTCCAAAATGCAGCCCTTCAAGCCAAATTCAAAGTTTATACTTTAACTTTCCCTTTCTAGTTATTATATTATCATCATTATTATTATTATCATTATTATTATTATCATCATCGTTATTTTATTATCATTATTATTATTATTTATTATTATTATTATCATTATTATTATTATTATTATTAATTTGGCTTGAAAAAGCCAAATTCCTGTTCTTTCTATTTCTTCTTCTTCCTCCATTTTATTCTTCCGCTTTTTTGGACTGTATCTCCCTCCCACAGTTTTTGAGCTAGAGACATGAAATTGGGTACAGACGTGCGGGGCATATAGGAGAAGTGTGCTATCTTCTAGCTAAGGAATCCGCGTAAGCGTTACGGCGTTATCTGCGAATTTCCGGACATTTTTTCCCATAGACTATAATGGTAACAATCCTCAAATGTGGATATTTCAAAACAGTTTGTTTCATGGTCATAAATACAAACGCTGATACCCCCAACCCCCCACACAGACACAGGTACACCCACCTACTAACCTACCTTTCCATTCCCATGGAAGCCATACTTAAAGGGTAAGTATAGTCAAAAACCTAATTTTGATCAATCATCAATAAAAGTTAGTTATATGGTCATACATGCAAAAACACATACCCCGAACCTCATTTGGGTACATACACCTACTGACCTACCCTTCAATTTCCATGGCAGCCATACTTTTTTTAACCCCCAATGTGACACAGGTACACACACCTACTGACCTACCCCTCCATTGCTGTGGCAGCCATACTTAAAGGGTAACTAAAGTAAAAAATCAAAAAAGTTTTTGTTTTTTTAACCCCCACCCTGACATAGGTGTGTACCTACTGACCTACCCTTCCATTTCTGTGGAAGCCATATTTAAAGGTTAACTATAGTAAAAAAAAAATTGAATAATAATCAAAACAGTTTGTTTTTTTTAACTTCCAACCTGACACAGGTAAACACACCAAATGAGCTTCCCATTCATTCATGTGGCAACCATATTTAAAAGGTAAGTATAGTCAAAAAACACATTTTGACCAATTATCAATAATGTTAGTTTTTTTATCCCCCAACCTGCCACAAGTACACACCAACTGACATACCCATTCATTCCTGTGACAGCTATATTTAAAGGGTAAGTAAAAAAACAACAATGTCCTCAACATTGGCATTATTGAGTTTTACAATCTGCAGCACAAACACACACATTCCCCTCCAAAATGCAGCCTTTCAAGGCAAATTCAAAGTTTATACTTAAACTTTCCCTTTCTAGTTAATTATTATTGAAAAGTCAGGTCAGATGGAATTGGGAGTGGTTAAAAGAGGGATACTGCTCCTGAGCAAAACATGTGCTGGATTGAAAACATGCAGCAACACACACCTACTACACACATTTATTTATAGATTAAGATGAGGAAAAGTCATTTTTTCATTATAGTGTCATAAGGGTATCTAAACTGGAAAAATATATATTTTTTTATGTCCTATTACTGGAAACTACAACTCTTTATAACTATCACTGTACGTTTTTTATTTTTTTTAATTGATCTGTCTCCTTATTTCTACCCAATCTACCCATCTTACATTTCAGCTGTCAATCAAGTGCCTTGTTATCATAAACTATTCTGCTGTATGTAGTTAGGGGTAACATTTGGAATGTGTGAAATGCATTGTGGGAAATTCCCTCTCCCAGTGCTACCTTATAGTGATTTCTGTGCATGCTTGCCCTCACAGAGAGTCATGTTCTATAAAGGGTGCGTTGGTTAAGATTGGGTGGAGGAATGCTTAACTTGGGCTAAACAAGTACTGGAAAAAAAGGCAACACACACCCTAGAATATATGCTCCTAACATGTACTCATTTATAGATTAATCTACATTTATAATAGCTCGTCTCATAAAGGTTTGAAAAGTTCAGTCTGCATCATTTCCAATAGCCAATGGTCAGTGTGTCTATATAAAGGTATCTTATACACAGTATATCTGTTGTATTCAATTAGATCAACTGGACTTGAAGTTTAGTTCTTGAAAGTTTCAATAGTTAGGGATTATAAGGGATAATGTATCCCCTACTGTAAATTATAAGGCTATTAGAAGTCACTGAGGAGTTCTGTGTCCATAAAAAGGTACAAGGACACAGACTGAGTTATACAGGGAACTCTGGGTACCACTCATGTATTATAAGGGATAATGTACCCCCTACTGTAAATTATAAGGATATTACAAGTCACTGAGGAGTTCTGTTACTAAAGATTTAAAGAGGCCTCTACAAGAACATTGATTGTACAATCCCAGTATTGTACGATTGAAATTGGTCCAATAAGTTTGTAGCTGGTCCGTTAGGGAAACAATCGTAAGGTCCTTGGCTGATGGACCATACATGGTCCGACGATTGTTCGGTGTCAGTAGTATGGGCGCGGTCACAGATTTAGCCCAGGGACTGGTAATGGGCGAGATAAAAACACCTGGTGGGATTTACAGAAGAAACTCAGTTCCCTGTTGGTAGTGGTAAGAACTTTCTATTCACTGCAAAATATGGAAAAGAATTAAAGTGACGGCAGAGAATTTATAAACAGGAAGTATTTTATTAAAAGGTGAAAGGGAACATGTGCTGCAGGTTTTCTAACTCGAGTCTTGCTATGGATATGAAAGAATAATTTCATTATCCAATCTGACCAAACACATGAAAACATGCGTGTTACATTCCTTTTCGATGCGATCAGCGCAATTGTCCGTTATTGGAGCACATGCGATACTCAAGAAAAATGGAGACTGCGTGCTTTCTGAAAACAAACCACAGCGCTGCGAATGCAATGTCCTTATCCACATGCTGCAATTCCCACTCCCTAACGAACCACAAGCGCAATTGTTTGCGTGTGAGAAATCTCGTTGGTGTGGCCCTGCAGATGTTTGATAACTACAATTCTCACCATTCACAAACAGCAGATGGCACCCAGGGAACACTGGGAGTTGTAGTTTGCAACATATGGAGGACCCCAGGATGAAGATCCGTGCTACGAAACGATGCTAGAACTCCACATGGTGGGAGGGAGGAGCATGTGAGCAGGTAGGCGGGGTTAGCACAGTAGGAATATTCTAGAGTCCGGCAGCCTTACATTACATTGATATAGAATTACCCGGGGAAGGACTTTGATTTGTTTTTTTTAAATTGTAATATCCTAAATAAATCTAAACTTCATTGTATTTCCTTTTAATAAATGTATTTATTGATATGCAGACTGTTTAATGAAAATAAGTAAACTCCCACTGACCCTCTGTCACATGACCCACCCCCAGTCTGTCTATTATATGTATCCTGTGCCCCAAATTCTCTACAATCTGTAATAAGCACGTCATCCTATTGGCAGGTCTGGAGAGAAGGTAAGTACCCAACATACCAGCTATCTCCCCAGGGGGTGAAAACCTAGAATGTTGTTAGGTCCTTACTCTAGGTACCATATATACTCGAGTATAAATCGCCCCGAGTATAAACCGAGGTACCTAGTTTTAGCTTAAAAAGGAAAAAAGGATATTGACTCGAGTATAAACCGAGGGGGTTAGTATTTGCCACTTAAGAAGTTTGGAAACTACAACTCCCAGCATGCTTTATTGCTGGGAGTTGTAGTTTTCAAACATCTTAAGTGGCAAATAGGGGTAAATCCTCCTTTATTTGTGCATACAGTATGCACAAATAAAGAAGGTTTTACTCTTATTTGTAAATATTTGCCCCTTAATGTTGCCCTGGTGTCCGTGGTATTCTCCTACCTTGTCCAGCGGCCGCTCGCTCCTCATCCTCAGTGCGCATCCGGATGATGTCACTAGTGCGCATCCGGATGATGTCACTACTCGGCGCCGCAAAGTGAAAGGTGCCGGGTAGTGACATCATCCGAATGCGCACTGAGGATGCGGATCGCGCGGCCGCCGGACAAGGTAGGAGAAAGGTTGACTCGAGTATAAACCGAGGTAAGATTTTCAGGCTTTTTTTAAAGCCTGAAAACATCGGTTTTACTCGAGTATATACGGTACCTTAACTTTACTGTAAATATTAGTTTCTCTTATAATAGAATCAATGTAGTATAATTAATTGTTACAATTTGTTCCCTATGAGACACTATAATGTACATTAGGGGCACAGGACCAAATACCTCTACAAAGTAATGGACACGACACTTACTGACCAACCCTGAATTGTCAGACTACCCAACAAACTGCTCAGTCTGTCAGAATTAAAGTGGTAGCGCTGATATTTCAGCATAGCGGCGTATTGAGGTTTTCAGTCAAAATTTAGCCAACGTGTCAAGAAATCAGGTGTGCAGTCAAGCGGGAAAAGTACCAACCCTGAGACATGCTGGAGGAGGGGATCTCAAACATTTCCTGTAAGTGAGGACAGCGCAGTTTGTGTACACAGACTTTATTCATATAACTGAAAATACAATGTGCACAGTGGAGAGTTATAAAGTAACGGTGACTGGGCAGGGGAGTTACAAGACCAACAGAAAGACTTTAAGATCCACCCCTGGTTTTAATGAAAGCCCAGCTTCCTCCATTCCCAAAACATTAAAATAAACCGTTGGAGGGAGAGAACAGAAAATCCTGGACAAATTCACCACACTCCTTCCTGCCTCATAGACAATGTGTCAGATAACATCCCTCCAGCTCCGGTTCTCAAAACAAACCGCCATGTTGCCTTCAGGTAGAGACGCTGGAGAAGTTCCATTGCCGGCAGTCACGCAGTCCAGATGCCTGGTTTTCATTGCATCCCGGAAGTTTCAGGATTCAAGCCTTGATCTCTGGGGTTGTGTTGTAAATAGCGTCTGCGTTTTCAGAAACCAGCTCCTCTGCCAAGGGAAACAGAACAAACGTTAACCATGGAAACTAGATACTAAATCTTAATGTCTACCTGGGGCCGTGAGATTTCCCTCTGATCTACACGCAACTAGGAAAGGTCCAAACTTTGTTTGTATTAGACTTGTATTGTCCAATAAAGGGCAACTGTGGTTTCAGAACAAGGTAGGGTAATATATTCGCCCTTCTGTCATACCATTAAAAGGAATCCTGGACCACATTTCTGAATGGTTAATCAATATGCCTTCCAGACACTTCCTGCTTTCAGCAGCTTGGAGCCACGTAAACAGTCTCTGCGTGCAGATACTTCCCATCTTTCCCAGCATTAGTGAGCATGCTCAGACCCCAGGGGTCAGGGAATGTCTCGCAAGCTACTGAAGTCAGAAAGTTTCAAAATTATTCAAATACTGTATATACTTGAGTGCAAGCAGATTCGAGTATAAGCCGAGGTACTTATTTACCTGAAAAATGAATAAAACTGATTGACTTGAGTATAAGGGGTGACTTTATCCCATACATAGCCCCATAGATAGTTCCACAGACAGTCCCATAGAAAGTCTAATATACATCCCTACAGGAAGTCCCATACACAAATGTGCCCTGCATACTTGTCTGTGCAACCTGAATATGAATGATCCCTCCTTTAGAGAAGTTTGTTGAATTCTGTTTCTTCTCCCTATTGTTTTTCCTTCCCTTGCAGTCTGGGCTGATCTAGGAGTGAGCTATCACATCACCTAACCCCACCGAAATCAAGAGGATTCTGTGTGTTACAGGGTACAGCTTTCCCAGAGCTATGGGATTTTGTCCATCTGCTCCCTCAAGCTTCCAGATCAGCCCAGACTCGAGTATAAGCCATGAGGAGACTTTCAGGATGATTTTAAAGGTCACATTTCTTGGCTTATACTCGAGTATATATGGTAATAATTTCCCTTAGGATGTTTAAAGGAAAGATTTTTACAACACACAGACTGTTCTACCTGGAAGGACACACTTCCACAGTCCGTATGTCTTCCCAACCGCAGTCTGCCACAGACGTAATGTTCCGTCCTCAGAGCCGCTAGCGTACAGTTCTCCGTCAGGACTGAAGCGCACACAGTGAACGGGACCGAAGTGCCCTTTGTAGGATTCTACAAGAACGAGATGAAAGACGTACATGAACCTGATTACAGGAAACTTACAGGAACGAGGCCTTGGAATGTTATTATAAGAACATCTGTACTATTATTACTATTGTTACTATTATTACTACTATTACTATTATTACTATTAACATGCTACATCCCCCCCCCCACCATCACTTCAACTGGGAAAACAAATGGTACGTCCACCCCCCAAAGTCAATTTAATCATGTGGCTGGAAATGGCCATAAACCAAGTACATCTGGGGGAACCTGTCATTGCTATAAACATCTCGAGGTCGAGGTCTATAGCTATTTCCAGCCACATAATAAAATTGACTTTGGGGGGGTGGATGGAACCTTCACGTTTATTTACCCCCAACCCCAGATCATTTAACCAGAAACTACCAAGAAACTAGAGAGACCCCATTAGGATAAAAAGACAAACGGTAAATTAACAAAACCCACCCAGTTCTTCTCCTGTAGTGTAATCAAATTTATAGAGTTTAAAATCGTCCCCGCCAGCCACAATACATTCCCTATCGGGGTGCAGAGAAGCAGAGTTGATGCGAGCTGGAGCCTCGTACGACTTGATCAGTTCAAAACTAACGATAAAAGGAGAGACGGAGTCAGTCATTTCATTCTAGACTTGGAGGAAACATGGAAATCAATTAGGATTTACTAAAGATTCTCAGTCCATTCAGGGTATTGGGGGTCTTTGGGTTTAATTCCCTGGATGTTGGTCATAAATTCAAGGACAAATTAAGCTTCAGAACGACACTGGACCAGAAGGCAGGGCACCTGGATATAAAAGCAGTAATCAGTGTTTATCATCTTCATACGGTTGTTGGGAAATTTTCCTTCCTATTATGGGCTTTGTGTTTTATTTTCCAGCGTTTCGGCGAAGTTTGGTCACTGTGTTCATTGCACACGCCCAGTCCTAAACTATTCCTGGAACTAGTTACAGCAGGTCACGCCTACAAAGAATCTCTAGCCAATCCTGTTACAGTACATATAAGGCAGGGGGCATGTGACTGAAGTCAGGAGGTGTGGCTAGACAGTTCTCTTATCCAGTTCTTTAAGGGATTCCATTTACTTCAGGGCTATTCGGAGTGGTAATTTACAGTTTATTGGTGTTCTTGGAGGGGAAGCGTTCAGATTATGGAGTATAAAAATGTTACTTTAGTAACTCCTTAAAACACAGAGTTTCACAGCCTTTTCAATAACTATAAAACAAATAGAAAAGCAAATCCCTTGAGAAGATTGTAGGGAAACTATGGCAACATTTCCACAAACTGATCCCCTTTCATCCCTCAGGGAACCTGTGGGGTTCACATGTGTGCAGTAAAGGATTCTGGGAGACTGTCATTTACACAACACTAACCTTGACGTGTTATAAAGGGCTATAGTATTTCCATAGGTGATCAGCAGGGTCTCTACTTCTGGAATATAATCCATGCTGCTCACAGACATTCCAAATTGCAGAGTCTTCACCTCAGTCATGCTCACCCTGTCCCAGACACTGCGAAGAGGAGCCAGAAAGAAAGAAATCATTTAGAATCAAACTAATCTCATCAGTGGAACATTCCACCAACAAAGGAATATAAAATCTTAACAGTATAAATCACAGATATTCCAAATAAGGGGGTGAGTAAAAGAAAACCGGATATAATCATGTTAATTCTACCTCATAGAGAGAGTGACCTCATAACAATACTCCATTTTTCTGGCCCATTACGGAGCTTGGGGTGTGGGCCAAGGTGTATGAAACCTGGTTAAAAGGGAACTGTGGTCTCCATATAAGTTCCCTCTATTATAAAGATCTCACTACTACATTTAAAATGACTCTGCAATATAAATAGTGGTTCTTCCCCATGGCTTGAGCATGCCCATTTGCATCCTACTGCTGGGGAAAAAAAATCACAAGCTGCATCATACGCCCAAATATTATTGTTTTTAAAACTAGCCACAAGCCTGAAAATAACTCTCTCCCTAAGGTGTCCATAGGAAGAGGAAATCCCAGATATTGATAGCAAAACTAGCTTCAAAAAAGATTGATTTTTGGGGGTGAGACATAAATTATAAGTGCAATGTAGGAAGAGAGACTTTACAAGCCAATAACTTTATATTCACAACAGCTTAAAGAGACACCGTCCTAGACTTGTTTAAAAAGATATGACTTCTTCTCAGCCTTCAGGTCTACAACCTGGCCACATATAAAGGGGAGAGAAACTAGCATTATAGCTGGTAAAATTCTAGAAATAAACATGTCCTTGAGGTTAAATTCACACAAACATTTTGTGTTCGTTTTGCTGGCATTTTAATGTCATTTGTCCTTCCCGAGCACTCTCTAGTAGCAAACGCTCGGTCGGAACAAAATGTCCCCCCTGTGTTCAGCCCAACTCCCCATACACACTGGACAATTTTAACCAACTGCATAGTTTAGTTCATTCAACACCATTCTGCAATATGCACACTGGGCAGCAGGGGGAGACACAAAATGAATCAGAACAGCTACAGAATCTTAGCACAAGCCAGGGAGCCCTCTGCAATGCAGTTTACAGAGTGGAACACAAAGCGTCTTCTTACCGTACGGTTTTATCATCTGAGGCAGATATTATCTGCTTGTCGTTATTGTACCATAAAGCCTTCTTGATGGCAGACGAGTGACCACTAATCTCAGCCGGTTCTGCATGAGAAAAAACAGTGAATCTAAGTTATACATGTTAGAACCTTACCAGACACCATATAATAATACTACAATAATGAGGAAGCTACGTTACTAGCAGTGAGTATAATAACCAGACACCATATAATAATATTACAATAATGAGGAAGCTACGTTACTAGCAGTGAGTAGCCACTGGATGAAGGTTTTAACCAGGCACCATTTTTATTCCGTGGAGGAAATGTTTAATGGCCAAAGGTGATAGGGCCTAGAACAGATGGACAAGTCCCAAACCACCAATAAAAGGTCCCAGAAATAACCATGTGACTTATCGCTTATCTCACGGTAAATAAATGGACTGGAAGTTCAGTTGAGGACACTTACCTGCCTCTGGTTTGCCCAAGTCGTAAATGCGCAGCAGTTTATCTTGTCCTCCAGTTAATAAGTTATTATTGTCCTAAAACAAGAATATGAATTTAGGGTTCCAGTTCAATGACAAACATAAAGAGACCCGATGGTTAGAGGTTCCCCCCCGACCCTCTACCTATGTGGTCTCATAGACAAACACTTAATCCTTAGTGTTGGGCTAAAGAAAACCCCTGTGCTGCATTATGAAAACACCTGCGAGATGCTGCAGGTTTCATTTCCCAGAGTGCCCCATGTTCCAAAGATCGGTTTATGCTCCTAACTAATATGTGACCTCACAATACAAAGCAATACGAATCCGATATGAATTACCAGTAACCCCTTAGCACAGGGGCACAACCCAAGAGAGGAAGGGGGACGATTGATGACTTCTACCCTAAGAACCCCAATGGTACCACGCCTGTAAACAGCGTTTGTTTGTGTGTAACCCCGAGGGCCGAGATTAAGTAATTGCCACCATATTCCTTTCCAGAAACCATCTTTATGCGTTTGCATATTTTAGCCCCGCCTCCTAGCCTCGGTCACGCGCTCCCTTGCCTTTACTGGTCTATAACATGATTGGCTAGAGGGTTCTAGTAGACACCTGAAGTAGCTCAGTACTGAACATGTTTGAAGAATATCCATGTGCACCTATAGGGAAAGACGAAAGGGAAGTCGGGCCAGCCAACCCATAGGCTGTAGATCACTGGTAGGATTACACATTCCAGCTACTCAATATATTTAGATCCATTTAAATAACCAGTCTCTGTGGATTGGTCACAGACACATAAAGCACAGACAGACCCCCCCCTTAGTGTACGTATATTACTGGATAGTGCAACCCATTGACGGACCCTCCTGTAACCCACCGACCTATAGAAGGGCTCGTCCCCACCCTCCTGCAGGGTAACACGACTAATGATTAACCATTGGATCTGAGATGAACTTTATGGATCTGTGGGAACAGACCAATGGGGTGGGAAGATTCCTCGTTCGATAGCCAATGACAGACTCCGGATTCATTACCTCTGTGAAATTGACACTTTTCACAATGTGTTTATGGGCCAGAGAGATCAACTCGTCTCCTGTCACCGCATCCCACACTTTACTGAAAGGAGAGAAAACACAAGGTTAGTGTTAAACATCCACCTGTCCGAGGTTCTGTACAACCTAAAACCCACAACCATATCACAGACCCAAACCCAACAGTCCTGGCAAATCACATCAATAGCTCATGGAAAGGGCAGAGAAGGGGGTTATGTGGTAGGGCAGCTCCCACCATCACTGTGTTAACATGCAGACGTACGGTCGTGGGAGCGACTGTCCGAGAATCAGTTTGTGTATTGGTGATTGTCGGGGGTCACTGGCGATCTGGCAAGTCGGATCATCCATACACAAACCAATTCACGCCCATAACAGTCATTCGATCGGCCATGTGCTGCGTCCGCACATCTGTAAGTAGCTGTACCTGATTCGCCCATAAGATAAAGGGGCTGGACATTTAAATGGATTCTCTATAGAAAAGGTTTTTCTTTAAATTTCCCATTACTGAAAACTATAACCCAACTATCACTGTACCATTGATTTGCTGATCTCCCTTCTGATCTTTAGATATCCAATCAGGACCATCTTACATGTCAGCTGTCAATCAAGCGCCTAATTACCATAAATATACTAATAAAAAGGCATCTAGACCTGAAACACTCCCAATACTCCCCATAACAGGTTCCTAGTTCTGGAATTTAGGGCAGTATAGCGTATCCTATAAAATATAAATATAACAGTCACACTACATAAGATTTGCCTATATATATATATATATTATAATATAATATATATATATTATATATATATAATATAATTAATAATAATATATATATATTTATATATATATATATTATATATATAGCAAAACGGGAATATTCTTAATAGTCCCTGCTAAGGTTTACACCATAAAACAATAAGTATCAGCCCCTATATAATATACAACTAACAGGTATCTATCAATATAAACATACAACGTACAATATTTGTGATACACCAGTTTCCCACTGCTGCTTTATAGCGATTACTAAGCATGCTCAGTACATAGATAGTCAGGTCAGATGAAATGGGGAGTCAGTTAAAAGAGGGGGGTGGGATATTGAGCCTAAGCAAAAGATAATGGATTTAAAGAAATAGACACACCTTTAATAACAGATTAAGACAAGGCAAAGTCTTTTTTTTTTTTTTTTAGCATAGTTGCCCTTCATAGGGCATGTATACTGCCTCATCTTAATCTATAATTGAAAACATGTAAGCAACACATAATAAGCCATAGTTTAACTATGGGTTGATAGGGATATATGACTGGTGATTAATCTAACGATCGGTGAGGGCAAGCATGCTCAGTAATCACTATGAGGCAACACCGTGAGAGGGAATTTCCCACAAAGCTTTTCACTCATTCCAACTCACACTATTCCAGTTACAGCAGAATAGTTTATGGTAATAAGGCACTTGATTGACAGCTGAAATGTAAGCTGCTTCAGATTGGCTAGAAAAGAAAACAGTTGACGTCAGAATGTCCCTATTAGACACCTGCAGAAAGGTAAGAAATACAAATCATAACCACTGGCTGCAGGTGAATATAAACCTTTAACATTGAGTCTTTACTTAACGCTGTAAAATCTGCAGCTGCTGTAGCTGCCTTTGTAGCATCATTGTTCAGCGTTGCTCCCCACACAGCACCTTTATGACCCAAAAATGTACCAATCCAGTCCCCCGTGTCGCCCTGTCGAAGCATCGGCTTCCCATCTGCAGGAGAAAATCACCAAACAACATTGACCGTGTGAACCAAGTTATAACCAGACCAGTTGTCAGTTACAAACAATCCTCATTTGACAGCAGATCGGATTGGACCAATTTATACTGGGGGCCGTTATCTTTCTTTCATTCAGGACAGAATGGATTCTATCCATCAACGCTGGGACCTAAGGATGATGTCAGGTGTCGTTTGGCCAGTGATATTCGACTGCTGAGTTAGGCTGCAATTCAATGGACAGTTACTTTAAAAATAATCATTTTAAGGAAACCATCCACAATGCAGTCACACACACCCTGCTGCCGGCTCGGTAACTGAGCCTATATCACACACAGCTCCATGGGTAAAAACCTCAACAATGGCAGTGTACTGAATGAATGGAATGAATGAACGTAATGAATGAATGAACGTAATGAATGAATGAACGTAATGAATGAATGAATGAACGTAATGAATGAATGAATGAACGTAATGAATGTAATGAATGAACGCAATGAATGAATAATGAATGAACGTAATGAATGAATAATGAATGAACGTAATGAATGAACGTAATGAAGATAATAGAATGAATAATGGAATGAATGAATGAGAATAGATGAACGTAATGATATGAAGTAATGAATGAATAATGAATGAACGTAATGAATGAATAATGAATGAACGTAATGAATGAATGAACGTAATGAATGAATGAACGTAATGAATGAATGAACGTAATGAATGAATGAACGAATGAATGAATGAATGTAATGAATGAATAATGAGATTAACGTAATGAATGAATGAACGTAATGAATGAATGAACGTAATGAATGAATGAACGAATGAACGTAATGAACGAATGAACGTAATGAACGATCATGAAGTATGAGATGAAACGTATGAATGAATGACGTAATGAAGAATGAACGTAATGAATGAGATGAACGAATGAATGATGACGTAATGAATGCCTAATGAATGACGATGAATGAATGAAGTAATGATGAACGTAATGAATGAACGTAAGATAATGAACGTAATGAATGAATAATGAATGAACGTAATGAATGAATAATGAATGAACGTAATGAATGAACGTAATGAATGCAAATGTATAATGATATAGAACGTAATGAAATGAACGTAATGAAATGAACGTAATGAATAGAACGATATGATAATGACGTAATGAGGTATGAGTGATGAATGCGTTGATGAATAATGAGAACGTTATCATGATGAATTAATAACAGCCTGTCCTTTCCCAAAGTTTACATTTTTACCTTAAGTTCCCCTTGTACAGGGACATTTACAACTCCGGAAAAAACCGGGACTGTGTGTATGCAGATCCGTCATCATTCACTGATCTGTACTGCGTGTACCCAGCTTTACAATAGGGAGATGAGGAAGGACAATAAGAGGGAGATGGTAAGATGGGCTAGGGCAGAAAGCAGATACCCCTGTAAGGTGGATACAAAGTCACAATGTAACGAGGTGGTGTAGGCGCAATAAGTGTGAGAGATAATAAAGAAAGGCTGTACCCCAGGTGGGTAGCTTGTAAAAGCATGCAGTAACAATTAAAGGGTAGGTACCACAGGGAGGATAAATAATAGTGAGCATTGACCCAGAAGTGCCAGCAGGTTCCCAAGCTGGGTAGGGGAAGTTAGAGTGCCAACTTTACCCTAGGGGTATGGTAGGGGCAGTAATAGATCCAGCTGGTGCCCCTGGCAGGGGCAGTTATAGATCCAGCTGGTGCCCCTGGCAGGGGCAGTTATAGATCCAGCTGGCCGTAGTTGTGCCCCTCGCGCAGGAGGCGCATTTAAGATCCAGCTGGGCCCCTGCGCAGAAGCGCGTTTGCAGCCTTATATGATCAGCTGGTGACCCTGGCAGGGGCAGTTATTAGATCCAGCTGGTGCCCCTGGCAGGGCAGTTATAGATCCAGCTGGTACCCTGGCAGTGACAGTTATATAGATCCAGCGCTTGGTACCACTGGCAGCGGGCAGTTATAGATCCAGCTGGTACCCCTGGCAGAAGGAGCAGTTTATAGATCCAGCTGGTACCTGCAGGGGGCAGTTATAGATCCAGACCTGGTACCCCTGTAGGGCAGTTATAGATCCAGCGTGTACCCCCTGGCTAGGCAGTTATAGATCCAGCTGGTATCCCCATGAGCAGAGGCAGGTTATAGATCCACTGAGTACCTAGGCAGTATGATCACGGTAACCCCTGGCCAGGGAGCAGTTTAGAATCCAGCTGCCGTACCCCAGCAGGGGCAGGTTAGAACCAGCTGGTACCCTGCACGGGTAGCCGGTTATAAACACCCAGCTGGTACCCCTGGCAGGGAGCAGTTATACACCCAGCTGGTACCCTGCGTAGGGGGCATTTATACACCCGCTGGTACACCCCTGGTTAGGGGCAGCTTATACACACAGCTGTAGCCACTGGTAGGGGCCAGTTATAACCCAGCGGTACCCCTGGTAGGGGCAGTTTTACACCCAGCTGGTAGCCCCTGTTGGTCGGGGCAGTTATACACCAGCTGGTACCCTGGTAGGGGTCAGTTTATAGCACCAGACTGGTACCCCTGGTTGGGGCAGTATACACAGACTGGTATCCCTGGTAGGGGCATTTATAGACCCAGCTGGTACCCCTGGTCAGGAGCTAGTTATAGACCCAGCTGGTAGCCCTGGTTAGGGGCCAGTTATAGCACCAGCTGACCCCTGTTAGGGGCAGTTATACACCAGCTGGTACCCTTGGATAGGCGGGCAGTTATCTTAGACACCAGCTGGTACCCTGGTAGGCGGCAGTTATACACCAGCTGGTAGCCCTGGTAGGGGCATCGTTATACACAACGCTGGTACCCCTGGTAGGGCGCGCAGTTATAACACAGCTGTAGCCCTGGTTGGGGCAGTTTTAGACCAGCTGGTACCAGCCTAGGGGTTATTACCAGCTGCCGTACCCCTGGTAGGGGCAGGTTATAGACCAGACTGGTACCCCTGGTAGGGGCTAGTATACACCAGCTGGTACCCCTGGTGTAGGGGCAGTTACACCAGCTGCGTACCCCTGGTAGGGGCAGTATAACACCAGCTGGTACCCCTGGTAGGGGCAGTTATAACCAGCTGGTACCCTGGTAGGGGCAGTTTATACGCACTAGTACCCGTGGGTTTAATGAGCCAGGGTACCGTGTTGCGTTCCTAGTGTAAGCCCGGGTGGGGCAGTTATAGACCAGCTGGTACTGCCCGTGGTAGGGGCTGTAAGCCACTGGTACTGTGGGGCATATCACCAGCTGTCCTGAGCGGTTATCCCACTGTACACCTGGTAAGGAGGCAGTTATGACCCAGCTGGTACCCTGTAGGGGCAGTTTAACGTAGCACCTGGCGGCTTTACGGTGTAGCCTCTGGTTGGGGCAGTTATACACCGCAGCGGTACCCTGGTAGGGCAGTTGATTCACCCAGCCTGGTACCCCTGGAGGGGCCAGTTATCCCAGTGTACTCAGTTACACCATGGTACCCTAAGGCAGTACAGCGTACGCCGGTGGGCCTTATCCGCTGTACCTTGGGTTATAGACCAAGCTGACCTGCATTACAACTCATGACTGTAGGGGCCAGTTATAGACCCCCAGCTACTCCCCCCTGGTCATGGGGGCAGTTAGTATAGTAGACCAGTGGTACCTCCTCTAAGGTGGAGTTTAGGCAGTATAATACCCAGCTGGTACCCCTGGTTAGGGGCGTTATAAGAGGTACCCTAGGGGCTATAGCCAGCGTACCCCTGTAGGGGTTAGTTATAGAGCCAGACTGATACCTCTGGTGTTGGGCGCAGTTAGTCAACACCAGCTAGGTCAGGGGCAGTTTAACAACCAGCTGAGTACCCGGCGGGAAGCTTATACACCAGCTGGTAGCCCTGTGTAGGGGATGTTTAGACACCAGCGTGGTAAGCCCTGGTAGGGGCAGTTAACACCGCTGGTAGCCACTGCGATTAGGCGGCAGTTATACACCCAGGGCTGGTAGCCTTGGTTAGGGCAGTTATACACCCAGCTGGTGATAGCCTGGTGCAGTTACGCTGGTACCCCAGGTTATACTACCAGCTGGTTACCTCGCTAGGTAGGGCAGTTATACACCAGCTGGTTTAGCCCCCCTGGATTAGGCGCGTTATACACCAGCTGGGTACCCCTTGGTAGGTGCAGCTATACACAGCATCGGCGTTACCCTGGTAGGGGCCAGTTATACACACTGCTGGTACCGCTCGCCTTGGTTGGGGCAGTATATAGACACTTACCGTGGCAGATTATAAACATCTGGTGACCGCTGGCATGGCAGTTTACGACCCAGTCTTGGTACTCCCCTGGTAGGGGCCAGTTTATAGACCCAGCTGGCTTTACCCTGGTAAGCGGCATTTGAGGCGACGGCCCAGTTTATAGACCCAGACTGGGGCTACATCGGGTTGGTGTGGGCCGGCAGTTCATACACAGCTGGTACCTGGTACAGCGGCAGTTATACACCATGCTGGTCCCCTGTATCAAGGGGCCATGAAGTATAAGACCCAGCTAGTACCCTGCGTAGTGGGTAGTTATAGAGCAGCTCACAGTACCTACCTGCTTGGGGCAGTTATACACAGCTATGGTTTAGCCTGGTATGGGCGGTAACCACCAGCCTGGTAACCAAGCGGTAGCCGGGACAGTTATACACAGCTGCGCTAGCCCTGCCCCGTAGGCGGCAGTTATACACAGACCTCGGTAGCCCTGTGAGGGGGCAGTTTATCACCAGCTCGGTAAGCCCTGGTTGGGCAGTTATACCACCAGCATGGCCTAGCATAGGTTAAGGGGGCAGTTATTACACCCAGCACCTGGTTATGCTCCTGGTAGGGGCCCCCAAGACAGGGCCAGTATATACACAGCCCTGCGCTACCTGCGTAGGGCGTTTACACCAGCTTAGGTACACCTGCGTTAGGGGCAGTATACACCAGCTGGCTACCCCTGCGTAGGGGCATCTATTATACACCGTGTACCCTGGTAGGGGCAGTTATACAACAGATGCGTTACCCTGGTTGGAGGAGACAGCAGATCTATACACAGCCTAGGGCTACCCATAGCGTATGCGGGACCAGTTATCAGACAGCTAGGTACCTACCCTGGTTGGGCAGTTATACACCAGCTTGGTACCCCTGGTATTAAGGCCGGCAGTAAGACCAGATGCAGTACCTGCTGTAGGCGGACACGTTGCTAGACCAGCTGGTACATCTGCGTGAGGCAGTTATACACCAGCTGGTACCCCTGTAGCCGGGCCAGTTATAGACCCAGTATACCCTAGAGGTATGGGCGTAGTTATAGAGCCAGCTAGTAGGCTTTATTCTCACACTTGCAGGCCGACTGGATTAGGAAGTATCCAGAGGAGGAGGACGGGGCGAAGAGCCCAATCACACGCCGCAGCCGTCGGGCTTGCTGTCCGCGAAGCAAGAGATTGAGCGGTGGGCTCTCTCGTCTCATCGCCTAACATGACGGGCACTGATACAAACGCACCGTTACCAGCAGAAAGGAGTCTCTAAAGACCAGAGGCAAGTGACCTACCGGGAATAGTGTTTGCCTCCCACGTGACACCAGACTGGCCGTGCGGAAGTTGCTAGGTTGATGATAGTGACCGGGGCACAGACAGTTATAATGAACACAACAGCCCGCTAGGGCTACCCAATAACATGAATTCAATAGGAACCGCAATCAGGCATAGGCCATCTCCACAATAGTACCGGAGGAAAGCAATGAGAAGGTATTACGCTACAGTAACAGCACTGCATGCCTGGAGTAGCCAAGTAGCTCGCGGCTAGAGAGTGAGAAGCTGCATGCTGGGTAACCGAGTCCTAGGCCCTAAAGAGGACCGTGAGAGCTGACATGCCTGCGAGTAGCCAAGTACTGGGGCTAGATGGGGAGAGTGCATGCTGGGCCTAGCCAAGTATGAGGCTTCAGAGCGTGGAGTGCATGCGGGGCGATAACCGAGTAAGAGTAAGTACTAGGCTAGAGGGTGCGGAGCTGCATGCTGCGCGTAACTGAAAGTCTAGCGGCTAGAGGGTGAGAGTGCTATGCTGGGCTTAACGAATTACTGAGGCTAGAGGGTGATGAAGTTCATGCTGGCGTAACTGCGACGTCCTCGGCTCGGCGGGTGCAGAGGGCTGCTGGGTCCTGGGGTGGCGTCCTCGCTCGAGTCGGGGGGTTGCGGGCGTGCCTGCCTGGGCGCCCCAGTCCTGGGGCTCGGCGGGTGCGCGTGCCCTGTGGGTTCGGTCACTGCGTCCTGCGGGTCGCGGGGTGTGCGCTGCGTGCCTGCTGTGGTCTCTGCGTCCTAGGCGTTCGCGGTGTGCGCGGCCGTGCCTGTGGGTCCCGTCCTCGGCTCCGGGTGGCGCGTGCCTGCCTCGGGCCCTGCCTCCGGGTCGCGGGTGCGCGTGCCTGCCTGGGTCCCTGCGTCTAGCTCGCGGGTGCGGCTGCGGGTGTGCCCTGCTGGGTGGTCCTGCCTCTGGTCGGGGTTGCGGTCCCCTGCGGTGGCCCTTGGTCCCTGGCCCTCGCGCGCTGGCGCGTGCTGTGGGGTTTGTCCGCTCGGCTCGCGGGTGCGCGTGCCTGCCGGGTCCTGCCTTCCTGGGCGGGGTGGCGTGCCGTGAGAAACCACGTGCCCCTGTGGGTCCTGGTCCTGGTCGCGGGGAGCGCGTGTAGGCGTGCCTGTGGGTACGGTCCTGCCTCCTGGGCTCGCAGCGCTGCGACTATCAGCCCAGTGCTGCTGGGTCCCTTGCCCGCCAGTCCTTGCCGGACAAAAAACATCGCCACAGCTGAGTGCCCCCCGCCACCGGCCTCTGCTGCCAAGCGTCCCCCCTGACGCGTCTCGGACACCCCAAGAAGCCCGGGGGCTCTAGAACCACACACCCACGACGCCCCTGACCCCATAGGGTCCACACCCACAAAAAGACACACCTTCTTGCGGCACACCAAAGACAGCACGAAGCCAAAACCACCACAACCCACACGTGATTGCGAGTTGCCTGTGGGTCACTCTGCGTCATAGAAGCAGAAACACACTCAACACAACCACCCAACCCCACCGAACACGAACGGGTCTTGCCCCCGCCCGTGCAATAGAAAACTGCCCCCGCGTCCACACCCGTGAACTGGACCCTAGATAGCCGGGGTAGCGCGGGTGCATGCTGGGTATTGCGTACTTGAGCCCTAGCCAGGGGTGCGAGTGCACCGCCACCGTGCATCCCAAACCACAGCCCACACACACCACAACCAAACCAAAAAAACAAACACAACCACAAAACCCAGAAAACAAAACTATCTCGCGGGTGCGACCGTCCAAGCCATAAAAAACAGAGAGGGAAGACCACGCTCGCCTGATTTCCTAGGCCTCGCGGGTGCGAGTGCTGCTGTGGTCAAATCCTCAGACCTGCGTCACGCCGCGTCCTGGGCTAGCGGGTGGCGTGTGCTGCTGGGTTCCCCTGCGTCCCGGGTCAGCGGGTGGCGTGCTTGTGGCTCTCCCAGTCCCGCCGTCTGGAGAGCAGAAAACTACGGGTGCCCATACCACACATCGCGTTGCCCGTAGCTGGGCTCCGCCAAACACACCCATCCGTCCTCCTGCAGCCTTCGCCCAGCCGCTCGTTCCCAGCTTGCACAGTGCGCGTGCCTGTGGGTCCTTGCGTCTAGTTCGCGGGTGCGCGAGTGAGGAGGGCATGAAATGGGGTATCTGAAGTACTAGGCAATCGCGTTGGTGAGAGTGATGCTGGGTATCTGCGTACTAGGTAGGGGTGCGAGTGCACGTGGGCTCTGAGAGTCTCGTCAGAGGGATCGCGTTGGGAGTGAGCATGCTTGGGTATCTGTCGTACTAGTCTACGCGGGTGCAGACGTGATGCTGGGTTCTGCTGAGTAATACGGTAGCGAGGTGAGAGTGCTGTGGGTATCTGCGATTCCTAGGCCGCGGGTGAAGAGTGCAAGCTGAGGTCTTGACGTACTAGTCTAGAGGGTGGAGGTGCAGGCCTGGTGGTCTCTTGGAGCTCCTAGTCTAGTGGCCCTGAGAGTAGCTGATGGGCTCTTGGTAACTCGTAGAGGGTAGGACGCGTGCCTGTGGCTTTCTGCGTATAAGGGCTAGAACGGTAGCCTGCGTGCCTGTGGGAATCATGCGTAAGTTAGCGGGTGAGCGTGCCTGTGGGTATTGCGTCTCGGATCGCGGGTGACGCGTGGCCTGCTGGGAATCTCTGCGTCCCTCTGCTCGAGGGTAGCGCGTGCCTGTGGGCAGAGAGCTGACCATGGTCTCGGCCCCTCGCAGTGCCGGGTGCCTGCGGGGGATCTGCCGTTCCTAGGCTCGGGGTGCGTCGGGTGCTGCCTGAGTTTGGCGGTCGCATTGTATATTGACCCGTCTCGGGGGTCGGTTCTAACGGAAGAGCAAGGTGCCTGCTGGGTCCTCTGAACAAGCGACACAATAGACGAAACAAGTGGTGAGAACAGATGAAAATACAAGACCACCACCTGAAGGCCCCCACGTAAATACTGACCATGTCCTCGGCTCACTCCGCGGCTCGAGATGAGGTGCAACAGACAGCGAATGGAGTCTACTGCCGTCCTACTGAGCAGAGCACTGTGGTACAAGAAGAGACAGAACAACTGCCGTGTATTCTGCTGTCCTAGGCTCGCGGGTGCGAAGTGCCTGCTGCTGGGTATCTGCGTTTAAAAAGCAACGGTCCTCGTCCGCAAGAGAGCGGGGTAGACATGAGGGGGGGGAGGGGGGGTTGGGTGAGAGTGCATGCTGGGTAACCGAGTACTAGGCTAGAGGGTGAGAGTGCATGCTGGGTAACTGAGTACTGGGCTAGAGGGTGAGAGTGCATGCTGGGTAACTGAATACTGGGCTAGAGGGTGAGAGTGCATGCTGGGTAACTGAGTACTAGGCTAGAGGGTGAGAGTGCATGCTGGGTAACTGAGTACAGTGTATCCCAGTGCAGCCCATAGCCCAGTGTATCCCAGTTCAGCCGAGTGTATCCCAGTACAGTATCCCAGTGTATCCCAGTTCAGCCCAGTGTATCCCAGTTCAGCCCAGTGTATCCCAGTTCAGCCCATAGCCCAGTGTATCCCAGTTCAGCCCAGTGTATCCCAGTACAGTATCCCAGTGCAGCCCATAGCCCAGTGTATCTAAGTGCAGCCCAGTGTATCTAAGGGCAGCCCAGTGTATCCCAATGTAGCCCAGGGCTGCCCAGTGTATCCCTCTCCTTTTACTTAACCCTTAGATTACAAATTCTGACTTTAAAGACCTCTGGATAGGTCAAGTGCCTGGAAGTGAGTGGATCTCTGTTTGGAACTTTCCAACGTTTACTTACCAGTGATTGGGGGGTTAGAGCACTGGGTGGGGAACGTTGTCGTTCTTCCAAGGTAAGTGTTTATTCTGTATGTATATGTGGTTATACTGTACCAGCAATGGGCTAGAGAAAAGACTGTGGTTTACTAACTGGAACTGTTAGTGCATTGATAACAATAATTATGATTTTTTACACCATCTATTGGGTGTTGTTTGTTTTGTAGGTTAATACAATGCTGAATTACTTTCAGTTCGAACCCCTGACCAATCGCTCTCAAACCATTTCAGCAAACATCAGTCAGTCTGAGAGATCAGACATTTTAGTAATTCACCAGGGATCCTGTAGTGTCTTCAGTGGTCTTACCGAAATATCATTAGGGTGATAAACTAGAACACTTGGTCCTTATCCCTTGGTTTACCTTGTATCTCCTGCTGTGAAGCATTAAAGTCAAAGGGCAAGTCCAGCACTGAAATAAAACATTATGTATAGGTAAGGCACCCCAAAACTGCAATAATTAGAAAGCTGGGGTGAGGATCTTATCCTGGGTTTATTTAGAGAATGGTGATGGTGGCTATAATTATCCCATCCTAAGGGACAGGATACCAGTCAGTATATTTATAGTTTGTCATCAAGAATATTGGTCCTTTCGATATTCCCGATGACTGTGTATATACCATGCTCTACTGTTCTAGGCTTATAAAGTTACACCTCCCAGACTGCCATGTCTCTGTGACAGGCATGTGTAATAAGCTGTCATAATCAATCTTTTCTGAAGCTAATTACAGACCAGCAACCTTTCTTTTATCTTTTCTGTACCTTAGGGAGAGAAGAAAATAATATTTTCAGACTTGTAGCTAGCTTTAAGAATGATTAAGAAGGTGGGGCTGGTGGCGCTCTGTGCCAGATATGGGCATGAGACTTGAGGGCAGACCAGTGATGCTAGTGATGTCACAGTGATGACAGCAGGAAACGCCACCCTTTATACATCTGTAACTTTATATAGACAGCAGCTAGAAGAATGATCCAGGAGTCATTTTAAAGGTAGGAGTGTGCCCTTTATAATACATAATACCTTGTATAGAGATTACAGTTCCCCTTTAAGATCCAGAGAAGCTAGGTTTGTTTGAAATACTTGTATGGAGACCACAGTTACCCTTTAAGCTGTTACTCAATCTTATTATACTGGCAGGAGGAGCCACTGGTTTTTTTTTTATAATCCTCTGGGGCTATAATGTATTAAATGGTATTTAATCCCCCCCCCAGAGCTACATGGGTATGACTGGAAATTCTGCCAAGATTTAAACCTTTTTAGAAAATGTAAATGTTCTACTTGGTCACCAAAGACAATTGGTTTGTTGGAAAGAACAATAATAGTTTCTGATCTGAAATGATTCATTTACCAAGGACAACAAACTTACAATTCCATGTAAAGTAACCGCTGTAGCTTATAGTAAAGCTTTGTTTATTGCAGGAAGGATCATCGATGTATCATTTGCAGTGTTAGGTAAGGGTTGGCCCCAGTGAATAGGGAGAAAGTGTAATGTTCCTCTTATTGCTGTGAAATGTTCCTCAACTGGTGTAACTTGTGTAAATTATACCGTAGCTGCACTGTAAACGGTGTCGTTTATGGTGTCAGAAAATAATAAGCGGTAAAAAGGGTCTTGCAAGGTTATTTCACACCATTAAAAATTAGTACAGCTGCTGGAATATGGACATAACCTCCTCACATGTGGTCAAATTGAAGTCATGTTGTGTAGATGGTAGACTAGCGTCCTCTTGTCACGTGTGTGACGATCATGGGTATATAATGCTTTGTGCATTGCCCTGAATATATAATTCTTACTGACGGTGCATCCTACAATAGGAGCTCAGTAGTTATTTGTAAAGTATAAACTGTAAATTGGGGACACTATTGACTTCAAGTGACACCATAAGAATCTTGGAAGAAGAAATTGACTGTTTGGCTACTTCTCTTTATACCCACAGGAATATGGGGGGTAGACGATTGACTGTAGGGCTACCTCTCATGTACGCTTAGGAATCTTAGGAAAAACTGTTGACTATATGGCTACCTCTTATTGTACCCATAGGAATCTGGGAATAGACAGTTGACTGTATGGCTACTTCACATTGTACCCAAAGGAATCTTTGGAAAGACGGTTGAGAGTATAGCTAGTTCTCATTGTACCCAAAGGAATCTTGGGAAAGACGGTTGAGAGTATAGCTACTTCTTATTGTACCCATAGGAATCTTGGGAAAGACGGTTGAGAGTATAGCTACTTCTTATTGTACCCAAAGGAATCTTGGGAAAGACGGTTGAGAGTATAGCTACTTCTTATTGTACCCATAGGAATCTTGGGAAAGACGTTTGAGAGTATAGCTACTTCACATTGTACCCATAGGAATCTTGGGAAAGACGGTTGAGAGTATAGCTACTTCTTATTGTACCCAAAGGAATCTTGGGAAAGACGGTTGAGAGTATAGCTACTTCTTATTGTACCCATAGGAATCTTGGGAAAGACGGTTGAGAGTATAGCTACCTCTCATTGTACCCATAGGAATCTTGGGAAAGATGGTTGAGAGTATAGCTACTTCTTATTGTACCCATAGGAATCTGAGGATAGACGGTTGAGAGTATGGCTACTTCACATTGTACCCAAAGGAATCTTGGGAAAGGCAGTTGAGAGTATAGCTACCTCTCATTGTACCCATAGGAATCTTGGGAAAGACGGTTGAGAGTATAGCTACTTCTTATTGTACCCATAGGAATCTTGGGAAAGACGGTTGAGAGTATAGCTACTTCTTATTGTACCCATAGGAATCTTGGGAAAGACGGTTGAGAGTATAGCTACCTCTCATTGTACCCAAAGGAATCTTGGGAAAGACGGTTGAGCGTATAGCTACTTCACATTGTACCCATAGGAATCTTGGGAAAGACGGTTGAGCGTATAGCTACTTCACATTGTACCCATAGGAATCTTGGGAAAGACGGTTGAGAGTATGGCTACTTCACATTGTACCCATATGAATATGGAGAGAGATTGTTGAATGTATGGCTACCTCTCTTTGAGAGATGGTTGACTGATATTTAGGTAGGTAAGAGGTTTTATAGGGTAGTAGGTACTTTGCACGTTTGCATTGGGATTGGTGAGTTGGGTATTATTTTCTGGATTGTCACAATGAAGAGAATCACAAAGTGTCTGGAGAGATGGAGGAGATCGGGAAGCAATCAAGGTGGGATTTATTAGTGCAGTTCATGCAGTCTGCGGTACCATGTGCCACAACTGTCCAATGCCTGATTTGTTTTCGGCTGAATCTGGCAGAAGACTGATTAGATGGGGTAGAAATTTGTGACTGATCATGTGGCCTTCTATGGTTGCATTGATCAGATGCATTGAATAGTTGGCTAGGCCAAAACATCTGCCCGTGTGTAAACACCCATATTAGTGTTCAACTGGACAGAACAATGGATGCCATCCACTCCCTGCGTTTAAAAGAAAAAAGCCCAAACTGCTAGATATTCACAGATGGGAAGACATATAATTGTGCAGGTATTACATGCAGCCTTACTTCCTAGTGAGTAACAATTTTGACTACAGATCTAACAGAGCATGTGCAAGTGTGTGTAAATGTCCTGGACACACTCTGGAAGGAGGGCTGCAGAATGTTGGGAAAGCCAGAAACCTGCAGTTAATTAGACAATGTATCCATAATGCTGCTTTCTGTTATTATAGAATCAATCCATTCAGGCTTATTTGTATTTTACCTTCCATTCTCCTTTAAGGCTAGAAAGGTTTTTGTGACTTGGATATAAAGTTTATATTTTAAGTTCCCTCTGAGATATATTTTTATTTTCTGTGTTATATATATATATATTTGTCTTGGTGACCTTATCAGTTATTTCAAAGATTTTCTCATAAAAAGAACATTTTATCTTAAGTGCCCTTTGTAAAGATAAGAATGTGTGCAGTTGGCCTCACCCATAATGATTTGTCTTATAAGTGAGTTGGGCAGAGTCTTGGCTTTATCTCATCCACTTAAAGGAGCCGTGAATGCAAAAATAGAGAATTATTACTTTCAAGTTTTTCACACTCTCAGCCCGAAGCGCCGAGAGCCAAAATCGGCAACCCGGTGCAAACTTGCAGGCGATGCTATATGCCAATAGCAGCTCTCAGTGCATCGCTAAGTGCCTGGATTCTATTTCACCACTTTTAACATCAAAGCAATAGTTGAGGTTTGGACCGTGTTAGCCAGAAGTAAGAGAAGTGAAGTAGAGTTGTGATACCTTTTATTGGCTAACTAGACAACAATAATAGCAAGCTTTCGGGAGTTCTAAGCCCCCTTCATCAGGCTGGATGTTACAAAAGAAACTCACTCCCGAAAGCTTGCTGTTTTTGTTGTCTAGTTAGCCAATAAACGGTATCACAACTCTACTATTAGCACTTTTAACGCCAGCTATCAACTTATCAATTTTAACTACAGATCTAACAGAGCATGTGCAAGTGTGTGGAAATGTCCAGGACACACTCTGGAAGGAGGGCTGCAGAATGTTGGGAAAGCCAGAAACCTGCAGTTAATTAGACGATTTCTCCATTCAGGCTTATTTGTATTTTACCTTCCATTCTCCTTTAAGGCTAGAAAGGTTTTTGTGACTTGGAAATAAAGTTTTTTTTTTGCAATGCTCTGTAATTTTTCCTAATGTTTCTAACGCTGCTACAGAGACTCTGGGAAATGATCATTTCCTTACTCATCTTGGACTGTAGGCGTTTGGTACACGTACAAGTAATTTAATAATATGTCATTATTTTATTGGCTCCCACGCTGTGTTGCATTAGGCATTGCTGCTGTTTAAGCATCATGGTTCAGTTATTGCTTCCCCTTGGACAGTCTCTAGGCCTCAGGAGTAGAACACGATGGGCCAGATTGCTGGGCTGTCTGCGATTTAATAAAGCGGTTGGGTAAATTGACGTTACCCTTTGCTTGATGGATATTTGCTAGTGGGAAAAACACAGGTGTGCAACCGCTATATTAAATAGGTTGGGCCAACTGTGCTGGTGTCCGCAACCAGTGCAAAGATGGAGTTAAAGATGCGCTAACCGATATTACATTTTTAAAAACAGCCCAGCGCCCCTGGATAAATGAGTCTCCTAATAAATCCAAGGAGCTAAAAAACTGTTTAAAAATATTGGGCCTCTTCCTGTTAATAAGAGTAATTTTCCTTCTTTTTTCGTATCTAAATCCTTTTTCTGAAAACTATAAGACGACTTTCCAAGTTAGCAAGATAAATGTCCGGTTGTACCATTTATTTACAAGGATTCTCGGGGAGATTCAATAAAAGTTCTTATCTTTTAAAATGATGCTAATTTTGCCCCAACCAATCAGATCTTATTTAACATTTGAAAGCTAACATCTGATTGGTTGGGGCAAAATAATTTTTTTAATTGAATAACCCCAAAGTGTATGGTGGGTCCATCTGGTCTCGTTTCGGACAGCTTTCCACTGATCTTATGGAATGTAACCACCAGTTCTCTCAAAGGCTTCGGGTGAAAGGACAAACTTTCTCCATCACCTGCATCGTTCCCAAAAATATAAATAAAACACAAATAACTAAAAGGATTTGTCCTTTCCTCCAATATCAAGGTGTCAGGTTGTATTTATTAGAAACACCTTGAATGTGTCCTGTGGCTGATAACAAAAAAGCATGATAAATAGATTGTCATGTCCTTTGGATATCTCAACCTGTGCGTTTGTCCATTGTCAGATACACAACACGTCTGCATTCTTTCATTATTAGTGTAATACATCCACGTTCTGTCTTCATCATTTATATTGTCCATTGTATCTGTTATCTCGGCTGTGTGCATAGAATAGATAATATACAGAAATAGATATGTACATTGTGTGCTACGTACCACAGTGCCTTGTGTCTGGCAGGTTTCCATGTGTGTATACCTGAGTGTACAAGTGCACAAATTAGAGACGTAAGTGGTCAATAACCTTTACGTGTATCTAAACACTGTGTTACAAACATAACATAAGGAAATGGTCAGAGAGATCCATAACGTTTGATTCTTTCAATGGACCCTTTATCCTTTTTGTATTGTAACTTGTCATCATGTTGAATAAACTAGAAAGTTAATTGGTTCTATACAAGCTTGACGGGACATTCTAGATTTAAATTATAACCTCACAACAGCCTGACATGGCAGCATTTTGAATGTACGGTGTGTGTAATGCTTTATAAACCAGCCTGTGCACGCTATAACTGAATAGGTCAATTTATTTTTTATTGTCTTGGGATAATCTGTCAATTCTAATTGGTTAGCTTTTAAGGTGCCCATACATCTATAAGATTTTACTTACCCGACCGAGCGCTCACGCGATGTTCCTTCGATCCTGCCGGAACCGCTTCTCCCGATCTTACATTCGACCGACATGCGATCGCAAAATGAATGGGATTCAACGGTTCCGGCAGCATCTATGAACATCGTGTGAGCACTCAGTCGGGTAAGTAAAATCTTATAGATGTATGGGCACCTTAAAGGGGAACTAAAGTCTCCAGACAACATTGTCCCAATAGAAAAAGCACATTCAAAAGATGCAAAAAGCTGTGTCTCACCTCTCCCTTTGCTGTGGATGCTGGGTAATTTATGAAAGTACACTCGGTACTAGGGGTCAGCTCCCATAATTCACCTTGTCTAGGAACACCTAGCTAAGTGTACACAGTACACAGGAAGCTGCAGCCTTGCTTCCTGGAAGCTCACAGCCAATCATGTTACAGCTCAGAGATCATCCCTCCCTCTGACACAGAACACTGATTTCAGTACAGTTCAGTAGAATCTCTATATTTTGCTAGAAACATCATAGGAACAAAACAAAAGGTGAGCCTGGGGAATTAAATCTGTGTCCCAATGGTCTGTTTGTTTCCAAACCCAGTACTTTAGCAGCGCGCCACCACTGCAGATGCAATAGATAAAAGTACATTTCAGTAAATGTCACTATTTTTATATTGCTCCAGGAAGGCTGTCAGCAATTCATGCTGGTTGGTAAATAAAAACAGAGCTGCTATATATAAAGTTTGTACACATGTAGACACTATATTTTTCTAGAAACATGATGGAAAGAAACAAAAAAAAAGCAATAAACTCAGGCAGTAAACAATTATTTTTATTGTTTCATAAGCAAACTAGGGCATTTGAATTTGTGATTTCTTGGTCTGATGGAAACCTTCTTCGCTATAGAACCTATTACATATAGTAACTTACTAGAGAAGAATCTTACAATGTGTAGGTGTTCTGGGTTGAGAAGCTTTCACATTAGGATTAAAAAAAAACAAGTTTAGTTCTCCTTTCAAGCTCAGCCTAGTATAATGTCTAATAGGCATCTATATGTCAGGCGGGATATGTTGGAAATAATAGAACTTATATGTTAGGAACTATATTATTTACAGGAACATTTCTGTGCTGCTTACAGGCAGCTAAATGTGTTTTTTTTTCTTCAGGGATTATTCATAACAGGTTAATCATGTAAGACAGATGTAAAGACGCCCCTCTAAGGTAGCCATAAAGACGCCCCTCTAAGGTAGCCATAAAGACGCCCCTCTAAGGTAGCCACAAAGACGCCCCTCTAAGGTAGCCTTAAAGACGCCCCTCTAAGGTAGCCATAAAGACGCCCCTCTAAGGTAGCCACAAAGACGCCCCTCTAAGGTAGCCACAAAGACTCCCCTCTAAGGTAGCCACAAAGACGCCCCTCTAAGGTAGCCACAAAGACGCCCCTCTAAGGTGCCCAAGACTATCTTGCCCCTCTAAGGTAGCCACAAAGACGCCCCTCTAAGGTAGCCATAAAGACGCCCCTCTAAGGTAGCCATAAGACGCCCCTCAAGTAGCCCACCAAGACGCCCTCTAAGGTAGCCTAAAGACGCCCCTCGTAGGTAGCCATAAAGACGCCCCTCTAAGTGTACCACAAAGACGCCCCTCACTAAGGTAGCCACAAGACTCTCCCCCTCTAAGGTAGCCACAAAGAGCCCCCTAAGGTAGCCCAAAGACGGGAGCCCCTCTAAGGTAGCCACAAAGACGCCCTCTAAGGTTAAGACCCACTAAAAGACGGGGCCCTCTAAGGTAGCCACAAGACGACCCCTAAGGTAGCCACAAACACTCCCCTCTAAGGTAGCCACAAAGAACGCCCCCTAGTAGCCACAAGAGCTTCCCCTCTAAGGTACGCCACAAGAACGCCCCTCTATGTAGCCAAGACGCCCTCTAAGGTAGGCCATAAAGACCGCCCTCTATTGTAGTCCACAAAGACGCCCCTCTCAGGTACCACCAAGATCCCCTCTAAGGTAGCCACAAAGACGCCCCTCTAAGGTTAGCCACAAACGCACCTCTAAAGGTAGCCACAGACGCCCCTCTAGGTAGCCACAAAGACGCCCCTCTAGTAGCCACTAAGAACGCCCCCTAAGGTAGCCCACAAGACGCCCCTCTAAGGTATCCACAATACGCGCCCCCACATCTAGGTAGCCACAAAGACGCCCTCTAAGGTGCCACAAAGACGCCCCCTCCAAGGGTAGCCACAAAGACGCCCCTCTAAGTAGCCATACAAAGACGCCCCTGCTAAGGTAGCCACGAAGACGCCCCTCTAAGAAGCCACGAAGTGACGCACCCTCTAAGGTACCATGAAGACGCCCCCTAGGTAGCCACAAAGACCCCCTCTAAGGTAGCCACAAGAAAGCCCCTCTAAGGTAGGCCACAAAGACGCCCCTTCTAAGTACCAAAAGACGGCCCCTCTAAGGTACCACAAAGACGCGCCCTCTAAGGTAGCACACAAAGACGACCCTCTAAGGTAGCCACCAACAAGACGCCCTCAAGGTAGCCACAAAGACGCCCCTCTAAGGTAGCCACAAGACGCCCCTCTAAGGTAGCCACAAAGACTGCCCCTCTTAAGGTAAGCCCGCGACAAGACGCCCCTCTAGTAGGCCAAGACACCTACAAAAGAAGCGCCCCTCAAGTGTAGCCATAAAACGCCCCTCTAAGGTTACCAAGACGCCCGCATAAAGACGCCCCTCTAAGGTACCATAAAGAAACGCCCCTCAAGGTAGCCATAAAGACGCCCCTCTAAGGTAGCCTAAAGACGCCCCTCTAAGGTAGCCTTAAAGACCCCGGACCTAGCGCCCCTTTAAGGTAGCCTTAAAGACGCCCCTTTAAGGTTAAGCCTTAAGATCTCCCCTTTAATAGCCTAAAGACGCCCTTTCAGTAGCCTTAAGACGCCCCTTTAAGGTAGCCTTAAAGACGCCCCTTAAGGTAGCCTTAAAGACGGCCCCTTAGTAGCCTTAAAGACGCCTCCTCTAAGGTAGCATAGAAACGGCCCCCTCCAAGTGTACCATAAAGACGCCCCTCCAAGGTGCCATAAAGACGCCCCTCCAGGTAGCCATAAAGACGCCCCTTTAAGGTAGCCTTAAAGACGCCCCTTTAAGGTAGCCTTAAAGACGCCCCTTTAAGGTAGCCATAAAGACGCCCCTCTAAGGTAGCCATAAAGACGCCCCTCTAAGGTAGCCATAAAGACACCCCTGTAAGGTAGCCATAAAGACACCCCTGTAAGGTAGCCATAAAGACACCCCTGAAAGTAAGCCAAAGACACCTCTTTAAGGCAGCCATAAAGACATGCCATTAACCCACTAAACCCCCAGAAACAGGTCTAACATATGGAGAGAATCTGCCTGGTTATGGTTCTCCTTATTGTTTCCATGTATATTTAACAGGTCACATGACACCCAATGAGTTCTGGTGTTAAGTTGAAGTTAAACTGTAACTTTGCCCTTGGGAATCAGCTCTGTTTCTCCTCTTTATTACGTTTGAATTCCAAAGCACTAATGTCACACAAATATTTACCTTCATCAAGTAAAGAACACTTGGGTAAACGCCTTGGAACATTCAAGAAGAGAACTTTGCACTGAAATGTCATTCTGCTTCTTGACGTATAAGGAGAATTTGGTAATTATGTGCAAAGTTACCATTTTATAGCCTATTTTGAAAGGAACCATAGGTTACAAACTCATTTGAAGGACAAATATTTCTTAGTATAGATAATGAATTTGTTGTAGTTTGACCCTTTTGGTCAATATCCATGGGGTTTTGTACATTGCAAGTTTCAGGCCCCAAGTACAAACCACTGTCATTTTCATCCAATTATGACCATCAAGATCCCCCAGTAGCCCAGTTGGAACCATGATCCCTGATATCTGGAAACATCAACAAAGAAATGTTGGGAGAGGCTGGACATAGTATAGTAACATAGTATTGGATGTTGTATAAAAACATACATCCATCTAGTCCAACCTTTATACCCTACCCATAATGTCTGTATAACAGTTACATAGTAACATAGTATTGGA
>CM033471.1:3033363-3069416 GCA_019447015.1 Hymenochirus boettgeri | reverse complement strand
ACCCATAATGTCTGTATAACAGTTACATAGTAACATAGTATTGGAGGCTGTATAAAGACATACGTCCATCTAGTCCAACCTTTATACCCTACCCATAATGTCTGTATAACAGTTACATAGTAACACAGTATTGGAGGTTGTATAAAGACATACATCCATCTAGTCCAACCTTTATACCCTACCCATAATGTCTGTATAACAGTTACACAGTAACATAGTATTGGAGGTTGTAATAAAAAGACCTTCTTATGTGTCAGGTGTTATAATATATATATATATATCTTCCTTTTAGGATGTTTCTTATTTGACTTTTTCAAGACGCCCCTCTATGGTAGCCACAAAGACGCCCCTTAAGGTAGCCACAAAGAAGCCCTCTAAGGTAGCCACAAAGACGCCCTCTAAGGTAGCACAAAGACGCCCCCTCTAAGGTAGCCACAAAGAAGCCCCTCTAAGGTAGCCACAAAGACGCCCCGTCTAAGGTAGCCACAAAGACGCCCCTCTAAGGTAGCCAGAAGACGCCCTCTAAGGTAGCCAACACAAGACGCCCCTCTAAGGTAGCCACAAAGACGCCCCTCTAAGGTAGCCAAAAGACGCCCCTCTAAGGGTAGCCAAAAGACGCCCCTCTAAGGTAGCCAAAGACGCCCCTCTAAGCCTAAAGACGCCCCTACTAAGGTAAAGCGCACCCTAAAGACGCCCCCTCCATAAGAGAGCCATCAAAGACGCCCTCTAAGGTAGCTTAAAGAGACGCCCCTCTAAGGTAGCCCAAAGACGCCCCTAGGTAGCCTAAAGACGCCCCTTCTAAGGTAGCCTAAAGACGCCCCTTCTAAGGTAGACCTAAAGACGCCCCTCTAAGGTAACCTACAAGACCCCCTTAAGGTAGCCTTGAAAGACCACCTTTAAGGTAGCCTTCAAGACGCCCCTTTAAGGTTAGCCTTAAAAGAGCCATTTTAAGGTAGCCATAAAGACGGCCCCTCTAAGGTAAGCCCTAAAGACGCCCTCCCAAGTAGCCATAAAGACGCCCCTCCCAGGAGCCATAAAGACGACCATCCAAGGTCAGCAATTTAAAGACGCCCCTCTAAGGTAGCCTTAAAGATGCCCCTTTTAAAGGTTAGCCTTAAAGACGCCCTTTAAGGTAGCCATAAAGAGCCCTCCAATATAAGGTCTTAGCCATAAAGACGCCCCTCTAAGGTAGCCATAAAAGACGCCCCTCTAAGGTAGCCATAAAGACACCCCTCAAGTATCCATACACGCTAAGGCCATAAAGCCCCCAGGCATAAGACACCCTGTAAGTAGCCATAAAGACACCCTGAAAGTAAGACCCAAAGACAACCTCTTTAAGGCCAGCAAAAGACATGCATTAACCCACTAACCCCCAGAAACAGGTCTAAACATATGGAGAGAATCTGCCTGGTTAGGTTCTCCTTATTGTTTCCATGTATATTAACAGGTCACATGACACCCAATGAGTTTCTGGTGTTAAGTTGAAGTTAAACTGTAACTTTGCCCTTGGGAATCAGCTCTGTTCTCCTCTTTATTACGTTTGAATTCCAAAGCACTAATGTCACACAAATATTTACCTTCATCAATAAGAACACTTGGGTAACGCCTTGGAACATTCAAGAAGAGAATTTGCACTGAAATGTCATTCTGCTTCTTGACGTATAGGAGAATTTGGTAATTATGTGCAAAGTTACCATTTTATAGCCTATTTTGAAAGGAACCATAGGTTACAAACTATTTGAAGACAAATATTTCTTAGTATAGATAATGAATTTGTTGTAGTTTTGACCCTTTTGGTCATATCCATGGGGTTTTGTACATTGCAAGTTTCAGGCCCCAAGTTACAAACCAAGTCATTTCATCCAATTATGACCATCAAGATCCCCCAGTAGCCCAGTGGAACCATGATCCCTGATATCGGAAACATCAACAAAGAAATGTTGGGAGAGCGGTGACTAGTATGTACATAGTATTGGATGTTGTATAAAAACATACATCCATTCTAGTCCAACCTTATACCCTAGCCCATAATGTCTGTATAACGTTACATAGTAAATAGTATTGGTGGTTGTTTAAAAACATACAGTCCATCTAGTCCAACACCTTTATTACCCTACCCATAAGTCTGTAATAACAGTTACATAGTAACATAGTATTGGAGGTTTGATAAAGACATACGTCCATCTAGTCCAACCTTTATCCCCTACCCATAATGTCTGTATAACAGTTACATAGTAAACATAGTATTGGAGGTGTATAAAGACATACGTCCATCTAGGCCAACTTTATACCCTACCCATAATGTCGTATAACAGTTACATAGTAACATAGTATTGGAGGTTGTATAAAGACATACGTCCATCTAGTCCAACCTGTTATACCCTACCCATAATGTTGTATCAACAGTTACATTGTAACATAGTATTGGAGGTTGTATAAAGACATACGCCCATCTAGTCAACCTTAACCCTACCCATAATGTCTGTATAACAGTTACATAGTAACCATAGTATTGGAGGTTGTATAAAGACATACGTCCATCTAGTCCAACCTTATACCCTACCCATAATGTCATGTATAACAGTTACACAGTAACATAGTATTGGAGGTTGTATAGAAGACATACGTCCATCTAGTCCAACTCTTTATACCCTACCCATAATGTTCTGTATAACAGTTACATAGTAACATAGTATGGGAGGTTGTATAAAGACATACGTCCATCTAGTCCAACCTTTATACCCTACCCATAATGTCTGTATACAGTTAATAGTAACATAGTATTGGAGGTTGTATAAGACATACGTCCATCTAGTCCAACTTTTTATACCCTACCATAATGTCTGTATAAACAGTTACATAGTAACACGTATTGGAGGTTGTATAAAACATACATCCATCTAGTCCAACCTTTATACCCTACCCATAATGTCTGTATAACAGTTACACAGTAACATAGTATTGGAGGTTGTATAAAGACATACGTCCATCTAGTCCAATCTTTATACCCTACCCATAATGTCTGATGATGATGCAGAGGAATGCGGAGGAAAAGGTTAGTCCTTTGTATAGGTAAATTGTTGAGTGTCCAGTGGATGCTATTGGATCCTTAATTAAGTAATATATGGGCAATAGAAATGTAACACAAGCTGTACAATAATCCCAATTCCGCTCACACTTACTAGATGGAGATTTCTATTTATTTAGTGTCATATGACTGGGCCCAGAGAGAAACAGATTTTGACGATGATAATATTTTTTACCAGCTGGAAAAGTCTTATGATAAATATATTTTGTAACATTGTTTGGATGTGTGTGATATTGTGTTACGGGGATAATATACAGATATGCTATGTAATAAATACTATACATTAACCGTGAATCAACATTGAGAATACTGTTCCCTTTAAATCTGTGCACACTAACTGTCCAAGACACACGAGGTTAAATCAACTCTCACACACACACACACGTGTCTGCTGATCTATAAGCAATGCGTGTGTCGTAACACTTTGTATCCAGTCAGATAATGTGTATCTGCACAGTGATAATGTATACAGGTCATAACACCAAGCAATCTGATAATATCATAGTCTATCAGATGTCAATATAATATTGCTCCGTGTGGCCTGTCTTAGAGAAACATTGAAAGAGAGATACTGTATAAAGCAGCTTATTGGACAATGGTCCTGAACAATGACCCACAATCTTCCTGTCTCTCCCTTATAGGTATAAAGCGAAGGATGGGGAATAGGGATATGAGGAATTCCCTGCGTGACGTGTGACGAAAGGAAGAAATATTCCATTTCCTGTTATCCGACTCCTCAAACAGTAAGAGAAATTTTAAAAAATTCTGCAGAATCCGCACCTTACGCAAAGTAAACACGATTTATTGATGTGTGTGACTCAGATATGGTAAATGGGTAACTTGTATCTTGATGCCGGTTAATGTGATTCCACCATTATATACTTTATATGCCCTGGTGCTACTCCCTGCACATCCATCATAAATTCCAGTAAAGAGCACTCCGAGGGACTTCCATCAACAAACAATTCAAATTGTATCTGTTGTATTCAATTAGATCAACTGGACTTGAAGTTTAGTTCTTAAAGACTTCTAGTCATCGACATGGATCTCTCAATTCAGAATGACTTGTACAAGAATCTGTGGCAATTCTGAATTGAGAGATCCAGTCGGATGACTAGCGAAACGTCTTCAAGAACTACATTTCAAGTCCAGTTGATCTAATGAATACAACAGATATACCATGACCTGGATGAATGAGAACCTTCACAAGCATAATTCAAATTGTATTGTGCCTCAACGCGTTCTGCCCACAGGGCCATCATCAGAAGGTTATTATAACACCTGACACATAAGAAGGTCTTATATAAAACACCTGACACATAAGAAGGTCTTATTATAACACCTGACACATAAGAAGGTCTTATTATAACACCTGACACATAAGAGGCTATATAAACACCTGACACATAAGAAGGTCTTATTATAACACCTGACACATAAGAAGGTTTATTATAACACCTGACAATAAGAAGGTCTTATTATAACACCTGACACATAAGAAGGTCTTATTATAACACCGACACATAAGAAGGTCTTATTATAACACCTGACAAGATTATAAAATAGCTATGATGCAAATGTCAAAACACATAGAACAATAAAAAATAGATTATTACTATTAAAAATACCGGTAGTAATAATGACTATTTTAGAGTATACTTAATCTGTAAGTTTTAATTGTTTTAGTGTTTTAACATTTGCATCATAGCTATTTTATAATCTTGTCAGGTGTAATAAAAAGACCTTCTTATGTGTCAGGTGTTATAATATATATATATATCTTCCTTTTAGGATGTTTCTTATTTGACTTTTTATGTGTTTTTACTATTAAGTTAATTATATAGCACTTAGACACTATTAGGTATTTAATATCAAGTATATGAGACTTCTATTCTACTGTAGGAAATGTTTCAATATAGTATAGGTGTTGGAACCATTATTCTTGGCATTTTGTCAGTGTTAGCACATAGCACTTTGTGTCTAATTTTGCACAGTTTATAGTTACATTTATAGGCTTTATTGTGTTTTTGAGCACTGTTTGAAGGCATTGGTTTTTATATTTGTGTAATTTGCACAGTATAGGGGTTAATGGAGTAACAGTGGGTCTGGGGTTTAATGTTAATTATGTGTGACGTGAATTAATTAAATCAGGAATTAATCCTGATGACGGTCCCAGGTGGACTGAAACATGTTGATGTGAAGTGATGTGATCCAATTAAACTATCAGGGTTATTCAATAAAACTTCTTATCGTTTAAAATGGTGCTAACTTTGCCCCAACCAATCAGATGTTAGCTTTCAAATGTTAAATAAGATTGGTTGGGGCAAAATTAGCACCATTTTAAATGATAAGAACTTTTATTGAATCTCCCTGTTTGTTTGCTTCCAGATTCCAGATGAGTGCTCCGAATATATATATATATATATATATATATATATATATATATATAAAATGAACTTTAGTAGAGGATGTGAATAGAATATATTGATTGGCACATCTAACTGACCACATTCCCCTCCTCTTCTCTGTTACAGAACCATAATGAATGGGCAGATCTCAAATCGGTCTGGAGCTGGTTCTCCACATATCAAGTAAGGTTATTGGTTTAAGCAATGAAACTTTCAGATTTTCCTTCTCTTGCTACTAGAGCCTTTGTTTCATTGTGTGCTAGGGTTACAGCTCTTTATAGATGGGTATAGGGAGATTGGGTATGGTTACGTCACTGTACACAAGCTAGGGTTACAGCTCTTTATAGATGGGTATAGGGAGATTGGGTATGGTTATGTCACTGTACACAAGGGTGTATGGAACATTAACCAAGGTAACAGCTCTTTTTAGAAGGGTAGAAAAATTCTAATATGAACCTATTTTGTTTCTCACCAGTGGAGAAGATTCCCCGTATTCTCACAGGCAGTCCACCAGCAAACTCAGTGCGAAAAGTATTTATGGTAAGTGACTGAACTCATTCTGCCTTTCTCCGTATTGTAGTATGGTTAAGGATCCACTGCTGCATACAGTTCCAGACTATGTGTGTATGATGTAATTGGTGTAACTACCAGGACATCAGATCCTGCAACCACAGAAGCCAGGGGGGCCCCATCTTCTTATTTTACCTATAGCAGATATAGCCTCCTCCCAGAAAACCACTGTACATAAAGCATGGATAGGGGCCCCATCATAGTTTTGCTGGGGGGCCCAGTGATTCTTAGTTACTCCATTGTAATTAGGTGAGTGTTGGGGCGTGGTTAAACGTACAGTTCCAGACTATGTATGTATGATATAACTGGGTGAATGTGGGGGACGTGGTTACATGTATGTAATACATGTAATACTGTTCTTTGCCAAAAATTGTATAACCAGCTTCCAAGTCTTAAGCCAGCCATATACGCGACAGATGCCAAATTGTATCTAATGTTTGCGAAGATCCAATCGAAGTTCATTTTCTTTCACCATTGATAGGTTGCAATTTGCTAAAGATGGGGTCTAGTATAGTATTTGAATATTTTGAGAGGATTTTGAGGTTTGGGAATATTTTGAGAGTTGGGGCCATATTTGAGGTTTGGGAATATTTTGAGGGTTGGGGGAATATTTAAGGTTTGGGAATATTTTGAGGGTTGGGGGAATATTTAAGGTTTGGGAATATTTTGAGGGTTGGGGGAATATTTGAGGTTTGGAAAGTATTTGAAAGTTGGGGCAAAATTTTGAGGTTTTGGGGAAGTATTTTGACGGTTGGGGGGAATATTTGAGGTTTGGGGAGTATTTGAAAGTTGGGGGGATATTTAAGACTTGGGGGAATATTTGAGACTTGGGGGAATGTTTTTATGGGCTGGTAGAATTTTTGACAGTTGGGAGAATATTTGAGGTTTGGGTGAATATTTTAGAGTCAGGGGAAAATATCAGGGTTGGGGGGGAATATTTGAGGGTTGGGGAGAATATTTGAGGGTCGGGGGAATATTATAGGGTTGGGGGAATATTATAGGGTTGGGGGAATATTTGAGGTTTGGGGGGGAATATTTGAGGGTTGGGGGGAATATTTGAGGATCGGGGGGGAATATTTGAAGGTTGGGGAGAATATTTGAGGGTCGGGGAATATTATAGGGTTGGGGGAATATTTGAGGGTTGGGGGGGAATATTTGAGGGTCGGGGGAATATTATAGGGTCGGGGGAATATTATAGGGTTGGGGGGGAATATTTGAGGGTTGGGGGGGAATATTTGAGGATCGGGGGGGGGATATTTGAAGGTTGGGGAGAATATTTGAGGATCGGGGGAATATTTGAGGATCGGGGGAGGGGGAATATTTGAGAGTTGGGAGAATATTTGAGTGACAGTGACACCCACCACTCTCAGCACCGGTGGGAACTTGTCTCCATTAACACTCATTTCATTTAATAGGAGGAGACGGGATTTACTTCTTCCATTCTTCATCCAAACCCAGTAAGAAAGGTTGGAGGGTTTGTACTGTTTGCTGTGACATTACATTTTGCATGTTGCTGTGTAAAGCGTCCTGCCCTCTTTCCACCCAACCTACTGGCTGGCGCCGTACTTCAGTTGATTGGGTCAGAATAACAATGGAAATTTGCACCGTAAACCAATCTTGATCAAATTGGCCAGAAATTCGATAGAATTTTTGTGGGCTGCGTGAATGGCGACTGGCAGATTACCGGTTTATTTATCTGTCAGTCTGACCCGTGTGTACCGGGCCTTAGATCTGTTGTTAACATGGAAAGTCTGTTTGCTGAGGGTTTCATTGGCTATTTCCAGTGTGTGTCCTCATCGCTCTCAGCGTATTCAGTCTAATATTCTGCCAATACAGAGATCGTTATTCTATAGGAATTCGATAAAATGATTCCCCCACCCCCACCACCATATTCCATTCATTCTACGAAATATCATTCCAGAGACTGTGCAGTTCCCATGGTAATGGGGGATTAAAAAGAACTGAATTTTGCAGGAACATTTAAATGGGCCATTTCAATATCCTAATACCTTTCTGTACAGAATGTTTGTATGAAGATTTCTTCCCCTTTGTGAGATGTTACAGTTTTCTAGACAATTTCACCCTTGTCCAATTCTCCCACAATGTTGTAATATATTACTGCTTAGTAATTGTTACATTTATTACAGAGCAGAGGAAAAATTACTCTCGGGATACCATAAGCAGCCTATCAGAAACCTCCCAGTATCATGTAGAGGTAAGTCCCTATTGTTCCTTGTTTACCTGCTCACATTGGGGGCCGCATTTGTTCCAGGGTCCCCACAATCTGGAAAAACCTCAGCTATTGCTACCTATGATCGTATGTTCGGGATTATTGACTATATCCAGCATTCTGCTAGCGGACACTGAATTCATATAGAGACCCCCTGGTCAATTTATTAAATATGTGGCAATAGAATTATATATATATATATTAGCAAAAGTGTGCCCGTTGGTGCACAGTGGGATTTGTGTGTGTGTGGATACAGTGGATATACAATCTTTACACACGCTATACAAATTCAGGGATTTATACAATAAAAAAGAAACTAAGACCAGAAGAAAAAAATCCAATCAAAAGTTAAGGAAATCCTATCAAATCCTGGTTCTATTAGTGTCAAATCCTCTGGACTAGGTTGTTGAACACTTGTTGATTTTATTACAGCACTCGGTTGTTATGGATTAGAGTCAGTTTGGTTTATCTATTTACTATTTCTAGAAATATAAGGAGCAATAAAGGCCCTGGAGGAAGTTATTTAAACTTTTGTTTGTTACTGAATTGGTATGACAATAAATATTATAATTGTACTTGGGCACCCACTGTATGGGACAGTTACCGTGTACTTACTTCAGTTCTGCTCCTCTTCTTTTCTGGGTCAGTTGTTCCTAGGGTAAGTTCCTAAATTGCCAGGTTCTCACAGCTGGGTTCAGCCTGTTTAACCCAAACAAAACTGTAATACTTCCACTTCCTGCTTCAGTCCGAGTCCTGAACACTAGGTAGATGTGTTAAGAAGCATGTCTTCCTATTAGTGGTCCAGCCAGGGTGGAATTTAGGGCGGATCGAGATGGGCGCAAAAAAGGTAAGTATTAGAGTTATGGGGCTATTTATGTAGATATGTGTACAGTCTATATAAATATTATTACTGGAGATGATTATTTGGGTTTTTACTGGTATTTGTATTACTGAACTGTACTAAACATTTTATTATTATAAAATCTGGACAGTGTTTATTATCATTGTGTATGCGCTATATTTATTATGGAAGAACTTAGTTGACTGTACTGCTGATTGGAACCCTGGAGCTAGTTAAGATATTTACATATGGACAGAGACAGTACTGTGTGTGTGTTATTTATGTGGGTATGTGTACAGACCCCATAACCAGAGGTATTTATATATAGTGGTAGAGAATTTTAGATTCGTGTATGTGTAGGGAGATAGGGACAGACAGACACATTTACCTCTGTAGAAGAGTTTCTTTCCTCTATCTTCTACCCGTCCTCTTCATCCCCAGGCTGCACACACACACACGCTTTCCACACGCCCACCAGTTAGTCTTAATTAAGCTTATCGGTGAGGGGGGGGGAGTAAGTTCAGCTACAGACCTGACATACAGTACTTTTTTTTGATTGGCTAAGACGGCCACTTGTTTTGCAAACAGCACATAATTGGGTTTAATACTGAAACATTACAGACATTAAAAGTCTCCTAAAAAGGAACTGTGGTTCCTTAACACAAGGCATGTAAGTGGTCACCTGGTTAACATCAGGTCTCAATGTTACCTGTGCAATGATCACATTGATCCCATGTAACGTCTCCCCTACAGCACTTGACCACCTTTGCGATGGACAGGAAAGACGCCATGTTAACAGTAGATGACGGGATTAGAAAACTAAAGTTACTCGATGCCAAAGGGAAAGTGTGGACCCAGGATATGCTCCTCCAAGTGGATGACAAAGGGGTGAGCTTGTTCGATGCAGAATCTAAGGTAAATTGGAGGGGGAATATTTGAGAGTTGGGAGAATATTTGAGTGACAGTGACACCCACCACTCTCAGCACCGGTGGGAACTTGTCTCCATTAACACTCATTTCATTTAATAGGAGGAGACGGGATTTACTTCTTCCATTCTTCATCCAAACCCAGTAAGAAAGGTTGGAGGGTTTGTACTGTTTGCTGTGACATTACATTTTGCATGTTGCTGTATAAAGCGTCTGCCCTTTCCACCCAACCTACTGGCTGGCGCCGTACTTCAGTTGATTGGGTCAGAATAACAATGGAAATTTGACAGTAAACCAATCTTGATCAAATTGGCCAGAAATTCGATAGAATTTTTGTGGGCTGCGTGAATGGCGACTGGCAGATTACCGGTTTATTTATCTGTAGTCTGACCCGTGTGTACCGGGCCTTAGATCTGTTGTTAACATGGAAAGTCTGTTTGCTGAGGGTTTCATTGGCTATTTCCAGTGTGTGTCCTCATCGCTCTCAGCGTATTCAGTCTAATATTCTGCCAATACAGAGATCGTTATTCTATAGGAATTCGATAAAATGTTCCCCCACCCCCACACACCATATTCCATTCATTCTACCAAATATCATTCCAGAGACGTGTGCAGTTCCCATGGTAATGGGGGATTAAAAAGAACTGAATTTTGCAGGAACATTTAAATGGGCCATTTCATATCCTAATACCTTTCTGTACAAATGTTGTATGAAGATTTCTTCCCCTTTGTGAGATGTTACAGTTTTTCTAGACAATTTCACCCTTGTCCAATCTCCCACAATGTTGTAATATATTACTGCTTAGTAATTGTTACATTTATTACAGAGCAGAGGAAAAATTACTCTCGGGATACCATAAGCAGCCTATCAGAAAACCTCCAGTATCATGTAGAGGTAAGTCCCTATTGTTCCTTGTTTACCTGCTCACATTGGGGGCCGCATTTGTTCCAGGTCCCCACAATCTGGAAAAACCTCAGCTATTGCTACCTATGATCGTATGTTCGGGATTATTGACTATTCCAGCATCTGCTAGCGGACAATGAATTCATATAGAGACCCCCTGGTCAGTTTATTAAATATGTGGCAATAGAATTATATATATATTAGCAAAAGTGTGCCCGTTGGTGCACAGTGGGATTTGGTGTGTGTGGATACAGTGGATATACAATCTTTACACACGCTATACAAATTCAGGGATTTATACAATAAAAAAGAAACTAAGACCAGAAGAAAAAAATCCAATCAAAGAAGGAAATCCTATCAAATCCTGGTTCTATTAGTGTCAAATCCTCTGGACTAGGTTGTTGAACACTTGTTGATTTTATTACAGCACTCGGTTGTTATGGATTAGAGTCCGTTTGGTTTATCTACTTATACTATTTCTAGAAATATAAGGAGCAATAAAGGCCCTGGAGGAAGTTATTTAAACTTTTGTTTGTTACTGATTGGTATGACAATAAATATTATAATTGTACTTGGGCACCCACTGTATGGGACAGTTACCGTGTACTTACTTCAGTCTGCTCCTCTTCTTTCTGGGTCATGTTGTTCCTAGGGTAAGTTCCTAAATTGCCGGTTCACAGCTGGGTTCAGCCTGTTTAACCCAACAAAACTGTAATACTTCCACTTCCTGCTTCAGTCCGAGTCCTGAACACTAGGTAGATGTGTTAGAAGCATGTCTTCCTATTAGTGGTCCAGCCAGGGTGGAATTTAGGGCGGATCGAGATGGGCGCAAAAAGGTAAGTATTAGGTTATGGGGCTATTTATGTAGATATGTGTACAGTCTATATAAATTTATTACTGGAGATGATTATTTGGGTTTTTACTGGTATTTGTATAACTGAAACTGTACTAAACATTTATTTTATAAAATCTGGACAGTGTTATATCATTGTGTATGCGCTATATTTATTATGGAAGAACTTAGTTGACTGTACTGCTGATTGAACCCTGGAGCTAGTTAAGATATTTACATATGGACAGAGACAGTACTGTGGTGTGTTATTTTTGGGTATGTGTACAGACCCCATACCAAGGTATTTATATATAGTGGTAGAGATTTTAGATTCGTGTATGTGTAGGGAGATAGGGACGGACAGACACATTTACCTCTGTAGAAGAGTTCTTTCCTCATCTTCTACCGTCCTCTTCATCCCCAGGCTGCACACACACACACGCTTTCCACACGCCACCAGTTAGTCTTAATTAAGCTTATCGGTGAGGGGGGGGGAGTAAGTTCAGCTACAGACCTGAACATACAGTACTTTTTTTGATTGGCTAAGACGGCCACTTGTTTTGCAAACAGCACATAATTGGGTTTAATACTGAACATTACAGACATTAAAAGTCTCCTAAGAGGAACTGTGGTTCCTTAACACAAGGCATGTAAGTGGTCACCTGGTTACATCAGGTCTCAATGTACCTGTGCAATGATCACATTGATCCCATGTAACGTCTCCCCTACAGCACTTGACACCTTTGCGATGGACAGGAAAGACGCCATGTTAACAGTAGATGACGGGTTAGAAAAAATAAGTTACTCGATGCCAAAGGGAAAGTGTGGACCCAGGATATGCTCCTCCAAGTGGATGACAAAGGGGTGAGCTTGTTCGATGCAGAATCTAAGGTAAATTTAAACAAACCTGTGTGGCACTTATTAAATATCCCCTTTGTCTTTCTACATTATTAATGGTGTGATCCCCAGTAGTAATCCCCATAGGAGAGGGAGATCCCCAGTGATATCCCCATAGGAGAGGGAGATCCCCAGTAATATCCCCATAGGAGAGGGAGATCCCCAGTGATATCCCCATAGGAGAGGGAGATCCCCAGTGATATCCCCATAGGAGAGGGAGATCCCCAGTGTAGCCCAAGGAAGGGAGATCCCAGTAATATCCCCATAGGAGGAGGGATCCCCGTGATATCCCCATAGGAGAGGGAGATCCCACATATCCCCATAGGAGAGGAGATCCAGAATATCCCATAGGAGAGGGAGATCTCCAGTGATATCCCCATAGGAGAGGGAGATCCCCAGTAATATCCCCATTGGAGAGGGAGATCTCCAGTAATATACCCATAGGAGAGGGAGATCACCAGTAATATCCCCATAGGAGAGGGAGATCCCCAGTAATATCCCCATAGGAGAGGAGATCCCCAGTGATATCCCCATAGGAGAGGGAGATCCCCAGTAATATCCCCATAGGAGAGGGAGATCCCCAGTGATATCCCCATAGGAGAGGGAGATCCCCAGTAATATCCCCATAGGAGAGGGAGATCCCCAGTAATATCCCCATAGGAGAGGGAGATCTCAGGAATATCCCCATAGGAGAGGGAGATCTCCAGTGATATCCCCATAGGAGAGGGAGATCTCCAGTGATATCCCCATAGGAGAGGGAGATCCCAGTGATATCCCCATAGGAGAGGGAGATCCCCAGTAATATCCCCATAGGAGAGGGAGATCCCCAGTAATATCCCCATAGGAGAGGGAGATCCCCAGTAATATCCCCATAGGAGAGGGAGATCCCCAGTAATATTCCCATAGGAGAGGGAGATCACCAGTAATATTCCCATAGGAGAGGGAGATCACCAGTAATATCCCCATAGGAGAGGGAGATCTCCAGTGATATCCCCATAGGAGAGGGAGATCACCAGTAATATTCCCATAGGAGAGGGAGATCACCAGTGATATCCCCATAGGAGAGGGAGATCTCCACTAATATCCCCATAGGAGAGGGAGATCACCAGTGATATCCCCATAGGAGAGGGAGATCCCCAGTGATATTCCCATAGGAGAGGGAGATCACCACTAATATCCATAGGAGAGGGAGATCCCAGTGTATCCCCATAGGAGAGGGAGTCTCCAGTGATATCCCATAGGAGAGGGAGATCTCCAGTGATATTCCCATAGGAGAGGGAGATTCCAGTGATTCCCCAGGAGAGGAGATCTCCAGTAATATCCCCATAGGAGAGGGAGATCCCAGTAATATCCCCATAGGAGAGGGAGATCTCCAGTAATATCCCCATAGGAGAGGAGATCTCCAGTGATATCCCCATAGGAGAGGGAGATCTCCAGTGATATCCCATAGGAGAGGGAGATCCAGTGATATCCCATAGGAGGGAATCTCCAGTAATACCCATAGGAGAGAGGAGATCCCCAGTAATATCCCATTGGAGAGGGAGATCATCAGTAATATCTCATTGGAGAGGGAGATCCCCAGTAATATCCCATTGAGAGGGAGATCATCAGTAATATCCCCATTGGAGAGGGAGATCTCCAGTGATATCCCCATAGGAGGGAGATCTCCATGATTCCCAGGAGAGGGAGATCTCCAGTATATCCCCATTGGAGATGGAGATCTCCAGTGAATATCCCATTGGAGATGGAGATCTCCAGTAATATCCCCATTGGAGAGGGAGATCTCCAGTAATATTCCAATTGGAGAGGGAGACCACCAGTGATATCCCCATTGGAGAGGGAGACCACCAGTGATATCCCCATTGGAGAGGGAGACCACCAGTGATATCCCCATTGGAGAGGGAGATCACCAGTGATATTCCCATTGGAGAGGGAGATCACCAGTGATATCCCCATTGGAGAGGGAGATCACCAGTGATATCCCCATAGGAGAGGGAGATCACCAGTGAATCCCATGAGAGGGAGATACCAGTGATATCCCATAGGAGAGGGAGATCACCAGTGATATCCCCATAGGAGAGGGAGATCTCCAGTGATATCCCCATAGGAGAGGGAGATCTCCACTATATCCCCATAGGAGAGGGAGATCTCCACTAATATCCCCATAGGAGAGGGAGATCTCCACTAATATCCCCATAGGAGAGGGAGATCACCAGTGATATCCCCATTGGAGAGGGAGATCACCACGATCCCCATGGAGAGGGAGATCACCAGTGATATCCCCATTGGAGAGGGAGATCACCAGCGATATCCCCATTGGAGAGGGAGATCACCAGCGATATCCCCATTGGAGAGGGAGATCTCCAGCGATATCCCCATTGGAGAGGGAGATCTCCAGCGATATCCCCATTGGAGAGGGAGATCTCCAGCGATATCCCCATTGGAGAGGGAGATCTCCAGCGATATCACCCATTGGAGAGGGAGATCTCCAGCGATATCCCCATGGAGAGGGAGACTCCAGCGTATATCCCATTGGAGAGGGAGATCCCAGCGAATTCAATGGAGAGGGAGATCTCCAGCGATATCCCATTGGAGAGGGAGATCTCCAGCGATATCCCCATTGGAGAGGGAGATCTCCAGCGATATCCCCATTGGAGAGGGAGATCTCCAGCGATATCCCCATTGGAGAGGGAGATCTCCAGCGATATCCCCATTGGAGAGGGAGATCTCCAGCGATATCCCCATTGGAGAGGGAGATCTCCAGCGATATCCCATTGGAGAGGGAGATCTCCAGCGATATCCCATTGGAGAGGGAGATTCCAGATATCCCCATTGGAGAGGGAGATCTCCAGCGATATCCCCATTGGAGAGGGAGATCTCCAGCGACTATCCCATTGGAGAGGGGAGGATCTCCAGCGATATCCCCATTGGAGAGGGAGATCTCCAGCGATACCCCATGGAGAGGGAGATCTCCAGCGTATACCCATTGGAGAGGGAGATCTCCAGCGATATCCCCATTGGAGAGGGAGATCTCCAGCGTGATATCCCATTGGAGAGGGAGATCTCCAGCGATATCCCCATTGGAGAGGGAGATCCCAGCGATATCCCCATTGGAGAGGGGAGATCTCCAGCGATATCCCCATTGGAGAGGGGAGATCTCCAGCGATATCCCCATTGGAGAGGGAGATCTCCAGATGATCACCCATTGGAGAGGAGGATCTCCAGCGATATCCCCTTGGGAGGGAGATCTCCAGCGATTTTCCCATTGGAGGGGAGATCTCCAGCGATATCCCCATTGGAGAGGGAGATCTCCAGCGATATCCCATTGGAGAGGGAGATCTCCAGCGATATCCCATTGAGAGGAGAGATCTCCAGCGATATCCCCATGGGAGGGAGATCTCCAGCGATTATCCCCATTAGGGAGAGGGAGATCTCAGCGATATCCCCATTGGAGAGGAGATCTCCAGGATATCCCCATTGGAGGAGGGAGATCTCCAGCGAATATCCCCATTGGAGAGGGGATCTCCAGCGTTTCCCCATTGGAGAGGGAGATCTCCAGCGATATCCCCATTGGAGAGGGAGATCTCCAGCGATATCCCCATTGGAGAGGGGGATCCCAGCGATTCCCCATTGAGAGGGAGATCTCCAGCGATATCCCCATTGGAGAGGGAGATCTCCAGCGATATCCCCATTGGAGAGGAGGATCTCCAGCGATATCCCCATTGGAGAGGGAGTCTCCAGGCGATATCCCCATTGGAGAGGGAGATTCTCCAGCGATATCCCCATTGGAGAGGGAGATCTCCAGCGATATCCCATTGGAGAGGGAGATCTCCAGCGATATCACATTGGAGAGGGAGATCTCCAGCGATATCCCATTGGAGAGGGAGAGTCTCCAGCCGATATCCCCATTGGAGAGGGAGATCTCCAGCGATATCCCCATTGGAGAGGGAGATCTCCAGCGATATCCCCATTGGAGAGGGGATCCAGCGTAATCCCCATGGAGAGGGAGATCTCCAGCGATATCCCATGGAGAGGGAGAGATCTCCGGGATATCCCCATTGGAGGGGAGATCTCCAGCGATTATCCCATTGGAGAGGGAGACTCCAAGCGATATCTCCATTGGAGAGGGAGATCACCAGCGATATCTCCATTGGAGAGGGAGATCACCAGCGATATCCCCATAGGAGAGGGAGATCACCAGCGATATCCCCATAGGAGAGGGAGATTCCAGGATATCCCATGGAGAGGGGATCTCCAGGATATCCCCATGGAGAGGGAGATCCCAGCGATATCCCCATTGGAGAGGGAGATCTCCAGCGATATATCATTGGAGAGGGAGATCACCAGCGATATCCCCATTGGAGAGGGAGATCACAGCGATCTATCCCCATTGGAGAGGGAGATCTCCAGCGATATCCCCATTGGAGAGGGAGACTCCAGCGATATCCCCATGGAGAGGGAGGCACCAGCGATATCCCCATGGAGAGGAGATCTCCGCGATATCCCCATGGAAGAGGAGATCCCAGCGATATCCCATGGGAGGGAGATCACCAGCGATATCCCCATTGGAGGGGAGATCTCCAGCGATATCCCCATTGGAGAGGAGGGATCTCCAGCGATATCCCCATTGGAGAGGGAGATCACCAGCGATATCCCATTGGAGAGGGAGATTCCCAGCGATATCCCATTGGAGAGGGAGTCCCAGCGATATCCCATAGGAGAGGGAGATCTCCAGCGATATCCCCATTGGAGAGGGAGATCTCCAGAGATATCTCCATTGGAGAGGGAGATCCAGCGATATCCATTGGAGAGGGAGATCTCCAAGCGATATTCCCATTGGAGAGGGAGATCTCAGCGATATCCCCATTGGAAGAGGGGATCTCCAGCGATATCCCCATTGGGAGGGAGATCTCCAGCGATATCCCCATGGAGAGGGAGATCTCCAGCTATCCCCATTGGAGAGGGATATCTCAGCGATATCCCATTGGAGAGGGAGATCTCCAGCGATATCCCCATTGGAGAGGGAGATCTCCAGCGATATCCAATGGAGAGGGAGATCCAGCGTATATCCATGGAGAGGGAGATCTCCAGCGATATCCCCATTGGAGAGGGAGATCTCCAGCGATATCCCCATGGAGAGGGAGATCTCCAGCGATATCCATTGGAGAGGGAGATCTCCAGCGATATCCCATTGGAGAGGGGAGATCTCCAGCGATATATCCCATTGGAGAGGGAGATCTCAGCATATATCCCCATTGGAGAGGGAGATCTCCAGCGATATCCCCATTGGAGAGGGAGATCTCCAGCGATATCCCATTGAGAGGGAGATTCCAGCGATATCCCCATGGAGAGGGAGATCTCCAGCGATATCCCCATTGGAGAGGGAGATCTACAGCGATATCCCCATTGGAGAGGAGATCTCCAGCGATATCCCATTGGAGAGGGAGATCCCAGCGATATCCCCATGGAGAGGGAGATCTCCAGCGATATCCCCATTGGAGAGGGAGATCTCCAGAGATATCCACCATTGGAGAGGGAGATCTCCAGCGATATCCCATTGAGAGGGAGATCTCCAGCGATATCCCATTGGAGAGGGAGATCCCAGCGATATCCCATTGGAGAGGGAGATCCAGCGATATCCCATTGGAGAGGGAGATCTCCAGCGATATCCCCATTGGAGAGGGAGATCTCCAGCGATATCCCCATTGGAGAGGGAGATCTCCAGCGATATCCCCATTGGAGAGGGAGATCTCCAGCGATATCCCAGGAGAGGGAGATCTCCAGGATTCCCATTGGAGAGGGAGATCTCCAGCGAATCCCCATTGGAGAGGGAGATCCTCCAGCGATATCCCATGGAGAGGGAGATCTCCAGCGATATCCCCATGGAGAGGAGTCTCCAGTGATATCCCATTGGAGAGGAGTCCCCAGCGATATCCCCATTGGAGAGGGAGATCACCAGCGATATCCCCATGGAGAGGGAGTCCCCAGTGAATCCCCATTGGGGGGAGATCCCAGTGATATCCCCATGTCTGTTCCTCGTGTCCTTGGCTTTAGACTATCAATAAGACCCCAACCTGGGAAGTGGGAAATCCTAATCTTTAACTTTTTTGTAGAGTGAACTGGAGAATTTCCCTGTTGGTACCATCCAGCAATGCCAGGCGCTGATGAACGCCTGCCGGTATGACTCCATTCTAGCCCTAGTGTGCAGAGAGCCATCTCAAAGCAAAGCCGATCTCCACCTCTTCCATTGTGATGAGATCAAGGTAAGAAAACATGGCGTTAGGGTGTTGTGCGTTTTGTAACTGAATTGTTATTTTTATTGTGTTTTCTGGTTATTATCTGTAGTTTGAAAGAGCAGTGGGTGTCCCAATGTGTCTCCTGTCTTCTAAGCATGTTTGAATATGTTAAAGATACGAGGCGTGTTGGGACACGCCCCAAATCAGGGTGTAAACTGCACAAAATATCCCCCTAAACCCACTGTCTGAAATGAGGTTTATCAATCTCATAGTAAATGTTGTTCTCTCCTCTCCAGGCTTCCTTGGTCCAACAAGACATCGAAAGTGCAATAAGTGATGGCAAAATCGGAAAGCAAAGGAAGCGCCCGGACATACTAAGGTTAGTGTGTCCTATAATTCATGTCCCGTGTTATTGTGTGTGTGGGGGGATAATGAAAACATTAATGTCATTGGGTTTGTTAATGGGTTTTGTGTATGTGAGTCATTAATGTGGATTTACACAAACAAATGTTTATTTTTTTCTTCTGTGCAAAGAAACAAACTAACTTGTGCTGAACACAAAACTGGTTAAAGGGCAGGTCCGCCATTAAAGCAAAAATCTGGTGCCTACAACTGTTTTTTACCAGTTTACTAAATGGATCGTAACCAGATATTTAATCATAAGTTCTATTCCTTTCTGGTAAAGTTATCTGCCTACTCCTTCTGCTCAATGAGCTTTTTAGAAGCTTGAGCATGTGCAGTTGAGGTAGCAGGGGAAACCGCAGTCAATCATTGGTTGTGATGTGTCGGCAGTCACATCCTTGATTCGAGTACATGGATAGAGGAGCTAACAACTCTGCCACAAGGGAAGCAATAATTATCCTTAAATATCTTGGTAATAATACACCTAATAATCTGTTAGATAGATCTGACATGTTGGTAGTTTTTAGCCAATTGGTCTTCAGAAGGACAAAATAGCTGTGATGCGGCTTTAATTCCCAGCAGACAGACGTCTGATTGGGTTATCATTTCCCAGCAGACAGACATCTGATTGGGTTATCATTTCCCAGCAGACAGACGTCTGATTGGGTTATCATTTCCCAGCAGACAGACGTCTGATTGGGTTATCATTTCCCAGCAGACAGACGTCTGATTGGGTTATCATTTAGTGGTCCTTCTGAAGGGAATATTGGGCCTTATGTGATGGAGGTTGGCCTTACGTCTGTATGTGATGGGGGGTAAATAATATTGGCCCAGCGTATCCTTGTGGAAAGGAGGAGAATAGGTGTAACTGCTGGTGTGTCTAGTCATTGTAAACTGTCTTTATATGATTTGATATTATTTCTATATATTACTTAGTTTAGGGATCTATTGCAAAGAGCGAAGATAAAATCCCCCCACCTCCTGGTGCCCCGGCCCCCACCCCCCCTGGATCTGTTACACAAGTGGAAGTTCGCAGTAGGGTTGGCAGCATGGTCTGCCTGGGCATCTGAATATGGAGACTGTAACGGCATTCTGGGTATTTAGAACTAGTTTTACATAAAGACATAAACTGATCCTCTACAGTATCCCTCCCACACTGGCCGACCCACTGATACTCTAAGATATCCCACACAAATGTCGACACTGATACTCTACAGTATCCCACACACTGTCCGACACTGATACTCTACAGTATCCACCACCACTGTCCGACACTGATACTCTACAGTATCCACCACACTGTCCGACAACTGATACCTCTACAGTATCCCACACACTGTCCGAACACTGATACTCTACAGTATCCCACACACACTGCTCCGACACTGTACTCTTACAGTATCCCACACACTGTCCGACAATGATACTCTACAGTTATCCCACACACTGTCCGACACTGATACTCTACAGTATCCCCACACTGTCCGACACTGTACTCTACAGTATCCCAACAAACTGTCAACACTGATACCTACAGTATCCCAACACACTGTCCGACACTGGATACTCTGCAGTATCCCACACACTGTCCAACACTGATACTCTTACAGTATCCCACACACTGTCCGAAACACTGATACTCTACAGTATCCCACACACTGTCCGACACTGATATCTACAGTATCCCACACACTGTCCCGACTGCTACTCTACAGATAACACACCGTCCGACACTGATTCTCTACAGTATCCCACCACACTGTCCGACACCGATATCTACAGTATCCACACACTGTCCGACACTGATCTCTACAGTATCCCACACACTGTCCGACACTGATACTCTACAGTATCCCACACAGTCCGACACGATTACTCTACAGTATCCCACAACTGTCCGACACTGATTTCTCTACAGTTATCCACACAACTGTCGACACTGATTCTCTACACGTATCCCACACACTGTCCGACACTGATACTCTACAGATCCCACACATGTCCGACACTGATATCTACAGTATCCACACACTGTCCGACACTGAGATATCTACAGTATCCCACACACTGTCCGACACGATACTTACAGTTATCCCACAACTGTCCGACACTGATACTCTACAAGATCACACACACTGTCCGACACTGATTCTCTACAGTATCCCACACACTGTCCGACACTGCTACTTACAGTATCCCACACACTGTCGACACTGATTCTTACAGTATCCCACACACTGTCCGAACACTGATACTCTACAGTATCCCACACACTGTCCGACACTGATTCTCTACAGTATCCACACACTGTCCGAACTGATTACTCTACAGTATCCCACACACGTCCGACACTGATAATCTACAGTATCCCCACAGTCCGACACTGATTCTCTAAGTATCCACACATGTCGACACCGATACTCTACAGTACCCACACCACTGTCCGACAATGATACTCTACAGTATCCCACAATGTCCGACACTGTTCTCTACTATCCCACACACGGTCCGCACTGATACTCTACAGTATCCCACACACTGTCCGACACTGATTATCTACAGATCCACACACTGTCCGACACTGATACTCTACAGTATCCCACACACTTCGACAACTGATTCTCTACAGTATCCCACACATGTCCGACACTGATTCTCTACAGTATACCACACACTGTCCGACACTGATTCTCTACAGTATCCCACACCACTGTCCGACACTGAATTTCTACAGTTATCCCACACACTGTCCCGACACTGATACTCTACAGTATCCCCACACCCTGTCCGACACTGATTCTCTACAGTATCCCACACACTGGCCGACACTGATTCTCTACAGATCCCACACACTGTCCGACACTGATTCCTTACAGTATCACACACAATGTCCGACACTGATACTCTAACAGTATCCCACACACTGTCGACACTGATCTCTACCGTATCCCACAAACTGTCCGACACTGATTCTCTACAGTATCCCACCACTGTCCGACACTGATACTATACAGTATCCCCACACACTGTCCGACACTGATATCTACCCGTCCCACACACTGTCCGACACTGATACTCTACAGTATCCCACCAATGTCGAACTGATTATACGATCCCAAACTGCGACACTGTACTCTACAGATATCCACCACACTGTCCGACATGATTCTCTACAGGATCCCACACCACTGTCCGACACACTGATACTCTACAGTATCCACACACACTGTCCGACACTGAGACTCTACAGTATCCCACACAATGTCGCCACTGATGATCTCTACAGTAATCCCACACACCTGTCCGACACAATGTACTCTACAGTATCCCCCCCCATGTCCGACACTGATTCTACGAAACACGTATCCCACACACTGTCCGACCACTGATCTCTACAGTATCCACACACATGTCCGACACTGATACTCTACAGTATCCCACTACACTGTACGACCAACTGATTCTCTACAGTATCCCACACACTGTCCGACACTGATACTCACAGATCCCAAACACTGTCCGACACTGATTCTCTACAGTATCCCACACACTGTCCGAACATGATACTCTAAGTATCCAAGTATCCCACACACTGTCCGACACTGATACTCTACAGTATCCCACACACTGTCCGACACTGATACTCTACAGTATCCCACACACTGTCCGACACTGATACTCTACAGTATCCCACACACTGTCCGACACTGATCCTCTACAGTATCCCACACACTGTCCGACACTGATACTCTACACACACTGTCCGACACTGATCCTCTACAGTATCCCACACACTGTCCAACACTGATACTCTACAGTATCCCACACACTGTCCGACACTGATACTCTACAGTATCCCACACACTGTCCGACACTGATACTCTACAGTATCCCACACACTGTCCGACACTGATTCTCTACAGTATCCCACACACTGTCCGACACTGATACTCTACAGTATCCCACACACTGTCCGGACACTGATCCTCTACAGTATCCCACACACTGTCCGACACTGATCTCTCACAGTATCCACACTGTCCGACACTGATACTCTACAGATCCCACACACTGTCCGACACTGATCTCTACAGTATCCCACAACTGTCCGACACTGATACTCTTACAGTATCCCACACACTGTCCGACACTGATACTCTACAGTATCCCACACACTGTACGCCCCACTGATACTCTACAGTATCCCACACACTGTCCGACACACTGTACTCTACAGTATCCCACACACTGTCCGACACTGATACTCTACAGTATCCCACACACTGTCCGACACTGATACTCTACAGTATCCCACACACTGTCCGACACTGATTCTCTACAGTATCCCACACACTGTCCGACACTGATACTCTACAGTACCCGACACTGTACTCTACAGTATCCCACCAACTGTCCGACACTGATACTCTACAGTATCCCACACACACTGTCCGACACTGATACTCTACAGTATCCCACACACTGTCCACACTGATACTCTACAGTATCCCAACACTCCGACACTGATCACTCTACAGTATCCCACACACGTCCGACATGTACTCTACAGTATCCCACACACTGTCCGACACTGATACTCTACAGTATCCCACACACTGTCCGACACTGATCTCTACAGTATCCCACACACTGTCACACTGAATCTCTACAGTATCACACACTGTCCGACACTGATACTCTACAGTATCCCACACACTGTCCGACACTGATACTCCTACAGTATCCCACACTGTCCGACACTGATACTCTACAGTATCCCACACACTGTCACCACCTGTCTACCAGTATCCCAACATCACTGTCCGACACTGATACTCTACAGTATCCCACACACTGTCCGAACCGATACTCTACAGTATCCCACACACTGTCCGACACTGATACTCTACAGTATCCACACACTGTCCGACACTGATTCTCTACAGTATCCCACACACTGTCCGACACCGATACTCTACAGTATCCACACACTGTCCGACACTGATACTCTACAGTATCCCACACACTGTCCGACACTGATACTCTACAGTATCCCACACTGTCCGACACTGATACTCTACAGTATCCCACACACTGTCCGCGACCTGATACTTACGATCCCCACACTGTCGACACTGATACTCTACATATCCACACACTGTCCGACACTGATTTACAGTATCCACACACTGTCCGACACTGATACTCTACAGTATCCCACCCTGCCGAACCTGATCCTCCAGTACCCACACATGTCCGACACTGATACTCTACAGTAATCCCACACACTGTCCGACACTGATCCTCTCAGTATCCGACTCATATCTACAAATCCCACACACTGTCCGACACTGATACTCTACAGTATCCCACACACTGTCCGACACTGATACTCTACAGTATCCCTCACACTGTCCGACACTGATACTCTACAGTATCCCACACACTGTCCGACACTGATACTCTACAGTATCCCACACACTGATCCTCTATGGGGCGTTAATAACAGGCTGTGCTGTTCTTGTTTGTCTATGGTAGACGATCGCTCTCGGTACAGTGCAGACCTAGAAGAGACGCCGGAAATGTTGTATTCTCGAATCGACAGAGACGTTGTAAGTATTTGGTCTCCTACAGTATAATAATGTGTATATATAATAACTGGCACCGTATGTATAATAATGTGTATATATAATAACTGACGCCATATGTATAATAATGAGTATGTATAATAACTGGCACCGTATGTATAATAATGTGTATATATAATAACTGGCACTGTATGTATAATAATGTGTATACCGTATATACTCGAGTATAAACTGACCCGACTAAACCGAGATACCCAATTTCAGCTAAATCCTAATAAAAGTTGTTACTCGAGTATAAAACCGAGGGTAGAACTTGGCATTCAAGATGTTTGGGACTAAACTCCCAGCTAAAAAAGCATGCTGTGAGTTGTAGTTTCCAAACATCTTGAATGCCACCCTCACTTGGCATTCAAGATGTTTGAAACTACAACTCCCAGCTAATAAAGCATGCTGGGAGTTGTAGTTCCCAAACATCTTGAATGCCCCCCTCACCCCCCCCAGTTCAGTTTGTAACTGTCTTCTCCCTGTGGGCTCGGTCTCTTTTGGGTCTCCTGTTGTCTTCTTCTGTGGGCTCTCCTCCATCCTCATCTTCCTGGCAGGTGCAGCTATCCTGAGCATTCCGGCAGCCACGCGATCTTTCTGTGCAATGTGTCACTGGCGCGCCGGCTGACGTCACTGCCGGGCTTGGCGCCGGGCAGCCAGTGACGTCAGGCGGCGCGCCAGTACACAGAAGGATTCGTGCGGCTGCCGGAATGCTCAGGTAGCTAGTGACTCGAGTTAAACCGAGTCCGAGTTTTCAGCGCTGATTTTCAGCCTGAAAAACTCGGTTTATACTCGAGTATATACGGTATATAATAACTGGGAACATATGTATAATAATGTGTATATATAATATCTGGCACCATATGTATAATAATGTTTATATATAATAACTGGGAACATATGTATAATAATGTGTATATATAATAACTGGGAACATATGTATAATAATGTGTATATATAATAATGGCACCATACTGTATAATAATGTGTATATATAATAACTGGCACCATATGTATAATAATGTGTATATATAATAACTGGCACCATATGTATAATAATATATATAATAACTGGGACCATATGTATAATAATGTGTATATATAAGAGGGAACATATGTTAAAATGTGTAGATAATAATGGCACCATATGTATAATAATGTGTATATATAATAACTGGGAACATAGTATAATAATGTGTATATATAATAACGGGGAACATATGTATAATAATGTGTTATATAATACACGGGAACATATGTATAATAATGTGTATATATAATAAAATGGCACCATAGGATAATAATGTGTATATATAATAACTGGCACCAGTTATAATAATGTTGTTATATAATTAACACCTTCTTCTGGGCCGTTCCTATAACACCTCTAGCCATCACTTAATCACACCCTTAACAACTTGGCTTGTGATATGCTAATTGGGATTTTCAGGTACCATAATTGCCACAGATTCTTGTACAAGTCATTCTGAATTGAGAGATCCAGTCGGATGACTAGCGAAACGTCTTCAAGAACTACATTTCAAGTCCAGTTGATCTAATTGAATAGTTTAGATTCAATGTTTCTATATCAGGACATTGAGAGAATCTGGAATGGTTTATAAAATATCAATTACTGAAAGAGAAAACACAGGGGGAATTCTGTAGAATGTGACGTGTGGTAACAACAGTAAAGGAAATGGATAATGATGGACAATTGTTCTATTGTAATCGGATTCAATATAGATTCCAGGGCCTTGAAGGTTAAACCCACTGGTTATAAAACTGTTACAAAAAAGTAACTTATGATAATACAACGTTTTATGGGAATCGGGAGCTTCCTTCAAATTGCCTTTCAGCCTCTTCTCTACCCCCCTAAAAAGGAGGTAACTGGCTTTCCTCAACCAATCACAAAAGGTATAGGTTGGGTTAATGGTGCGCCAAATACTGTATGATGCGTAGAAGACACACCCACTATGCCATGAATCATTGGTGCTAATTTTGCCCCAACCAATCAGATGTTAGCTTTCAAAAGTTAAATAAGATTTGATTGGTTGGGGCAACATTAGCCCCATTTTAAACGATAAGAACTTTTATTGGAACTCCCTGTTAGACTGGTCTTAAGTGGGTTTCTGGGTCGAAATAAACATCCCTGGAAACCCGATTTCAACACTGATCTGCTCAATGCATTTCTCCCATAGAGAAAAAGCTCCTGTTTCCAAATCCAAACTTATTCCCATCCCAGCTGCCATTATTGTAAGGGTGTAATGCGGGTGATAGAGACCTTAGATTTTAAGCTCGCTATTTAACGAATTTGGTTAATTTGGCGCCGTAGATTCCACCAGATTTTTCTTTTTTTTTTTTCTCTCAGCAAATTCTAAACCACATCATAGACGATATTGAATCTTTCGTCATTAAGCTCCAGAAAGCAGCCCAAGCATTTTCCGAGCTCGCCAAGCGGAAGAAAAAGAAAAAGAAAGGTCCCGGGGGTGAGTCTCTTTCTATAACTGTCCCTTGTCTATTCACGCTGTTCTCCGTCATCTCCTGCTTGATTTTCTTCTTCTTCTTAGAGGGCGTTCTCACGCTGCGTGCCAAACCGCCCGCGCAGGACGAATTCCTAGATTGCTTCCAGAAATTCAAACACGCCATAAACCTGTTGGTAAGCTCCATAAAGCCATTGGATGTTGTTTAGCAGCCAGGTGTCTGCAAGCTTCCATTGTGATGGTTTACATCGTATGTCACGTCTCTTTAGGCAAAATTAAAGTCCCATATCCAGAACCCCAGCGCCTCTGAACTGGTCCGGTTCCTTTTCACCCCTCTTCACATGGTGAGAGCTCAGCCATTTCCCATGTTGTGTTATTTATCATAGCAATGACATCTCCATACTTATTGCCTTTTGTCTAAACATGTAGGTGGTGGACGCGACAGGAGGGCCTGACCTGGCACGGACAGTATTGAGCCCTCTTCTGATAAAAGATGCGCTCGATTTCTTAAACTTAATCCTTAGTACAGAAGAGAAAGTGTTTTTGTCATCTTTAGGTGATGCTTGGAACAAATGCAGGTGATCTACAGCTTAATGCTTTATGGTAACCGGTAACGTGTTGGATTTATAAATCTACAGCTTAATACTTTATGGTAACCGGTAACGTGTTGGATTTATAAATCTACAGCTTAATACTTTATGGTAACCGGTAACGTGTTGGATTTATAAATCTACAGCTTAATACTTTATGGTAACCGGTAACGTGTTGGATTTATACACACTACGTAATATTTATGGTGTAACCAGTAACGTGTTGGATATTTTCATCGACAGACTTAATAGCTTTTATATGCCCCTTGTAACCGGTAACGTGTTGGATTTATTCATCTACAGCTTAATGCTTTATGGCCCCTTGTAACCAGTAACGTGTTGGATTTATTCATCTACAGCTTAATGCTTTATGGCCCCTTGTAACCAGTAACGTGTTGGATTTATTCATCTACAGCTCGGTGCTTTATGGTCCGGTAACGTGGTTGGATTTATAATCTACAGCTCGGTGCTTTATGGCCTTAACTGGTAACGTGTTGGATTTATTAATCTACAGCTCCGTGTGCTTTAATGGCCTTGAACCTGGTAACGTGTTGATTTATTAATCTACAGCTGGTCTTATGGCCTTGTAAACCGGTAAAGTGTGGATTTATAATCTACAGCTCGTGCTTTATTGGCCTTGTAACGGTAACGTGTTGGATTTATTAATCTAAGTCTTAGCTTGCGTATGTATTTAGACGGTTTTAATGGCCCTTGTAAACCGGTAACGTGTTGGATTTATTAATCACAGCTCGTTGTTTTTTATGGCCCTTGTAACCGGTAACGTGTTGGTTTTTTATCTACAGCTCGGGTTTAGCCTTTAAACCGGAACGTGTGGATTATTAATCTACAGTCGTGCTTTATGGCCCCTGTAACCGGTAAGTGTGAGTTTATTATCTAACATTCGGTGCTTTATGGCCCCTTGTAACCATCCGTAAGGGTTGGATTTATTAATCTAAAGCTGATGCGTTATGGCCCCGTGTAACCGGTAACGTGAATTGGATTTATTCATCTAAAACTCGTGCTTTATGGCCCTTGTAACCGGTAACGTGTTGGATTTATTAATCTACAGCCGGTGCTTATGGCCTTGTAACCGGTTAATGGTAATATGTTGGATTTATTAATCTACAGCTCGGTGCTTTATGGCCTTGTAACCGGTAACGTGTTGGATTTATTAATCTACAGCTCGGAGCTTTATGGCCTTGTAACCGGTAACGTGTTGGATTTATTAATCTACAGCTCCGTGCTTTATGGCCTTGTAACCGGTAATGTGTTGGATTTATTAATCTACAGCTCGGTGTTTTATGGCCCTTGTAACCGGTAACGTGTTGGATTTATTAATCTACAGCTCGGTGCTTTATGGCCCCTTGTAACCGGTAACGTGTTGGATTTATTAATCTACATTTCGGTGCTTTATGGCCCCTTGTAACCGGTAACGTGTTGGATTTATTAATCTACAGCTCGATGCTTTATGGCCCCTTGTAACCGGTAACGTGTTGGATTTATTCATCTAAAACTCGATGCTTTATGGCCCTTGTAACCGGTAACGTGTTGGATTTATTAATCTACAGCTCCGTGCTTTATGGCCTTGTAACCGGTAATATGTTGGATTTATTAATCTACAGCTCGGTGTTTTATGGCCCTTGTAACCGGTAACGTGTTGGATTTATTAATCTACAGCTCGGTGTTTTATGGCCCTTGTAACCGGTAACGTGTTGGATTTATTAATCTACAGCTCGGTGTTTTATGGCCCTTGTAACCGGTAACGTGTTGGTTTATTAATCTACAGCTCGGTGTTTTATGGCCCTTGTAACCGGTAACGTGTTGGATTTATTTATCTACAGCTCGGTGCTTTATGGCCCCTTGTAACCGGCAACGTGTTGGATTTATTCATCTAAAACTCGATGCTTTATGGCCCTTGTAACCGGTAACGTGTCGGATTTAGTAATTCCGTTTTCATGAGAAGGTTGTACATCAGGATATTATAAACTTGATTTTATGCTCTGATAAAGACCAGGTGTGTTTATTGAGCCTTTAAATGTAAACAACAGACAACTGATTCCATTGTGTCATAATTTAACAGCAATACAAACAAAATGCAGAACTAACTTCACCCTTATCACTTCTATAGGAATAAACCGAGTTAAAACAAGTATCTCCAGGGTAGTAAATTCAGAAATACTCCCACGTGCCACGTTAGGGTGGCATCGAGATCTGGAGTATTAATGTGTGGCTAAGAGGTTGGTGTAAGGAGGAGGGGTTTCGGTTTTTAGAGAACTGGTTTTGAGCATCAGTGATAGTAGTGCAGCTGTTTTGGGGAGAAGATAGTTGGAGGAAATTTTAAACTGTCTTTGGTGGGGAGGGTACTGGGGTAGATAGACAGATAGATAGGTGTAAATAATAAATCAAGCTTAAGAGAGCTTAGTCCAGTTTTATCTAGACCCACTATTTATTATCTTCTCAGATTCACTTTTGTTTGGTAATGTGCTGATGGATTGAAAAAAAAGCCAATGTAATGCCAATATTCAATAAAGGTAGTCATTCCCAGCCTGGTAACTATAGACCTGTAAGCCCCCTAACAAGCTGGTGTGTGTTCTCACAATGCCAAGGAGGAAAGATATTCTCAATGTTCCAAGAGAAGCCAATGTTACTGTCCATCAATCTGGGAGGGGTGTCCATCATTCTAAAGGGAGGCCCTCCAGATTCTGCCCCTCGCCATAGATTAAAACCGGCTGCTCGGCTACTGCACAAACCGGAATAAAGTTAAGTAATGTTGTAAAAGGGGGTGGGATAAAATTCACCCACATTGTGAAAAAGTAACAGTCTCAGAAAAAAATGACATCACAAAAAGAAAAGACCTCAAAAAGCTACTGAATCATGGGTTACACACACACTCATGGACTGTATAAATAATCAGATGTGGTTTGCATCTGAGGTTCCATTTGATATAATTATAGAAGTTGGTAAGGACCTGATATGTGAAACCTTTGAATTGAGATCCTTATAGTTAGATTGGTGGTCGTGTGTGGGGACTTAGAAATCCAGCATGTGTCTTCAAGGGAAACCCCCCTGACAATGTAATGGTCTCATGCAGCTAAACGCTTGGCTTCTCTCTGTATTACATCCATTAAATTGTTTTTTTTTATTTCTTCACAGGGCAGAATGGCCAAAAGAGCAGTTCATAGCCCCGTATGTACCAAGGTTTCGAAATGGCTGGGAACCTCCTCTACTTAGTTTTGCAGGAATGTCCAAGGAGAAAGATCTATCAGAATATCAGCGGAAGCCAGACTCCAAAAACTCCATAGCAGCGGTAACGCCATGTGTTCTGTATTACTTTACAGCAGTGAGATCCCATTTTATGGAGTCTTGTACCTTGATGTAATTGGTAACTTGTGTTAGGAAGGTACGGCCGACTTTATCAGCGTAGGAAGTAAGAGTAATGCATTAATAAGTTGTCTCACCCCATAGGACACACTGACAAAAGTGAATTAGTGGTGGGAGCTGCTTCTTCTTTTCCCTATTGGACAGATAGAAGTGACATCATTCTCACTAGAAATGGGGCAGACTGCCATGGTTTCAATTTGTCTGGAAGCTTCTTTTGATGTTCTCGGGTATTTGGAAAACTTATTTCTATCTTTTCCTTTCAGTATTCTGCTGTATTGGACTATCCGCCATCGGACAGGTAAGTGTCTTTTAATCCTGTCTACATTAGAGGGCTCAGCTTTACATATTTGGGTTCTGGTTGTGTCTTTTTCACTTCCAATCCATCAATTACATAGAGAGGGCACCACAAGCCATTCCGACAATTCTAGGAGCCAATTCCATAGACATAAATAGACATTTCTTGGCTACTTGGCTCCTAGGATTAGTCCAGCCCTGGTTCGCCATTACAGTTGGTTAGAGAATAGTAGAATGATAAAATGGCCGTTGTTTGGTCACATTCGTTAGAATTCGATTTTAAACCCTTTGATTTTCTACTTGGATTGACTGTTCATCATTACGATAGAATCCTGTGTTTGTCTCTATGTTTAATTCCTTACAATTCTAACGGTGATTGGTATAAATTCCCTTTTCCTTACAGCCATAGACTAGAAATCCTATTCATGTAATAAGAGGTGTATGTGCTATTAATCAGACAATCAAATGGTAGCTTTTTACGTGTCTACTCCAGTTCCATAACATCTGATTGGTTCATATTGATTACTAGCACAGGCAAATCTTTGCACTTTTTCTTTTGTTACATAAGCCCTTGTGTTTATTCCCTGACTCACCCTAACACCTAAATACACCATCTGAGACATCACATGTCAATCCTCCTGCAGAGAGTGGGCGTGCAGGTCTCACTTCCTGTCAGCACCCTATTTGCATACTTTCACTTCCTGTGTGTTAGAAGATCCTACCTACATGCACACATTGGCCCACTGCACAACCACATTTTTTTCCAGGTTCCTGATCTCCAAAGCAGCCGCTTTCTATATATAATGGTCCATACATACCCACCAATTGCCTCCCAGTAAGTCTATGGCTATCCTAATTCTCTCAAAATCACAAAATCATCTGTTTTCTGAATGGGTAAACCCCATTTTCTGAATCATTGATCGAATTTGGAGATGTTTTTTACCTTTCAGATGATACGATCTTTTTTTTTTTAAACTTTTGCTTTTGTTTTTATCACAGGAATTTTTATAAACCCTATAAACGCTAACATTGATTTCACTATCCTCAATGGGAATTGTCCGTTAAGCGAAGATCCACGGCTCAGCCAATTTCTTGTTTACATTTTGTCCAAATCTTCTATTTCCAGATGAAAACACAGTAAACATTCCCAGTTAAAATGTAACCCAGTCTCATTAAAGGGGAACTGTGGTCTCCATACAAGTGGCCTTTATTATAAGGGCACATTCCCGCCTTTAAAATGACTTCAGGATCATGCTTCGTGCAGTCTATGCAAAGTTACAGCAGTTGAAAGGGTTTTTTTTTTCTTGCTAGCACTGTGATCTGTGACATCACCAGAAGTTTGGGGTCTGCCTCCAAGTTTAAGGTTGGAGCATGCCCACTGCTGGGACAGAGCATCATTAGCCCCGCCCTGAACTTCTAAATAACTTTTAAAGCTAGCCAGAAGCCTGAAAAGGAAACTTTTTTTTCTTTCCCTTAGATGTCCATGTGTAGAGGAAAGGATAGAGAATGGTTACAGGTCTGTAAATAGCTTCATGACACAGAACATCACGTGACTGTCTCAGAGACTCAGACAGACCAGGAAGTGTAACCTAAGATCCAGAGAAGCTGGAGACATCATCCTATGCGTGTTTGAAAGAGCTCTGTTAAATAGATAGAGTACTTGTGTGGAGATCACTGTTACCCTTTAAGAAAAGGCCCAAATAATAATAAATAAACTGGATGCCCCATTGTCACTAGGCTAATATTTGCCATACACTGTCCCTGTTACTTTGTCTCTAATAATAAAACCTTGACACCCCTGTAACAATAAACAGACACCTGTTACCTCACGCTCCATAAAACCTGATTGTGTGCACTGTGTATGTAGCGTGGGAGACACTCAATGGCAATGGTTGTATTTAGTATTATGGATTTCACATTGCAAACCCCAATATCTTGTCTCTTTATTGCAAAATGACCTACAAATCAGCATCCAATTGTAACGTGGTTATTATAAGGATGTCCACAGTATATTGTAATAAAGATCTTTCCTTATGTATCTGTTCTCCCATTGCTTCATTTAAGGTTCCAAGTCACATTCAATTGGATTTATGTAAAATATTGACAAATACAGTCTCTTGTACACACGCATACAAATACTGACGTGTACATCCTCTTGTACACACGCATACAAATACTGACGTGTCATCTCTTGTACACACGCATACAAATACTGACGTGTACATCCTCTTGTACACACCATCCAAATATGACGTGTCATCCTCTTGTACACGCATACAATCTGACGTGTACATCCTCATTGTAACACACGCAACAAATACTGACGTGTACATCCTCTTGTACACACGCATACAACATACTGACGGGTACAATCCTCTTTACACACGCATACAAATACTGCGTGTACATCTTTGTACACACGCATACAAATATCTGCGTTGTACAACTCCTCTTTACACACGCATACAAATACTGAACGTGGTACAGTCCTCTTGTACACAACCATCAATTGCGTACCATCTCTACAAACCTACATGGGCGTGTCATCCTCTTGTAACACATGCAAAATACTGACTGTGTAACATCCTCGTTGTACACACGCATACAAATACTACTTCTGGGCTGTACATCCTCTTGTACAACACCATACAAAACTGGCGTGTACATCCTCTTTGTAACACACCATCCAAATACTGACGTGTACATCCTCTTTACACACGCATACAAATACGGACGTGTACATCCTTCTTGAAACACACCATACAAATACTGACGTTTACATCCTCTTGTAACACACGCATACAATACTGACGTGTAACATCCTCTTGAAACACACGCATACAATACGCGTGTACATCCTCGTGTAACACGCATACACACTGACTACTCCTCGCAACCATACTATGACGTGGTACATCCTCTTGTACACACGCATACAAATACTGACGTGTACATCCTCTTGAACACACAAACATACAGAAATACAGCCACCTGATAGTCTTATTAATTATAGTGTATTGTGTATCAGAGAACATCCTTATTATATTATTATTATTATATAATGTGTGTGCTGTATCCACACGGTATTCTACTCCTTATTTATTGTTACTTGTATCAGTGTGGTCAGGTAGACTGAGAACAGACATAATAGGGGTACAGTAGGGGCTGCTGGGAAGATGTGTGGCCCCCATGAAATTGGCTGTTAAATTACGACACAGACTTTAAATATGAAAGGTTAAAGGTGCTTGACCTTTAATACAAACCATTGCAACTGTTTTGGCCACTGTACAATGTCAAAAATGTTGTCGCCCCCTTGGCTGCTCAGAGCCCTACACTCTACGGAGTGGTACAGGGATCTGATTCATGGAAATGACTCCAGCGTTGAACATTAGAGGGTCAGTTTAGTAAATTAGAATTCGATGATTTTGCTAAGGTAGGTGGTGAGGTGGGTAGGTGGTATATGCACTAATAATGGCATGTACAGGTTTCAATTGGGGGTTATGGTTCCTCTTAGTCCTGGTGGACACAGGAAGATTCTGTCCCTTGGAGTTGGGTTTCCCTATTTAATACAATGGACCTAGTTTCACGTTCCACTTGGTTTGTTACGAGCTGTAGGTGGAACAGCAAACAATTCCTTAATCAGACGATTGTTACCCTGGGGGTCGGGACACACTGGCTGATTGGTACACACAGATATTTTTGCCCAACCAATTGTGTAGCTTATTGAAAACCACATGATCAGCAGTGAATTTCCAACAGTCCAATCATTGTGTGAAGGTAAATTCTCTATCCTGTCCATAATGAACCAGTCACCTGTATCTCTTCATTCATTCTAGTTCTAAAGGACAGAGCACAGCAGAGCCTCTGAAATATGCAATGGTCAAGTACGATTTTGTAGGCCGGAACACCAATGAATTGTCTGTCCTTAAAGATGATGTCTTGGAGGTACGCCATTGTGTGGTTTCTATTTCAAACATCTGTGCAGAGAATTGTGATCATACATACACAGAGAGTTTTTGTAACAACCTGTGTGTGTACTTTATGGAAATAAGGAAAAAAGTAGTCTGGTGTGGGTAATTTCCATAGTATTACCCCTGACACACTGGGCAGCCAGTTGGACCTAGCATTGTTAGTTGTAGACCAGTTTTGTCTCTGTGCCCTGATCAGTACACTGCAAGAGCATTCAATGGGCTGCCATTGAAACATAGAAAATTATCCAGAAGTATATTTCCCCTATATATTTCATAACAAATAAGGGAGCTACAGCTTAAACTAGGCTAACAATTGGAGGTTTAAAGACACCCGTCCATCTAGTCCGACCTTTATACCCTACCCATAATGTC
>CM033471.1:3012788-3033224 GCA_019447015.1 Hymenochirus boettgeri | reverse complement strand
TTATATAATGTGTGTGCTGTATCCACACGGTATTATAGTGTATTATAGTGTATTGTGGATCAGAGAACATCCTTATTATTTTATTATTATATAATGTGTGCTGGATCCACACGGTATTATTGTAAGTTATAGTGTTATTGTGTTATCAGAGAGAAATGCTTATTATATTAGTATTTATAATGTGTGTGCTGTATCCACACGTATATAGTGTAATTATAGTGTATTGTGTACTAGAGAACATGCTATATTATATTATTATATAATGTGGTGCTGTATCACACGGTATTATTAGTGTTGTAATTATAGTGTATTGTTGGATCAGAGGAACATCCATTATATATTATATTTTATTATAATGTGTGTGCTGTATCCACACGGTATTCTACTTTATTATTGTTATGTGTTATCAGTTGTGGTCAGGTGAGACTGAGAACAGACATAATAGGGGTACAGTAGGGGCTGCTGGGAAGATGTGTGGGCCCCATGAAATTGGCTGTTAAATTACGACACAGACTTTAATAGAAAAAGGTTAAAGGTGCTTGACCTTTAATACAAACCATTGCAACTGTTTTGGCCACTGTACAATGTCAAAAATGTTGTCGCCCCCTTGGCTGCTCAGAGCCCTACACTCTACGGAGTGGTACAGGGATCTGATTCATGGAAAGACTCCAGCGTTGAACATTAGGGGTCAGTTTAGTAAATTAGAATTCGATGATTTTGCTAAGGTAGGTGGTGAGGTGGGTAGGTGGTATATGCACTAATAATGGCATGTACAGGTTTCAATTGGGGGGTTATGGTTCCTCTTAGTCCTGGTGGACACAGGAAGATTCTGTCCCTTGGAGTTGGGTTTCCCTATTTAATACAATGGCCTAGTTTCACGTTCCACTTGGTTTGTTACGAGCTGTAGGTGGAACAGCAAACAATTCCTTAATCAGACGATTGTTACCCTGGGGGTCGGGAAACACTGGCTGATTGGTACACACAGATATTTTTGCCCAACCAATTGTGTAGCTTATTTGAAAACCACATGATCAGCAGTGAATTTCCAACAGTCCATCATTGTGTGAAGGTAAATTCTTATCCTGTCCATAATGAACCAGTCACGTTTTCTCTTCATTCATTCTAGTTCTAAAGGACAGAGGCACAGCAGAGCCTCTGAAATATGCAATGGTCAAGTACGATTTTGTAGGCGGAACACCAATGAATTTGTCTGTCCTTAAAGATGATGTCTTGGAGGTACGCCATTGTGTGGTTTCTATTTCAAACATCTGTGCAGAGAATTGTGGATCATATACACCGAGAGTTTTTGAACAACCTGTGTGTGTACTTTATGGAAATAAGGAAAAAAGTAGTCTGGTGGGGTAATTTCCATAGTATTACCCCTGAACACTGGGCAGCCAGTTGGACCTAGCTTGTTAGTTGTAGACCAGTTTTGTCTCTGTGCCCTGATCAGTACACTGCAAGAGCATCTCAATGGGCTGCCATTGAAACATAGAAAATTATCCAGAAGTATATTTCCCTATATATTTCATAACAATAAGGGAGCTACAGTTAAAACTAGGCTAACAATTGAGGTTTAAAGACAGACACCGTCCATCTAGTCCGACCTTTATACCCAACCATTAATGTCGTTAAACAGTTACAGGAACAAGTATTGGAGGGGTGTAAAAGACCACGGCAATCAACCAACCCTACCATAAGCCATACAGTTACATGGTAACATAGTATTGGAGGTTGTATAAAGACATACGTCCATCTAGTCCGACCTTTATACCCTACCCATAATGTCCGATAACAGTTACATAGTAACAGTATTGGAGGTTTTAAAGACATCGTCCATTAGTCCAACCTTTATAACCTACCCAAATGTCTGTATAACCGTTACATAGTAACATAGTATGGAGGTTGTATAAAGACATACGTCCATCCAGTCCAACCTTATACCCTACCCATCAATGTCTGTATAACAGTTCATAGTAACATATTATTGGAGGTTGTTAAAGACATACGTCCATCTAGTCCAACCTTTATACCCACCATAATGTCTGTATAACCAGTTACATAGTAACATAGTATGGAGGTTGTATAAAGACATACGTCCATCTAGTCCAACCTTATACCCTACCCATAATGTCTGTATAACAGTTACAGTAGTAACATAGTATTGGAGGTTGTATAAAGACATACGTCCACTAGTCCAACCTTTATACCCTCAATAATGTCTGTATAACAGTTACATAGTAACACAGTATTGGAGGTTGTATAAAGACATACGTCCATCTAGTCCAACCTTTATACCCTACCATATGTCGTTATAACAGTTACCAGTAAACATGTATTGGAGGTTGTATAAAAGACATAGTCCATCTAGTCCAACCTTTATACCCTACCCATAATGTCTGTATAAACAGTTACATAGTAACACAGTATTGGAGGTTTATAAAGACATACGTCCATCTAGTCCAACCTTATACCCTACCCATATGTGTATAACAGTTACATAGAACATAGTATTGGAGGTTATATAAGACATACGTTCCATAGTCCAACCTTAACCCTACCCATAATGTCTGTTATAACAGTTACATAGTAACATAGTATTGGAGGTTCTATAAAGACATACGTCCATCCAGTCCCAACCTTTATACTACCCATAATGCTGTATAACAGTTACATAGTAATAAGTATTGGAGGTTATATAAAGACATACGTCCATCTAGTCCAACCTTTATACCCTACCCATAATGTCTGTATAACAGTTACATAGTAACATAGTATTGGAGTTGTATAAAGACATACGTCTCTAGTCCAACCTTTATACCCTACCCATAATGTCTGTATAACAGTACATAGTAACTAGTATTGGAGGTTGTATATAGACATACGTCCATCTAGTCCCACCTTTATACCCTACCCATAATGTCTGTATAACAGTTACATAGTAACATAGTATTGGAGGTTGTTATAAAGACATACGTCCATCTAGTCCAACCTTTTACCCTACCCATAATGTCTGTTAACAGTTACATAGTAACATAGTATTGGAGGTTGTCATAAAGACATACGTCCATCTAGTCCAACCTTATACCCTACCCATAACTGTCTGATAAACAGTTACATAGTAACATAGATTGGGGGTGTATAAAGACATACGTCCATCTAGTCCAACCTTTATACCCTACACATAATGTCTGTATAACAGTTACATAGTAACATAGTATTGGAGGTTGTATAAAGACATACGTCCATCTAGTCCCAACCTTTATACCTACACCATAATGTCTGTATAACGTTACTAGTAACATAGTATTGGAGGTTGTATAAAGACATACATCCATCTAGTCCAACCTTTATACCCTACATAATGTCTGTATAACAGTTACACAATAACTAGTATTGGAGGTTGTATAAAGAAATACGTCCATTAGTCCAACCTTTATACCCTACCATAAGTCTGTATAACAGTTACATAGTAACATAGTATGGGGTTGTATAGACATACGTCCATCTAGTCCAACCTTTATACCCTTCCCTTAACGTCATCTTCATATCCTAATCATAACCCTACCTAACAGTCTATTCAGAGTAAGGTAAAAATAAATCCAGCTGTTAACCCCTAATTGCAATAAAAAGGATCCCTGGATAAATAATATGGCTACAATCTATTTACTATGGATTAACAAGAACATTATGTGTCAATACCAAGTGGAAATAATTAAACATTTAGTTAGTGTTGCCATGAAATCACGTTTCCCACACAATGTATTGTGGATCACTTTTAGTTATTTCCCTATGAGTTTTTATTCTCCAATGAATAATGAAGTATGTTGGTAAATAAATAACGAGTTTAAGTCTCTTAACGATTCTTCTAGATTATAGAGGACAAAAAACAGTGGTGGAAAGTCCGGAATTCCACTGGGAACATTGGTTTTGTGCCAAACAACATTTTGGTTGCATCAAAGCCTCAAGATTGTGCAGTGAAGCCAGCAGAGCCCGTATACAGCCACACCATACAGGCAGGTGTTACATGCGTGTTCCATCTTCTCAAAGCGTGAAAATAAAGAGATTTCTTGATATGACACATTGTGGTAATGTTCTGTGTTTGTGGCACCGTAAATCTTCAATCCAGCGCCAGGTACAAATCAAAATGCTAATGACTGATCTGTCCCGATGCAGATATCTCTCGTGGCACACACTGTCTCAATGTAGATATCTCTCGTGGCACACAGTGTCTCAATGTGGATATCTCTCGTGGCACACAGTGTCGCAATGCGGATATCTCTGGCAAGTGTTCAATCGGATATCCTCTGGGCAAACAGTGTCCCAATGACAATATATTTCGTGGCACACTGTGTGCCACAAGAAATATCTGCATTGAGACACTGTATGCCAGACACTGTATGCCATGAGAAATATCTGCATTGGGACACTGTGCCACAAGAGATATCTGCATTGAGACACTGTGGCCAGAAATATCTGCATGAGACACTGTCCACAAGAGATATCTGCATGAGACACTGTGTGCCAGGCAACTGTATGACATGAGAAATATCTGCATTGGGACACTGTGCCACAAGAGATATCTGCATTGAGACACTGTGTGCCACGAGAAAATCTGCATTGGGACACTGTGTGCCCGAGAATATCTGCATGTGGGACAACTGTGTGCCACAAGAACATCGCATTGGGACACTGTGTGCCACGAGAAATATCTGCATTGGGACACTGTGTGCACAAGAAACATCTGCATTGGGACACGTGTGCCCACGAGAAATATCTGCATTGGGACACTGTGTGCCACGAGAACTATCTTGCATTGGGACACTGTGTGCCACAAGAAACATCTGCATGGGACACTGTGTGCCACGAGAAATATCGCATTGGGACACGTGTGCCATGAGAAATATCGCATGAGACACTTGTGGCCACAAGAAAATTATATGCATTGGGACACTGGGTTGCCACAAGAAAACATCTGCATTGGGGAACCCGGTGGGACACTGTGTGCCACGAGAAATATCTGCATTGGGACACTGTGTGCCACGAGAAATATCTGCATTGGGACACTGTGTGCCACGAGAAATATCTGCATTAAGAAACTGTCCCAATGCAGATATTTCTCATGGCACACAGTGTCCCAATACAGCTCGTGGCACACAGTATATCAATGCAGATATCTCTCATGGCACACTGTCTCAATCCAGATATTTCTTGTGGCACACAGTGTCTCAATCCAGATATCTGTCATGGCACACAGTGTCTCAATCCAGATATCTCTCATGGCACACAGTGTCTCAATCCAGATATCACTTGTGGCACACAGTGTCTCAATCCAGATATCTCTCGTGGCACACTGTCTCAATACAGATATCTCTCATGGCACATAGTGTCTCAATCCAGATATCTCTCATGGCACACAGTGTCTCAATCCAGATATCACTTGTGGCACATAGTGTCTCAATCCAGATATCTCTCATGGCACACAGTGTCTCAATCCAGATATCACTTGTGGCACACAGTGTCTCAATCCAGATATCTCTCGTGGCACACTGTCTCAATACAGATATCTCTTGTGGCACACAGTGTCTCAATCAGGATACCTCTTGTGGCACACAGTGTCTCAATCCGGATATCTTTCATGGCACGCATTGTCTCAATCCAGAATTCTTTGCTACCATGCCGTGGCATGCTGATTTTCAATGCAGATTTCTCTAATGACAAACCATGACCCAATGCAGATTCCATTTGTGGCACACCTGTTATTGTAACTTCATGTTTTGTGCCCTTCGCTGTGTATATTATTTGAATATCATTATTGGTGTGTGAAACGTTATCACAATATATATTATTTTATAGTACAAATAAATATACAGGTGAAAGTGTTAACCCTGTGTACACTGTACCACAATATTGTTTACTGGGGGAATGTGTGGGTTGCACCTTGTTAGAACTACCATATATCTTACCCATTAAACTTGCTGTTTGTAGCTTTGGATGCCAAAGAAGGAGTTTGAGAAGTTCCAGGTACCAGGTCCCTGTTTGCTCTGATAGATTTGCTGGTGTAGAGCTGGTTATACACTGAATCCCGACAGATCCCACTATGTGGACCTCTGGTGGGGGGGCTGCTTTGTCAGTTACAGGGTCCCAGGATAATCCTGGACTGGAATTCCCTAAGTGGAAGATGCCAGACCGATTCTCTGTTCTGTGATATAATAGGGTTGTGTATAACCAGTTGTTGGTTGGTGCTTTTAATCAGAAGAGGTGGAACTGTGTCGGAATTAGGGTCTAGATCCATTATATTCTCTTACCTATTACTATGGTTAAAGGCACCAACTTGATACCCCCCATGAGTGTCCTGTCTTTTCCCAGCATTCTGTGTGTTGCAGTGCATGGTTAGTTTCTTTAATGTTTTCCTATAAACTCTTCAAATGATGAAATTCGGCCATTAATGGTTTAATTAGTGGGTCTGTCCTCTACATTCCTATTGGCTGCCTGGAATTATCGATTTTCACTGCATAGACCAATTTATTGGCTCCTGCTGACTGACATTGGTGGGAAATGTTTTGCAGATACAATAATGTGTCATATGTATCGCACTGTAATTTACTGTGCAGGACGCTAAATAGCGTTAGTGACTGTTCTCTATATTAGTAGTAGCAATGTGCTGGCAGTAGGGGGCGACAGTACATAATGCAGGGCTACTCAGTCATTGTAAGTAACATGCACATTAAGAGCACATGGTGTATATAGGGCTCCCAGTACTGGGGTTAGGGTACAAATCATTGGAGTGTGGTGCAGTGGTTGTTTGTGTTTCCTTCTGTGTTTGTGTCATTTAACCTCCCCGTTTTGTCTTTTCTCCTGTCTAACAGCAATTACTGGGAGAACTGTCCGAGGTAACACAATGTGACATCATTACACACTGACCCTCTATCCTGCTCTTATTCACGGTGTATAGATCACACAGACGTGTTGGTGCCCCCTGGTGGTTAAAGCTTTGAAATGTGGCGCAATATATTAGCAGGAGGGGATTGAGGGTTCGAATCCTTTGTAAATCTTAACTTGTGGGACATCTCAATGGACCTGTTCACCTGATGTTCTGTTACCCTCTTTCTGCTTAGCAGCTGTCAGTCATGGATGTGACGGTGACATCACAGCCAATGACTGAATGCTATTCCCCTAGCTGTCTCCTCTGATCATGTGCAAGCTTGTAAAAAAGCTTGGAGAGGAGACGGAAACCTTTTGCGATGCAGTGGTAAGGGGGAGTAGAACATTTCACTGAATAACAGGTTAGTCCTACATCTCTCACCTTTCTAACTATTGTGGGGTAATTGACTTATATGTCATTTTTTATTTGTGCCCTTTAACTTGTGGAAAGTTTAGGGCAACAATTCAAGGTGTAGGATCATTTCCTTGTTTTCCCCATTTAGTTCTCTTTTAATTTGATGCTTTACAGACTGTTCATTCTCTTTGGGGTCCAGGGACTTGCCCTGACTGTTTCCTTATCATGAAAGGAGAACTAAATGTGTAAATTTGAAACTTAAGTGAACTCTTGATGAAGCCACTCCCTCTCCCATGATCCGTGGTCAACAAGGCGGAGCTGACATGTGCAGTTTGGCTCCCTTTGCTGCCGGCCTTCTGTCACTTTCTATCACCTTAAAGGGGTTTGACCCATAAAATGAATTGTTTTGTGTATCTTACCAATAATCCTCACGTCTTGTTTTTTTTTTTTAGAAACAAAAGTTAGACTATATCTCAAAGCTAGCAGGTCAGATCCCAGCAGCTCCATCTCCACCCCCACCGCATCCTGTAGCGGTGAACACTCCACCCTCCGCTAACCAATCCACATCATCGCACATGGCAAAGCTGTTCTCACCTATCAGTCGCCATAGCAGCATGTCCAGTGACAGCGGAGGAGGAAGTATCCAAGAGCCCCAAATACCTGCAGATCGTAAGGACTTTGTTATAAAGCCGGATGAGTAACGTATTGAATTAATGTCCCACCAGAGCCCACGCTAGTTACTGTACTGACCCAGGATGCTACTGGCTTCCCTAATGCACATTCCTTATCTAGAAGGTATTAAACACCATAAGGGGTGACCCTATGACGGGATCCTGATGTCATTCATTCATATATTTATCCCTAGTACATACGAGTCAAGAGTAGATCTTGTGAAACCTGATACTGAACACTAATGTTTGTGTGTTGATTAACCTGTAGGAAGGAAATCCCAGATGGAAGAGGTACAGGACGAGTTAATCCAAAGACTTACTATTGGTCGTAGTGCAGCCCAGAAGAAGTTTTCTTTGCCTCGACAAAATGTCCCAGCGATCAACATTTCCTACAGCTCGTTAGCAGGGGATGTGAAATCCTGGTTACAAGCAAAGGGCTTCAGCTCAGTGTAAGGAGTTTCATTCCCTCTCTAAGTAGAACCTTTTGGGGGAGCTCCACAGGGGGTTATTTTTTCACAGTTTTGGACACAAAGTTACACTGGACACCACAGGGGTCTTGTAGGACAGTTCTCTAAACTCCAAAATTAAAGAAGAACTGTGACTTTAAGCTAGTAAGGGTTAAAAGGATGTTGTGTTACCTTTAACACAATTATTATTATTATTTATTGAATTGCCTTGTCAAAAGATATTGTGCTGAAAGGTTAATTTTTCCTGCTTCCGTAACATCAAGTTACCTCACCGGCGCCTTCTGCACTGTCCCTCTCTCTGCAGTGTAATCGGGCACATTCCAGACCTACTGCAGGGATAGAAATAGTCCTGGTTAAGGCAGACTGCACGACGGATGGTGGACACTGAGTGGGTGGCCGTTGGTGACTTGCGTTTTTCTGTAAATCAGCAGGTTGTTTCTCCAGCACGGGATATCCAAAAGCAGGAAATGTTAACATTTTAACCACCATATTTTCTTACTCCCTGTGATTATAGAACTGATAACAGGTTGTTAAGAAACCTTTTATTTTACTGGCGTTTCCCTCCTGAATCTAAAATTGTAAAGGAAGTTGAAAAAAGAATTCCTACCTTCAGTTGTGTTGTCACTAAAGAGTTAATAGCTTTAGAGCTGTAACAGTATTTTTCATTTTAGTGTGAGAGCTAATGGTCTAGTGGTCCTTGTTATGGGCCCTATTTATAAAAGATCGATATCGTTATCGGAAAAATAACAATCGTTATCGTAAAATAACGATCTGTATTTTCCGACAACGATCACTATTTTCCCATAACGATAGCTATTTTCCGATAACGATCGCTATTTTCCGATAACGATCGCTATTTTCCGATAACGATCGCTATTTTCCGATAACGATCTGTATTTTCCCATAACGATCGCTATTTTCCGATAACGATCGCTATTTTCCGATAACGATCGCTATTTTCCGATAACGATCTGTATTTTCCGATAACGATCGCTATTTTCCGATAACGATCGCTATTTTCCGATAACGATCCGTATTTTCCGATAACGATCGCTATTTTCCGATAACGATCGCTATTTTACGATAACGATCGCTATTTTCCGATAACAATCGCTATTTTACGATAACGATCATTATTTTTCCGATAATGATATCGATCTTTTATAAATAGGGCCGATTGTTCCAACTGGAATGTAGTTAACTGACTTAAGGGCCCATACATGCACCAATAATGATTGCACAATCTCAGCATCATATGTACCTGTATTGTTCAGATAAAATGTTCTAATGTGTCCGATAGGGAAGATATCTGTATGGCCCCTTTAGGATCTGGTAACAATGTTTCTCTCCCCTCTGTAATGTGAATTGTTTTATGTCCTTTAGTTTCTCCATAGTTACATTTTTCTCCTGCTTTGTTTTTAGAACAGTCAACAGCCTTGGGGTCCTCACTGGAGCTCAGATCTTCTCCCTCACTAAGGATGAACTGAGGGCGGTTTGTCCTGAAGGGCCCAGGGTCTTTAATCAGGTTACAGTGCAAAAGATGGCATTACAGGTAACAGGACGTTCCTGTCTGTGTGTGTGTGGCTGGGTCTGGTCAGCGGTGAGATTGAGTCCATGTTTCTCGTAACGTTTTATTTTCCTTTCAGGAACTAAGTGGAAGCTCCGAATTGCAAGAGGTCATGAAAAAACGGCAAGAAAAAATGAATGTAACCGGCAGTGATTCCGGGGTGGACTCTTATGACGAAGGAAATAACCACTGACGGTGGAATTCTTACAATGTCCCCACGGTGCTTTTATTAAGGGATAATCAGACTGACAACTCCAGATTTCAACCACAGATCAACAGAGTCTTGGTCAGGGTAGACAGGATGATAGAGTTTGCCCAGATTGATTGGCCAGATGGTGCTGGATTGCCTGACAGCGTTCCAGACAGGATTCCTGTACAATCTATACAATCAGACACATGAAGAAATCACAGCCAATAGTCAAAATATCTGCGCTGGCACTTTAAACTGAACACCAGACTTCCAATCAGTAGACTTGCCGGTTAGGGCATCTGTATGTTTGCGTCTGTGTACCAGGCCTGAAACCTTAAAGGGACTGCGCACTTAATATTTCATGTATGTAAAATCTCTTTATTCTGCCTTTCAGTATTTGCCATAAATTGACCTTTTCATGGAAATGAACCTGATTTATTTATATAAAATAATTGATCTCAAAATGCCAAACTGCACAGATTGTCCATCTCTCATTGGTCCAGCCGGAGTCTGTGGGAAGGTTTGATGTGTTACTGAGATATAAATCGCACAAAACGACATTATTTGTAAATAGACACAGAGTATTTTTCCATCCATAATGTCTTACGTATTTTCGTTTCGTATCTGTATGGAAAGTCTCTATAAATAAAATGAATCATAGCGTATAAATAAAAAAAACATTGCTTTTAGTCATTGTGACGAGTTCAGCCTCTGGGGTACAATGTGTGTGGGATGAACATTGACAATGGGACGGAACCAGCAACTGACAACTGGGGAATTTACTTCAACTTAAAGGACAACTAAAGGCACAGAACAAAACTCTTTCAAAAGGAAGAGCACCTTAAAATGAAAGCAGTAATCTGTGTCTCACCTCTACATTCCCTATGGTTGTTTGGAAATGTAACTTTCTAACATGGGGTTTGAGTTTTATTTCCCAACATCCCAGTGTGGTCACTGACCATTATGTTCTTTACACACGCTCAGTCCTAAGATACCGCAGGAACTTGGTACAGTTGGTCACACCCACTAGTAGCCTCTAGCCAATCCTTTTACAGGACAGAATAGGCAAGGGAGCATGTGACTGATGGAGGGGTGTGGCCAGTCACTGCACATACACACAGTGTTTTATTCTTCAGGGGGTTCAATTTACTTTAATGCTATTTACTGTGCAGGGACTTTATTGGTGCCTTTAGAGTGGATAAGTTCAGATTTGAAAGTGTAAAAATTTGGGTTTAGTTCTCCTTTAACAAATGGAGAACTAAAAGAATCTCGTATCTGTCACTGTCGGTTGTCAGGAAGGAATCGCAACACCAAGATGACAAGTGAAGGTTCAGTGAACATTTTATTGAAGTGCACAATCTGTTTACAGGTCCCGACAGTGAACCCAGTGTGGTGTGTTAGAGGCCAAGCAGAATATTGTCCATATGGCACAGGGATTCCACTCTCAACATCCACAGGGAAACTAACTGAACACATACAGTCCACGTGGTTTTAGTGACACAACAACAAATATAAGTGAGACCTACCACATAGCTACACAATACGTGAGAACCATTGCACTGTGCCCACCCTACACCCTCGTAATAGGCCAAAGAACAATAACAAGAAGGTTTAGTTTATAATTAACACTGTTGGTTTAAAGGTTCCAGACCTTAGTATGAGAAGGTTTAATGTTTTGTACCGTTCATACCCCGTGACGTAGTTCCATGTGGGTATAGAAATGCACACGCAGTGCTCCGTATATGTCCAATCTGTAATTTCAGCCCATTTTTGCATATTTGAGGTATTTTTTATTCTTACAAAATGCCAGATTTCTGTTAACTTCCAGCTGATGTGTTTAGATCTAATCCTCACTCTCTTTATTGTCTCATTCACCTCAGCTTGTCCTTTAGAATCCTCCTCCATGGAGCGGAGAGTAAATTTGGTTCAACAAAGATAATGAAGGAAACAATCCAAAAGACACATATGGGATCTTTAAGGCTTTGTGTTTACCAGGCTTCTCCGCCGGCACAAGATCAGAAATCCATAGGCAGTGGCTGCTGTGGATGTATTAACAGTCACCATAATGGAATCTGAAGCCACGGATATTGATTGTACCTTTTCACCTGAAATACAATGAGATAAGAGGAAGTCAAATCTAATTTCTGTCTTGGTGACCATTATCAACTGGCCAATGAAAAGGGAAACAATGTCAGCGTAGCTATTATAAAATGTCAACATTACTGCTATAAAATGTCAATGTTACTCTTATTCTGACAGACAGGAGTAGCTGGCCTCCTCCCACCATGCTGTCAATCAAGGGTGACATCACAACCAATGTTGACTGCTGTTTAACCTGCTGCTACACTGCACACGCTCAGCTTTAAAAAGCTCATGATTCATAAGTGTTGGTGAAACTGCGAGGGGACCTTTTTCTATTAATCTGATTTCACACTTCCACTACTGCCCCCCGAGTCTGTATCTGTACCTGGCATCTGTTCAAAGTGTTTGATGTTCACTGTCCCAAGTGTAGTGGGTTTGTGTTTTCTCAGTTTCCTTTGTGCCAGCCGCTGATGAACGGGATTAGGACTCCCGAAAGCTTCATTTATTTTATCTAGTTACCCAATAAAAGAATCACAGCTCGTGGCTGACACGGTCCAAACCTCAACTTGATCTGTACTATTCACGTCTCCGTTCATTATAAACTAGAGTTCTAGAATAAAACCATCACTAGATCGGCTGAATCTGTTGGACGTAATAAGTTTAATAGAGGTGAACTCCTTTTTTAACCACACAATGTCTTCCTTCAGGCGGATGAGACACTGTGTGTGATGCATTTTAACTTCACGGCTTGGCCCGACCACAGTATTCCCACCGCCAGCGGCAGCCGAGAGCATCCTGCACTTCGTACAAGTGGTGAGACAGAAAGCGTTCCAAGACCAAGGACCCATAACGGGATTGCAGGTAATAACATGATAAGTAGGGAAGAAAGCAAAGGGAAGAAGTGTGCAACAATGCATGCAACAAATTCGAGTCATGAGTTTGTGGATATATTGGGCCTTCTTAGTGAGAGGCGGTCATACAGGATGTCAATGGTGCACGACAGAGGTAAGTAGACAAATGCAAACCTGCCCTATTTATTACCATTACTTAACCAGTCCCTCTCTAACAGATGGAAATAGAACATTTGTATAGGTGACCTTAAACTGTATTTAATCTAATAACAGGCAGATAATATATAGTACATTATAATATTTAGTAGTATAGACAGTATAGTATAGTACATTATTAGATAGTACAGTACATTATTCAGTCTAGAACCAACCAGGATAATATGTACCAAGGTTATCAGAATGGTGGCTATCCAGAGGTTAAGGGGAGATGTGGGCTCCATACAAGTGACACTATATGAAATGACTCTTGCTGCAGTCTGTCATAAACATAAGGGGGGGGCTTCCTGTCTGCATTGTGAGCTGTGACATCATGCAGCACCATTGCTCCACCCCTCGCCACAGACTGGAGCATGCCCACTTGTATCCTACTGCTGGAACACAGGTAAGCCCCCAAACCCAAATCTATTTTACTTACTTTCCCCCAAGACCCCCCCCTGCTCCTAATGCGAGGCTTGTTCAAGCAAAACAGGACCAGTGAGGCTTATCCTTCCCTTTGACTGGCAGCCGCTGCCAGGAAGCAGAGCGGGCTGTCAGTAGCACAGCTGGCAAGGGACAGGGGTCATGTAAATGTTTCTGGACATTTCTTTTGGGAAGGTAAAAACGAATCTGGGGGTGGGGGGGGGGGTATTTAACCTGGGTGAAGAAAGAATTCGTTTTATGGGTGCACTTGCCTTTATCAGTTTTAAGCTAGCCACAAGCCAGAAAAAAGGGGTTTTCTCCCCAAGGGGTCTATAGGCAAAGGACAGAATTGGTGCAGGTCTGGCTTTAAAAAAGAGATTTTCTGGGATGGGGGTTAATGGCACATGGCAGACAAGGAAGTGAAACTTTGAATGCCTATAAATTGGAATGACAATAGCTAGAGACATTGAGGGCACCTGAATGGGACCATAGTTAAATATTTGAAGACAGATGCTGGAGCATATATTCTTCTGGTTTATCTCTGTATTTAATCTGAATTAACCGTTTAATAAATGATGTATTTTTTCCCGGTGGAGGCCTTGGTGTCCGGAAGAGGTCTAGTTGTTACTTTCCATCCATAATAATGGAACTTACCTTGAAAACTCTATTTGGGTGCAGTTCATTGGTATCTTCCTACTTCCCTTGCAGAGAATCATTTGGGGATGATTTAAGTCATAACTTGGCCACAGGTTTAGTGCGCATACACAGTGAACCTATAGTCAAGGGTCTCACATTACCTGGGGGTTCTTCTAGTTTAGATACCAATGGCTGTTTACTTTCAGTGCTGGTGTGGGGCGTACAGGGACCTTTATCTCACTGGACCGTCTAATGCAACAAATTCGAGATCATGAGTTTGTGGATATATTGGGCCTTCTTAGTGAGATGCGGTCATACAGGATGTCAATGGTGCAGACAGAGGTAAGTAGACAAATGCAAACCTGCCCTATTTATTACCATTACTTTAAACCAGTCCCTCTCTAACAGATGGAAATAGAACATTTGTATAGGTGACCTAAACTGTATTTAATCTAATAACAGGCAGATAATATATAGTACATTATAATATTTAGTATAGTACAGTATAGTATAGTACATTATAGTATAGTACAGTACATTATTCAGTATAGTACAGTATTCAGTATAGAACAGTATTCAGTATAGTACAGTATTCAGTATAGAACAGTATTCAGTATAGTACATTATAGTATAGTACAGTATAGTATAGTATTCAGTATAGTATAGTACAGTATAGTACATTATAGTATAGTACAGTATAGTATTCAGTATAGTATAGTACAATTATAGACAGAACAGTATACAGTATAGTACAGTATTAAGTATAGTATAGTACATTATTAGTATAGTACACTATTCAGTATAGTTCATTTTCAGTCAGTACATTATGTATGTATATCAGTATAGTACATTATAGTATAGTATTCAGTATAGTACAGTATAGTATAGAACAGTATTCAGCATAGTACATTATAGTATAGTACATTATATTATTCAGTATAGTACAGTATTCAGTATAGTAAATTATAGTATAGAACAGTATTCAGTATAGTACATTATAGTATAGTACAGTATAGTATTCAGTATAGTACAGTATAGAACAGTATTCAGTATAGTACAGTAAAGTATTCAGTATAGTACAGTATAGAACAGTATTCAGTATAGTACATTATAGTATTCAGTATAGAACATTATTCAGTATAGTAAAGAAAGTATTCAGTATTGTACAGTATAGTATAGAACAGTATTCAGTATAGTACAGTAAAGTATTCAGTATAGTACATTATTCAGTATAGTATAGAACAGTATTCAGTATAGTACATTATAGTATAGTACATTATAGTATTCAGTATAGTACATTATAGTACAGAACAGTATACAGTATAGTACATCTGTATAGTATAGTACATTATTCAGTATTGTACAGTATTCAGCATAGTACATTATAGTATAGTGCAGTATAGTAATATTCAGTATAGTACAGAACAGTATTCAGTTAGTACATATATAGTGGATAATGTATCCCCAACTGTAAATTATAAGGATATTAGAAGTCACAGAGGAGTTCCGTGACCATATAAAGCACGAGGCCGCAGGGCGAGCACCCTTATACAGGCAACGGAACTCAAGGGACTTCTAATATCCTTATATTTACAGGTGGGGGTGCATTATTTATTTAACCTACCCCTTTGTGGCTTCTGGGTTCCTTCTCCTCTTGGAACTGTAAGATTATAAGGCTATTATCTTACAGTTCTCCCATGGAAATATATAGTATATAATATAGTATAGTTACAGTATAGTACAGTATAGTACATTATAGTATAGTACAGTATTCAGTATAGTACAGTACAGTATTAGATAGTACAGTACTCAGATATAGAGATACCACACCTTCATAAATATGCCCTCTAAATAAACATTGCCCTGTAGATTTGCAGTTTAAAGGAAGAAGTTCAGACTAAAGCACATTCCTTTAAATATTTTTATGACTGTTTCCTGGCAGGAACAGTTTATTTCATCCACAGTGTGTTCAGTTAATGTGGAAAAAGAAAAGGCAGCAGTTTTGCATCAGCGATGTTATTTATGAAAAATGTCAGCAAGTCCTAGAACTTCATCACCTCTGTAAGTTCAACTTGAACAATATCACAACACCGAGACACCATTTCAATGCGCACAGACCGAAAGTTTTGTTCTGTGCAACGTGGTAATTTTAGAGTAATGTAATTTAAAAGAGTATGTTGACATTTTATTGTAATGTCATTTCATGGTAATGTTGACATCTATAACGGGAACCTCTCTAAGAGTAACGTTGACATTCTGTAGGAGTAACGTTGACATTCTGTAAGAGTAACTTGACATTTCGGAGAGTATTGTTGACATTCTAGAAGAAAATTGACATTTTAGAAGAGTAATGTCTAGGAGAGTAATGTTGACATTCTAGAAGAGTATCATTGACATTCTATAAGAGTAATGTTGACATTCTGTAAGAGTATCATTGACATTCTGTAGTATTGTTGACATTCTAGAAGAGTAACAATGACTTCTATAAGAGTATATTGAGATTTATAAGAGTAACGTTGAACATTCTGTAGGGAGATTGTTGACATTCTAGAAGAAAATTGACATTTTAGAAGAGTAAGTCTAGGAGAGTAATGTTGACATCTAGAAGGTATCATTGACATCTATAAGGTAATGTTGACATTCTGTAAGAGTATCATTGACATTCTGTAGTATTGTTGACAATTCTAGAAGAGTAACAATGACATTCTATAAGAGTATCATTGAGATTCTATAGAGTAACGTTGACATTCTGCAAGAGTAATGTTGACATTCTAGAGGAGTAACGTTGACATTCTCATAAAAAAGAAATGTTGACATTCTATAAAAGTAACGTTGACATTCTGTAAGAGTATCATTGGCATTCTGTAGGAGTATTGTTGACATTCTAGAAGAGTAACATTGACATTCTGTAAGAGTAACATTGACATTCTAGAAGAGTAATGTTGGCATTCTGTAGAAGTATTGGAGACATTCTATAAGTAATGTCCTTTTTATAAGAGTAACATTGACATTTTAGGAGTAACGTTGACATTTTATAGCAGTAATGTGACATTTTATAAGAGTAACTGTGGTATTTTATAAGAGTAACGTTGACATTTTATAACAGTAATGTTGACATTTTATAAGAGTAACTGTGGTATTTTATAAGATCTTTCCCCATAGCAGTGGCTGCGTGGATTGTATTAACAGTCACCATAATGGAATTGAAGCCACGGATATTGATTGTACCTTTTCACCTGAAATACAATGAGATAAGAGGAAGTCAATCTAATTTCTGTCTTGGTGACCATTATCAACTGGCCAATGAAAGGGAAACAATGTCAGCGTAGCTATTATAAATCGTCAACTTACTGCTATAAAATGTCAATGTTACTATAAAATGTACCACAGTTACTCTATAAAATTACCAACAGTTACTCTTATAAAATGTATAACATACGTTATAAAATGGTCCACAGTTACTCTTATAAAAACTGTCACGTTACTATAAATGAATGTTACTCTTAAAACAGATTACTGTTATAGAATGTCTCCAGATCACTCTATTAGAACTACCAAACAGTTACTCTTTAAAATGTTCAACATTAATGTTATAAAATGTCACAGTAATTATTAAATCCCACAGTTACTCTATTAAATGTCAACATTACTGTTATAAATGTAACAGGTACTCTTATATAAAATTAAACACAGTTACTCTATAAATATGTCATAAACATTAATGTTATAAAAGTCACAGTGTACTCTTATTTAAAAGGTCAACATTACGTTATAAAATGTACGGTTTACTCTTTAATAAAAATGTCAAACATACTGTTATTAAAATGGCACAGTTAACTCCTTATAAACTACCAAAAAGTTACTCTGATAAAATGTTACAACCTTACTGTTATAAATGTCACAGTGACTTCTTAAAAATACAGTTTTACTCTTATAAAATGTCAAACATTACTGTATTAAAAAATTGTCACAGTTTAATCTTATTAAAAAATACCAAAGTTAGTTACTATTATGACAAAATGTAAACATTACTGTTAGAAATGTCAACAGGTACTCTTATAAAAATAAACAGTTACTTTTTATAAATGTCAACATTCGCCTATTAAATGTCAATTTATCTTATTAAATAACACAGTTTACTCTTAGAAAAATGTAACATTACTGTTATAAAATGTCACAGTTACTCTTATAAAATACCACAGTTACTCTTATAAAATGTCATACATTATGCTATTAAAAATATAAATGTTACTCTTAAATAAAATTACCACAGTACTCTTAAAAATGTCAACTTACTCTATTATTACAATACCACAGTTCTCTTATAAAAGCAACTTATGTACAAGTCACTGCTTACAGTCATTAGTAAAATACCACAGTTACTCTTATAAAATGTCAACATTACTGTTATAAAATGTCAACGTACTCCTAAAATGTCAATGTTTACTCTTATAAAAATGACATTACTTATAGAATGTCTCAATACTTCTACAGAATGCCAACCATTACTCTTCTAGAAGTTCAATGTTACTCTTACGAATGTCAATGTTACTCTTCTAGAATGTTCCAAAATACTCCTACAGAATGCCAATGATACTCTTACAGAATGTCAACGTTTACTTTTATAGAATGTCAACATTTCTTTTATAGAATGTCAACGTTACTCCTGTAATTAGAATGTCAAAATTAATCTCAAGAATATCTATAGAATGTCATTGTTCTTCTAGAATCGCAACATATACTCTTCAGATGTACGTTCTTGATAGAATCTCAATGATACTCTATAGTAATGTCATGTTATCTTTCTAGAATGTCAACAATACTACAGAATGTCAATGATACTCTTACAGAATGTCAACATTACTCTTCTAGAATGTCAATGATACTCTTCTAGAATGTCAACAATACTCCTACAGAATGTCAAAGTTACTCTTACAGAATGTCAACGTTACTCCTACAGAATGTCAACGTTACTCTTAGAGAATGTTCCCGTTATAGAATGTCAACATTACACATGAAATGACATTACAATAAAATGTCAACATTACTCTTTTAAAATGACATTACTCATAAAATTACCACGTTGCACATGAACAAAACTTTCGGTCTGTGCGCATTGAAATGGTGTCTCGGTGTGTGATATTGTTCAAGTTGAACTTACAGAGGTGAATGAAGTTCTAGGACTTGCTGACATTTTCATAAATAACATCGCTGATGCAAAACTGCTGCCTTTTCTTTTTCCACATTAACTGAACACACTGGTGGATGAAAATAAACTGTTCCTGCAGGAAACAAGTCATAGAAAATATTTAAAGGAATCACTAAATGTGCTTTAGTCTGAACTTCTCCTTTAAACTGCAAATCTAGAGGGCAATGTTATTTTAGGGGCATATTTATGAAGGTGTGGTATCTCTATAGTCTGAGTACTGTACTATACTGAATACTGTACTGTACTATACTGAATACTGTACTATACTATAATGTACTATACTGAATACTATACTGTACTATACTATATTATATACTATATATTTCCATGGGAGGAACTGTAAGATAATAGCCTTATAATCTTACAGTTCCAAGAGGAGAAGGAAACCAGAAGCCACAAAGGGGTAGGTTATAATAAATAATGCACCCCCACCTGTAAATTATAAGGATATTAGAAGTCACCTTGGAGTTCCGTGCCCTGTATAAAGGGTGCTCGCCCTGCGGCCTCGTGCTTTAATATGGTCACGGAACTCCTCTGTGACTTCTAATATCCTTATAATTTACAGTTGGGGATACATTATCCACTATATAATGTACTATACTGAATACTGTTCTGTACTATACTGAATAATGTACTATACTGCACTATACTATAATGTACTATGCTGAATACTGTACAATACTGAATAATGTACTATACTATACTATGATGTACTATACTGAATACTGTTCTGTACTATACTGAATAATGTACTATACTGAATACTATAATGTACTATACTATAATGTACTATACTGAATACTGTTCTATACTATACTAAATAATGTACTATACTGAATACTTTACTGTACTATACTGAATACTGT
>CM033471.1:2988850-3012560 GCA_019447015.1 Hymenochirus boettgeri | reverse complement strand
GTTCTATATGGAATACTGTACTATTGAATACTGTTCTATACTGAATACTGTACTATACTGAATAATGTACTGTACTATACTATAATGACTATACTATACTGTACTATACTAAATATATATAATGTACTATATATTATCTGCCTGTTATTAGATTAAATACAGTTTAGGTCACCTATACAAATTTTCTATTTCCATCTGTTAGAGAGGGACTGGTTTAAAGTAATGGTAATAAATAGGGCAGGTTTGCATTTGTCTACTTACCTCTGTCCTGCACATTGACATCCTGTATGACCGCATCTCACTAAGAAGGCCCAATATTCCACAAACTCATGATCTCGAATTTGTTGCATTAGACGGTCCATGAGATAAAGGTCCCTGTACGCCCCACACCAGCACTGAAAGTAAACAGCCATTGGTTCTAAGACGAAGAACCCCCAGGTAATGGAGACCCCTTAGCTATGGTTCACTGTGTATGGCACTAAACCTGTGGCCAAGTTATGACTTAATATCATCCCAAATGATTCTCTGCATGAGGAAGTAGGAAGATACCAATGAACTCGCACCAAATAGAGTTTTCAAGGTAAGTATCCATTATTATGGATGGAAGTAACTACCTAGACCTCTCCGGACACCAAGGCCTCCACCGGGAAAAAATACATCAATTTATTAAACGGTTAATTCAGATTAAATACGAGATAAACCAGAAGAATATATGCTCAGCATCCTGTCATTCAAATATTTAACTATGGTCCCATTCAGGTGCCCTCAATGTCCTCTAGCTATTGTCATTCCACATTTATAGGCATTCAAAGTTTCACTTCTCTGTCTGCCATGTGCCATTAACCCCATCCCAGAAAATCTCTTTTTTAAAGCAGACCTGCACCAAATTCTGTCCTTTGCCTATAGACCCCTTGGGGAAAAACCCCTTTTTTCTGGCTTGTGGCTAGCTTTAAAACTATACTGAATACTGTACTATACTGAATACTGTTCTATACTGAATACTTTACTATACTGAATAATGTACTGTACTATACTATACTGTACTATACTAAATATTATAATGTACTATATATTATCTGCCTGTTATTAGATTAAATACAGTTTAAGGTCACCTATACAAATGTTCTATTTCCATCTGTTAGAGAGGGACTGGTTTAAAGTAATGGTAATAAATAGGGCAGGTTTGCATTTGTCTACTTACCTCTGTCTGCACCATTGACATCCTGTATGACCGCATCTCACTAAGAAGGCCCAATATATCCACAAACTCATGATCTCGAATTTGTTGCATTAGACGGTCCAGTGAGATAAAGGTCCCTGTACGCCCCACACCAGCACTGAAAGTAAACAGCCATTGGTTATCTAAAGAACTAGACCCCCAGGTAATGTGAGACCCCTTAGCTATAGGTTCACTGTGTATGGCACTAAACCTGTGGCCAAAGTTATGACTTAAATCAGTCCCCAAATGATTCTCTGCATGAGGGAAGTAGGAAGATACCAATGAACTGCACCCAAATAGAGTTTCAAGGTAAGTATCCATTATTATGGATGGAAAGTAACTACCTAGACCTCTCCGGACACCAAGGCCTCCACCGGGAAAAAAATACATCAATTTATTAAACGGTTAATTCAGATTAAATACAGAGATAAACCAGAAGAAATATATGCTCCAGCATCTGTCATTCAAATATTTAACTATGGTCCCATTCAGGTGCCCTCAATGTCTCTAGCTATTGTCATTCCAAATTTATAGGCATTCAAAGTTTCACTTCCTTGTCTGCCATGTGCCATTAACCCCCATCCCAGAAAATCTCTTTTTTTAAAGCCAGACCTGCACCAAATTCTGTCCTTTGCCTATAGACCCCTTGGGGAGAAAACCCCTTTTTTCTGGCTTGTGGCTAGCTTTAAAAACTGATTAAAGGGCAAGTGCACCCATAAAACGAAATTTCTTCACACAGGTTAAATACCCCCCCCCCCCAACCCCAGATTCGTTTTACCTTCCCAAAAGATGTCCAGAAACATTTACATGACCCTGTCCCTTGCCACTGTGCTACTGACAGCCGCTCTGCTTCCTGGCAGCGGCTGCCAGTCAAAGGAGAGGATGAGCCTCACTGGTCCTGTTTTTGCTTGAAACAAGCTCGCATTAGGAGCAGGGGGGGGCATCTTTGGGGAAAGTAAGTAAAATAGATGTTGGGTTTGGGGGGCTTAACCTGTGTTCCAGCAGTAGGATACAAGTGGGCATGCTCCAGTCTGTGGCGAGGGGGTGGAGCAATGGTGCTGCTGATGTCACAGCTCACAATGCAGACAGGAAGCCCCACCCCTTATTGTTATGACAGACTGCAGCAAGAGTCATTTCAATAGTGGTCACTTGTATGGAGCCCACATCTCCCCATTAACCTCTGGGATAGCCACCATTCTGATACCTTGGTACAATATTATCCTGGTTGGATTCTAGACTGAATAATGTACTGTACTATACTATAATGTACTATACTATACTGTACTATACTAAATATTATAATGTACTATATATTATCTGCCTGTTATTAGATTAAATACAGTTTAAGGTCACCTATACAAATGTTCTATTTCCATCTGTTAGAGAGGGACTGGTTTAAAGTAATGGTAATAAATAGGGCAGGTTTGCATTTGTCTACTTACCTCTGTCTGCACCATTGACATCCTGTATGACCGCATCTCACTAAGAAGGCCCAATATATCCACAAACTCATGATCTCGAATTTGTTGCATTGCATTTGTTGCACATTCTTCCCTTTCTGTTCTTCCCTACTTATCATGTTAATTACCTGCAATGCACCGTTATGGGTCCTTTGGTCTTGGACGCTTTCTGTCTCACCACTTGTACGAAGTGCAGGATGCTCTCGGCTGCGCTGGCGGTGGGAATACTGTGGTCGGGCCAAGCCGTGAAGTTAAAATGCATCACACACAGTGTCTCATCCGCCTGAAAGGAAGAATTGTGGGTGGTAAAAAGGAAGTTCACCTCTAATTAAACTTATATACGTCCAGACAGATTCAGCCGATCTAGTGATGGTTTTATTCCATAGAACTCTAGTTTATAATGAACGGAGACGTGAATAGTAACAGCAATAGTTGAGGTTTGGACCGTGTCAGCCACGAGCTGTGATTCCTTTTATTGGGTAACTAGATAAAATAAATGAAGCTTTCGGGAGTCCTAATCCCGTTCATCAGGCTGGATGGCACAAAGGAAACTGAGAAATCACAAACCCATCTACACATTGGGACAGTGAACATCAAACACATTGAACAGATGCCAGGTACAGATACAGACTCGGGGGACAGTAGTGGAAGTGTGAAATCAGATTAATAGAAAAAGGTCCCCTCGCAGTTTCACCAACAATTATGGAATCAATGAGCTTTTTATAAGCTTGAGCGTGTGCAGTGTAGGCAGCAGGTGAAACAGCAGTCAATCATTGGTTGTGATGTCAACCTTGATTGACAGCATGGTGGGAGGAGCCAGCTTACTCTGTCAGAATGGGGATAATAATTATCAGTAAATATCTGGTTAGTAATACAGGTAATAATGTGCTGGATATATCAGTTGGGGTTGGGGGCAGGTAACTGTCAAGTGACAAGTTTTTGTGTTAAAGGGCAAGTCCAGCACTAAAATGAAAACTTACATACAGGTAAATCACCCCAAACCCTAAACGGTAATAGTTTGAAATGTGAAAGGTGTAAGTCTAACCTGAAATCCTGCACAATGTCCTGTTCCCCTGTTTCTGCTTCCTGGTTCTTCCAGTTAGTAACTGTAAGTTATGGATTTGACAGTTGACATCACAGCCAATGACTGAATGTTAATCCCCTGTCTGCCTGTTCTGAGCATGCCCAGGCTCAGTACTGGCTCAGTACAGGTTTCTAAATGGCTCAGTTTCCATGAGGCGTCCAGAAGCATAGCAGGCATACAGTAATGAATTCATAGGACAAACTATGATATATCAACATATTATAAAGAGGCCATTCTTTCTAAAAGATGTTATTATGAGGGTGGAGTTGTCCTTTAAGGGTGAATATGCCCTTTAAGATAAAAAGTTAATAATCACTGTTACTTACATATGAGATCCTGAAGACCCGAAAAGCCCAATCTGGCTGTTCATCCTCCGAGACCATCTCCACTGTGATGTCTCCATAGTTGACTGGGTCGGTAGTAAATGGCCAGTAATGGTCACATTTAATCTGGAAGTCAGAATGCTGTGGTTCAGCTTTACTTTCCCTTCATTTTCATGCAATTAATACAAGGACCAAGGACACAATGTGAAGTTGGACGGTAGAGGGTCCATGCAGTTTAATGATAGAGAAGCCAGAGATCAGACCTGCTCCATTTATTTCACTTAATCTGGAACAAGGAAGATGGAGGAGCCTGTTGTATCTTCCATGTTACACTTGTCTATAGTGTAGATTCCATATGCACATTCACAAGTATGGTAGCAGATACTTCCAGGCCTACCCCTAACCCTAACCCCACCCCAACCAGGGCCAATACGTCCAATGTAATCAGAAAACATATGGAAGTTCGCAGACCAAAAGTTCAACATGGATTTTATTTTATTGAACCAATAGAACTTTAAGCTCACAACGTTTCGGGCTCCTCCCCCTTCATCAGGGGTCCCCTGGTCACTTACCCTCCTCTTCTCATTACACTGTGTGAGCATTACGATCACTTGAGACTTCTGCTGAAGGATCATCTTCCAGAAGTCGTTCCTGGTCTCGGGGAGAGGTCCTTGGGTTGCGATGTATTCCTGGGGCCAATTGTAACCCTGAGAAGGAAGGAACGGAGATTTTGAGATGTTCAGTGGGTTTGTCTGAAGCTTGTGGATCACAAAATGGGCAAATGGAAAAGATGTTTTACTGTTTATAACCATTGGAATGAGAAATTACAGTCGAAGGATCAAATACTATTTTCACCCTTTATGACTTTAATGGTTAAACGTTGCTAGGTTACAGTAGATCGAGGTAGGTTAATGCAGGTTCTACTTACAGGGATATAATTTGCATTAATATAATCGGAACCATCATCAGCAGACAGAGAAACCAACTTGACCCGACTGAAGTCGTCTGCAGCCCAAAAGGAAACACAAAAGTTTAACATTTGATTAAAATGAGGAAATGGATGTGACAAGGAGGTAGGAGAACAAAGGCTCTATAACCAACCTCCAATACTTATGTTCTGATGTAAGCTGTATAACAGCACATTATGGTGTAGGTATGTAAAAGTATGACTAGGATGGACGTAGTTCTTTATACAACCTTCTCACATACTATGGTGATATGTAACTGTATATACCGACATTATGGGTAGGGTAAAAGGTTGGAAGATGGGACGTATGTCTTTTAACATCCTCCAATACTATGTTTACTGTGTAACTGTAACAGACATTATGGGTAGGGTAGAAAGGTTGGACTAGATGGACGTATGTCTTATACAAACCTCCAATACTATGTTACTATGTAACTGTTATACAGACATTATGGGTAGGGTATAAGGTTGGACTAGATGGACGTATGTCCTTTATACAACCTCCAATACTAGGTTACTATGTAACTGTTATACAGACATTAGGGTAGGGTTAAAGGTTGGACTAGACGGACGTATGTCTTATACATCCTCCAATACTATGTACTGTGTAACTGTTAGACAGACATTATGGGTAGGGTATAAAGGTTGGACTAGATGGACGTGATGTCTTTATACAACCCCAATACTATGTTACTATGTAACTGTTTAAAGACATTATGGGTAGGGTATAAAGGTTGGACTAGATGGACGTATGTCTTATACAACCTCCAATACTAGCTGTGTAACTGTTATACAGACATTTAGGGTAGGGTATAAAGGTTGGACTAGATGGACGTATGTCTTTATACAACCTCCAATACTATGTCACTATGTACTGTTATACAGACATTATGGGTAGGGTATAAAGGTTGGACTAGATGGACGTATGTCTGTTATACACCTCCAATACTATGTTACTGTTATCACTGTTATACAGACATTATGGTAGGTATAAAGGTTTGGACTAGATGGACGTATGTCTTTATACAACCCTCCAATACATGTCACTATGTAATGTTATACAGACATTAGGGTAGGGTATACAGGTTGGACTAGATGGACGTAATGTCTTTATACACCTCCAATACTATTACTATGTAACTGTTATACAGACATTATGGGTAGGGTTAAAGGTTGGACTAGATGACGTATGTCTTATACATCCTCCAATACTATGTTACTGTGTAACTGTTAACAGACTTATGGGTAGGGTTAAAGGTGGACTAGATGGACGTATGTCTTTATACAACCTCCAATACTATGTACGATGTAACTGTTTATACAGACATTATGGGTAGAGTAAAAGGTTGGACTAGATGGACGTATGTCTTTATCAACCTCCAATAATAGTTACTATGGTACTGTTATACAGACATTAGGGGTAGGGTATAAAGGTTGGACTAGATGGACGTATGTGCTTTATACAACCTCCAATACTATGTTAACTATGTAACTGTTATACAGACATTATGGGTAGGTATAAAGGTTGGACTAAGACGGAAGTATGTCTTTCCATAACCTCCAATACATGTTACTATGTAGCTGTTATATACAGACATTATGGTAGTGTATAAAGGTTGGACTAGATGGACGTATGTCTTTATTACAACCTCCAATACTGTTACATGTAACTGTTATACAGATATTATAGGTAGCGTATAAAGGTTTGGACTAGATGGACGTATGTCTTTATACAACCTCCATACTATTTACTATTAACTGTTATACAGACATATAGGTGAGGGTATAAAGGTTGGACTAGATGCCGCGGATGTCTTTATACAACTCCAATACTATGTTACTGTGTAACTGTTATACAGACATATGGTAGGGTAAAAGGTTGGACTAGATGACGTATGTCTTTATACAACCTCCAATACTAGTTTACTGTGTAACTGTTATACAGACATATGGGTAGGGTATAAGGTTGGACTAGAGGACGTATGTCTTTATACAAAACCTCCATACTATGTTTACTATGTAACTGTATACGGACATTATGGGTAGGGTAAAGGTTGGACTAGATGGACGGTATGGTCTTTATACAAACCTCCAATACTATGTCTATATAACTGTTATACGACATTATGGGTAGGGTATAAAGGTTGGACTAGATGGACGTATTCTTTATACAACCTCCAATACTGTTAACTATGTACCGTTGTACGGACATTATGGGTACGGTATAAGGTCGGACTAGATGGACGTATGTCTTAAACAACCTCCAATACTATGTTACTATGTAACCTGATACAGGAACAATTAGGGTAGGGTATAAAGGTTAGGCTAATATGGACGTATGTCTTTATACAACCTCCAATACTATGTTACTATGTAACTGTTATACAGACATTATGGGTAGGGTATAAAGGTTGAGACTAGATGGACGTATGTCTTTATAAAACTCCAATACTATGTTTACTATGTAACTGCTAACGACATTATGGGAGGGTATTATGTGGTTTTACTAAAGGTTGACTAGATGGACGTATGTCTTTTATACAAACCTCCAATACTATGTTACTATGTAACTGATAGACAGACATTATGGGTAGGGTTAAAGGTTGGACTAGATGGCGTATGTCTTTATACAACCTCCAATACTATGTTACTGTGTAACTGTTAAACAGACATTATGGGTAGGGTATAAAGGTTGGACTCAGATGGACGATGTCTTTATACAACCTCCAATACTATGTTAACTATGTAACTGCTAGACAGACATTATGGGTAGGGTATAAAGGTGGGACTAGCATGGACGTATGTCTTTATAAAACCTCCAATAATATGTTACTAGTGTAACTGTTATACAGACATTATGGGTTGGGTATAAAGTTGGACTAGATGGACGTATGTCTTTATAAACCTCCAATACTATGTTACTGTTAACGTTATACAGACATATGGGTAGGGTATAAAGGTTGGACTAGGTGACGTATGTTCTTTAACAACCTCCAATACTATGTTACTATGTAACTGTTATATACGACATTATGGGTAGGGTATAAAGGTTGGACTAGATGGACGTTATGTCTTTATACAACCCCAATAATATGTTACTATATAACTGTTATACAGACTTATGGGTAGGGTATAAAGGTTGGACTAGATGGACGATGTCTTTATACAACCTCCATACTATGTTACTATGTAACCGTTGTACGACATTATGGGTACGGTATAAAGGTGGACTAGATGGACGTATGTCTTTATACAACCCCTACTATGTACATGTAACCGTTATACAGACATATGGGTAGGGTATAAAGGTAGGACTATATGGACGTATGTCTTTATACAACCTCCAATACTATGGTTATATGAACTGTTATACAGACATTAGGGTAGGGTATAAAGGTTGGACTAGATGGACGTATGTCTTATACAACCTCAATACTAGTTACTATGTAACGCTGACAGACATTATGGGTAGGGTATAAAGGTTGGACTAGATGGACGTATGTCTTTATACAACCTCCAATACTATGTTACTATGTAACTGCTAGACAGACATTATGGGTAGGGTATAAAGGTTGGACTAGATGGACGTATGTCTTTATACAACCTCCAATACTATGTTACTATGTAACTGTAACAGACATTATTGGTAGGGTATAAAGGTGGACTAGATGGACGTATGTCTTTATACAACCTCCAATACTATGTTAATATGTAACTGCTGACAGACATTATGGGTAGGTATAAAAGTGTGGACTAATGGACGTATGTCTTTATACAACCTCCAATACTATGTTACAGGTAACTGTATACAGACATTATGGGTAGGGTATAAAGGTTGGACTAGATGGACGTATGTCTTTATCAACTCCAATAACTATGTTACTATGTAACTGTTATACAGATATAGGGTAGGGTATAAAGGTTGGATAGATGGACAATGTTTTAATAACCTCCAATACTATGTTACTATGTAACTGTTATACAGACATTATGGGTAGGGTATAAAGGTTGGATTTGTGTTATCTATTGTTAAACACTGTTTTTAATTTTAGGAACAAAAATGGACTCAAGAAGCGGAATTTGACTAAGTATGTCCGTGTTACTCTCTAAATGGTTCATTCATTGTCGAGCTTTAAAAGAAATCTTTGTTTAAATATAAGTAGTATAATAAGGGTAGTGTAATATATTTATTATAATAAGGGTAGTGTAATATATTTATTTAATAAGGGTAGTGTAATATATTTATTATAATAAGGGTAGTGTAATATATTTATTATAATAAGGGTAGTGTAATATAGTTATTATAATAAAGGTAGTGTATATAGGTTAGTAAAATATGGGTGAATTATAAATAGACAGCGCCACTTTAATTCCCACCCTGGATACATGGAAATTACCCAGGATTCTCTCGTTCTTATTTTAATTCCCCCTCGGACAGATAACCTTGTTTTACCAATCATGTCTGCTTGATAGGAATATATTGGTGTGTGCACATCCTGGTTTACGATCACAGGGACGGTTTTTGATCTGTTCCAAAGTTTTTTCGCTAGCAAATACTTATGTAACGCCGTTGTTTAAGGGAGGCCAAATGAATTAAGATAATAATGTGATATAAGGTGTATGTGAGTTGGATTTGTTTTTGGTTATAGGGTATTATGTATAAGATCAATATGATGTAATAATGGTATATAATAATGTGATTTAATAAAAGGGTATAAATGATGTAATAATAGGATATATATGATGTAATATGGGATATAATAATGTGATTAATAAAAGGGTATAATATGATGTAATAATAGGATATAATATGATGTAATAATGGGATATAATAATGTGATTTAATAAAAGGGTTAAATATGATGTAATTAAAAGGATATAATATGAGTAATAATAGGATACTACATATGACTGTGGATAACTGGGACTATAATGAGGTGCGTGTTTTTTTCCGTCTGTAAAGTCCGGTACAGTTGGATGATTTTGATTCGTACATAAAGGAAATGTCAAGGACTCTGACTACATTTCGTCTTCAGTTTGATGAGTTTGTGTGTGTTTTACGGTGTGTACATGTTACAGTGTGTGCCTACGGCGTGCTTTACCATCTGTGCAGGTCCAGGTGTGCTTCTGGTGCCGTTTATGGTGTGTGGAATTAAGGTGTGTAGAGTGTGTGCTTTACCAGGTATGGTTACCATGTGTGCAAGTTAGAGTGTGTGCTTTACCAGTGTGGTTACTCAGTGTGCAGTTGAGTGTGTGCTTTCCAGGTATGGTTTACCATGTGTGCAAGTTAGAGTGTGTTAGAGTGTGTGCTTTACCAGGTGTGGTTTACCATGTGTGCAGTACGTGTGTCCTTTACAGGTTGGTTTACCATGTGTGCACGTTAGAGTGTGTGCTTTACAGGTGATGGTTTACCATGTGTGCAAGTTAGGAGGTTTGGTTTTTTTTGGTGGGCTTTACCAGTATGTTACAAGTGTGCAAGTTAGAGTGTGTGCTTTACAGGTAGGTTTACCATGTGTGCAAGTTAGAGTGTGTGCTTTACCAGGTATGGTTACAGGTGTGGCAAGGTAGAGTGTGCTTTACAGTTGGCTTATAATGTGTGCAAGTTAGAGTGTGTGCTACCAGGTATGGTTACCATGTGGTGCAAGTTAGAGTGTGTGCTTTACCAGGTGTGGTTTACCATGTGTGCAAGTTGAGTGTGGCTTACCAGGTATGGTTTACCATGTGTGCAAGTTAGAGTGTGTTAGAGTGTGTGCTTTACCAGGTGTGGTTTACCATGTGTGCAAGTTAGAGTGTGTGCTTTACCAGGTATGGTTTACCATGTGTGCAAGAGAGTGTGTGCTTTACACAGGTATGGTTTACCATGTGTGGCAAGTTAGAGTGTGGTTTACCAGGTATGGTTTACCATGTGTGCAAGTTAGAGTGTGTGCTTTACTAGGTATGGTTTACCATGTGTGCAAGTTAGAGTGTGTGCTTTACCAGGTATGGTTTACCATGTGTGCAAGTTAGAGTGTGTGCTTACCGTATGGTTACATGTGGCAAGTTAGGTGTGTGCTTTACCAGGTATGGTTTACCATGTGTGCAAGTTAGAGTGTGTGCTTTACCAGGTGTGGTTTACCATGTGTGCAAGTTAGAGTGTGTGCTTTACCAGGTATTGTTTACCATGTGTGCAAGTTAGAGATGTGTGCTTTACGTGTGTGGCAAGTGACAGTGTGGGATTGTACTGAGTGTGATTGTAGACATTTGTCCTGTTTGTACGTTTGTGAGTGATAAATACTGTGTTTCTATTGGGTCTTGGTCTTCCTGTAACATAATTAATAATGTAACTGATAATACTGTCATTATTAGTAATGTAATTACTGTATTATGATTAATGGAAACTTGTTCGTAGCCAATGAACTTTTCCTTTCCAGAGTTAAAGTTGGTTGGTCTCGATGTTCACATTTTGCTGCAGATCTTCCATTAAACAAAAGTAAAAATCGCTACACCAATATCCTGCCATGTACGTAAGACCCACCGCGTCTGTAGAAATGAATTGACCTGTAACTTGGTGTGTGGTAATAGGCAGAAAACTGACTGGGAAATTCACCAGAGCCGCAGTCACTGGGGTAAAATCCGAATGAGACTTTAACGTAGGAAGAAGCACAAAGTCGGTATTGTATAGCTTGGGGCAGGTGACTTACAATATCCGCACAGCAGCCCCAGTCATAGGTTAAAGTCACACTTACCAACATTATAGAGCACAGTCAGACTCCATTAGAGCGCAGTCAGACCCCTTATAGAGCACGGTCAGACCCCCTTATGAGCACAGTCAGACCCCATTATAGAGCACAGTCAGACCCCATTATAGAGCATGGTCAGACCCCTTATGAACAGTCAGCCCATTATAGAGCACAGTCGCCCCCTTATAGAGCACAGTCAGACCCCCTTATAGAGCACAGTCAGATCCATTATAGAGCAGTCAGACTATAGAGCACAGTCAGTCCCTTATAGAGCACAGTCAGATCCCATTATAGAGCACAGTCAGACCCCTTTAGAGCACAGTCAGATCCCATTATAAGCACAGTCAGACCCTTATGAAGGCACAGTCAGATCCATTAAGAGCACAGTCAGACCCCTTGTAAAAGTACAGTAGCGCCCCCTTATAGAGCGCAGTCAGATCCCATTTATAGAGCACAGTCGACCCCCTTATAGAGCACAGTCAGATCCCATTATAGAGCACAGTCAGACCCCTTTCAGAGCACAGGTCAGATCCATATAGCACAGTCAGACCCCCTTGTAAAGTACAGTCAGACCCCCTTATAGAGCGCAGTCAGACCCCTTATAGAGCACGTCAGAACCCCTATAGAGCCAGTCAGACCCCCTGTAGTCACTGAGCTAGTCAGACCCCTTATAGAGCACGGTCAGACCCCCTTATAGAGCATGGTCAGACCCCTTATAGAGCACAGTCAGACCCCCTTGTAAAGTACAGTCAGACCCCCTTATAGAGCGCAGTCAGACCCCTTATAGAGCACGGTCAGACCCCCTTATAGAGCATGGTCAGACCCCCTTATAGAGCACAGTCAGACCCCATTATAGAGCACAGTCAGACCCAGTATAGAGCACGTCAGACCCCCTTATAGAGACGGTCAGACCCTTATAGAGCATGGCAGACCCCATTATAGAGCCAGTCAGATACCCTTATAGAGCATGTCAGAACCTTATAGAGCATGGTCAGACCCCATTATAGAGCACGGTCAGACCCCATTATAGAGCACGGTCAGACCCCATTATAGAGCATGGTCAGACCCCCTTATAGAGCACGGTCAGACCCCCTTATAGAGCATGGTCAGACCCCTTATAGAGCACAGTCAGACCCCATTATAGAGCACAATCAGACCCCATTATAGAGCACAGTCAGACCCCCCTATAGAGCATAGTCCGATCCCATTATAGAGCACGGTCAGACCCCATTATAGAGCACGGTCAGATCCCATTATAGAGCATGTCAGACCCATTATAAGACACAGTCAGACCCCTTATAGAGCACAGTCAGGACCCCCTTATAAGAGCACAGTCCAGACCCCCTTATAGAGCACAGTCAGACCCCCTAGAGAGCACAGTCACACCCCATTATAGAGCACAGTCAGACCCCCTTATAGAGCACGGTCAGACCCCCTTATAGAGCACGTCAGACCCCCTTATAGAGCACGGTCAGATCCATTATAGAGCACGGTCAGATCCCATTATAGAGGACGGTCAGACCCCCCTTATAGAGCAGTCAGACCCCCTTATAGAGCACGTCAGACCCCAAAGAGCACGGTCAGACCCATTATAGAGCATGGTCAAGACCCCATTAAGAGCACAGTCAGACCCCATTATAGAGCACAGTCAGACCCCCTTATAGAGCACGGTCAGACCCCATTATAGAGCACAGTCAGACCCATTATAGAGCACGTCAGACCCCATTAAAGAGCACAGTTCAGACCCCATTATAGAGACACGGTCAGACCCCATTATAGAGCACGTCAGACCCATATAGCGCACAGTCAGACCCATTATTAGAGCACAGTCAGATCCCCATTATAGAGCACAGTCAGACCCCATTATAGAGCAAGGTCAGGGGACCCCTTATAGAGCACAGTCAGACCCCATTATAGAGCACGGTCAGGACCCCCTTTAGAGCACCCCGGTCCCAGATCCCCTTATAGAGCACGTCAGACCACCCTTATAGAGACAGTCAGACCCATATAGAGCACGTGTCATACCCCATTATAGAGCACGTCAGACCCCTTATAGAGCACAGTCAGACCCCTATAGAGCACGGTCAAGACCTCTTATAGAGGCACGGTCAGACCCCAATGGGGTCTGACTGTGCTCTATAATGGGGTCTGACCGTGCTCTATAAGGGGGTCTGACTGTGCTCTATAATGGGGTCTGACTGTGCTCTTTAATGGGGTCTGACCATGCTCTATAATGGGGTCTGACCGTGCTCTATAATGGGGTCTGACCGTGCTCTATAAGGGGGTCTGACTGCTCTATAAGGGGGTCTGACCGTGCTCTATAATGGGGTCTGACCGTGCTCTATAATGGGATCTGACCGTGCTCTATAAGGGGGTCTGACCGTGCTCTATAAGGGGGTCTGACCGTGCTCTATAAGGGGGTCTGACTGTGCTCTATAATGGGGTGTGACTGTGCTCTATAAGGGGGTCTGACTGTGCTCTATAAGGGGGTCTGACTGTGCTCTATAAATGGGTGTACATGTTACAGTGTGTGCCTTACGTGCATGCTTTACCATCTGTGCAAGTCACAGTGTGTGCTTTACTAGGTGCCGTTTATGGTGTGTGCAAATTAGAGTGTGTAGAGTGTGTGCTTTACCAGGTGTGGTTTACAGTGTGCAAGTGTGTTCAGTGTGTGCTTTACAGGTATGGTTTACCAGTGTGCAAGTTAGAGTGTTAGAGTGTGTGCGTACCAGGTATGGTTTACCATGTGTGCAAGTTAGAGTGTGTGCTTTACCAGGTGTGGGTTTACCAGTGTGCAAGTTAAGTGTGTGCTTTACAAGGTATGGTTACCTGTGTGCAGTTGTTAGAGTGGTTAGAGTGTGTGCCTTTACAGGTGTGGTTTACCATGTGTGCAAGTTACAGTGTGTGCTTTACCAGGTATGGTTACCAGGTGCAAGTTAGAGTGTGTTAGATGTGTGTGCTTTCCAGGTATGGTTACCAGTGTGCAGTTAGAGTGTGGTTTACCAGGTGTGGTTTACCATGGTGCAAGTTAGAGGGTGTGCTTTACCAGTATGGTTTACCATGTGTGCAAGTTAGAGTGTTAGAGTGTGTGCTTTACCAGGTGTGGTTTACCATGTGTGCAAGTTACAGTGTGTCCTTTACCAGGTATGGTTTACCATGTGTGCAAGTTAGAGTGTGTGCTTTACCAGGTATGGTTTACCATGTGTGCAAGTTAGAGTGTGTGCTTTACCAGGTATGGTTTACCATGTGTGCAAGTTAGAGTGTGTCCTTTACCAGGTTATGGTTTACCATGTGTGCAAGTTAGAGTGTGTGCTTTACCAGGTATGGTTTACCATGTGTGCAAGTTACAGTGTGTCCTTACCAGGTATGGTTTACCATGTGTTGCCAAGTTAGAGTGTGGCTTTACCAGGTGTGGTTTACCATGTGTGCAAGGAGAGTGTGTCCGCGTTACCAGGTATGGTTTAACATGTGTGCAAGTTAGAGTGTGTGCTTACAGGTATGGTTACCATGTGTGCAAGTTAGAGTGTGTGCTTTACCAGGTGTGGTTTTACCATGTGTGCAAAGTTAGCAGTGTGTGCTTACCAGGTGTGGTTTACACATGTGTGCAAGTTACAGTGGGTGCTTACCGTGTGTGTGCAAGTGACAGTGTGTGATTGTATGGGTGTGATTGTAGACAGTTGGTCCTGTTTGTACGGTTTGGAGTGATAAATACTGTGTTTCTATTGGGTCTTGGTCTTCCTGTAACATAATTAATAATGTAACTGATAATACTGTCATTATTAGTAATGTAATTACTGTATTATGATTAATGGAAACTTGTTCGGTAGCCAATGAACTTTTCCTTTCCAGGAGTTAAAGTTGGTTGGTCTCGATGTTCCACATTTTGCTGCAGATCTTCCATTAAACAAAAGTAAAAATCGCTACACCAATATCCTGCCATGTACGTAAGACCCACCGCGTCTGTAGAAATGAATTGACGTAACTTGGTCGTGTGGTAATAGGCAGAAAACTGACTGGGAAATTCACCAGAGCCGCAGTCACTGGGGTAAAATCCGAATGAGACTTTAACGTAGGAAGAAGCACACAAGCGGTATTGTATAGCTTGGGGCAGGTGACTTACAATATCCGCACAGCAGCCCCAGTCATCAGGTTAAAGTCACACTTACCAACATTATAGAGCGCAGTCAGACTCCATTATAGAGCGCAGTCAGACCCCCCTATAGAGCACGGTCAGACCCCCTTATAGAGGCAGCAGACCCCTATAGAGCAGTCAGACCCCCATTATAGAGCACAGTCAGACCCCAATATAGAGCACGGTCAGACCCCCTGTATAGACGCCCCTTATAGAGCACAGTCAGACCCCCATTATAGAGTACAGTCAGACCCCCTTATAGAGCACGGTCAGACCCCTTATAGAGCACAGTCAGACCCCCATTATAGAGTCACAGGTCGACCCCCTTATAGAGCACGTCAGACCCCCATTATAGAGTACAGTCAGACCCCCATTATAGAGCCGTCAGACCCCCTTATAGAGCAGCCAGTCAGACCCCATAAAGAGCACAGTAGAACCCCTTTAGAGCACATAGACCCCTTATAGAGTACAGTCAGAACCCCCTTATAGAGCACAGTCAGATCCCATATAGAGCACGTCAGACCCCCTTAAGAGATACAGTCAGACCCCCTTATAGAGCACAGGCAGATCCCATTATAGAGCACGGTCAGGACCCCATTATAGAGCACGGTCAATCCATTATAGAGCACGGTCAGGACCCCCTATAGGAGCATGGTCAGACCCCCTTATAAGCAGTACAGTCAGATCCCTTATAGAGCACGTCAGATCCCATATGAGCACAGTCAGACCCCATTATAGAGCCAAAGTCAGACTCCATTATAGAGCACGGTCAGACCCTATAGAGGCACAATCAGTCCCCCCTTGTAAAGTACAGTCAGACCCCTTATAGATCACGCCGTCAGGACCCCCTTATAGAGCACAGTAGACGCCATTTAGAGTACGGTCAGACCCCATGATAGAGCAGGTCAGACCCCCTTATAGAGCACAGGTCAGATCCATTATAGAGCACAGTCAGATCCCATTATAGAGCCCGGTCAGACCCCATTATAGAGCACAGTACAGATCCCATATAGAGGAACAGTCAGACCCCATTAGAGCGCACAGTCAGATCATAAGGGGGTCTGACTGTGCTCTATAAGGGGGTCTGACTGTGCTCTATAAGGGGGTCTGACTGTGCTCTATAAGGGGGTCTGACTGTGCTCTATAATGGGATCTGACTGTGCTCTATAATGGGGTCTGACTGTGCTCTATAATGGGATCTGACTGTGCTCTATAATGGGATCTGACTGTGCTCTATAAGGGGATCTGACTGTGCTCTATAATGGGATCTGACTCTTGATCCGTGTCTAAAGGGGGTCTGGACCGGGCTCTATAATGGGGTCTGACCTGTGCTCATATAATGGACGACTTCTAAGGGTTGACGTGCTCTACATGGGTCTGCTATCTCAAATGGGTCGGTCAAAGGCCTGACCGTGATCTATAAGGGGTCTGACTGTACTTTACAAGGGGGACTGATTGTGCTCTATAAGGGGTCTGACCGTGCTCTATAATGGAGTCTGACTGTGCTCTATAATGGGGTCTGACTGTGCTCTATAATGGGATCTGACTGTGCTCTATAAGGGGATCTGACTGTACTTTATAAGGGGGTCTACCATGCTCCTATGGGGGTTCTGACCTTGCTCTATAATGGGATTCTGACCGTGCTCTATAATGGGGTCTGACCGTGCTCTATAATGGGATCTGACCTGTGCTCTATAGGGGGTCGGACTGTACTCTATAAGGGTCTGACCGTGCTCTATAATGGGATCTGACTGTGCTCTATAAGGGGGTTGAACTGGTACTCTATAAGGGGGGGGTTTCTACTGTGCTCTATAGGGGGTCTGACTGTGCTCTATACATGGAGGTCTGACTGCGTCTCTATAAGGGGTCTGACTGCTCTATAAGGGGGGTCTGACTGTGCTCTATAAGGGGGTCTGACCGTGCGACTCTATAGGGGGGGGTCTGACTGTATCTCTATAAGGGGGTCTGACCGTGCTCTATAAGGGGTCTGACCGTGCTCTATAAGGGGGTCTGACTGTACTCTATAATGGGGGTCTGACTGTGCTCTATAAGGGGTCTGACTGCGCTCTATAAGGGGGTCTGACCGTGCTCTATAAGGGGGTCTGACTGTGCTCTATAATGGGGGTCTGACTGTGCTCTATAAGGGGTCTGACTTGCCTCTATAAGGGGGTCGAGACCGTGCTCTATAAGGGGGGTCTGACTGCGCTCTATATGGAGTCTGACTGCTCTCTATAATGTTGGTAGTGACTTTATTAACCTGCGACTGGGTGGGGCTGCTGTGCGGATATGTAAGTCCCTGCCCAAGCTATACAATACCGACTTGTGTTGCTTCCTACGTTAAAGTCTCATTCGGATTTTACCCCAGTGACTGCGGCTCTGGTGAATTTCCCAGTCAGTTTTCTGCCTATTACCACACACCAAGTTACGTCTCATTCATTTCTACAGACGCGGTGGGTCTTACGTACATGGCAGGATATTGGTGTAGCGATTTTTACTTTTGTTTAATGGAAGATCTGCAGCAAATGTGGAACATCGAGACCAACCAACTTTAACTCCTGGAAAGGAAAAGTTCATTGGCTACCGCAACAAGTTTCCATTAATCATAATACAGTATTACATTACTAATAATGACAGTATTATCAGTTACATTATTAATTATGTTACAGGAAGACCAAGACCCAATAGAAACACAGTATTTATCACTCACAAACGTACAAACAGGACAAATGTCTACAATCACACCCAGTACATCACACACTGTCACTTGCACACACGGTAAAGCACACACTGTAACTTGCACACATGGTAAACCACACCTGGTAAAGCACACACCTCTAACTTGCACACATGGTAAACCACACCTGGTAAAGCACACACTCTAACTTGCACACATGGTAAACCATACCTGGTAAAGCACACACTCTAACTTGCACACATGGTAAACCATACCTGGTAAAGCACACACTCTAACTTGCACACATGGTAAACCACCCATGGTAAAGCCACACACTCTAACTTGCACACATGGTAAACCATACCTGGTAAAGACACACTTAACTTGCACACAGACCATACCTGTAAGCACACACTCTAACTTGCACACATGGTAACCATACCTGTAAAGACACACTCTAACTTGCACACATGGTAAACCATACCACCTGGTAAGGACACACTCTAACTTGCACACATGGTAAACCATACCTGGTAAAGCACACACTCTAACTTGCACACATGGTAAACCATACCTGGTAAAGGACACACTGTAACTTGCACACATGGTAAACCACACCTGGTAAAGCACACACTCTAACACTCTAACTTGCACAATGGTAACCATCCTGGTAAGCACCCTCTACTTGCACCATGGTAAACCACACCTGGTAAAGCACACACTCTAACTTCGCACACAGGTAACACATACCTGGAAAGCACACACCAACACACTCTCTAACTTGCACACATGGTAAACCATACCTGGTAAAGGACACACTGTAACTTGCACACATGGTAAACCACACCTGGTAAAGCACACACTCTAACACACTCTAACTTGCACACATGGTAAACCATACCTGGTAAAGCACACACTCTAACTTGCACACATGGTAAACCACACCTGGTAAAGCACACACCTCTAACTTGCAACATGGTAAACCATACCTGGTAAAGCACACCTCTAACACACTCTAACTTGCACACATGGTAAACCATACCTGGTAAAGGCACACAGACAATGACTTGCACACGTGTAACCACACCGGTAAAAGCACACACTCTAACACACTCTAATTTGCACACACCATAAACGGCACCTAGTAAAGCACACACTGTGACTTGCACAGATGGTAAAGCATGCACGTAAGGCACACACTGTAACATGTACACACCGATAAAACACCACACTTATTAACATCTTATTCAACTTAAATACAAGTTGTAGTCAGAGTCCTTTGACATTTCCTTTATGTACGAATCAAAATCATCCAACTGTACCGGACTTTACAACGAAATAACACCACATTATGTCATACTCATTATATCCTATTCATTACTCATATTATATCCTATTATTACATCATATTATACCCTTTTATTAAATCACATTATTATATCCCATTATTACATCATATTATATCCTATTATTACATCATATTATATCCTATTATTACATCATATTATACCCTTTTATTAAATCACATTATTATATCCCATCATTACATCATATTATATCCTATTATTACATCATATTATACCCTTTTATTAAATCCATTATTATATCCCATTATTACATCATATTATATCCTATTATTACATCATATTAACCGCTTTTTTAATCACTATTATATCCCATTATTACATCATATTATATCCTATTATTACATCATATTATACCCTTTTATTAAATCACATTATTATATACCATTATTACATCACATTACCTCACAATTAACACCTTATTATCACATTATTATTCTTTAATTCATTTTGGCCTCCCTTTAAACTAACGGCATGTTACATAAAGTATTTGCTAGCGAAAAAACTTTTGGAACAGATCAAAAACCGTCCCTGTGATCGTAAACCAAGGATGTGCACACACCATATAATATTCCTATCAAGCAGACTAATGATTGGTAAAACAAGGTTATCTGTCCGATGGGAATTAAAATAAGGAACTGAGAATCCTGGGTAATTTCCATGTATCCATGGTGGGAATTAAAGTGGCGCTGTCTATTTATAATATCTACCCATATTTTACTACCTATATTACACTACCTTTATTATAATAACTATATTACACTACTCCTAAACTAGGAAAGGTTTTATCCCCCAGTATAGGTAAAGGTAAGGCTAACTAGGTAAAGGTAACCCCAGTATGGAAGGTCCTAACTAGGTAAAGGTAACCCCAGTATGGAAGGTCCTAACTAGGCAAAGGTAACCCAGTATGGAAGGTCCTAACTAGGTAAAGGGAACCCCAGTATGGAAGGTCCTAAACTAGGTAAAGGTAACCCCAGTATGGAAGGTCCTAACTAGGTAAAGGTAACCCCAGTATGGAAGGTCCTCTAACTAGGTAAGGTAACCCCAGTATGGAAGGTCCTAACTAGGTAAAGGTATCCCCAGTATGGAAGGTCCTAACTAGGTAAAGGTAACCCCAGTATGGAAGGTGCTAACTAGGTAAAGGTAACCCCAGTATGGAAGGTCCTAACTAGGTGAAAGGTAACCACCAGTAGGAAGGTCTAACTAGGTAAAGGTAACCCAGTATGGAAGGTCCTAACAGGTAAAGGTAACCCAGTATGGAAGGCCAACAGGGAAGGGAACCCCAGTATGGGAAGGTCCATCTAGGTAAAGGTTACCCCAGTATGGAAGGTCCTACTAGGTAAAGGTAACCCAGTATGGAAGGTCCTAACTAGGTAAAGGTAACCCCAGTATGGAAGGTCCTATCTAGGTAAAGGGAACCCCAGTATGGAAGGTCCTAACTAGGTAAAGGAACCCCAGTATGGAAGGTCCTAACTAGGTAAAGGTAACCCCAGTATGGAAGGTCCTATCTAGGTAAAGGTAACCCCAGTATGGAAGCTCCTAACTAGGTAAAGGTAACCCCAGTATGGAAGGTCCTAACTAGGTAAAGGTAACCCAGTAGGAAGGGTCCTAACTAGGTAAAGGAAACCCCAGTATGGAAGGTTTAACTAGGTAAAGGTAACCCCCAGTATGGAAGGTTAACTAGGTAAAGGTAACCCCCAGTATGGAAGGTTTAACTAGGTAAAGGTATCCCCCAGTATGGAAGGTCCTAACTAGGTAAAGGTAACCCCAGTATGGAAGGTCCTAACTAGGTAAAAGTAACCCAGTATGGAAGGTCCTAACTAGGTAAAGGTAACCCCAGTATGGAAGTCCTAACAGGTAAAGGTAACCCAAGATGGAAGGTCTAACTAGGTAAAGGTAACCCAGTATGGAAGGTCCTAACTAGGTAAGTAACCCCAGTATGGAAGGTCCTAACTAGGTAAAGGAACCCCAGTATGGAAGGTCCTAACTAGGTAAAGTAACCCAGTATGGAAGGTCCTAACTAGGTAGTAAGGTAACCCCAGTAGGAAGGTCCTAAATGGTAAAGGTAACCCCAGATGGAAGATCCTAACTAGGTAAAGGGTAACCCCAGTATGGAAGGTCCTAACTAGGTAAAGGCAACCCCAGTATGGAAGGTCCTAACTAGGAAAGGCAACCACAGTATGGAAGGTCCTAATAGGTAAAGGTTAACCCCAGTATGGAAGGTCCTAACTAGGTAAAGGTAACCCCAGTATGGAAGGTCCTAACTAGGTAAAGGCAACCCCAGTATGGAAGGTCCTAACTAGGTAAAGGCAACCACAGTATGGAAGGTCCTAACTAGGTAAAGGTAACCCCAGTATGGAAGGCTAACTAGGTAAAGGTAACCCCAGTATGGAAGGTCCTAACTAGGTAACTCCAATTTACCTTGATTCATATCTTTGGACTGACCAATCATACTCAACTTGCTGTGGTTGGAGTTTACATCTCCATGGAAATGAACCAAACTTTGTATCTTGGAGTCTTAATGTGACTTATAAAGAAGAAAGTTTCCAGTGTGAATTAATCACTAAACATTCCCAAGTCTACACTAGAGAGTCCCAGACGGATAAAATAAATAAGATACGAAAGAGAAAGAACCAATCCATGGCCTAAGTTGTCACAGTTCATGGTCTTGGCTGGGAATAACACAGAACCTACCGGGTCATCTGAAGATGCTTCCGTCGAAGCACAATGAGGGTCGTCAGGAGCAACGCAATGAGCAGGACACTTAGCAAAGCAAGAACCGAAATAACCAGGACATTGGGATTCATCTCAGGTACTAGAAACAGACACAACAGGACCATCAGAACCAGGGCCCGGAAATGGGCTTCATTCAGATTCCATACGACTATATTTCAGGCATAGCCTCCTCTCTTCCCCAGGGACCATTTCACTAACAACCAGAACTACAAAGCATGATGGGAAGTAGGAGCATGGCATTCACTGGGGTTAACGTCTCCTGCTCTCCATATAAATGAACCCTATACAGGGAGCACATCGGACTTACCTAGCGTAGACACGGTGATGTAGGTAGGGATGCTGGGAGTGCGATGGCTGACGCTGGTCACGCTGCAGTTATAGGACGTGGCGGGTTGCAGACTGGAAATTGTCACAATGTGCGAGAAAACTGCTACAGGCTCCTTGTAGGGATCAATGGTTATGGTTAGAGCAATAGACTTACCACCCACCAAATGATACCTATCAGTCAGTCTATCCCTACAGGGTACCTCACCTATACCCTTACCTGTAATCAGTATGGCAGCTCCCACGTGTGTACATGAATACTCTGTACACACAAACTGTAGTGACACCTCTTTATAAAATATCTTTTCTCATTGGCATTCCTACTTGTTCTTGTTCTAGTGTAAACCTTGTATATTTACACAAATAAAATATAAAATTATCTTAGCAAAAAACCTTGTATATTTACACAAATAAAATATAAAATTATCTTAGCAAATGGTTCTTAGAGCTGTAATATCAGAGAGGTCTTTATAGGAAGATGATAATGATAATAATAATCTGACGCTGATTAGGACTGTGAGACAGCTGAATGTAATAAAGAGACAGGTAATCAGAGCTGATTAGGACTGTGACACAGCTGAATGTAATAAAGAGACAGGTAATCAGAGCTGATTAGGTCTGTGACACAGCTGAATGTAATAAAGAGACAGGTAATCAGCATTGATTAGGTCTGTGACACAGCTGAATGTAATAAAGAGACAGGTAATC
>CM033471.1:2974591-2987075 GCA_019447015.1 Hymenochirus boettgeri | reverse complement strand
TAATATGAAGGGTATAAAACGAGGGAATAATTCACTCTGTATAAACTATAGAGAATCTAGTCCGTATCGCGTGGACTGTAAATCGGTAATTAATATGGAAGGGTATAAATGAGGGTATATGCACTCGGTATTTACACGATAGAGAATCATTAGTACTATAAGCGGGGGACTGAATATATTGAAGGGGATAAATGACGGGAATATTCTCTGTATACACTATAGAGAATCCTAGTCTTTATACACAGGGACGGTAATAATATGAAGGGTATAAAGAGGAATATTCACTCTGTTACAACTATAGAGAATCCTAGGCATTATAGCAGGGACTGTCTAATATGAAGGGGATAAAACGAGAATATTCACTCGGTATACACTATAGGAGAATCCTAGTACCTTAGAGCAGGGACTGTAATAATATGAAGGGTATAAACGAGGAATATTCATCTGGAACACTATAGAGAATCTAGTCTTTAGCAGGGGACTGTAATAATATGAAGGGTATAAATGAGGGATATTCATCTGTATACACTATAGAAATCCTAGTCCTACTAGTGGGACTGTTACTAATATGAAGGGTATAAATGAGGAATATTCACTTCTGGATACACTATAGGAAATCCTAGTCCTTATAGCGGGGAGACTGATATATGAAGGGGATAAATGAGGGGGGGATATTCACTATGTATACACTATAGAGAATCCTGAGTCCTTATAGCGGGGACTGTAATAATAGAAGGGTTATAAATGAGGGATATTCACTGTATAAACTATAGAGGAATCCTAGTCCTGTATGCGGGGACTGTAATAATATGAAGGGTAGTAAATGAGGAAATATTCACTCTGTTATACACTATAGAGAATTCCTAGTCCTTTATGCGGGGACTGTAATAATACGAAGGGTATAACAGAGGAATATTCCAACTGTATACACTATAGAGGGAATCTAGTCCTTATAGCGGGGACTGTAATTATATGAAGGTATATAAATGAGGAATATTCACTCTGTATTCACTATAGCGGAACCTAAGTACCTTATAACAGGATGTAATAATATGAAGGGTATAAATGAGGGATATTCACTCTGTATTACACGATAGAGAATCATAGTCCTTATAAGCCAGGGGGACTGTAATAATATGAAGGGTATAAATGAGGAATATTCACTCTGTATACACTATAGAGAATCCTAGTCCTTATAGCGGGGACTGTAATAATACGAAGGGTATAAATGAGGAATATCCACTTTGACCCTTATTATATATTATAAAACCTGATATATTATAGATCATTATTGTATGATACTATTTACCCTTGTCACATGTTACTATAGACCCTTATTATATGATGTTACACATAGGGATGGGATCCGGGTCAGTTTTGGTTTAGAGACATTGGGCGTGGCCAATAGGTGCCCATGCTGACAAGGCACTTTTTGGGCTGTGTGTTGTTCTGGTAACAATATGGAATCCTTCTTACAGAATCTATTTTATTACTGGAGCAGAATCTGACACTGTATAGGTGATCTGGGGAGAACATTTTTTTTTAAATGAAGTTTTGTTCTGCTTTAACCCTTGACTACGTTGATATTTGGGGTATTTCTAGCAAATTGTATTTATCTCCATGTCCCCCATTCCACATTTAATTTGGTATGTTTACTTTCCACGTGCCACGTGTGGGATCCATCCCCACTTAATTACCTAATAAGCAGATTCCCCAACATGACCTACAGGGGAGGATTGAACACACTGACCCCTGTCCCACGGAGTTAACCCTTCACTTGTTTACACGTAATAAGGTTTTCAGTTCCCATCAAACTTGGGTCCTAATTTTTTCCTAGTTTGTTGTGACCTTGAATTAGTGGAGTGAGGCTACGTTATCATGGAACACATGGAAACTGGACATTCACTGGACACAATGCACAGAATCGCAGCGTAAAGGTTTGATCGGTACCAAATCTCACCAAAACATCCCCTAGTGTGAATGAGCCCCTAGGATTCCCTCCAGCTGCAGTAAAATTAGAAATAAAATGATTTATCACAGAATGAATATCATTTGCTTGTGTCTCTGCGGTGCGTTATCTGCGAACTACACTCGATTGGATTTACACGGAATTACACGGAATGGCAGTTTACATGTTTGCGGATTTTTGTTTTTAGGGCATAAGAGGATTAAACGAAGACCTAACAGATCTATTCCCCAAGATTACACTCCAGCAAATCCATTTCATATCAATGTCCATATTTACTAAGAATTCTATTATATAAGGGATAATGTAAAGGCGCCTCCCCTTCCATGACCATAGGAAAGCATGAGGGCAAAGGTCATGGAATTCCAAACACCAGATATAAGTGTTCTCTAATAATACAGTAAGGGCTACATGTTATATGTATATATACCAAACCACCCCAGTACCACCTCACAGTGACTATTATTCTAGGAATAATACACCCTTGGAGTATAAAATATAGTAGATAATGTATCCCCTACTGTAAGTTATAAGGATATTAGAAGTCACTGAGGAGTTCTGTGTCTATATAAAGGTACAAGGACACAGACTGAGTTATACAGGGAACTCTGGGTACCACTCATGTATTATAAGGGATAATGTATTCCCTACTGTAATTATAAGGATATTAGATAGTCACTGAGGAGTTTGTGTCTATATAAAGGTACAAGAGACTCGACTGAGTTTACAGGGAACTCTGGGTACCACTCCGTATTATAAGAAGCTATAATTATACTACTGTAAATTATAAGGATTTAGAAGTCACTGAGGAGTTCTGTGTCTATAAAAGGTCAAGGACACAGACTGATTTATACAGGGACTCTGGTACCACTCATGTATTATAGGGCTAATGTTCCCCCTACTGTAAATTTAAGGATATTAAAGTCACTGAGGAGTTCTGTGTCTATATAAAGGTACAAGGACACGACTGAGTTATACAGGGAAATCTGGTACCACTCATGGATTATAAGGGATAATGTATCCCCTACTGTAAATTATAAGGATATTAGAAGTCACTGAGGAGATCTGTGTCTATATAAAGGTACAAGGACACAGACTGAGTTATACGTGGAACCTGGGTACCACTCATGTATTAATAAGGAATAATGTATCCCCTACTGTAAATTATAAGGATATTAGAAGTCCTGAGGAGTTCTGTGTCTATTAAAGGTACCAGACACAGACTGAGTTATACAGGGAACTCTGGGTACCACTCATGTATTATAAGGGATAATGTTCCCCTACTGTAAATTATAATGATTTAGAAGTCACTGAGGATTCTGTGTCTATATAACGGTACAGGACACAGACTGTGTTACAGGAACTCTGGGTACCACTCATGTATTATAAAGGATAATGTATCCACCTACTGTAATTATAAGGATATTAGAAGTCACTGAGGAGTTCTGTGTCTATATAAAGGTACAAGAAGGACACAGACTGAGTTATACAGGAACTCTGGGTACCACTCTGTATTATAGAGGATAATGTATCCCTACTGTAATTAAAGGATTTAGAAGTCCTGAGGTTCTGTGTCTATATAAAGGTCCAAAGGACACAGACTGAGTTATCAGGGAACTCTGGGTACCACTCATGTATATAAGGGATAATGTATCCCCTACTGTAAATTATAAGGATATTAGAAGTCCTGAGGAGTTCTGTGTCTATATAAGGTAACAGGACACAGACTGAGTTATACAGGGAACTCTGGGTACCACTTATGTATTATAAGGATAATTTATCCCCTACTGTAAATTATAAGGATATTAGAAGTCACTGAGGAGTTCTGTGTCTATATAAAGGTACAAGGACACAGACTGAGTTATACAGGAACTCTGGGTTCACCTCATGTATTATAAGGATAATGCATCCCCTACTGTAAATTATAAGGATAATTAGAAGTCACTGAGGAGTTCTGTGTCTATAAAAGGTCAAGGACACAGACTGAGTTATACAGGGAACTCTGGTACCACTCATGTATTATAAGGATAATGTATCCCCTACTGTATTATAAGGATATGAAGTCACTGAGGAGTTCTGTGCTATAAGGTACAAGGACACAGACTGAGTTATACAGGGAACTCTGGGTTCACTCATGTATTATAAGGGATAATGTATCCCCTACTGTAAATTATAAGGATATTAAGTCACTGAGGAGTTCTGTCCATATAAAGGTACAAGGACACGACTGAGTTATACAGTGAAACTCTGGGTACCACTCATGTATTATAAGGATAATGTATCCCCTACTGTAAATTATAATATATAGAAGTCACTGAGGAGTTCTGTGTCATATAAAGGTACAAGGACACAGACTGAGTTATACAGGGAACTCTGGGTACCACTCTGTATTATAAGGGATAATGTATCCCCTACTGAAATTATAAGGATATTAGAAGTCACTGAGGAGTTCTGTGTCTATATAAAGGTACAAGGACACAGACTGAGTTATACAGGGAACTCTGGGTACCACTCTGTATTATAAGGATAATGTATCCCCTACTGTAAATTTAAGGAATTAGAAGTCACTGAGAGTTCTGTGTCTATATAAGGTACAAGGACAGACTGAGTTATACAGGGAACTCTGGGTACCACTATGTATAAAGGATAATGTATCCCCTACTGGAAATTATAAGGATATTAGAAGTCACTGAGGAGTTCTGTGCTATATAAGGTACAGGACACAGACTGGTTATACAGGGAACTCTGGGTACACTCATGTATTATAAGATAATGATCCCCTACTGTAAATTATAGGATATTAGAAGTCACTGAGGAGTTCTGTGTCCATATAAGGTACAAGGACACGACTGAGTTATACAGGGAACTCTGGTACCACTCATTATATTATAAGGATAATGTAATCCCCTACTGTAAATTATAAGGATATTAGAAGTCACTGAGGAAGATTCTGTGTCTATATAAAGTACAAGGACCAGACTGAGTTATACAGGGAACTCTGGGTCACACTCATGTATATAAGGGATAATGTATCCCCTACTGTAAATTAAAGATATTAGAAGCTCACTGAGGAGTTCTGTGTCTATATAAAGGTAACAAGGACACAGACTGAGTTATACAGGGAACTCTGGGTACCACTCGTGTATTATAAGGATAATGTATCCCCTACTGTAAATTATAAGGATATTAGAGTCACTGAGGAGTTCTGTGCCCATATAAAGGTACAAGGACCCAGACTGAGTTATACAGGGAACTCTGGTACCACTCATGTATATAAGGGATATGTATCCCCTACTGTAAATTAAAAGGATATTATAAGTCACTGAGGATTTTCTGTGTCCATATAAAGATACAAGGACACAGACTTAGTTATACAGGGAACTACTGGGTACCACTCTGTATTATAAGGGATAATGTATCCCCTACTGTAAATTAATAATGATATTAGAAGTCACTGAGGAGTTCTGTGTCTATATAAGGTACAAGGCCACAGAACTGAGTTATACAGGGAACTCTGGGTACCACTCGTGTATTATAAGGATAATGTATCCCCTACTGTAAATTATAAGGATATTAGAAGCACTGAGGAGTTCTGTGCCCATATAAAGGTACAAGGACACAGACTGAGTTATACAGGGACTCTGGTACCACTCATTTATTATAAGGATAATGTATATCCCCTACTGTAAATTATAAGGATTATAAGTCACTGAGGAGTTCTGTGCCATATAAGATACAAGGACACAGACTGAGTTATACAGGGACTCTGGGGTACCACTCATTATTATAAGGGATAATGTATCCCCTACTGTAAATTATAAGGATATTAGAAGTCACTGAGGATTTCTGTGTCTATATAAAGATAAAGGACACAGACTGAGTTATAACAGGGAACTCTGGGTACCACTCATGTATTATAAGGGTAGTATCCCCTACTGTAAAATTATAAGGATATTAGAGTCACTGAGGAGTTCTGTGTCATATAAAGGTACAAGGACACGACTGAGTTATGATCGAACTCTGGGTACCACTCATGTATTTAAGGATAATGTATCCCCTACTTGTAAATTATAGGATATTAGAGTCACTGAGGAGTTCTCGTGCCCATATAAGAGGTTATATAGTGGGGGTCTCTGGGTTATATTGGGGGTCTGTTGATATATTGGGGTCCTTGGGTGATTATTGGGGTTCTCTGTTGATATATTGGGGGTCCTGGTTGATATATTGGGGGTCCCTGGGTTTGATTATTGGGGTCTCTGGGTTGATATTTGGGGGGTCCTAGGTTTTGATATATTGGGGACCCTGTTTATATGGTCCTGGTGGTTGATATATTGGGGGTCCCTAGGTTGATCATATTGGGGTTCCCTGGGTTGTTGATATATTGGGGGTCCCTGGTTGATATTGTGGGTCCCTGGGTTGATATATTGGGGGTCCCTAGGTTGTTGATATATTGGGGGTCCCTGGGTTGAATATGGGGGTCCCTGGGTTGTTGATATATTGGGGGTCCCTGGGTTGATATATTGGGGGTCCCTGGGTTGATATAGTGGGGGTCCCTGGGTTGATACATTGGGGTCCAGGCCTGGTTATATATATTGGGGGTCCCTGGGTTGATATATTGGGGGTCCCTGGGTTGATATATTGGGGTCTCTGGGTTGATATTTGGGGGTCCCTAGGTTTGTTGATATATTGGGGGTCCCTGGGTTGATATATTGGGGGTCCCTGGGTTGATACATTGGGGTCCCTGAGTCGATATATTGGGGTCCCTGGGTTGATATATTGGGGGTCCCTGGGTTGATACATTGGGGTCCCTGAGTCGATATATTGGGGTCCCTAGGTTGATATATTGAAGACCCTGGTTTGATATATTGTGGGATATAGATAATCAGTGGCCCTGGGGCCCATCTCACCTGCACAATGAGGAGACAGAGATAAAGAACCGGAACCATCGCTGCGCGGGACTGGGAATGTCCAAGATGAAGAGACCGGGATGGGGACCCGGGGATGAAGGATCGGCCGCTCCCGGTCCGATGGATGTGACAGACTCCGCCCACCCCCGGAACAGACACAGAGACCGGGGCGGGGCTACACCCAGTGACATCACAGACCACATGTCTGAATGGGCGGGGACAGTCACCATGGATACAGACAGGATGGAAATCAAATCCCATCACCTCTCACTATGACACAGGGTGGGATCTACATCTCTATCACCTTATACGGAGACCCTCCAATGTCTGTCATCACCCTATAGTGGAGATGTCGGTGCTGATCTCTCTCTCTTTCCTTCTGCGTCTCTATCTGATGAATTCTGGCTGCAGCTGTACAACCTTCTGCTGGAAATCATCAATGGTGCAGGTCTGACTCAGCCCCGGAAATGCAAACTACTGACATCTACTGGTGAACAGCAACAGTACATTAGATGTCTCAGTTTATAGTTCAATTCCATGGCTGATAAATAAACTGTGCGGGACCCACAATAATGCTTGGTAATGTTCTTGCCCATTGGGTGACAGGATTTCCACCCACCACCAGTCCATTGGCTCTAGAACAATTCCTCGTAACATTCTACTGCTTGGACTCCCGGCCTCTCATCTCTCTCCTCTCGTGTCTATATTAAAATGCTCATCCATGCCCTTATAATCTCCCGTCTTGGCTACTGTAACATTCTACTGCTTGGACTCCCGGCCTCTCATCTCTCTCAAAGACATACGTCCATCTAGTCCAACCTTTATACCCTACCCATAATGAAAATTGGAAAGTTGCTGTGTTATGATAATGTGGATTTGAACATGTCACTGCACAGACATGCATTACAGTCTGGTCCTATTTAAAGGATAACAATTTTGTAAATAAAGTTTTTTAAAATACAGTTAAAATGAAAAGTACTTGGGACAGGGATATAGGTCAGGTAACTCCTACCTCCTAATATTGTTTCTGTGAGGGGCAAAGGCCCAAAGAAAACTGATCCTGCCAGTCTTTCTCCTGGCTTCAGAATTATCTTTAATACAGGAATAGCCCAGGAATAACCTGGCAAATGAAAACTGTATGTGCTGTAGCTCCTTAACGAAATGATGTTGGGAAGTAGGAATAATCATTCCAACCCCCCACCTCAGGTACTTTACATTTATAAAGAGTTACATTCTAAAGTATAGTTATCCTTTAACCCCCTCTGGCACTTCCACTTTTCCATTTGCTTTTTTGATTTAGATCATCGGCCTGGAGGTTTTCCCAGTGTCCATCCTGCTATTCTGATTGATCACCTGTTGCCGACCTCTGCTGTGTAAACTGACCTGCGACCTGCTCTGACCTCTGACCTGTTTACCATTCATAACCGAATCCTTGGTTCCTGTTCTGCGTTTAGTTACAATTTATTTGTCTCCATAAGAACTGACTCTATTAATACAGTGATTGACAGATGGACCATACACACACAGATAGAGTTGGCAGCTGATTGGAATGTTCATCCCTGTTCTATAGACTAACAAACTAAAATCCATGTCTGTTCACAATCAATTCTCACCACACACCAGGGAATTTTTGCTCAAAATATTGTCTCGGAACTTTAACAAGTTTTTAAATGACCAGAGAGACTTAAATTCTTAAAGGTGCAATGATAAATATATACAATATAATAGAAGAACAAAAATAGTTACCTCTCCATTGTTTCATGAACAGAATTGGTTACAATATTTCCCATTTAATAGGAATAAAGAGACAAACCAAGTTCAAGTCTCTTTCTCAGAGATTTATTACAAGACCCCCTGAAAGATCATTAGAGATTTTCGATCCTAGAGAAGTAGATCCAGACCTGCCATCTGGGGTGGATTAGGGGCCTTCTCTATTTTCCTGTCCTAGGGGGGGAAATTCCATTCAGAGGCAAGAATTAAATAAGAGAAGGAACAAAAGGTGAACTAGAGAGGGAACAATGGAGTCAAAGACGAGTGGAGAGAAGGTGAACAAGATAGGGTATGAGGACATGGGACTGTGGGTACATTTTGCCCACAGTGTGGCTAGTACATATCAATTTGCCCACAGTGTGACTGGTACATATAATTTTGCCCACAGTATCACTGGTACATATATTTTTTAAAAATTGCTTCCGCCTGCCAGAGCACCATCTTAGCCAAAAGGCTCACCCTGCCTTATGAGAGAGGCATCCCTGCAGTCAGTTATAGAAGTTTGGTGGCAATTCCCTTCTATTATCTCATTAACCAGTTTATAAATATGACTTCTGAATTCATCGAATCTGATCAGGAATTTTTCCCAGTCCACAAATACACAGGAACGATTGATCATTGCCACATAAATGGCAACAATGTTATCGCCTCCATGTACGGTTGTATAGGGAGTCGATCCAACAGAAACTTTCCATTTGGACCGATAGGCGGAAGTTTGTTGGTAGTTCTTACCATACACATTCTCGCTGTCCAACAAATCCTGTTGGATCTGAATATCGTTGATGTGTATGCCAAACTGCTATAGGTTCCTAGTTAGGAATAGATAACTGTGATTGTTTAATTGGTATGCAACAGTAACTTGCTAAAATATATATATATATTATACACATTAGAAGACAGCTATTATAGTAATGTACCCAGTCCAACCCAAACGTCTGTTCATTGTGGAAACTAATTTGATACTTCCCACCCTTTGTTCCAGTTAAAGGGGCGACCAGCTCATAGCCCACCCTGCAAGGTAAACAAGGAGATCAAGTAGCTCCTGTTTATGTTTTAATCCCTGTATTTTCATTGTCTCATCTTTTAAAACCAGAAATCTGATCACATTTTACAATGTAATGAACAAGCTCCCCTTTAAATCAGCAATTTCCTGTTCTCAGATCTGCACCTGTGTGACTATTTGGTGATGTAACAGTTGAGAGTTTGGGTCAGAGAATCACTGTGTGAGGTCAGGAGTCTCCACATCCTGTCTGCTGTACATGAGCTTGTGATATCTGTAGGTACCTTATCATGTGTCTACATAAGATATGTGGGGGACAATTTATTCTTTGTCTTTAAAGGATTGTAAATCATCCACATATTTTCATGAAGACCCCAGAAAAGATCATCATAATGCCCCATGAAGACCCCAGAAGAGATCATAATACATGAGTGGTACCCAGAGTTCCCTGTATAAATCAGTCTGTATCCTTGTGCCTTTATATAGACACAGAACTCCTCAGTGACTTCTAATATCCTTATAATTTACAGTAGGGATACATTATCCCTTATAATACATGTGTGGTACCCAGAGTTCCCTGTATAACTCAGTCTGTGTCCTTGTACCTTTTATATAGACACAGAACTCCTCAGTGTTTTGTAATATCCTTATTATTTACATAATTTAATTGAAATTCCATGGAACCTAAAATCCAATTCGAAATCCAATTTTACATTCATTTTTTAACAAATTTGCTGTCACAATTAGAAAATTTTTCACCACGATTTTCTGGGTTTTTTTTTAAATTCTTAAAATTCTGCCAGATCCACGGAAGTTCGAATCCAGGTTTGTTTCAATACCAGGAATCATCTCTAGTCATTTATCGTTACCGGAAACACGTCATCAACTACAAATGTCTAATTTTTACAGCAGGAAATTTGTGGCTGTGTACGATGTAAAATAAGAATTCCAATAACTGCGATCAAATCTGTGATGCTTTCATCTCCTCTCCTACCTTTCCCAGGAATGATGGGAAAGTAAGGGTCAACTGTCATAGACATAACATTATTAATAAGGTTCTATGTGATTTGGGGGCAGATTTTCCCCCCTTATCACATGCTAGATGACCTTGGAATGTGACCTACTGTTTTTTTCTCAGAAAGTTACGTTTGTTTCATATGGAATGTAGTAAAATGTTAAACTGGTTACATTAGTGTTCTATAAACTGGGGGTAGGGGGTTACAGAGAAACTTCTTTGTCTAAGTGAAAACTAGTCAGTATGAATAGTATGTAGAGTGACCCTCCTCTATATTATATATATATATTCTCTAACTCCAAACTTGGACCTGTAATGTATCTCCATAGTTAACCTACAGCAATTTATTTTATCTGCAATGTCCCAAAATTGGCCGCAATAGAAAATAGACCTTTGATAACTTCATCAACAATGGAGATCTCAACAAGATGTGTTTCTGTTAGGGGTAGACCTAAAGCCTTAAATTCCAAATACATTTATAATTTCCCAATAAAAGGATGAAACAGCAGTGGAGGCATCTCCTTAGGGCATGTAAAGAGACAACTGAGATTTCATATTTACCACAATATACAGACCAAAAAACGTACTGTTCTGTATACCTATGACACTGACCTTACGGTCCATTGAATAGAAGAATCTCCATGGTTTATAAATATGTCTGACTGATTTTGGAAATCAATAAGGATCGATCAGTTGGGTTGGAAATGATGACAATATTTCAGCCTGATAGACCATAATTTTGGTCCAGGTTGTCAATTGGGAACTATTGATTCTTGTAACATCATGAGCTTCAATCCCTTTTTTCCATCTGCCCTTCCTAAGCCACTTTTCTTTGCGTGTACGGAGATACATTTATATCATTTCAGACCCCAGTAATATTGTTTTAGTTTAAAAGAGGGAAAAGACCAAAGTTGAAAACCCAGAGTGGAAATATTTCTCATAAAGTAGGAAGTGTAAAAACTGCCAGACCTGCTTGTATTGTCCAGAAGTGTGAGGTGATGGGTCTGTTATAGTTAATTTGTTGATTAATGAGGACACTAAGTAGCGTCTAATTTGTTACACATGTTTGCTTATCTGTTAATATATTTTACATGTTCGTTCTGTGTAAATATATAGAAGCCTGACAGATCTGGCTGAAGACCAGTGAGGAGAGACTTTTTCTTCATCCGTTGGATCAGCCGTCTAATTGTAAGAATCGGGTGGAGGAAACAAATCGAGTGTGGGTTACACTGCTTAATAGAATAGTCAGCGAAGTCATAAGGCCCATCCATTGCACCTCGTTAAATGGCCTTTCATTGACGTTCGAGAGACTAGTTAAGAGAATGAAAATAAATGAATGAAATGATATCATAACATTGCTGCAAACCCATGATCGGAAGTTATTAGATTGTCTACAACAGGAAAAACCCTTCAGAGAATATTAATGAAAAATAAATAGAAGGGGGGTGATTTGGCTTTCTGGAATTTAATACGATGATTACATAACAAATAAAATCAGCTGCCTAAGCCATTATCCTCTGTGGTGTACACACAATATTGTGATTAAGTGAGAAATATTTCCTTAACCAGAAAGTTCTCCATGTTCAATGTGTCTCGGGAACAGGAGATTGCGGGTCAATGTTCTTTGTGTTTGACATATTAGAGCTGGAAAACCTTTACCACCAAAAGAAAAAATGTTACACCCCAGAGTTCCCTGTATAACTCAGTCTGTGTCCTTGTACCATTTTATAGACACAGAACCCCTCAGTGACTTCTAATATCCTTATAATTTACAGTAGGGGATACATTATCCCTTATAATACATGAGTGGTACCCAGAGTTCCCTG
>CM033471.1:2962807-2974504 GCA_019447015.1 Hymenochirus boettgeri | reverse complement strand
ATTTAAGCAGTGCTGATTACCTGTCTCTAGGGGATACATTATTCTTATAATACATGAGTGGAACCCAGAGTTCCCTGTATTACTCAGTCTATGTCCTTGTACCTTTATATAGACACAGAACTCCTCAGTGACTTCTAATGTCCTTATAATTTACAGTAGGGGATACATTATCCCTTATAATACATGTTTGGTACCCAGAGTTCCCTGTATAACTCAGCTGTGTCCTTGTACCTTTATATAAAACAGAAACCTCAGGGACTTCTAATAGTCTTATAATTTACAGTAGGGGATACATTATCCTTATATACATGAGTGGTACCAGAGATTCCCTGTATAACTCAGTTGTGGCCTTGTACCTTTATAGACACAGAAACTCTCAGTGACTTCTAATATCCTTAAATTTACAGTAGGGGATACATTATCCTTATAATACATGAGTGGTACCCAGAGTTCCGTATAAACTCAGTCTGTGTCCTTGTACCTTTATATGACACAGAATCTCCCAGTGACTTCTAATATCCTATAATTTACAGTAGGGATACATTATCCCTTATAATACATGGGTGTACCCAGAGTTCCCGTATAACTCAGTCTGTGTCCTTGTACCTTTATATAGACACAGAACTCCTCAGTGACTTCTAATATCCTTTATTATTACAGTAGGGGATACATTATCCCTTATAATCATGAGTGGTACCCAGAGTTCCCTGTATAACTCAGTCTGTGTCCTTGTACCTTATATAGACACAGAACTCCTCAGTGACTTCTAATATCCTTATAATTTACAGTGGGGATAATTATCCCTATAATACATGAGTGTGGACCAGAGTTCCCTGTATAATCAGTCTGTGTCCTTGTACCTTTATATGACACAGAACTCCTCGTGACTTCTAATATCCTTTAATTTACAGTAGGGGATACATTATCTTATAATACATGAGTGGTACCCAGAGTTCCCTGTATACTCAGTCTGTGTCTTGTACCTTTTATGAGACACAGAAACTCCTCGTGACTTCTAATATCCTTATAATTTACAGTAGGGGATACATTATCCCTTATAATACATGAGTGGTACCCAGAGTCCCTGTATATAATCAGTCTGTGTCCTGTACCTTTGATATAGACACAGAACTCCTCAGTGACTTCTAATATCCTTATAATTTACAGTAGGGGATACATTATCCCTTATAATACATGAGTGGTACCCAGAGTTCCCTGTATAACTCAGTCTGTGTCCTTGTACCTTTATATAGACACAGAACTCCTCAGTGACTTCTAATATCCTTATCATTTACAGTAGGGGATACATTATCCTTATAATACATGACTGGTACCCAGAGTTCCCTGTATAACTCAGCCTGTGTCCTTGTACCTTTATATAGACACAGAACTCCTCAGTGACTTCTAATATACTTATAATTTACAGTAGGGGATACATTATCCCTTATAATACATGAGTGGTACCCAGAGTTCCCTGTATAACTCAGTCTGTGTCCTTGTACCTTTATATGGACACAGAACTGCTCAGTGACTTCTAATATCCTTATAATTTACAGTAGGGGGATACATTATTCCTTATAATACATGAGTGGTACCCAGAGTTCCCTGTATAACTCAGTCTGTGTCCTTGTACCTTTATATAGACACAGAACTCCTCAGTGACTTCTAATATCCTTATAATTTACAGTAGGGGATGCATTATCCCTTATAATACATGAGTGGTACCCAGAGTTCTCTGTATAACTCAGTCTGTGTCCTTGTACCTTTATATAGACACAGAACTCCTCAGTGACTTCTAATATCTTTATAATTTACAGTAGGGGATACATTATCCCTTATAATACATGAGTGGTACCCAGAGTTCCCTGTATATCTCAGTCTGTGTACTTGTCACTTACCTAATTACTTGATGTTTATTGAGATTGAGAGAAGACTTGGGTTTGGGTAGATGGATCCATTGATGTGGCTGATTTTGGCTTTCCCTGTCCTACATTGAGTAATAAGACAGTAATTTATCTTTATCCATTAGAACATCTTCATTTGTCCTGCTGTCACCTTGGTGTTAATGAGAGGACAGAACTCTACAAGTGATAAATGACAATGGAATCCCTGTCCAGTTTGTGTACTGGAGATTGTCCGACTATTTCTAATTGGGAAAAAAGGGAGTTCAGGGTTTGATGTTACTTGGGAAATGTTTATATTTCTGCCACTTGGCTTGATGATGTTAAATGTGACACGGATGGTGGAAATCCTTAAAATAGAGCTGTAAACTCAACGGGAATGTAGCGTCTGTGTGTCAGGGAGAGGGTACGGAATGAGCCATGGTGGAACGGTATTGCAGGAATGTGACATCTCGGTTAGAAGGACAATGTGTAGCATGGGATTGGCACAACATAAGCAATGCAGTGGTTTACTGGAAATTAAAACAAGATCGGACAGGACACAGATTTACCATACAGGCACTTTAGTAGAGACGGATTGCACCTCAATGATGATGGCGCAGCTGTTTTAGGGGAGAAGATGGCTAGGGGGTTGAGTGAAAAAACTGTAATAAGTAGTGCAAGAAAGCAATTAAACAAGCTAAAATAGAAAATTAAATACGGATAGTAGAACAAAGCAAGTTTAACCTCAAGAAGTTTTTGTAAGTATATCAATAGTAAAAAGCTGAGCAATGAGAATGTGGGACCATTAAATAATGGGGCTGAGATGGTTATTAAGGATGCCGAATAGGCTAATGTGCTACACAGTTTTTCCCTCTGTATTCACTATAGAGAATCCTAGTCCTTATAGCGGGGACTGTAATAATACGAAGGGTATAAATGAGGAATATTCACTCTGTATACACTATAGAGAATCCTAGTCCTTATAGCGGGGACTGTAATAATACGAAGGGTATAAATGAGGAATATTCACTCTGTATACACTATAGAGAATCCTAGTCCTTATAGTGGGGACTGTAATAATACGAAGGGAAGGGTATAAATGAGGAATATTCACTCTGTATACACTATAGAGAATCCTAGTCCTTATAGCGGGGACTGTAATAATATGAAGGGTATAAATGAGGAATATTCACTCGTATACACTATAGAATCCTAGTCCCTTATAAGCGGGGACTGTAATAATATGAAAGGTATAAATGAGGAATATTCACTCTGTATACACTATAGAGAATCCTAGTCCTTATAGCGGGGACTGTAATAATATGAAGGGTATAAATGAGGAATATTCACTCTGTATACACTATAGAGAATCCTAGTCCTTATAGTGGGGACTGTAATAATATGAAGGGTATAAATGAGGAATATTCACTCTGTATACACTATAGAGAATCCTAGTCCTTATAGCAGGGACTGTTGTTATACCAATATTCAATAAAGGTAGTCGTTCACAGCCTGGTAACTATAGACCTGTAAGCCTAACATCAGTGGTAGGGAAGGTGATGGAAACTTTGTTACGGGATCATATCCTTGACTTTGTCTCCAGAGCTCATCTTATTAGTAGTAGTCAGCATGGATTTATGAGAAATAGATCATGCCAGACAAATTTACTTGGTTTATATGAAGAAGTGAGTAAGAAGTTAGATTCTGGTATAATAATTGATGTGGTATACATCTATATGCCATTTTGTCCTTTTAGCCATTTTGCTATGACTAGTTTTCCATCCATAGAGCAGTGGCACAGGTAGAATACAAAGCTCTCAGGTAACATGAACTTTTACAGGTGTATATTTTATTCCCTTTGAAAAGTGTATGAGTAACAGATCTACTCACCTTCAGGGCTATATTTTCCAGCCCATTAATTCCCTAACTGAATTTCTCCATTACCTTTTATCTGACCCTCAGATCTACACGTGTGTGTTAAGTACTTTATCCAGTCTGGAGGTAGAGGGGGTTATTCAATAAAAGTTCTTATCGTTTAAAATGGTGCTAATTTTGCCCCAACCAATCAGATGTTAGCTTTCAAATGTTACGTAAGTTCTGATTGGTTGGGGCAAAATTAGCACCATTTTAAACGATAAGAACTTTTATTGAATCTCCCTGAGAATCTGTTACCTGGTTAGTAACTAAACCTTGCAAATGTCTCATTGACATTGACAGAAAAAGTTCTGGAAAAGACGTGGCCACTGCAGAAATAGTGTTAAACCTGCACTAACACAATGTTACATTGGGTATTGTGTGTTTTACACTAATTTAGCCATATAGCGACCTTTATAACGATCCCCCTCTAAGTCTAATAAACACATCTCAGGTGATTCAATATTAAAATAAGGTTTTTAGTGTCTGAAGGCTTTAAGGTCAAGTTCCCCCCAAATGAAAATTTGGATATAGGTAAATAACTCAAAATGCAATAGTTAGGAACCATGAGAGATGGAAGACTAACCTATAATGCTGCCCAAAGTTTTCCTACCCCCTCTTTCTGCTTCCTGATTAGGATTAGCAGCTTTCAGTCATGGATGTGCCAATGACTAAATTCTATTCCCCTGGCTACTTCCACTAAGCAGTGGGAGATAAAAGTCCAAAGTTCCGATGAAACTGAAGGTATAAATAGCAATAGCATGTAATGGTCCGAGGAACACGTACATATAACCAAACCTTCTTCACATGCAAACTATTATTGAGTTTCTGCATCACATATTCCAGAATTAAAATTTAAAGTTCAATAATTATCGAAATCCGGAAAAAGCTCCAAAATCCGACTAAGTTCGACTAAATTTGATTAGAAGGAGAGGACCAACCCCCACAATCACATGTCCTGTTTACATGGGAATCACCGGAACTTACAATTAGCCCCTTAGTTCTCCATTAATGTGGATGAGGAGCTGAATATTCACAGTCCGTGTGATCTCAGGGCTATGTGGCTCCATGTGTTTGGGTCCTTTCTCCGCCTGCCTCTGCTTGGCTCCCCCTGCAAGCTGGGAACATCTCCAGTTATCCACCAGCTGCGCTTGGTATCCAGTAGATAAATGACTGTGTCATATGAAGTATTTATATAGTCGGGATTAACATGCTGACTTACCATCAATGGTTGAGTTGAACTGAATGTAGCCAACACCTGTTTTATTTCATCTAAGGAATCACAGTAATTAAATAATGTGATCCAGAAAGGGAAACCCTAAAAATACATTGTGTACCGAATACAAAGTGTATAGTATTTATTAAAGGTAAAAGTCTCCCCCAGACTGAAATACTTACCTGTTCTCCCTGATCCACTGGTAAGTAGATATTCCTCTCAATCCTCCTCTCTCCAGCTTTAATCTATGAGAATATACAATCTTGCACCGTAGTGGAATGACGTGTCCAATGACTTGAAGATGTTCCCCAAGTGGCCTCCTCCGTGCAAGTACAAATTCAGAAGAAGAGAATCAGGAAGAACATTGTCTTACTGGCAAAGGTAAGTATTGTGGACTGAGGGGCAGTGACAGGTTCATTTACCTTTGTGAAAATTTAAATTTGAGGCTTAAACTTGCCCTTTAAAATAGAACTAAAGTCTAACAATAATTTAGGTTGAGGCTTGGTGAAAGAGGAGAAGGAAGAGAAGCCATTACCTACAATTCCACCAGCGAGAGGGACATTGTTAGAATTCGCAAAATGGGGACTGAAAGAAGGGAAGGAGAATGGAGGAGAATGGACTGAAAGAAGGGAAGGAGAATGGAGGAGAATGGACTGAAAGAAGGGAAGGAGAATGGAGGAGAATGGACTTAAAGAATGGAAGGAGAATGGAGAAGGCCAGGTTAGCCTCCCTTCCCTTCCATTATTTACAGTCCAATCTTCGCGTCCATTCTCCATTCCACCTCTCATTGCAGTCCATTCTCTCCATTACTTCCCTTATTTCAGTCCATCTCCTCATTTCCTTCATTCTTTCAGTCCATCTCCCTCCATTCTATTCCCTTTTTAGCCATTATCTCCAGTCTTCCATTCTTTCAGTCCATTCTCCGCCATGCCTTCCATTCTTTTCATAAGTCACATTTTCTCCATTCTCCTCCACCTTCTTTCAGTCCATTCTCACTCCATTCCCTTCCTTCTTTCAGTCCATCCTACCTCCATTCTCCTTCCCTTCTTTGACAGTCCATTTCCTCTCAGTCTCCTTCCCTTTTTCAGTCAATCTCCCCATTCCTCATTCCCTTCTTCAGTCTTCTTCTCCATTTACCATTCTTTCAGTTCATTCTCATCATTCTCCTTCCATTTTCAGTCCATTCCTCCATCCTCTCCTTTTTCAGTCCATTTCTTCCATTCTCCTTCCTTCTCGTCAGTCCATCTCCTCCATTCTCTCTCCTTCTTTCAGTCCATTCTCTTCATCTCCTTCCCTTTTCATGGCCATATCCTCCATTCTCCTCCCCTTCTTTCAGTCCATTCTCCTCCATTCTCCTTCCATTCTTTCAGTCCTTCGTCCTCCCATCCATTTACTTCCCTTTTCAGTCATTCCTCCTCCATTCTCCTTCCATCATTTCAGTCCGATTATCCCATTAACCAAGAAACAGCCGGGACCTGTCAGAGAAGCTCAATGTGAATTGCTCTTGAGGGTAATTTTTCATTCTTTCTTTTCGGTTCTTCAAATGAAATTCTGAATCTAAAACGTAAATTTAATGCTGGTACGAGCACGTGGGCACTGAGAATCAGACCCCCCCCTGGGTGCGCAATCTAAACACCTGCTGGTCTTCTCCAGAGCCCCTGATGGTGGAGATGTTGTGCAGCAAAGCAGGTGCCAGTTTGCAGCCATAAAGGGAAAGATCTGTCCCAGCACAGATGGAAGGTCGTGGATAGGAAGGTCCAAAACAGTACTGAGGAGGACAGGGAAGACAGCAGAGGACGGGCTGGAGGTCAGAACACTGGCAGACAAGGTTCAGCCTCAATAACGGAGCAAACAGGTCCCAAGGCAGGCAGAACAGGATTGGTGGTCAAACAGGCAGAGTTCAGTAATGGAAGAAATCAAATCAGGCAATAGGCAGGAAAACAGACAAAGGTCAGGAGCTGAACTAGACAAAACAAAAGGCCAGACCTTTACGTCTTTACGTCTCGTGACGTGATGTGGGCACCGAATCTCGATTGTTCAAAATTGGAGTTCGATGATTCGATATTCACCGATTTGAGGAGTGTTCAGGACAATCGGAGACGCCAAGTTAGAATATTGCCCGCAAAGAGGGGGAATCACTGCTGGACTATGAAATTACGCCTTGAAAATTCGTGTTTATTTCCTCCTGGTGATCCTGTGGGCGGTTATCATCCAGGTGATGGCAAAAATCACTGATAGCGGAGAGAACGTCTTGGTGTTACCGATAAATTTCTTCTAATACTACATGTGACTATTCCTATAAGACTCACATGGGGTCGGCCCCATTTATACCTAGGAGATTAGCCCCATTTATACCTAGGAGATCAGCCCCATTTATTCCTAGGAGGTCGGCCCCATTTATACCTAGGAGGTCGGCCCAATTATACCTAGGAGGTCGGCCCCATTTATACCTGGAGATCGGCCCCCATGATACCTAGGAGAGTAGGCCCCAATTTTATACCTAGGAGGTCGGCCCCATGTATACCTAGGAGGTCGGACCCCGTTTATTACATAGGAGGTCGGCCACACATTTATACTAGGAGGCGCGCCCCATTAATACTAGGAGGTCGGCCCCTATTTATACTAGGAGGTCGGCCCCATTTCTACCTAGGAGATCGGCCCATTTATACCATAGGAGGTCGGCCCCATTTGTACTAGCGAGATAAGACCCATTATACCCTAGGGGAGATCAGCCCCTTTATACCTAGGAGGTCGGCCCCATTTATACCTAGGAGGTCGGCCCCATTTATACCTAGGAGGTCGGCCCCATTTATACCTAGGAGGTCGGCCCCATTTATACCTAGGAGGTCGGACCCCGTTTATTACATAGGAGGTCGGCCACACATTTATACTAGGAGGCGCGCCCCATTAATACTAGGAGGTCGGCCCCTATTTATACTAGGAGGTCGGCCCCATTTCTACCTAGGAGATCGGCCCATTTATACCATAGGAGGTCGGCCCCATTTGTACTAGCGAGATAAGACCCATTATACCCTAGGGGAGATCAGCCCCTTTATACCTGAGGAGATCGGCCCCTTTATACCTAGGAGGTCGGCCCCATTTATACCTAGGAGTGGCCCCATTTATACCTAGGAGGTCGGCACCCATTTATACCTAGGAGGTCGGCCCCATTATACTAGGAGGTCGGCCCCACTTATACCTAGGACCCCCCCCCCCCCCTCAACGGTCGCCAAATTTATACTAGGAGATCGGCCCCATTTGTACCTAGGAGATCAGCCCCATTTATACCTAGGAGATCGGCCCCATTTACCTTAGGAGATCGGCCCCATTTGTACTAGGACGATCACCCATTTATACCTAGGAGAGCGGCCCCATGTATACCTAGGAGATCGGCCCCATTATACCTAGGAGGTCGGCCCCATGTATACCTAGGAGGTCGGCCCCATTTTACCTAGGAGATCGGCCCATTTTATACTAGGAGGTCGGCCCCATTGTCCCTAGGAGGGATCGGCACCACTTTTATAACTAGGAGATCGGCCCCATTTTGTACTAGGAGATCGGCCCCATTTATCCTAGGAGATCGCCATTATATACCTAGGAGATCGGCCCCATTGTACCTAGGAGATCGGCCCCATTATACCTAGGAGGTCGGCCCATTTTACCTAGGAGATCGGCCCCATTGACCTAGGAGATAGCCCATTTATACCTAGGAGATCGGCCCCATTTATCTCTAGGAGATCGGGCCACATTGATACCTAGGAGGTCGGCCCCATTTATAACTAGGAGATCGGCCCCATTTATACCTTAGGAGGTCGGACCCATTTTATACCTAGGAGGTCGGCCCCATTTATACCTAGGAGATCACCCCATTTATACCTAGGAGGTCGGCACCTTATACCTAGGAGGTAGGCCCATTTGTCACCTAGGAGATCAGCCCCCAATTTTCTACCTAGGCGATCAGCCCCATTTAATACCTAGGAGATCAGCCCCATGATAACTAGGAGATAAGTCCCATTTATTACCTAGGAGGTAAGCCCCATGTATACCTAGGAGGTCGGCCCATTTATATAGGAGATCAGCCCCATTTATACCTAGGAGGTCAGCCCATTATACCTAGGAGGTCGGCCACCATTTCTACATAGGAGATCAGTCCCATTATACTCAGGAGGTTGGACCCATTTATACCTATGAGATCAGACCCATTTATACCTAGGAGGTCGGCCACCATTATACCGGGAGATCAGCCCCATTTATACTAGGAGGTCAGCCCCATTTGCGTACCTCGCGAGATCAGCCCCATTTAACAAGGAGATCAGCCCCATTTATACCTAGGGATCGGCCCCATTGTACCTAGGGGTCGGCCCATTTATACTAGGAGATCAGTCCCTGATACCTAGGAGGTCGGCCCCATTTATACCTAGGAGGTCGGCCCCATTTTGAGTTTTGCTTGGGTTTTTTTCCCATGTGAATTCTGGGTACAGTGCTAGTGCGGAGTTTAAGGGCTGTTGGTCGTCTCCAGAGCCCCTGATTGTATTGAGGTTACAGGGGAAGCCCCCAGGTCACCGTCCCAGAGAAAAGAAATAATGATAAGCATAATGATGGTGGAGAAGTTTCTAAAACAGGGAGACTGATGAAAGCAAATTCCAAAGGAAGTTAAGACAATCAGGAAGGCGGTAGAAACTTTCCTATAACAAAGATGCGGATTCATGATTCTCAATTTCTTTAAATTTAAAGGGATCCCAACACACACCCCTTCATCTTCCTCAAAGGGCTTCGCACCACCGCATGTGGCAGCAGAGATGATGACTGCTGTAGCTTGCTAGTGGAAAAAGCCGATGATTGGGATGTGCGCCAGTTGCTGGATATCTTATTACAACTAAAATTGTGGTGCACTGTTCCTTAGATCTAACTCCCATATACATTCCCCCTTTCAACATGTGTCAAGACTCAGCACAATGACAATTCAAGACAATTCATAGAAATGTCCTTTTCTTTAAATGATTTCAAAAGATGACAAACAAATTGTGTTACGGCCATTGCATGGGCATCGCAGAATGTGTCAAGAGGCGCGCCGTACAGACAAAGTGGGTGGGGCTTTGGTGTGGGGCGTAGCTTGAGTATGGGCACAGCACCAACAACCCACCCAGGGCAGTTTTAGTGCAAGTCTGCAGAAAAGAACTGCCAGAGAAGTCTTCTAAATGTAGGCCAAACAAGCGTACCTGAAACTCCACCCACAAAGCCTGCTATATGCCAGCCGTGGATTTTCCAAATTGCACATTAATGCGCTTTAATATTGCAGCCTTCCCCCGCTCCTATCTTGTGTGTATAAAGTGGGGGGGGCGCACCTTCCCCTATGAGGCCCATTGGCACCAGCGCAGATCTGATTTTGTTTTATACTTTATTTAGTCCACATTTGACTTACTTGGCAGTTGGAAGTACCTTCCAAAAAATTTCCTTCATGTACACGTGAGAGAAATCTACACGCATGTGCATGTACATTTCACATTCACTGCAGTGACTTCTCTGTGCATAAATATGCGACCACTTCTCATTGCAGGAACCCTAATAGTGATGATCCATCCCATGGGTGAATCAGTTGCCTCAATTGAGATATGATCATGTTACACTCAACAGTAGAGATGGCAGAAACTATGTAAAGTTCGGGTCCATTTTCGAACTTCAGAGAAAGTTGGAAAGTTCTGAATTCGGACCCATTAAAGTCAATGGAGTGATAGTTCGAAAAGTCTGGGTGATTTACCTACTAAACTAACATGGTCAATTACGTGTATAATAGCTGTACACCTGGGCGAAATGTCTGGGGAACACGTCACTGTCACCAAAACATGTTAAAACACTTCTTAAACACGATGGGCAATTGTCAGGTTCTGAGCAGCTACATTCGACGATATTTCGAGGATATCGAACAAAGTAAGACCCTTCCTGGTTCTCCCTCCCTTTTTTTTTCCTTTTTTTTCTTTTTTTTATTTGTGTGTTCTGGGGGTTTCGTTTTTTGTTTATTGTTGGCTACTTCGCCGGGTTAGCAAACGCGCCGGCAAATGCGATAATATTGAAAATCAGCCCTCATTTTAGTTCAACCTCAGGAGATTCGTCCCCATTTTTTGTACCTAGCGGAATTTAGTTTCGCCTCCCGTGCTCCATTTATACCTATGAATCGGCCCCCCAATTTATACCTAGAATCGGCCCCGTTTATAACCTAGGAGGGGTGTGCAAGGTCGTAACCCATTTATAACCTAGGATTTCGGACCCCATTTTATACCTAGGGGAGGTGGCCCCATTTATACCTAGGAGGTCCGCCCCACCCATTTATAACCTAAGGGTCTGTCCCCATTTATACCTAGGAGGTCGGTCTAGGAGGTGGTCGGGCCCCATTTATACCTAGGTAGGTCCGGCCCCCATTTAATACATATGAGGGGGTCGGCCCCCCTTTATATAACCTAGGGAGGTCGCCCCATTACCTAGGAGGTCGGCCCCATTTTATACCTAGGAGACTAGGAGATCAGCCCCATTTATACCTAGGAGATCGGCCCCATTTATACCTAGGAGATCGGCCCCATTTATACCTAGGAGGTCGGCCCCATTTATACCTAGGAGATCGGCCCCATTTATACCTAGGAGGTCGGCCCCATTTATACCTAGGAGGTCGGCCCCATTTATACCTAGGAG
>CM033471.1:2946429-2961974 GCA_019447015.1 Hymenochirus boettgeri | reverse complement strand
CTCATTTTAGTTCAACCTCAGGAGATTCGTCCCCATTTTTTGTACCTAGCGGAATTTAGTTTCGCCTCCCGTGCTCCATTTATACCTAATCGTCATTATTAGCCAGGACACCCCCATTTATCCAGAGTCGCGCCCCTATTATAACCTAGGAGGTGTCAAGGTCGTCACCCATTTTACCTGGGAGATCACCCCATTTATACCTAGGGAGGTGGCCCCATTTATGACCTAGGAGTCCAGCCCCACCATTTATAATCCTAAGGTTGTCCCCATTTATTACCTGAGGAGTCCCGGATACTAGGAGTGAGAATCAGGCTCCCATTTATACCTAGTAGGTCGGACCCCCATTTAATACACTATAGTCGGCCCCCATTTATATACCCTAGGGAGGATCGCCCCATTACCTAGGAGGTCGGCCCCATTTAATACCTAGGGATCAGCCCCCATTTATACCTAGGAGGTCGCTCCCATTTATAACCTAGGAGATCGGCCCCATTTATACCTAGGAGAATCGGCCCCTTTATACCTAGGAGGTCGGCCCCATTTGATAACCTGGAATCGGCCCCCATTTATACCTAGGAAGATCGGCGGCCCATTTATACCTAGGAGATCGCCCCATTTATACCTAGGAGGTCGGCTCCCATTTATACCTCGGAGAATCGGCCCCTTTGTACCTAGGAGTCATCCCCATTTATACCTAGGAGATCGTCCCCATTTATACCTAAGAGATCGGCCCATTATGACCTAGGAGGTCGGCCAGGCCCCATTTATACCTAGGAGATCAGCCCCATTTATACCTAGGAGGTCGGCCCCATTTATACCTGGGAGATCAGCCCCATTTATACCTAGGAGGTCAGCCCCATTTGTACCTAGGAGATCAGCCCCATTTATACCTAGGAGATCAGCCCCATTTATACCTAGGAGATCGGCCCCATTTGTACCTAGGAGGTCGGCCCCATTTATACCTAGGAGATCAGTCCCATTTATACCTAGGAGGTCGGCCCCATTTATACCTAGGAGGTCGGCCCCATTTTGGTTTTGCTTGGGTTCCCAGTGAATTCTGGGTACAGTGCTAGTGCGGAGTTTAAGTGGCTGTCTGGTCTTCTCCAGAGCCCCTGATTGTATTGATGTTACAGGGAAGCCCCCAGGTCACCGTCCCAGAGAAAAGAAAATAATGTAACATAATGACTGGTGGAGAAGTTTCTAAAACAGGGAGACTGATGAAAGCAAATTCCAAAGGAAAGTTAAGAACAATCAGGCAGGTCGGTAGAAACTTTTATAACAAAGAGCGGATTCATGATTCTCAATTTCTTTAAATTTAAAGGGATCCCACACACACCCCTTCATCTTCCTCAAAGGGATTCGCACCACCGCATGTGGCAGCAGAGATGATGGATTGCTGTGAGCTATGCAGTGTAAAAAGCCAGATGATTGGTATGTGCGCCAGTTGCTGGATATCTTATTACAACAAATGTTGTGCCTGTTCCTTAATCTAACTCCCATATCATTTCCCCTTTCACACAATGTGTCACATACTCATCACAATGACAATTCCAAGACAATTCATAGAAATGTCCTTTTCTTAAATGATTTCAAAAGATGACAACAAATTGTGTTACGGCCATTGCATGGGCATCCGCAGAATGTTGTCCAAGAGGCGCCGCCGCTACAGACAAAGTGGGTGTGGCTTTTTGTGTGGGCGTAGCTTGCGTATGGGCACAGCACCAACAACCCACCCAGGGCAGTTTTAGTTGCAAGTCTTGCAGAAAAGAACTGCCAGAAAGTCTTCTAAATGTGGCAACAAGCGTACCTGAAACTCCACCCACCACGCCTGCTACTCTGCCCAGCGTGGGATTTTCCACATATGCACATTAATGCGCTTTTAATATTGCAGCCTTCCCCGCTCCTATCTTGTGTGTATAAAGTGGGGGGGGGCGCACCTTCCCCTATGAGGCCCATTGGCACCAGCGCAGATATTGATTTTGTTTTATACTTTATTTAGTCAACATTTGCCTTACATTGGATTGGAATTACCTTCCAAAACATTTCTTCATGTACACGTGAAGAGGAAATCTACCACGCATGTGCATGTACTTTCACATTTCACTGCAGTGACTTCTCTATGCCTAAATATGCGACAACTTTCTCATTGCAGGAACCCTAATAGTGATTATCCCTGCCCACTGGGTGATCAGTTGCTCAATTGAGATCTGAGCATGTTCACTCAACAGTAGAGATGGCAGAACTATGTAAAGTTCGGTCCATTTTCGAACTTCAGAGAAAGTTGGAAAGTTCGAATTCGGACCCATTAAAGTCAATGGAGTGATAGTTCGAAAAGTCCGGGTGATTTACAGCTAAACTAACAATGGTCACTTACTGTAAATAGCTGTGACACCTGGGAAATGGTCTGGGGAACACGTCACTGTCACCAAAACATGTTAAACACTTCTTAAACACGAGTGGGCAATTGTCAGGTTCTGCGCAAGCTACATTCGACGATACTTTCGAGGATTATCGAACAAACGTACGACCCTTCCTGGTTAGCGAACGGTACATTCGAGGGTTAGCAAACGGCCAGGAAATGCGATAATTATTGAAAATACAGCCCCAAGTCCGAAAAACAAACTAGTTTGAGCTCAAGTTCGAGTTCTAGTCCATCCCTACAGCCAATGACGCAGAGTCCCTTGTATTTCCAACATTGCCAGGTTATAAATCATTAAGTCATGGGATCTAAGTTAAGATGACTAATGATTAGTTTTATATTATAATATACCAGCAAACCCCCGATTCTATACAGATCCATCCCCCGGTGGGCTTCCCGGACCCACCTGTGGGCGTTGGTTAGAAGGCGTCACATGGCCAGCGTCCATGCATATTGACAACCTTCTTTCAGTACATAGGATATTTCTAGTCTTCCTATTGATATCGTGGAATAAACCATCGTTCGGTTTCAGTTAAATGCCCTGTCAACTGATTTGGTTCCATTGTGAGTTCCTATTAGAAATGTAATATCGGCTCCACCTAGAAAACACACACAGCAGTCAGTCGTATCAAGGAGAAGTGAAGAGGAATTTTAATAGCAGATTAAACCGGTCCAGACTGTAGTAATAAGCTATTAGACAATCTATCTTTAATGCACACATGGCTGGGAAAGCAATAGTTCATTGTGCCTTTAACTGCTCATATTTCCCCCGGATGTCATCAAGTAAATTGGTTTTCACAGCCACATAACAGGTTAATTTTTCTGCTTTACTGGTTTGGCTGCTCATTGTTTTGTCTTCTGCCTCCATTAATCTTTAATACAATTATAGAAAGTTGCCCGTCTGTCTTTCCAATATGCACAGTACAGCTACAATTATATATATAGGGAATAAATACCATTATCAACCTCCAACCTGAGCAAAGCCACCCACAAAACAACCAGTGTCCAATTAATGTCCACTGTGATTGATTATAATGATCTAGCGAGCGCACGTGGGTGTTTATAAGATCGAACAGGTCTCAGAGATCCGTCAGATAATTGTATGGCGGATTCTACACTCGATATCAATCACTATTGGTCGATCAAACGCAAAAAAAAGGAATTGATGTTTTTAATGAAAGGGGCTTAATGGACCGTTCAATGGAACCTAATAAAGGTCCCGCGTACGGTTACGTAACGCATTCGACTAAAGTACAAACCATGTTTTATTTTGAAGTGACGTCTAGAAGTGATGAGGAACCTGACGGGTATCAGTCTCCATATAGAACCCACATGGCCGTAGAACTTATTTTGCAGATGCTTTGGATTCAGTGGATCCTGTTTCACAAGTTGAGATTGTTCCATTCATTATCAGCCGTAAGGAGTGAACTTCCTGTTATCCGCAGGCTCATTCAGTCCGGAACGACCCAGTGAACAAGTAGAAAAAGAAGAAAGAGTCTCTTAATATGGCGCAGTAACGTTCATGCGATGGAGGATTTAACGCCATTAGGCCGCACTAACGTGTTTTTCACGCATTTACGCACCTGTTTTGTGCACGAGATTGCACGTTCGTTTTTGGTTAAAACTGAAAGTGCGGAACCGCATGCGTTTTGAGTGCACCATTTTTTACGCAAGCGCATGTGTTTATATATTAAATTACAAAAACACACCGTCAAAACGGCAGGTCAGAAACAACGCACCTGAATCGCATACATGCATCTGTGTCAATAATGATTTAGTGCATTCGATAACGCTTTAGTGCGTTCGATAATGATTTAGTGCGTTCCATAATGATTTAGTGCATTCGAAACGCTTTAAGTGTGCGTTCGATGATTTAGAGTGCTTTCCATACCGATTTAGTGCATTCGATGAACGCTTTAGTGCGTTCGATAAAGATTTAGTGCGTTCGATAACGCTTTAGTGTGTTCGATAATGATTTAGTGCGTTCGATAACGCTTTTGTGCGTTCGATAACGATTTAGTGCATTCGATAACGCTTTAGTGTGTTCGATAACACTTTAGTGCATTTGATAACGCTTTAGTGCGTTCGATAACAGTTTAGTGCGTTCGATAACGCTTTAGTGCGTTCGATAACGATTTAGTGCATTCGATAACGCTTTAGTGTGTTCGATAACACTTTAGTGCATTTGATAACGCTTTAGTGCGTTCGATAACGGGGAGGGGCGGCATTGTGTCCTGAAGGTGGACCACCACGTTGTCTAATGGCAACCAGTGGGGGTGTGCTAATGGCCCCCAGTTGTCTAATGGCCCCGGTATCTAATGCCCCGTTGTCTAATGGCCCCTTGTCTAAATTGGCCCCCGGTGGCTATGTCCCCGGTGTCTCCTGGCCCCCCCGTTTCCTAAGGTCCCCGTTGTCTAATGTCCCCCGTTGTCTATGGCCCCCGTTGTCTAATGCCCCCTTGTCTAATGGCCCCTTGTCTCTTGCCCACCCCGTTGTCTAATGGCCGACCCCCGTTGTCTAATGGCCCCCCGTTGTCTAATGGCCCGCCGTTGTTGTAATGGCCCCTGTCCGTTGTCTAATTGGCCCCCGTTTGTCTAATGGGCCCCCAGTTGTCTAATGGCCCCCGTGTCTAATGGCCCCCGTTCTATGGCCCCCTTTTGTCTACTGGCCCCGTTATCTATGGCCCACCGTTATCTAAGGCCCCATCTGATGGCCCCTTATCTAATGGCCCCCGTTATCTAATTGGCCCCGTTATCTAATGCCCCCGTTTTCTAATGGCCCCCGTGTCCTAATGGCCCGTTGTCCTATGGCCACCCGTTGTGCTAATGGCCCCCGTTATCCCTACAATGCCCCGTTATTAATGGCCCCCGTTTATCTAATGGCCCCGTTGTCATATGGCCCCGTTTCTAATGGCCCCCGTTTCTAATGGCCCCGTTATCTAATGCCCTTGTCCTTGCCCCGTTGTTTAATGCCCCCCGTTGCACCTGTATGGCCCCCGTTGTCTAATGGCGCCCCGTTGTCGTAATGGCCCCCCGTTATCTAATGCCCCCGTTCTAATGGCCCCCGTTATCTAATGGCCCCGTTGTCTAATGGCCCCGTTGTCTAATGGCCCCGTTGTCTAATGCCCCGGTTATCTGTATGGCCCACGTTGTTCTATGGCCCCGTTGTCCCACGTTGTAATGGTCCACCCTTTCTAATGGCCCCTTTGGCCCCAGTTGTCTAATGGCCCCCGTTGTCTATCCCCCGTTTGTCTAATGGCCCCCTTTGTCTAATGGCCCCCGTTGTGCTAATGGCCCCCGTTATGTCTAATGCCCCCCGTTGTCTAATGGCCCCGTATGATCTAATGGCCCCGTTGTCCTAATGGCCACCAGTTTCTACTGGCCCCCTTGTCTAATGCCCCCGTTGTCTAATGCCCCGTTGTCTATGGCCCGTGTGTCTAATGGCACCCGTTTCTAATGGCCCCCGTTATCTAATGGCCCCCCGTTATCTAGTGGCCCCCGTTGTTCTAATGGCCCCTTGTCTAATGGCCCCCCGTTCTATGGCCAGGCCGTTATCTAATGGCCCCGTTTCTAATGGCCCCGTTGTCTAATTGCCCCGTTTAAGGCCGTGTCTAATGGCCCCGTTGTCTCCAATGGCCCCGTTGTCTAATGGGCCCACTTCTTCAATGGCCCCGCGTTGTTAATGGCCCCCGTTATCCTAATGGCCCCCGTCTCTAAGGCCCCCGTTTATCTAATGGCCCCCGTTGTCTATGGCCCCCGTTGTCTAATGGCACCTCGTGTCTAATGGCCCCAGGTATGTTCTAATGGCCCCGTTATCTAATGCCCCGTTGTCAATCCCCCGTTTGTCTAATGTCCCCCGTTGTCCTAGATGGCCCCCGTTGTCTAATGCGCCCCGGGTGTCTAATGGCCCCCCGTTATCTAATGGCCCCCGTTATCTAATGGCCCCGTTATCTAATGCCCCCGTTATCTAATGGCCCCGTGTCTAATGGCCCCCGTTGTCTAATGCCCCGTGTCTATGGTCCGTTGTCTAATGGCCCCCGTTATTATGCCCACGTTGTCTAATGGCCCCGTTGTCTAATGGCCCCGTTATTAATGGTCCCCCGTATCTAATGCGCCCGTTTCGAATAATGGCCCCGTTGTCTAATGGCCCCCGTTGTCTAATGGCCCCGTTGTCTAATGGCCCCCGTTTTAATGGCCCCGTTGTCTAATGGCCCCCGTTGTCTAATGGTCCCCGTTATCTAATGGCCCCCGTTATCTAATGGCCCCGTTGTCTAATGGCCCCGTTATCTAATGGCCGCCCGTTGTCTAATGGCCCCGTTGTCTAATGGCCCCGTTGTCTAATGGCCCCCGTTGTCTAATGCCCCGTTGTCTAATGGCCCCGTTGTCTAATGGCCCCGTTGTCTAATGGCCCCCGTTATCTAATGGGCCCCGTTATCTAATGGCCCCCGTTATCTAATGGCCCCCGTTGTCTAATGGCCCCGTTGTCTAATGGCCCCCGTTTCTAATGGTCCCCGTTATCTAATGGCCCGTTGTCTAATGGCCCCCGTTGTCCCTAAATGGCCCCGTTGTCTAATGGCCCCCCGTTGTCTAATGGCCCCCGTTATCTAATGGTCCCCGTTATCTAATGGCCCCCGTTATCTAATGGCCCCCCGTTATCTAATGGCCCCCGTTGTCTACTGGCCCCGTTGTCTAATGGCCCTTGTCTAATGGCCCCGTTGTCTAATGGTCCCCGTTATCTAATGGCCCCCGTTATCTAATGGCCCCCGTTATCTAATGGCCCCCGTTTGTCTAATGGCCCCCGTTGTCTAATGGCCCCGTTGTCTAATGGCCCCCGTTATCTAATGGCCATCCCAGTTATCGATCTAATGGCCCCCGTATCTAATGGCCCCCCGTTATCTAATGGAATGCAATCACATTTTTTTGGCGACCGCATGCATTTCAATAGTGCACGATTTCTCGCCCCATTGTACCTAGGAGGATCGGCCCCCATTTTCATACTAGCGAGGGGTCGGCCCCCATTTTTACCTAGGAGACGGCCCCAATTTGCTACCTAGGATCAGCACCATTTATACCTAGGAGATCGGGCCCATTTATATCTATGGGAGAGATCGGCCGGCCCTCAGTTTAATACCTAGGAGGTCGGCCGCCCATTTATACCTAGGAGATCGCCCCATTTATTTACCTAGAATGGTCGGCCCCCTTCCCCCATTTATACTAGGAGGTCGGACCCATTTATACCTAAGGATGATCAGCCCATTTATACCTTTTTTTTTTTTTTTGAGGTCGGCCACCCATCCCATTCCCATTATATATAACCAGGAGTCGGCCCCATTTTTACCAAGGAGATCAGCCCATTTTAGACCTAGGAGATCAGCCCCCTTTATACCTAGGAGATCAGCCCCATTTATACCTAGGAGGGAGATCCCCGTTCCCAATTTATACCTAGTGAGGTCAGGCCCATTTATACCTAGGATGGTCGGCCCCCATTTATAGACATAGGAGATCAGCCAAATTTATACCTAGGAGTCAGCCCATTTATACCCTAGTGGTCGGCCCCATTTCTTACCTAGGAGATCAGTCCCATTTTATACTCAGGAGGTTGGCCCAATCCCATTTATACCTAGGAGATCAGCCCCATTTCTACTAGGAGGTCGGCCCAATTATACCTGGGAGATCGCCCCAAAATTTTTCATACGTAGGAGGTCAGCCCCGCATTTGTACCTAGAGATTCAGCCCCCATTTATACCTAGGAGATCCCAGCCCCATTTATACCTAGGGATCGGCACCATTGGCTACCTAGGAGGTCGGCCCATTTTCACCTAGGAGATCAGTCCAATTTATAAATAGAGGGTAGGCCCCATTTATACTAGGAGGTCGGCCCCCCCCTTTTGGTTTTGCTTGGTTCCCAGTGAATTCTGGGTACCAGTGCTAGTGCGGTAGTTTAATGGCTGGTCTGGTCTTCTCCAAGCCCATATTGTATTGATGCTTTAAAGGGAAGCCCCCAGGTCACCGGCCCAGAGAAAAGAACAGAAACATAAGGAAAAGAAAATATGTAACATAATGGACTGGTGGAGAAGTTTCTATAAAACAGGGGAGATGATGAAAGCAAATTCCAAAGGAAAGTTAAGAACAATCAGGCAGGCTCGGTAGAACTAGAAACTTTTAGAACCAAGATGCTGGATTCATGATTCTCAATTTCTTTAAATGTTAAAGCGGTCCCACACACACCCCTTCATCTTCCTCAAAGGGATTCGCACCACCGAATGTGGCAAGCAGGCGATGATGGAATATGGATTGCTGTGAGCTATGCAGTGTACTCTTAGGTAAAAGCCAGAGGATGGAGCCTTATGTGCCCGCCAGTTGCTGGATATCTTATTACAACAAAATGTTGCTGCCTGTTACCTTCTGTTCCTTAATCTAACTCCCATACATTCCCCTTTACAAAATGTGTCAAATACTCATCACAATGCACTTCCAAGACAAATTTCATAGAAATGTCCTTTTCTTAAATGATTTCAAAAGATGACCCACAAATTGTGTTACGGCAATTGCATGGGCCCATCCGCAGAACCAGACAGAATGTTGTCCCAAGAGGCGCCGCCTACTCTCACAGACAAAGTGGGTGTGTGGCTTTGTGTGTGGGCGTAGACTAGCTTGCCGTTATGGGCACAGACCACCAACAACCCACCCAGGGCAGTTTTAGTTGCCCACGTCGTGCAGAAAAGAACTGCCAGAAAGTCTTCTAAAGTGGCAATTTTTTTTTTTTTACTGGCAACCAAGCGTACCTTGAATGAAAACTCCACCCCACAACGACCAGCCTCGCCCTAGCTCTGCCCAGCGTGGGATTTTCCACATATGCAATTAATGCCCGCTTTTAATATTGCCAGCCTTCCCCGCCTCCTATCTTGTGGTATAAAGATGGGGCGGGGGGCCGCCACATTCCCCTATGAGAGCCATTGGCACCAGCGCAGATATTGATTTTGTTTATCCTGTATTTAGTCAACATTTGCATTACCATTGGATTGGAATTACATTCCAAAACATTTCTTCATGTACAAGTGAAGAGGAAATCTACCACGCATGTGCCATCTTATGCACATGTATACTTTCAACATTTCACTGCATGACTTCTCTGCTGCCTAAATATGCGACAATTTTATCATTGCAGGAACACCTAATAGTGATTATCCCTGCCCACTGGGTGGTGGATCAGTTGCTCAATTGAGATCTGAGCATGTTCATTCACTCCACAGTAGAGAGATGGCCAAACTATGTAAAGTTCGCGTCCATTTTCGAAACTTCAGAGAAAGTTGGAAGCAAAGTTCGAAATTCTGGACACATTAACGTCATAGCGTGATGAGATGATATTTCGAAAAGTGCCGGGTCGATTACAGCTAAACTAACAATGCGTCACTACTGTAAATAGCTCGTGGACACCTGGGAAATGGTCTGGGGAAAAAACGCACTGTCACCAAAACATTGATTACACGTTAAAACTTCTTGTTAAACACGAGCTGGGAAATTGTCAGGTTTCTGCGCAAGGCTAACATTCGACGATACTTTCGAGGATTATGAACAAACGTACGACCCTTCTGCGTTTAGCGAACGGTACATCGAGGGGTAGCCAACACGGCCAGGAGAGGAAACAGGAAAGAAATGCGCATAGATAATTATTGAAAATAAGCCCCCACGTCGAAAGAAAACAACTAGTTTGAGGCTCAAGTTCGAGTCTAGTCCATACCTAAAGCAATGACGCCGAGTCCCTTGTATTTCCAACATTGCCAGGTTATAAATCATTAAGTCAGGGGATCTAAAGGTAAGATGACTAATGATTAGTTTTATCATAAGATACCAGCAAACCCCGATTCTATACAGCATCCATCCCAGGTGAGGCCTTACAGCGACCCACTCTGTGGGCGTTGGTTAGAAGGCGTCACATGGCCAGCCGTACATGGCATATGAAACCTTCTTTCCAGATAAATAGGATATTTCTAGTCTTCCTATTGATATCGTGGAATAAACCATCGTTCGCGTTCAGTTAAATGCCCTGTTCAACTGATTTGGCTTCCATTGCTGAGTTCTCTTAGAATGTAATATCCGCGCTCCCCCCCCTCTCCAACCTAGAAACACACACCACACAGCAGTCCAGTCGTCCATCAAGGCAGAAGTGAAGAGGAATTTTTTGGTAATAGCAGCATTAAACCGCAGTCCAGACTGTAGTAATAAGCTTTAGACAATTCTATTTAATGCCAAACATGAGCTGGGAAAGCAAATAGTTCCCATTTGTGCCTTTCTTAACCTGCTCATATTTCCCCCGAGAATGTCATCAAGAAATGGTTTTCACAAGCCACATAACAGGTTTAATTTTTCTGCCTTTATGGTTTGGCTGCCCCTCATTGTTTTGTCTTCTGCCTCCATTAATCTTTAATACAATTATAGAAAGTTGCCCGTTCTGTCTATCCAATATGCACAGTACAGATACATTAGATATATGCCGCAGAATAATAATAAATACCCATTATCAACATCCAAACATGAGCAAAGCCACCCACAAAACAACCAGTGTCCAATTAATGTCCACTGTGATTGATTATAATGATCTAGCTGAGCGCACGTATGGGTGTTTAAAGAGAGAACAGGTTGTGCGTCTCGAGATCCGTCAGATAATTTTATGGCAGATGGATTTACCAATCGATATCAATCCCTTTGGTGATCTCAAACGCACAAAAACAAAAAAAAAAAGAATTGATGTTTTTATGAAGGGGCTTCTTAATGGAACGTTTCAATGGAACCTAATAAGGTACCGCGCTAGGTTACGTTAACGCATTCGACCTAAAGTACAAACCATGTTTTATTTGAAGTACGTCGTAGAAGTGCATGAGGAACCTGACGGGGGTTACTATCCGTATCCATATAGAAACCCACATGGCCGTTACCGGATAGAACTTATTTTGCAGATGCTTTGGATTCAGTGGATCCTGTTTCACAAGTGAGATTGTTCCATTCATTATCAGCCGTAAGCGAGTGAAGTGACTTCCTGTTATCCGCAGGCTCATGCAGTCCGGAACGGACCCAGGGAAACAAGTTAGAAAAAGACGAAGATGTCTCTTAATATGGCCGCCAAGCTAACGTTCATTTGCCGATGGAGGATTTAACCGCCCTTAGGCAGCTATAACGGTGTTTTTCCACGCATGTTAAGACCCACCTGTTTTGTAGCACGACGATTGCACGTTCGTTTTTGCAAGTTTTTATAAAAACTGATGAAAGCTGCCGCCGAACCGCATGGTTTTGAGTGCACCATTTTGTTTTTACGCAAGAGCATGTGTTTATATATTAATTAACAAAAAACACACGCGCAAATACGGCCACAAAAACGCCACATGATGAATCGCCACATGCAATCGTGTGCAATAATGATTCTAGGGCGTTGATAAATGATTTAATGTGAGTTTAGTGCGTTCAGTTAAATGATTAGTGCCTGTTAGATAATGATTTAGTGACATTCGATAACGATTAGTGCATTAGCGAATTCGATAACGCTTTTAGTGCGTTCGACTCAGATAACGAATTTAGTGCTTCGATAACGAGTTTTAGTGCCGTTCGATAACGATTTAGTGCATTCGATAACGCTTTAGTGCGTTCGATAATGATTTAGTGCGCTTCGATAACGATTTAGCTGTAGTTGCCCTTAGAATAACGCTTTAGTGCGTTCGATTCGATAAGATTTAGTGCGTCTCGATAATGCTAGTGTGTCGATTTCAGATAACGCCTTTAGGCGTTTGATAATATTTAGTGCCGTTCGATAACGCTTTCTTTGTGAAGTTCGATAACGGATTTAGTGCATTCGATAACGGCCGTTAGTGTGTTCGATAACACTTTAGTGCATTTGATAAACGGCTTTAGTGCCGTTCGATAACAGTTTAGTGCATTCGATAACGCTTTAGTGTGTTCGATAACACTTTAGTGCATTTGATAACGCTTTAGTGCGTTCGATAACAGTTTAGTGCGTTCGATAACGCTTTAGTGCGTTCAATAACGATTTAGTGCATTCGATAACGCTTTAGTGTGTTCGATAACACTTTAGTGCATTTGATAACGCTTTAGTGCGTTCGATAACGATTTAGTGCGTTCGATAACGCTTTAGTGTGTTCGATAACGATTTAGTGCGTTCGATAACGATTTAGTGCGTTCGATAACGATTTCGTGTATTCGATAATGATTTAGTGCGTTGTAGAAGGGCCTCAGCCTAATTCTCCCCTTTAATCATGTTGTGGAGTGGATTGTTAAATTGTATTGTATGGACAACTAATGCCACAGTCACCACTGAGATTCTTGGAACCTTCTCTTCCAATGACTGGATAATAAAGTGTGTTGGCCCCCAAACTATGAATCAACATCCAGAGCGTCACCTGCATGAACTGACTAATAGTTGAGTCAGACCTGCAAGGCAAAGTTGGTTTAGGTTATGGGGACAGGGATTGTTGAACTGTTTGGGCTGATCTTTATTAATTAAAGGGACGTCATTTGTATATTTTATATTTTTCTGCTTATTTCTGGCTAAAATTTGAAGGAAGAGGCAATTTCACTTTTTGAACATGACCTGAGGTTATGTAATAAAGTTTTTCTTGTTTAGCCTGTCCTTTACTGCACTTTTCAACTTTGTCTAATGGCCCCGTTATCTAATGGCCCCCGTTATCTAATGGCCCCCATTGTCCAATGGCCCCCGTTGTCCAATGGCCCCGTTGTCTAATGGCCCCCTTATCCTATGGATGGCCCCATTTTCTAATGGTCCCCGTTATCTAATGGCCCCCGTTATCCATGCCCCCGTTATCCAATGGCCCCGGTATCTCTGGTCCCCGTTCTTCAAATGGCCCCCTTGTCAATGGGGCCCACCCCTTTCTTAATGTCCCCCGTTGTCTAATGGCCCCCGTTGTCTAATGGCCCCCGTTATCTAATGGCCCCGTTATCTAATGGCCCCCGTTATCTAATGGCCCCTCTTTGTCCAATTGGCCACCCCCTTATCTAATGGCCCCCGTTGTCCTAATGCCCCACGTTATTCTAATTGCCCCCATTGTCAATGGTTCCCCGTTGTCAATAATGGCCTCCTGTTTCTAAGCTAGCCTCCCGTTGTCTAATCTAATAGGCCCCGGTTATCGATGGCCCCCGGTGTGTAATGGCCACCCGTGTTAATTGTCCCCCATTAATCTAATGCCCCCCGTTGTCTAATGGCCAATGGCCCCTCTTCGGTCTAATGGGTCCGCTTCTGTCTAATGGGTGCCCCTGTTACTTGGCCTCACCCCTCCTCCCGTTGGCTATGGCCCCGCCGTTATCTAACTGGGCCCCTCGTTGTGTAATGGCCCCCGTTGTGTAATGTCCCCGTTATCTAATGGCCTGGTCCCCGTATCTAATGGCCCCGGTGTCTAATGGTCCCACCGTTGTCTAATGGCCCTCCCGTTGTCTAATGGCCCCCGTTGTCTGGAATGGCGCCCCGTTGTCTCTGGTCCCGTTGTCTAATGGTCCCCGTTGTCTAATGGTCCCCGTTGTCTAATGGCCCCGTTGTCTATGGCCCCGTTTCTAATGGTCCCGTTGTCTAATTGTCCCCCGTTGTCTAATGGCCCCCGTTGTCCAATGGCCCCCGTTTGATCTAATGGCCCCCGTTGTCTAATGGCCCCCGTTGTCTAATGGCCCCCGTTGTCTAATGGCCCCGTTGTCTAATGGCCCCCGTTGTCTAATGGCCCCGTTGTCTAATGGCCCCCGTTGTCTAATGGGCCCCCCTTGTCTAATGGCCCCCCGTTGTCTAATGGCCCCCCGTTGTCTAATGGCCCCCGTTGTCTATGGCCCCCGTTGTCTAAATGGCGCGCCGTTATCTAATGGACCCGGCCCAGTTAATCTAAGGCCCCCCGTTACTCTAAATGGCCTTCCCCCTTACCTCACTACCGATTATCATAATGGCCCCGTGTCTAATGGCCCCCGTTGTCTAATGGCCCCGTTGTCTAATGGCCCCCGTTGTCTAATGGCACCACCCGTATGTCTAATGGCCCCCGTTGTTCTAAATGTCCCCCCTCGTTGTCTATGGCACCCCCGTTGTCAATTGGCCCCACCACCCCGTTGTCTAATGGCCCCGTTGTCTAATGGCCCCGCCCCCGTTGTCTAATTGGCCCACTTTTGTCTATACTGGCCCCCCGTTATCTAATGCCCCGTGTTCTAATGGCCCCTTTAATCTAATGGCCCCCGTTGTCTAAGTGCCCCCCGTTGTTCCTACTTGCCCCCCCGTTGTCTATGGCCCCCCGTGTCTAATGGCCCCCGTTGTCTAATGGCCCCACGTTGTCCTAATGGCCCCCCCGTTGTCTTAATTGGCCCCCCATTTGTCTAATGGCCCCCGTTGTCTAATGGCCCCAGTTGTCTAATGGCCCCCCCGTTATCTAGCCACCCGTTTATCTAATGCCCCGTTAATCTATGCCTGCCCCCGTTAATCTAATGGCTCCCAGTTATCTAATGGCCACCCGTTATCTAATGTGCCTCCCGTTGTCTAATGGCCGCCCGTATGTCTAAATGGCTCCCCGTTGTCTATGGCGCCCCGTTGGTCTATGGTGCCCCCGTTATCTTAATGAGCCCCCTCACCGTTATCTAATGGCCCCCGTTATCTAATGGCCCTTATCTAATTGCCCCCCGTTTTGTCTAATGGGGCCGCCCGTTGTCTAATGTGGCCCCCCCCGTTGTCTAATGGCCGTATACCCGTTTATCTAATGGCCCCGTTGTCTAACTGTGGCCCCCGTTGTCTAATGGCCCGTCCCCCGTTGTCTAATGGCCCCCGTTGTCTAATGGCCCCCGTTGTCTAATGGCCCCCGTTATCTAATGGCCCCCATTGTCTAATGGTCCCCGTTGTCTAATGGCCCCGTTATCTAATAGCCCCCGTTGTCTAATGGCCCCTGTTATCTAATGGCCCCCGTTGTGTAATGGCCCCCGTTGTGTAATGTCCCCATTATCTAATGCCCCCCGTTGTCTAATGGCCCCCCTTGTCTAATGGTCCCCGTTGTCTAATGGCCCCGTTATCTAATGGCCCCCGTTGTCTAATGGCCCCCGTTATCTAATGGCCCCCGTTGTGTAATGGCCCCCGTTGTGTAATG